>CM040121.1:536439823-537039823 GCA_022559845.1 Amorphophallus konjac
CCCCAAATCTAAAGTTTCTCGGCTTTCCAATTTTATTGGTTAGCCACAAATCCCAAAGTTTGGCTTTCCAACATCGTTGGTCGGCCCCAAATCTCAAGTTTTCAGCTTCCCAACATCGCTTGGTCAAGCCCCAAATCTCAAGTTTTGACTTCCCAATATTGTTGGTCAGCCCCAAATCCCAAGTTTTTTCGGCTTCCCCACATCGTGGGTCAGCCCCAAATCCCAAGTTTCGGCTTCCCAGCATTGTTTGGTCAACCCCAAATCCCAAGTTTTTTCGACTTCCCCACATCGTCGGTCGGCCCCAAATCCCAAGTTTCGGCTTCCCAACATTGCTTGGTCAGCCCCAAATCCCAAGTTTCGGCTCCCCAACATTGCTTGGTCAGCCCCAAATCCTCAAGTTTTTCGGCTTCCCCACATCGTGGGTCGGCCCCAAATCCTAAGTTTCGGCTCCCCAATATTGCTTGGTCAGCCCCAAATTCAAAATTTCGGCTTCCCAACTTTGTTTGGTCAGCCTCAAATCTTCAAGTTTTCAGCTTTCCGAACTTCGTTTGGTTAGCCCCAAATCCTAAGGTCCGGCTCCTAAACCATTTTTGGTCAGCCCCGAATGCAAGTTCTGGTTCTCCAAACTTCGTTTGGTCAGCCCCAAATCCAAACTTTCGGCTCCTGAACCGTTTTTTATTAGCCTTCAAATCTGATACCCAAGTTTCCGAACTCTACTTTTGGCCCTTAAACCGTTAAAGGTTGGCCAAGTCATCACCTGACAGTTACTCTTTTACAAAGTGCAACCTCTAATTTCAAGCTCCGGGAGGGTTAACTACCCTTGCTCAAAAAAAAAGAAGAGAAAAGAAAGAAAAGAACAGAAAAAAATTGAGAGATCAAAAAAAGAAGAAGAAGAAAGGAAAGAAAAAGAAGGAAAAAAGGAAAAGAAAGAGAGAAAAAAAAAGAGAGACTGCAAATCCAATGAAGGAAGCAAATTCTATTGCATTTGCGAGATCATGTCAAGTGCCTGAGACAAGCCGTCAGGGTGACTCCAAATAAATGAAAGAATGCACAACAGGGGCCCCGGGACAAGCCCTCGGGATGGCTGCAACTAAACGAAAGAATGTGCACCAAGTGCGAAGCTTAATGCCTCCTGGGTGTATCTTATTCCAGCTTTGCTTTGCAAAGTCGCCCTGCACAACTCCAATGGAAGGAAGACACTCCTAATGAAGCAAGGGCTACAAATCAAAGGACTGCATCTGTGGCAGCATTAGGTCACTCAAATTTGAAGCTGTGGAAGCTCTAAAAATCTCCCAATACATGGACCTAATGTGGCAGCTCGGAAGGAGCCTGCAAAGCAAAAAGGGAAAATCATCAGTATACAAGAAATCTCAAATTTTACCAGCAAAGTTGATGCGGAAATTAAAGATTGGAATATTGATTTCCGAACCTTGACATGATAGTTCTAGAAGGATCCCTTCAATAGAACTTGCAAAGAAAGACATTTGTATACAAGAAAGTTCAAATCATACAGGCAATGTTGACATGAAAGATATAACTCAAGCAACAGTAAATGCTTACCCAGTGAGTCCTCTGACTCAAAAGAAGCACGCAAGGCCGGGCTTCGGGTAAAGTCAGAAAGGCAAGACCCAACCAAAGAACTCCAAACCAGGCTCAGGACAAGCTCCAAAATGTGACATTAAGCGTGAACAACCTAAGTCGAACTCTATGCAAAGCCAAAAAAGGGCGAGACCAAGGCGGAATTCCTCAAGACAAACCAAGGAACAAGCATACAAGAAGCCCGAAACAGTATCAACATCTCAAAACTCTGGTCCTTATATGATCGAGTTCCAAGAACCGTCGCCCGAAATAATCAAGCAAGCATTCAATGTCACCCGCCAAATACATAAAGGAGAGGCTAACTGGGTCAAGGTGGTCCCAAAGAAGCGTGGTCACCCTAAGCCCCCTAAAAGAAAAAGCCCAATTCAACAACTCCAAATCTGGAGGCACCTCCCAGCAATCTGCAAAGGTAGAAACTCCTTCTACGATTGAACTGGCGTAAGCTAAAAGGCAGGATAAGGATGAGAAAAAGGATTTAAAAAGAAGAATAAGGAGGCAAGCATCCTCTTTAGTGTGGCTATGATGCTAGAGTGTCCCACCCTACCGGGGAATGCCAAGAAATCCAAGATTGCATTGAAACGATTATGCAAAAGGAAGAGATTGATGCCCAAAGAACCTGCGTGAAACAGAGAAACCACAGATGGGCAATCGAAAAGCTATTAAGCCAAAGACGGCTCGCAGAAATGTTGCGCAAGGAGGATCATGTCTTCTACAAGCTGAAATGGCCAATGCTTCAACTTAAATCCCTGGCCGACCCGAAAGTCCAGGTCGGCAATTATATTGAGTAGGGTGCCGACCAATACTCGAGACAGATTCTTGGGCAAAGCAAAACAAAAGAAGAGGTGAGTCTTAGTAGCAAGATTCCGGATTAAGTCTTGGACAAAGCCAAGAAAAGCAAAGCTCAGAAAAAAAATGCTAGACCAGGCTCTGGACGAAGAACAAGAGAATTTCGATCACCAAGAAAAAAAAGAAGAGAGAAAAGAATAAAAGAAAAAAAAAGAAGAAGAAAGGAAAGAAAGAAGAAAAAACCCGGCTACTTCTGTTGGCGCATTTTGCGATTCTTCAATGAAACTCAGCCTCAGGCCAACTTGGTGGAGCGGGTCCATGTCACTTCTCTGAAGTGGTGTGCGCTCTCCTGAGTTCCCTCCTAGAGATCACTGAGTTGAGAAATATCCAATTCAACCAAACTGAAGGTAGAAGTCAGATGGCCCGGCGTAAAGCACGTGATAGTACCAAACGTCGGTCCAAACTCAAATGTCAAACACTGCTCAGAATTAGTGATGACACCATACAGTAATGGAGGCTTAGAGCAATACATAATGTCTTTGAGTTCCACTCCTGAACTGTCGTCACCTTCAACCAAACTCTCCATCATGTCATCAGGACTCGAGGGAAAATGAACAAATCCAATATATTCTCCGCCATGTCATGAAGATTCAGGAAAGCAACAAAAGTGTTAAAATGCACGGGCCGCCCGCCGTTACCCTCGGCTCCGACGGACGTCCCGTGGGGGGCATTTGTTGAACCCTGAAAATTATACAAAAAAGATGGGAGCCCCCCCCTCCGGTGGTTTGTAGACCGGAGGAGGACCCCCTCCGGTGGTTGCATGTGCACCGGAGGGAGGGTCCTCCGATCCCAGTCAAACCGGAGGGGGTCCTCCGGTCCCAGTCAAACCGGAAGGAGAACCCTCTCCAGTACTATACCGGAGGGGGGTTCCCCTCCTCCATTTTCTATTGCTGCAAAGAGAAGAAGAAAAGAGAGAGAGAGAGAGGGGGGGAGGAATGTGAACCCCCTCCGGTCACTACACCGGAGAGGGAACCCCCTCCGATATTGTACCAGAGGGGGGGTTCCCCTCCTCCATTTTCTGCTGCTGCGGAAAAAAAAATGTGAGGAGGTTAGACCCCCTCTGGTACATGCACCGGAGGGGGGGGGGGGGTTTCCCTCCATTTTCTGCGGAAAAACAGTAAAAAAAATTGAAGGAGGGAGAGGAAAGGTTACCTTGTCCCTTGGGCTTCCACTGGAGGGGGTGCTTCCACTGTAGCCTCCTAGCCTCCGGTCCACTTCCACCTCCTATAAAAGGGAGCCTAGAGCTCCAAGGAAGAGACGAAGCAAGAGGAAAGAGAGAACTCATGAGGAAGACTTGGTGAGCTAAGAGGCCCAAGTGAAGAAAAAAAATGAAGGAGAGTTTGAGCAGCTTACGTAAAAGGAGCCCTTGGAACTCCTTAAGGCCTTGAAGGCTTGAAGGAAGAAATGCTTTGTTGTTAAAAAAGCCCACAAAGGGGATATATTGCATGCACGCCCCTATCATTAGGGATATTACCTTTGTGGTGAAGGAAGATTGTTGAAATGATAGAGAAATCGAGTGAATTTCAGAAATAGCATAAAGTCATGCAGAAATCTCAAAAAATTACAGAAATACCCCCCGTGGGCAGAAAATTACATAAATACCCCCCGTGGGCAGAAAATTGCAGAAATACCTCCGATGGCAGGAAAATTACGGAAATGCCCCCCGATGGCAGGAAAATTACGGGAATGTCCCGAGGGCAGAAAAACTACATAAATATCCCCGTAAATATCCCCGATGGCAAAAAAAACTACATAAATATCCCCGATGGCGAAAAAATTACAAAAATACCCCCAAATGGTGGAAAAATTATAAAAATACCCTCAATGGCGGGAAAATGCAAAAGACCCTGGAATATCAGAAAAATTGCGAAAATACTACATTTGTCGAAAAATTGCATGAAAGTCATTGTTCAGTCTAGAAACTGCACAAGTTCATGGTTTGTCTCAAAATCACTAAAGAATGCTCTTGTTCCGGTTGGCGCCGTTTGCACGACTCGGTGGAGGGAAACCACACCCCTTCCCTGAAGCAGTGTGCGCTCTCCTGAGTTCGGTGTATGGCTAACCATCTAAGCCCATGTATCTATTTCATGGCCAAGAGCTATCATGACCGAAAACTCAGAAATTGATGAAATTGAAAATAAACTCTGAAAGGTCAAGAAAATTCATACTCGGAATGGAATGCCTGAGAAGTTGAATGACGGGGCCATTTCTGAGAAGTCAAGAAATCAAGACGAGGAATGCCCGAGAAGTCAAATGACGGGGCCATTTTCGAGAAGTCAAGAAATAAAGACGAGGAACGCCCGAGAAGTCAGAAGTCAAGAAATAAAGACGAAGAAGGCCAAGAAGTCAGGAAGTCAAGAAGTGATGGGGCTATCGCCGAAAAGTCAGAATGACAGATATGTCCAGGAAGTCAAGAAGTGACAGAGCTATCGCCGAAAAGTCAGAATGACAGATATGCTCAAAAAGTCAAGATATGACGGAGCTATCTCCGAGAAATCAAGAAAGGTCAAATATATGCCAAAAAGTCAGAATGACAAGAAAGTCAGGAAGTCGAGAAGCGACGAGGCTATCTCCAAGAAAGTAAGGAATTGCAAAAATATCCCAAAGTTTGGGAAAGCCGCAGAAATACTCTGATGGAGGAAAATTACAAATATATCCCGCCTCAGATGAGAATGTCCTTTATGGACACCAAGGCAACTTAAAGGTCCAATCACAATTAAAAGAGTGATTATGACTATGAAGCAACTTCGAGGGAGCGACAATGATCATCTTGGCGATCCAACAGTCCTCGGGATGGAATTCAAGTTCAACTGTCCAATCAGGGGATAAAAGTAAATGCAACGACCTGATCAAGACGAAATCAAGTTCAAATATCCAAATGCAGATTGAAGCAAATTCAAAGGCTCTGGTTACAACCGGATGTTATCTCGAAAACCTAATTATACAGTCGAGAGCATATGTAATGGTCTTGAAAGATCGATTGTAATTCAAAGCACGTGTTCAAGAAATGAAGTCTCCAAATTTCTTTGCAAGAGTATGTACCCATAAAGGGGGATCATCAAGATCATTTATGTCACAACGAACAGAGACAAAAGGCGTTCTTCGACAGTTAATCAAAGGTGTTCGGATTTGTTCCGATGTAAATTAACACCGACTCCGGTCGGTGGAGAAAAGTCCTGTACATGAACCCTAAATCGTCTGATAAACCCAAAAGCGCGGAATTAACAAGTATGTCAAAATATCCACATATTTATCCAACGAAAACGGATGTTCGAAAATTCCGCGTGTAAACAGTCGCCGACAGGGTGCCAGCACTGCTCACCATTGCTCGCCGGAGATGGCCGTCCATCGGAGGTTCCCTCGATCACCATCTGCTGCAAGGGACCACGTGCAGCAATCGAGCGAAGGAGATGAAGCTTAACGGGTCCGTTCGACCCATTTTGCCTGTGACTCCCAGATTTGGGTTAAGTCATGGGCAAGTGCGTGCGGATCTAGGCTTGGTCTTGGGTTTGGCTGGGTCTTGGGCCAAAGGTTGCTAGACCGGCCCTGTTGCTAGCACCCAAGCCCAGCAAGCCTTCGGCCCAAATCTGTTTGAAGCACCTGGCCCGTGAACAATAGCGGCACGATTCAAATTGGAACCGGCTGTCTCTGTTCTGCCACGTATCCCATGGCCTTCTTCCTCCTACAGCAAGCCATGTTGCCCTAACTGTGTCGGCAGCGCTCCTTGCAACTCCGCTTTAATACGAAGCCGAGCGACAAAGATGTCCCCGCCGATGTCAACAGTAATCATGGCTGGCACCTCGGTCATGCTGGACGCGTAGACAATGGTTTTCACCGTCGTATGGGACCACATCGGAGCGAAGCACAAGCCACCGCTCTCCACTATCCCAACCCTCCAGACTAAGGAGTCCTCCCTCATCATAGAGGATAAGCGAAGTTCCTTCTAAACTGATGTGAATCCTCTTCATCCTTGGGTTAGAGAAAGTCCCCCTGACCGTTGCCCACCGTTGGAAGCGGAGAAGGGCACGGTCTGCCGCTAAGTAACCTGTCTCTGCAATCGCCGCCCATGACTCTTCCTCCTGCCCAACTGCAAGGAAAGCTGTTGTCGAGAGGGTGAGAAGCCAAGGCATGAGAGAATATATGAAAGAATGGAGCAAACACAACCCAGTTCAAGAAGGAAATTTGGATGATGTGCCTTCCAGCCATGTTGTGGTCAATTTGGAGGGAGAGGAATAATAGAGTTTTCCACAATGACTTCAGATGGCCTTCTACAATCATCATGAACTGCATTCGTTATCGTCACGACTGGAATGTTACGTGCATGGGAGTAAAAGTGTTTAGTCTTCCTTACTACATAAAGACGGGGGGTGGCATAGATTGTTTATGTAATTGGGTCTCTCTCTTTTCTTTTCGGGGTAGGAGAGGCTTCTGTCTCTACCAGTTTGGTAGACACATCCCTTTCTTATTTGTCCTTTTTGCTTGAACCATGCGTCATGTTTTGTTTCTTCTCTTTAATGAAATGTGGGCTGCTGTCACCTTCCAAAAAAAGATTGAAGAATGAATCTTAGGATCTGTACCACCAAATCTTCTTGAAATTTCACTCTTCCATATAGTCACTTCAGCTGAGAATTTGGTCCTCCTTCCACCTTTCCATTTCCAAGTCTTATTAAATATTTGTAGTAGTTTACAGTTTCTGAAGCCAACCTTCTACTTTGGGAATGGATCAGAAGTTCATAATGTCCAATCTTGTTAACAGCCCATAAATCAAATAAACCCTCTACTATCCAACAAATTGACATGTTCACCGATTGACGCATTATGTAGTCAAGTCAATAACCCCAGAAACATGGCCACAAGAGAAACAGAAAAAGTTCATGCCTCCTAGTTAAGAATTCAACTGAATATGGATCTGAACCATCATGGGAGGTAAGTAAGCAAGACTCAAGAACTTCCAGCACACAATACCATGGCATCTAGGACTAATCTCAGAAGAAACAGTGATATATGGAACACTGATGGAGAGAGATGAGGTGTGACAACAGATGACCAAATACAAAGTCATGTGGAAAGGGAGGGAGGGGCGGGTTAACAACCTGATCATAAGCTCTCTGTAGAAATGTGGATGGAATTATGCAGAAAGGCCTGAAACCCCCACAAGACAGGCCAGCAGCAAAGGTAACAGCATGTTGCTCAGCCATGCCCACATCAAAAAACCTCTCTGGAAATCTGGACTGCAAAAGCTGGAGAGAAGTGTCCATTCCCATGCCACCATGTACAGCTACTATTTCCTTGTTTCTCTCTGCTTCTGCAGCTAAAGCATCAACAAAGCAATCATTGTATGTTCTTGTAATCCCAACTGTTGAAGAAGCTGAATTGTAAGTTGGTGTTTCACAAAGAACTGCATAAAAGAATAGAAAAAGGAAAGATATCAGTAAAAAGCACCATGTTGCAATAGTCTTTCATATCATTAAGAGACATAGCAATGGATACTATTAAGTGTCGAATTTTGTTTGAACAAACAAATAAACATAACTAGAATCCTCTCCAATCCACTGGGAAATCTATGTGCGGATCCGTGACCTAGGTGATAGTGATTCAACACATTCTTTGTCCAATTGTTACAACAGAGGAGTCAAATTTTTATAACAAGCCACCCAGGATAGCAAAATTTTATAACAAACTCACCCTTTTTTCTCTGTCTAGAAGATTTGCAAAGTCGAGGGAAGTGTTTGAGGGTTGTTCCCCGGTTGCATCAGTTTCATTGCTGCAACTAGGAGCCAGTTATTCTACCTGTCTCATGGACCTTGTTCTTTGTTATTTGAGGTACACCGATGAGGCATGGCACTACTTTCAGTAAGGTAACCAGTTGAAAAACTTAACCAACTACTTGCATAATTCATCAGCCTCTGGCTAACCACAGATTGATTGGGCTTATGATATTTCATAAAATCAGGATATAAGGAAAATAATACAAACCAATTCTTTCTAAGCCATTACAGGACATTGGTAATGACTTTGTAGATATTAACCAAGAAACAAGGAAGATTAGTTGACAGAAAGGGGAAGCCTACATCAAGTTCATAAACAAATTTCCGTGAGACCTGCTTCAGAGGTTGAATTGCTTGTATGTGGTTCATAGATAAGGTGTCTCTTCACAAAACTAAATCATAAAGAATGTAGTCATGTGCCAATAATTGACACAAAGATGAAGAACTGCTGGCTTACAAATTTTATTGTTCTTTCCAGCATTTAGGGAAAACAAGTTAACATTTTTGTCAGGATTCTAACAGAAAACTATCAGCAAAAACAATAAGTATTTTTGGGCTTCCCAAAAATTTGGAGATACAGAAAAGCAAAACCAGAAAGATACATGAAACGGACCATGACAAATACATGAGAAACCATAGATGCTGTAGTCATCCACATTAAACATGATATCCCTAGGAAATGTTTAACAGAAAAATATGTCAGGGACGTGACTATAGGAAGAATTCATATGGACCTTGCTGCTTGACAGCAGTTTCTTTCTTATCAATGCCTGATGTGCCACCAACAGCCTCTTCTGTGATAACATGAAGCAACACAGGGCCTGTTGAGTCCAGAGATGCCACTTCACGGAGTACACAGATTAGATCATCAATGTTGTTCCCATTAATTGGGCCAATGTAATATAGACCAAGCTCTTCAAAGAGAGTTGCTCCTGAAGGACCAATCATGCCACGAGCATACTCATCAATTTTTGCTGCCAACTCATGCATCCCTTTACCAATCCTTTTTGTAAGACCCTAACCAAATCACCAATGACCACAAAAGATGAGCTTATCAGACATGGGATGCAATTCTAGTTCGCTTGTCTGATATAGATACCGAAGGTTAATACTGGTGACCCAACAAGGTCAATATCTTTAAATTTTCAGGCATCATAAGTTATAAACAAATAGGCACCATTAATTTTATATGCAAGAAATGGTACCACCATCCTTCAAAACATGAATAAATTCAATGATACACATATTTTGGGGTTACTATGGTAATTTTTGGCAAAATGCATGTTACATGGGTTCACCAGAGATCTTTAGTAACAATATTAGGGAATCATAACCCAGAAAAGATGTAAAGGTCAATAATGAAAGATGAGTGGGAAAAGGGAAGCAGTTTAGAAAAATAGAGGAAGGAGATGAGGGAGATTTGTCTTTCCTACAAGCTGGGTCATTCGATTTGCACTTGACACTGATGCTCTTAAACTGCAAGCAAAAAGGAGAATAGTCATGGGCCTCCTCGGAAAAGAATTACCGGACTTAATGAGTCCTAAGTTGCCCAGAGAATACACAGGATATGGTTGTTGCCTCTGAGAAGGCCCAAGCTGGTTAGAAAAGAAAGAGTAGGGGTCTGAATTCACTTTGCATTTTCACTGAAGGGGAGGAGATGACACTGGCACATCCGACTGCTACATTGGGGAAAAGATGGGAAGAGAAGGGAGTATGGACGTCGTAGATGTCTTTTCCTTCTGAGTAGCATGCCTCCTGATGAGGGTCAAGATGAATCATTAAGGCCATTGCTCTAATGATTGGCTGTATGAACTGAATAAAAGTGTCCACAGCATGGAATGGATCAGATCTTGGGCACCATGTAGGAAGTGACTAAGCTCAGCAAAGAGATGGCTGCATCTGCAACTCGTGTCGTCGAGAGCTTCAAGACAACTGAGTTATCTGTCATGCCAATACACAATCGAACATGATCAGATAACGCAGCAACACAATGCATAAGTAGGACATGTGAAGTAGGAATCTGCAAACATAAAGATTATGAGAAATAAACAATGAGTGGTGATACATTGTCAAGGTTCTTATATAAAAGGTATGGGGTGGTGATACATTGGCAAGCAATCAGAGATGAATCTTCCATCAGAGGAGAACAACTTCATCATTAAAATGCAAAAGGGGTCGCAAGTCGCAACAATATCACAAGGAGATACTGGCTTCCCTCAGGGGCAGCAGAAGCAATCGTAACTGCAATGGAGGCAAGTACTTTCTGTATCACTGGAGTAGATTCATTCATAAGCTTTCTGCTGAGGAGTGGAAGAAGGAGATAGCTTCTGTTTCCTTTTTCTCTGTTATGTAATTTTGCTTTCTTTTAGAAGGAGGAATGTCTCGTCCCTCTTATGACTGTATCATCTCTATTTATTTTTTAATAGAATTGGTGGTAGGGGGAAAAAATAGGCAAGTGGAATGGACAGGACGCACCAGTTTATAATGACAAAGAGTTGGTGAAATTGGAGGCGCGATGACTGTCCAGCCCATGGTTTGCCATCTCATATGAGATGTCCGAGATCTCTCCGAGATCTCTCTCTCCAAAGGTCATGAGAAACGAAGTCCCCGAGACCGAGATCTACTCTCCCCCACCCCCCGGTTTCCTCCTTCATCTCTCCATGTCTCTCTCTAACTCGGCCCCCTTGAGCTCTCTCTCCCCAGTCTCTCTATGTCTCTCCCTCTATGACACTCCCTCGGACTCTCTCTCTCTCCCTCTCTCATCTCTCTCTCCCCCCCGTCTCCCCCTTCTCTCTATCCGAGAGAGAGGGAGACATAGAGGGGGGGAAGATAGAGAAACATGTACCATTTTTTATGTATTCTTCAGTTTGTGATTCATGTACTATTTTATGTATATCTTTTTAGTGTAACTTTTGATGTATATTAACATTGATGCATGTGAATGGATTTATTATTATTATCATTACTCTTTATTTTGTAAAATTGAGTTGTCAATTAGAAAAACATGTTTGTGAAATTGACTGGTTAGTAGAAAAAAATAGTATTTGCTTAGAAGTAGGCTATATATATATATTTTCCCCGAAATCACCAAACCTAATCTCCTGAGATTTTTCCGAAATCTCTCCAAGATCTCTTCTCTTCCGCCTTTCCGAGACGGAACCGATATTCGAGACGGAAAACCTTAGTCCAGCCATGAAGTTAGCTCACTCAATGTCATGGTCTCATGTAGAGGGCAATTCAGTTATATGGAAGAGATGAAATGGAGGACAAGCAGCTTTAGGTTACATCAAACAAAAGCAATAATACCTCAACTACGGAGGCTCAATTGTCATCTCTCATGTCTTAGGGGTAAGAGAAATATGTTACATCATTAGTAATGGACCAGGGAGCCGACAACTGCTTGAAAAGAGAGAGACATTTGGGTTGGAAGCATGCAAAGGTTATGAAATTTCCAGAATGACTAAGAGAATGAGTGCTAAAGTGGAGTGCGAAGTCCATCAGAAGACCAAGGGATGCACCCACGTAACACATGCAGACAGAAGAGTTTATAGTTCAGGACACAACACCAGCTGAAAAGCCTGTTGCTCAAGACAAAATGTGCAACTGAGGAGTCAATAGCTCAATATAAGCCTACTAACAACCTTCAATTTAGATCAAGATTCCTGAGAGCACATTTACAGGGCTTGTTCTATTTCCTAGATGATTGGTCAGATCAGAGGAGAAAAAGGTGAAGGGATTACAGGGCGGGCTTGTTCTATTTCCTTGATGATTGGTCAGATACGAATCAATCGGTCTAAGGGAAAGCCAGGTTTCAATTATGAGGCCATACAAGAATGTAGGGTCACAGAAAACCCTTGTCCTTGATGGTCCACATAAAGAAACTAGATAGGACAATGGGTATGGACTAGGAGATGGACAAAAAGCAGAACACAAAGCTAATGAAGGAGGTTTGAACAACACCAAAGAGGCAGAGACTATAGACCTCATAGATAATAAATGCTATATTATGCTGGAAATTACCGATTGACAGAATGTAAAAGGTGCGCCTACATTTGGATTTCCATTTTCCATGATAAGAAATCATCAAAACTAGTGTCTCTGATACAAAGCCTTAGGCAAGATATAGCAGGGTTGGCAGTATCGGCCGTAACCGAAACGATACCGGACCTGCTCATTGTAGCAAGTCCGAAACAAAAAAAAAATATAATTTCGGGCCGAAACAAAAAAAAAATTTAATGGTTTCGGGCGAAACCGATACCGGTTTCGCCCGAAACTTACAGGTTTCGGACCGAAATCGGACGGTTTCGGCCGAAACCCGCGTGACCTATTCTCCCTCAGATCTGAGGGAGAAAGGGTCCAAGGACTCAAGGAACTGCTGAGGGGCTGCTGCAGGGTGAGGGAGACTACAGGGTTTGCTGCCGCCGCCGTAAAGAAGTGATGTGTGTAGCTGCGTTTTCTTGAGGGAGAGGTTGGGGTTTGTTTTGTTTTTTGTTTTTTTGGTTGGTTTGAAAGTTTTTTTTGTGTAGGTTAGTTTTTCTGCTGTAGGTTAATTTTAAACCATGAAATATGATAAGACTCCAAATTAAACCCTAATTAGTTCCTTAAATTTGGGACTTTTGTCTAATTAAGTTTAGTTAGGGTCAATTGAAGCTCAATTAAGCTTCATTGAATAATTTAGGGTGGGAGCATGCTGGTAATTAATTTTTATGAAGAGTGTTTAGGGTAAAATTGATAATTAAACCCTAATTACACTCTTACATTTGAAACTTTCCTCTAATTAGGTTTAGTTAGGGTCAATTGAAGCTCAATTAAGTTTCATTGAATAATTTAGGGTGGGAGCATGCTGGTAATTAATTGTTATGAAGTGTGATTAGGCTAAAATTGATAATTAAGCCCTAATTACACCCTTAAATTTGAGATTTTCCTCTAATTAAGTTTAGTTAGGATCAATTGAAGCTCAATTAAGCTTCATTGAAGAATTTAGGGTGGGAGCATACTGATAATTAATTTTTATGAAGAGTGATTAGGATAAAATTGATAATTAAACCCTAATTACACCCTTAAATTTGGGGCTTTCCTCTAATTAGGTTTGGGACTTTCCTCTAATTAGATTTAGTTAGGGTCAATTGAAGCTCAATTAAGCTTCATTGAATAATTTAGGGTGAGACATGCTGGTAATTAATTTTTATAAAGGGTGATTAGCGTAAAATTAATAATTAAACCCTAATTACACCCTTAAATTTGGGACTTTCCTCTAATTATGTTTAGTTAGGGTCAATTGAAGCTCAATTAAGCTTCATTTAATAATTTGAAGCTCTCTTATGTTGAATTGTATTTTTTTCATTGTACATACAACTATTTGTCTTTGAATGTCTTAATGCAGCATCATGCCTAGACGTGAATAAAGTCAGGAACAACAAGGGCAAGAGGATCCGGGGTGGGCCCACCTCTCCTTAGTTGATGCTGGGAGAAGAAAAGTAAAATGCAATTATTGTGGTAAGGAGATACATGGCGGAATTACTAGAGGAAAGTAATATTTGGCAGGGATAAGAGGAGAGGTGAGACAATGTGACAGATGCCCCCGAGAGGTCCAAGAAGAAATGCGTCAGTGCCTTCTAGGCAAAAAGAAAAGGATGCAACAAAGGGCTGAAGATGAGACTGAAATTGCTGAGGAGATTTCGGGCAGAAGGGGAAGGAGGGATGATGATGAGAAAGGCACTGAGGATTCAGATCCAGAGCTGACTGAAGCAATGGAGCGTGAACAAGCTGCTCGAAGGAAAGGAAAAGCACCCATAGGTTCAGGGACCTACTCCAGTACAGCTGCACGACGTCCTGACACTGGTGCTGCCCCGCAGAGAGGAGGCCACATGGACAGTTATTTGCACAAAAGGCCCCATGCTACACAACCTAAAATCAAACAAGCATTGAGGGATAAAAAAATCAGCAGAAGTTGTAGGGCATGCATTTAAAAGTATATGCGAATAATTTTTTCATACAGGTGTCCCTGCACATGCAGCTGAGAGTGAATATTTCCAACCTACGCTAGATGCCATAGCAGATGCTGGCCCTGACTTGAAGGCCCCATCACGTCGAGACATATACGGACGTGGCCTTGAGGGAGAGGTTGAGGAGCTGCATGACCGGGTTGAAAGCTTCAAGCATATATGGATGGAGAGATGATGCACTATCATGTGTGATGACTGGACCGGTACCATGAAGAAGTCCATGATTAATTTTTTGGTCTATTACATCGAAGGTACGATATTTGTTAAATCTGTAGATACATCAAATTATGAAAAAATGACAATTATTTATTTTATTTGATGGATAAGATGGTAGACCAAATTGGAGAGGACAATATTGTACAAGTAGTGACTGATAATGAAGCCAGTTATAAGGCTGCAGGGAAGAAATTGATGCAGAAGCGCAAGCATTTATATTGGCTCTCATGTGCAGCACATTGTCTGGATCTGATACTTGAAGACATAGGGAAGAAAAATAATGTGAAGAAGATAATTAACAGGGCACAAAAAATCACCCAGTTAATTTATGGCCATCCTAGGATATTGAATATGTTCAGGGAGCATGCAAGTGGAGAGCGAGATATCATCCGTGCAGGGCCAACCAGATTTGCTTCGAATTTCATTTCTTTGGAGTCTTTACACAGCTATAAGAATGCGCTCAATTCTTTCTACTCTATCTCTATAGATATCATATGTATTTGATTCAAATTTCATTTCTTTGGAATCTCTGCACAGGTATAAGAATGAGCTGAAAGCTTTCATGTACCACAATGCCCTGCGGAAATACATGGACAAGTCTAATATGGATACTCAGATGGATTATTTGGATGTCTGTCACATCGTGGAAGACAACAAATTCTGGGGCAGGGTCTCACGGTACATGAAAGTAGTCACATCCCTCGTGAAGGTACTAAGAATGGTGGATGGCGATGAGAAGAATAATATGGGATATCTGTACGAGGCTATGGACCGTGCCAAATTAGAGTTGCAAGATTCTCTTCTCACAGAATATGCAAAGTGGTGGAAAATTATTGACCATAGATGGGACAACACATTACACCACGACTTGCATGCAACTGGTGAGTGATTACTTGTATTGATACATTGTTCTTTAGGGGCGAGTTTGACTACAGGTTAGAGTAACACGGTTAGGATAAGCACAGGTAGGGTACCACCCAGGGATAGGTTAGAGTAACCGAGTAGGATGACTTAATCTTGGCATAGGTCCCAACAGCCCTGGGACCTGGGTAGGTCGACCTACCCCTGGGCATCGGTCGACCTATCCCTGTCGACTTTAAGTGAGCCATTCTGTCTCTTAATTTCAGCAAGTCACCCGCCCAGGGATATCCCATCCCTGTCGACTTTAACCGTTTATCAAACTCGCCCTAGGTTATTTTATATCTAACATTTAGATAACTATACACAAATGCAGGTTATTTTCTCAACCCTCGATTTATGTACAATGTCAATGCATATGTTAATGACGAGGTGCTCCAAGGCACTTTAAAAGTCATTGGTCGTTTATCGAGGACACCAAAAAAGAGACTTCAGGCCGAAATAGATGTTGACCTTTGTTGATTTTATCAATAAGACGTATAGAATTTACTTAAGTCATTATGTTAATCTATTACTTTATCTTTGTAGCTGAACTATTATAGAATGAGGACTAGGACAGATTCTGACTCCCAATTGCAATACGTTGTGGGAAGAGTGAGCCCAGGTATATTTTATCTTTGTGCTTTCTTAACCTCAATATGTATTAGTGTACATCATGGATAATTGATCTTTATTTACATCTTACATTTATTTGTTTATGGTTGGTGGAACAACTGACTGGTGGATAATGATGAACAACCGAGATGTGGGCAGTAATGCATTGGCTTTCATTGCAATTAGGGAGCTCAGTCAAATAACATCAGCAAGCCAATGTGAAAGAAATTGGAGCACGTTCAGCCTTATACACTCAAAGATTCGCAATCAGCTAAAGGTTGAACGGTTAGAAAAATTAGTTTACTGCCACTACAATATGAGGTTAAGAATAAGGAATATGAAACAAAGACAACAGCTGAGGGACAAACGCGTCGCAGAAGATGCAACTCCAAAAATTGATGTGGACGGTTTATTTGATGTTCACAATCCCTTGCAGTCTTGGGTGGAGACATGAGAGCAAGTTGATGAGCCCGTTTTTTATGATGATGATAGAACATGGGCAGAGGGCATACTAGATGAAGATGAGCCAAGAGATCCAGAATTTAGAAGAGCAACAAAGAGGGCCAGAGATACTCATGCGCACCAGAGAAGGGACCCAGCTTTGTTTGTTCATGACACTGAACAACAGTCTGAGTTTGAACCAACTAGACACTCAGAATTAAATAGCAGGCCAGTCACTCCTAGAATAGTCAAGCCACCTCCATCCTTAAGAAGAAGTACATCAGTGCATGAGCTAACTGAGATGACTAGTGCTGCTACTCGAGAGGACCCGGCAATTGAGCAGTTGAAGCAGATTTATGTGAGGCACACGCCAAGGGGAAAAAGACTCATGTCAAAGATGACTGAAAAAATCACACTAAAACATAAAAAAGCATCCCCAAAGGCTAAAAGACGACTGGTTCCTTATGGTTCTGATGATGATGATGAGATGATCTCAGTGCAGCTGCAGGTGCTACTACTGGCGGTGGCACATATGGTGCTCCTTCCTCCTTCCATGCAAACATAGGCAGAGGATACCCTCATAGTGAGCGAGGATATGATTCACAGAGCCAATATGGACATCCATCAGGTTATGGAGGTGGCCAACAAGAAGCAACCATTTATGGGTGAGGTCATCAACCAGAATTCCAGTTCCATCCAGTTTCTCATCTCATCCTCGAGATTCTTATGTTGATTTTGGATTCCAATCAAGTCAACAACCTTACACTCCAAGAGGGATCCAAAGAGGGATGCAAGACTTGGCTACCTCATTGTTTGGTTATAGTGAATATACATAATACATGCAACCTTTTTATGGGACTCAACATCAAAAGCCAGACGATGAGGGAGAAGGTTCTTCTAGTTATTATCCATATTAGCGAGCGCATCATCATTTAGGTAAGAATCATTTAATTTCTGTAACATTTACTGTGTCTAATTAGGTTTATTGTGCTGCTTGAACCTGCTTCATGCTTAGTATGTACTCAAGAATATTAGTTTAACATGTTCAATGCTTGAACTTCAATGCCTACTTCATTTTTATTGCACTTAATCCAATTTCTTTATAGTCAAATGTATGTCTAATGAATTTTCTGATTTTTATGTGAGTATTTATATTTTATCTATTTGTTTCTGATTTTTTAGATTTATTTTTAAATTTTTTTGAACCTTTTCACTGGGTTTCGGCCGAAACCGAAACCGAGTCGTTTCGGTTTCGGACTCGGCCGAAATCGAGTCCGAAATCGACATTGCCATCCCTGGGATATAGGAGGAAGGGGGAATCATCATTCTTATTTTTTCCTTTATCTTGCTCAATAAAAACATGTGACAAACTGATAATAGATTTAGTCAAAGGCAGTGACACCATCCTACCTTTTCTAATTCACAAGGTCAACATCAGAATTGCAAGTGTCTAGGCCATTTTTTTACACAAGAAGAGTGAAATATTAACAAGGTCAACATAAGAATGGCAAGGGTCTAGGCCATTTTTTTACACAAGAGGAATGAAATATTCACAAGATCAATGTAGGAATTGTCATTAACATTTAGCTGTTGAGTAATGTAGACTTGCCAAAGGATGGTATTCTAAAGCTGCTGGAATACTCTACACTATCCCATTCATCTAAGCAATAAAAGAGAAAATTTCTTCCCATCCAACACCAGAATGGAATCTGATGGGCACTTGATGTGTTTTCCTGCCGTGCAACATCCCTCAATTAGTCAGCCTTTCCTAACCCTATTATTTCCTTATCAAATTTTCTCTCTATAGGATCTGATGCCATATTGAACTTGGTTCAAAGCAAGAACGAAATTGGATTAATATGTGTTGATCTATCTGGCACTCAAAGCTGAAGCCTGACGGGTGGTGACTTACACCTGATGTATGCATCAGCAATGTGAAGATCGCATCCATTTTGTGAGTGCTGAGACATCTTTTAAACTTTACAAATAACTTATGCTTCAGATCTTATAACTTCAAGTGTCCTCCCAGTCAATACTCCACTGATGAAAATAAATAAATAAAAATTATATGAAAGAAAAGATAACTTTTACAGTAAAATGAAAATTATCAATCTCTTCTCATCCCTAAAAAATTACAGCATGCAAGTAGATGGTGGACCAGCATCTCTAGATGGCCTGTAAAGGAGGAATGGTCCTGGCATCCTGCTTCCATATGACCTATACAACTAATTTCCAATTTTATCAATTCAACTCAGCGAGATTGTTATAGCCAAAAATGTGAAAGGAAAAAGAAAATAAGGATACCTTTGCAGCTTCTCTAAGCTTCCTAAATGATTTACTTGATTGGATCTTGCTAAGAGTGCTTGAAAGCATACTGATGGACATCTGCTGGCCTTCATCTGGCTTTGGATGCAAGGAATGCCTACTATCATTCAAGATCACCACCATGTTGGAATCAAGATAGCCAGCATTGCTCATTGCCTCATAGGTTTGACCAGCCATGGTGGACCAATTACTGATTACCGTCACTATTCGCTCCTTTTTCCTTTTAAGGTCTCTTGCAACTGCCATGCCTGATGTAAGAAGACAAGAAAAATTAACCTACCTGTGTAAGAATATAAGAAAAAGAACATGGCTGATGGTAACATGGGGGGAAATGCAAATTTAAAAGTAGTTGTTAGTGAATAAATAAAGAACCACACATTAAAGAATCAATTTTGCTTTTAGAAGTGAAAAAAAAAGGGGGGACAAGGATGTGCAGCAACAAATTTCTTACCCATGAACTTTCATTGTTATCAACCATAAACTTCATATATCATAATTTAAGAATATCCAAGCTCTGACTCAGCATGACAGACAATAAACAAGCAGTGAGATCACTTTTAAACTGTTGTAGGTTAATGTAAAGGGTTTGAATATATATATATATATATATATATGTATATGTATATGTATATATATATATATATAGAGAGAGAGAGAGAGAGATGATCAAATAGGGACGTTCGCACTGTTGTTACAATGCGGACACCTCCCTTTGATCAAATTTGGGTATGTTTAAAAAAAAAAATGGGCAGGGCCCAAAGTCCCCTAACTTGGTGTGGGGGCCAAGTCGCCTACTTCGGGTGCACGGCAAGAAAAAAAGAAAAACAGGTGTGAATAGTAGTTACTATTCATATTACTGTTCACATAAATAGTAACCACTATTCCCACCCGTTTTCTTTTTTCTTATCGTGCAAAAGTAGGTGACTTGACCCCCACTCCACATTAGAGGACCCTGGGTCCCACCCAAAAAAAACAAAAAAAATCAAGAAATGGGGTTAAAAGTAGGCATCCACATGGTTGGCAATATCGGCCAAAACCGATACGTTTCGGCCGAAACGTATCGGTTTCGGCCGGTACCGATCCAAAACCGGACCCTAACACTGTAGCAGGTCCGAAACCTATTAAATACTAGTTTTTTAATGGTTTGACACAAAACCATTAAAAGTTTCGGCCGAAACTGACCTGTTTCGGTCCGAAACCGTCCAGTTTCGACAGAAACCAGAGAGAATTACTATTTTTTTTAATTTTTTGAATGGTTTCAAGCGGTTTCGACCGAAACCGAAACCGGTACGTATCGGTTTCGGTACCGGCTCGCGAAACCGATACTGCCATCCTTGGGCGTCCACATTGTACCTACAGTGCGGACGTCCCTATTTGATCATTCCTCGTATGTATATATATATATATATATATAGGAGATAATGATGATTATTCATTCCACAGAGAAAGGAAAACCAGAAGTTGGAGAAGTGACTACCAAGACCAGCAGAAACACTGTTGCATCCGTGTCCCGCACCAAAAGCATCATACTCACTCTCCAATCGTGATGTGAAACCTGAAATGCCGTTCTTTTGCTTCAGTGAGTGCATAAGAGACCTTCTCCCAGTAAGAATTTTATGCGCATATGTCTGTCCAATCGGAAAAGCATAACTTCTTACATGGGATCCAAGAAGTGCAAAAATTTAAAATGCAAGTTCCATCTACATCAAAAGGTTAATGACACAAGTATATACCTGCTCACCAACATCCCACAGTATCCTGTCCACTGGTGCATTAAAGACATAATGAATTGCAATGGTCAACTCCACCGCCCCAAGGCTGGCTTTAAAAGGCTTACACGCTTTCCCCATGATGAACGAAATTTCCGAGCGGATTTCCTCGGCCAAGAGTTTCAGTTCCTTGGAAGAAAGGTTCTTTAAATGAGCGGGAGTTTCTAGCGTGTCCAACAGTGGCGTCGGATCCCCCTCCCGCCCCACATCGCCGCCTTCAGGCAAAGCATTAATCTGTTTATGTAATCCCTACACGGCATGTTAGGTGAATCATCGGTATGCATCCCACACTTCAACAGATCATCTTTAAGTGAGTTAGGGTAGCTCTCTCTAAGGATAAGAAATAAGAAGAGGCTATATATTAATCGTTATACAGCCCAAGTCACTGATGTTTCATGCCACATGGACAAAATAAGCTAGTACCAAAAGGAAGTAAAACAATCATAACATCCGTCTGCGAAACGATATCCTTCACTCCGAGTAGCCTCTTAAACTTGGCCCACAGACAAAATGGAACTCGAACATGACAGCGCGTCGGTAGCAACAAAGCTGAGCTATCCATGCCTTAACCAGTAATTGACCAAAACACACGCAGAGGAATTGAGTAAAACAGTTCTCATCAAGCAATGGGCGTCTGCGAGGCCAAAGAAAGGGAAGAAAGGAAGAGAATTCTTGGCGCACCTTCGCGGAGTGGCAGGAAATCGAAATCTGATGGAGGCTAATCTTCCGCGGTTCCACGTCCACATGGCGAGGAGGTGCAGGAAAACCCATCTTTTGCACACAAACCCTCGATTTGCAAAGGGCGAGGGACCTAAACCCAGGCGGGCACTGTCCGGCAGCAGAGCCCATCCTGGGAATCAGAAGCCTGTGGCGAACAAACTGCAAGGAAGAGAAGAAGACCCCGTGAGATATCAAACGAAGCATCAGAAAACGAAAATTCGCAGAAAACCGGAACAACCTCGACAAGAACATAACTTTTAACGAGAAAACACGAAGAGGAGATGGAGATTAGTGATAAAGGGGCATCTGAAGCATCGGATTCCGCGGAGAACAAAGTGATTACCTTCGGAAACAAATGAGGAAGCTGCGAAGTCTCAGAGAAACCAGCAGAAGAATGGGTCTCCCTGCGGAGAGGTCGAAGGACCCCGGGTGGTGGAGGGGGGGCGTGGCGGGAGAGCAGGAGCGGAATGGAAGCGGAGAAGGTTGGGGGCAACGATAATGCTGGTTCTGGGCACCGTCTGTGGGACGCGGCCCCTCCATGCGCCGGCGGAGTATTTTTCCCAGACTATTGCATATTTCGGGGATGCTTTAATTTTTTTTTTAATTTATATTTTGAGATCTGATCAAGTTGAACTACGAGTTCGTATAAGGGGCATCGAACCATTAGGAAAAAAAATCAAAAAATAAGATTTTTTTTCTTGTTGTCTGATCTAGATGTGCCTTGTAATAACTCGTCTGGGCTCCAATCTTGAGACATAAATTGTGAAAAATAAAAAATAAAAAATTATGCATGTCAAGATGTGTACTTGATCTAGATGTGCGCCAAGCATGACTCTTTTGTTTCTGAAACGGAGATTTTTCACGAAGGTAATGTGCACGTCAAGACGTGTACTCCATTTATTAGTGGGGCACTAGTTTTGTGCACGTACATGCTTAAAAAAAAGGCATGTACAGGTTTTTTAACGAAGGTAATATTATTTTTAAAAGAGATAATTATATAAATGAATTTATATATAATTAATAATTATATAGTTGCTTTTATTTATTGTAATATTGTTTTAAATAATTTCTTATTTCAATATAATGTCAAAAAATATCTCTACCATTAACCTTTCAAGATACAAATTAACAATATTATGTTCTCGTACCATGTTCATCATGACTACTCCAACTTTATTTGATATTATGGAGGCTTCTAGGATTAAACATCGTACTCCTTTCGAATATTGAAACTATAATTCTCGTACAGACTTGGCTGAGAATGGGTATGGATTTGATTGTCACTTTACTATTATATGGGACCACTATGATCATTTCTATGAGAAGCGACTGGATCTCTATTATGTTTACCAAATGTTAAAATCTTTTCAACTGTTTCATAATTCTTCTGGAGAATTAGACCTGGTTTTTCCCACTTACTCGCCATTTGTTCCTCATTTTCAGAGTGAGATTAAGTATGAAGAATGGCACACACTCACCTTTCCCATCGAATAAATTTACATATGGGAAGGTATGGTGATGAGCGTCAACTAAGGGACAAGAAAATACTATGTCTTATCTCACATTGCTCCACACCATGACGCGCACTTTGTAGCAGTCTATAGAGAAGTAAGTCTAACTAAACCAATAACACCTCTTTCTGAATTTGATAAGACCTTGAGAGCTTCAAAAGACTTACACCTTTGCTCAACAACAAAGATATCCACTTCAATCTTAACAAATGGGGACCTACTTTTCCCAAGGAGTCTCAAGAAGTCAGGCCAATATTTGAAAGGGCACAGCATAGCACTTTTATATGCAAAGAATGTGAACCCAGTTTCTTCAAAAGACATGACAATCCACTAATATACAACAACTGATTTATGGCTAAAGGAACTTTTCTATCACACAAAAGGGCAACTAAAGTATTCTTAAGCATCATGGTTTTTCTGAAAATGATAAGTTCCATGCCTATGCGCTAGACCATATGAGTGGCTAGTCCTCCCTTTGGTTTTTATGAAGATATTCATAAATCGACCTTTTTTTCTCCATGTGAATTATATGAGTGGCTAGTCCTCCCTTTGGACTTAAAAAATGCGCATGCACAATTTCAAAGGACAATGGATGATATTTTTAAACCTCATATCTATTTTATTGCCAACTGCATCGATGATTTCCTAGTTTTCTCTAACTCAATGCAGGAACATTTGCATACATTCATGGAAATCATACAAAACATAGAATTAGTCTCTCAGCAACAGCTGACAAATTTCAAGTTGTTATAGAAAAGGTAGAATTTTTGGGCATTGCTATTTAGCAGCAGCACATTTCTATGCAAAAACATCCACTAGAAAAGTTATTCAGATTTCCTACCAACCTAGACCTACAGCAATGCCAGAGGTTTACGGGCTGTGTAAATTATCTCTAAAACTTTATCCCAAAATTGTCTGAAAAACTCGTCATATTAGATAAGCCACGCGGGCGAAACCATTTGTTTGGTTTGAAGAGGCTACTAAAGTACTACAATTACAAAAGGAATGCCAACATCTCCCTCCTCTTAGTCCGACATATACTAGACCATATGTGTTATCAACTAACGCATCTGAGGACACCTGATCTGCCATTCTTTTACATAAGAAAGAGGATGCATAGCATATATGCGCCTATCAAAGTGGCCAATTTAAAAAACATAAGCTTAATTACTGGCCCGTCAAAAAGGAGATGTTAACTGCTGTCAAATGAGTTCAAAAGTTTCACACCTATTTAATCATGAAAACTTTTATTTTGAGAACTAACGCATCTATCTTAGGAGCATTTCTCAAAAGAAAGCTATCCGACAGTGCCAAATTACGAAGGTATGCTTGGTGGCAATTTATTCTATCCCAATATCAGTTTATATAGAAAAAAGTATCGGACAAAGATCATCATCTCCCAGATGTTCTCACTAGAGTACCTAAACCTCAAATAAAAATGACAAGACCACCAGTATAACCACAAGACCAATGGAAAAGATTGCCACTCAAAACTCCTCAGCAAAGATTACATTTCTGTAAACATATCAGAATGCTCTTTCCCTATGGAAATTCAGCTCAGGGCGAATATCCAAACATTGATCCGTTCATCACTTCTGTAGGAAGGGTTAGTTGTCTAGTTAATAATCTCAAATGGACATCTTTAGAAGATCAAGTTTTAGACCTTCTAATAGATAAAGAATTTTTATATGACATCCTTTTTACCGGACGACAGCTATATCCCAAACACATGGCTCGAGAATACTTAATGTTGTGCCCGGTAGATGGCAATCAAGAGGGGAGGGGTGAATTGATTGGCCCCAAATTAAAACTTTTTACCCTTTTTAACACAAGGCAAAAGATAATGCTCAATCAACCAGCCTACAGCTCATCTCACTCATGGAATATCACACACGAACATAAAGATTGGCCCAGATTATAGCAACGTGTGGAGTTAGTTCGCTCCGCTCGATAAATGGCCCACACGAGTAAACGAAATAAGCAACCTACAAATGACACAATGATTTTTAGGTGGTTCGGGTTCACAATGTGCCCCCTACGTCCACCCCTCACATAGTGAGGATTCCTTCCACTATGTAGTGAAAAATCACACACACACACTGTGATTTTCACAGCCACACACACACACACACGTGCTGTGACCAGCAGACGCACGCACACACAGTGTATCTTGAAAGTATATATTCAGATATACAAGATGCTCTATAGGGTGCAAAAATATGATCAAAATATAGATAGAATGAGCAACAATGATGCTAGAAATCCCCCTGGAACTATGAGCTTTCAGCGGTTCTTCAGTCCTTGAACAAATCTGTCGGAAGCCCGACGGTTCAGCAAGATAATGGTCAGAGGATGATGCTCAAGATGGAGAAGAGTGCAGCCCCAGCTCCAAAACTCGAAGAGGAACTTCAAATATGGTAGGATGGACGTCGAATCAGCAGCAGGATCATCAGTTCACGGACTGGGAGGTCTCCCCCGTTCTTTCTTTCCATGCAAGCACAAAAACGTGATAAACTCGGAAATATTCCCCTTTCTTGCTTTTTGGGTCGCCCCAGTGATAGGTTTTATACCCCCAAGACCGGAGGGGCACGTGGATGAATAATCAACCTAAGACCAATCATTTTAGGGCACAAAAAGATAGGTGTTATTGGATTGCGAGCCGGGTTCGAAAAGCTCGCATTTGTTAAAATCTGAAGGGGGTCGACCCCCAGGGTCGACTCCCTTACACTGCAAACTATTTAGACAGCACCCAGGCAAAAAAAAAAATAGGTGAAAAATGGGGTCGACCCTTGGGGTCGTCTCTCTCCAAGTAGAAACCAACAGTCTGCGAGCAAACATAACAAGCCAAAAGAGGGGTCGACCCCAGGGGTCGACACCCATGACAGGCAGCCCTTGAAATCTGTTTATCAACAGATATCTGCACACTAGGGGTCGACCCCAGGGGTCGAAACCCTTCCTAAACAAAACAAACCCTTGTTAAACTGCATCAATCTGAAATATGATCGACCTCACCTCAACCCCTTATGATGTGAGACTTTTATGAGCATCTACTAATCTACAAAAAACACATGAACTTAGTCGATTTCATTTGAACATAAAAAGGTTAAAAATTCAAAGTGAAAGCCCTTAGCTTGGAACTTGACTTAATCCATGCATATTGAAATGAACCCTCGTGATAAGGTTAGCATTAAGCAATACCATTTCAATCAATCCACAAACCTCACAGCTATAAGACGAAACACGTGATAAGGCTAGCATTGTGTAATTCCATTTCAGTCAACCCAAAAATTTCAATGTTATGAAATTTCAGACAATCAACTAGTCAAAAACTCAGTCATGGCTCACTTAGAATGTGGTCATCATCAAAACTTATAAATCCAAAATCAATCATCTGCGGGGTTCAACAATCTCCCCCTTTTTGATGATGACAAAATGCTATGTGCCACATAGAAGGAACTGTTCAAAAGACTGTATGCCATAAAAGAAAGGTAACAAACAGAAACATTCAAAGACTGTGGATTTGATCAACATAGGCATCACTACCAACAAATTGCCGATCATGTTTAGAGAATTAAGTTTGTCTATTACAAACACCAGAAATAAATGCATGCTATGACCTTGACTAGTTGAACACCTAAACACCAAAGACAAACATTAATAATCTAGACATGACTCAACATGACTCATCTGACTGACAGTTCTAATGAGAGACACGCATACATACAAGCATGCAAGACAAACAGTACTTATAGCATAGCATACATAGCACCAAGGAGACTCTCCCCCTTTGGCGTCATCAAAAGGAGATATAGAATGTGGGTAAGCAAAATGTGTATCCCAGCTGAAGCTTTTTGATCTAATCCATCGGTGGAGTAGGTGGAGATGGTGGACGTCGGATATAATCCACTATATCATGGAACATGGTGGATTGAGCATTCAAGACTTCTTGAATATTTTCAACTGAACTAGTGAGAGACTGGAAAGACTAGAGATATGTTTCGTGGTAAAGCTTCAAATCTGCAACATCATTGGAGAGAACGGCCATTGTCTCCCCAAATGAGTCCATCCGATCATCCATTGCGTCTAGTCTTGTATGTAGCCTTCTGACATCCTCAGGAGTGAGGTGTACATTTATATTCTCTGCTGCTGGTTGTGAGGGGCCAGGTCTATCAGCTTGTTCCTTTTCTTGATCTTCATCTGAATGGGCATGTTGTTCTTTGTCCTTGATTGGCCGCACGGTACGTACAAGCTTGCCACTTTCATCCTGCTCATACCCCATATTTTTACAAATGGAATAAATTGTGTAGATATCTGCATCTCTGAGAGATTGGTGAGCTTCTTTCTCTAAACTGATGCCAAGAGTGTGAAAAACACAAGATAAGGCAGCATCATATGGAAGAGTTCTATTTTTATTTTTCTGACATCTGATGATGTGCTCATAGATAATAGCAGGGAAATTTATCAGATCACCAGATGTGAGATAGTATAATAAGAACTTTTGAGACTCTGTAACTTTATCTCTTCCCCCCCCCCTCTTGGAAGAAAAATTGTAGTCATCATGTGATGCAAGATGTAGCTGAAGGGGGGGGGGGGGAGTTATTCGCATTGAGCTTGCTAGTAGATTTGTCTCCCATAACTTCATTGGTCATCATATAATAAACATCTTCTTCTTCAAACACGACTTGATCATAAGTGTATCATGTATCATATGGCATACCAAATGCTTGTCCAAGAAATTTTGTTGAGATGCGATAAACTATACCATTCAAAACTGTAAATGCTTTATTATCTTGTTCAACCAGATTTCCATAAAATTGATGAACAAGATTATGATAGACTCGCCTATGCTTTGACATGAAAGAGTACAAATTCGGCTGAGATTTAATCATACGAACCAGTTCTGGAAGTGCTTGGTTTATATTCTCGAAATCCATAGCTCTAGATCAAAGCACTTTGCGATCCATAAATTAGAGGTTTGCAGACATGGCAGATTTCTCCAGATATTTCATTTCTTTGCTCTTTGCCCTGGTTTCTTTTTGTCTTAGTGATTCTTCCCCCTCACAATGAGCTCGTTTCTTTGGAGCCATAGGGACTACTCACGCAACAGAACAGCTATGGAATAAAACGTTTGGACTGGTTGGTTCAACAAAATGGAGCCCTCACCATAGATGTACAAGTTCTCCACACGCCACACACGTCTCCAGTCGGCATAGGCTTGAAGGAGATGCCTTGATAGCTTGGTGAAGATGCAGAGCGTGGGTGCCGCAAGATGAAACCGTTGCTAGGGCTTGAAGGATTTTGGGTGGCCAAGGGAGTTTTAGGGTTGAAAATGAGAGCGGCACAGGCAGTCTAGAGGGCTTTAAGATGCCTTTAAGTAAGTGGGGGTCGACTTGGGTTCGAATGGAGGACCCCCGAACCGGTTCGATTTTGCATTTTGGGCGCTGAACCGGAAGGGGTCGACCCTCGCGGCGACAGTCTCTGCCCCAGAGAACATACAAACAGGGGTCGACCCGGGGGGTCGACCCTGTACAATTTTGAGCAAAAATTTAAATGAAGGCAGATTTTTGAGATTCTGAAAAATAAAAGGCTCTATCCCCCGTTGATTTAAAATGTATGAGAATGTATGAAGGACTAATTAACTTGGTTTTAATGAAGTGGGGGAACATTTCTAATGATATAGAAGTTTATATCCATTATCTTACTATCCAACCTTTCCAACACTCAGTTTCAATCATTGAGCTCCAGGGGATTTCACTTATTTGACAAGGATGATATGTAGTCTTAGAAAATGCAAGGAGTGGCCTTTTGTCATACATTCATGCAAGAGGTAAAAACACCCATACAATATTTATTGAAGTTCTGGTATCGGGCGAAGTTATGCACT
Organism: Amorphophallus konjac; assembly: GCA_022559845.1. Lineage (NCBI taxonomy): Eukaryota > Viridiplantae > Streptophyta > Magnoliopsida > Alismatales > Araceae > Amorphophallus > Amorphophallus konjac. The sequence continues at coordinate 536,468,420 of CM040121.1, forward strand.
CACACATAATGAAAGTTTCCAGATGAAATTAATCCATCCTTCCACTAATCACTATTTTATATACCAGAAGCTCACAAACATGCAAATGCATAATCATGACATGCAATGTGATCCCTAATGCAATGCAGTGCATAGATGATGAAATGCCAGCTAAGGTGCCTATGACATGAAATGCAAGACATTCACAAATGCAAGACATTCACATACCTTTTATTCTACACACACCTAATTCTCTTCTGAAAGAGGTAGTTTTTTCTTCACTTAGAGGCTTTGTAAAAATATCAGCAATATGATTATTTGTATCAATGAATTTTATTTCCACATATCCTCTGCTTACATGATCTCTAAGAAAGTGATATCTAACATCTATGTGTTTGGTTCTGGAATGATGCACTGGGTTTTTGGATAAATTTATTGCGGAAGTAGTGTCACAAAGGATTATTGTTTTTCTAAGAGAGATGTCAAAATCAATCAGTTGATGTTGGATCCAAAGCACTTGGATCACACAACTACCTGCGGCCATGTATTCGGCCTCAGCAGTTGATAGAGCAATTGAATTTTATTTCTTAGAGGCCCATGATCATGCAACCTCCTAGAAACTGACAATGCCCACTTGTGCTTTTACGATCCACTTTACAACCCGCATAGTCAGCATCGGTATAAGCTAGCAAATCAAAACAAGAACAACGAGGAAACCAAAGTCCCAAATCACAAGTACCAGAGATATATCTGAAAATCTGTTTTACGGCCGACATATGAGATTCCTTCAGATTTGACTGAAATCTTGCACATAAACATACAACAAACTGGATGTCTGGCCTACTAGCCATCAAATATAACAAGGATCGAATCATGCTTCTGAAGAGTGTTTGATTAACTGATTTACCTTTGTCATCTTGGTCTAGCTTAAGTGACGTGGACATTGGAGTTGGTTGCGACTTAGCTGTGTCGAGGTTGAATTTTTTGAGAAACTCCTGTCCATATTTCCTTTGACTGATGACGAGACCATCCTTCATTTGCTTAACCTATAATCCCCAAAAGAATGTCAACTCACCCATGAGACTCATTTCAAATTCGCTTTGCATCGATTTTGCAAAATCGTCACTAAGATCATCATTAGTGGAGCCAAAGATAATATCGTCTACATAGACTTGGACAATCAATTTTTTATTACTATTCAGCTTTGTAAAAAGGGTTTGATCAACATTACCTCGTTTGTACCCACTTTGAATGAGAAATACACTAAGTCTATCATACCACACGCGAGGTGCTTGTTTCAGACCATAAAGGGCTTTCTCTAGCTCGAATACATGGTTCGGGTACTCTTGATCCTCGAACCCCAGTGGCTGCTCCACAAATACTTCTTCATGGATGTAGCCATTTAAGAAAGCGCTTTTAACATCCATTTGAAAAAGCTTTATGTTAAAGCAACAAGCAAAAGCTAATAAAATCCTCACAGTCTCAAGTCTAGCTACGGGTGCAAAATACTTATCAAAGCCAATTCCTATTTCTTGACTGTAGCCTTTGGCAACAAGCCTAGCTTTGTTTCTAACTATCACTCCATGATCATTGAGTTTGTTTCAGAAGACCCATTTGGTTCCTATCACGGAGTGGCCGTTAGGCCTAGGCACGAGGAACCACACCTTGTTCCTTTGGAACTGGTGCAGTTCTTCTTGCATAGCCAAAATCCAGGAATCATCCTGTAATGCTTCTTCTACAGAGTGAGGTTCAGACTGTGAAATCAAAGCAATGTAGTCTAAATTTTATACTTCCTGAGTGATGATCTTGTTCTAACTCCATCTTCCACATCTCCAATCACATTTGTCGCTAGATGGTCTCTAGTAAAGGTCCACTGTCTTGGTAATTGTGGTTCCTCTTGATTTGCTTGCTCCAGTTGCTCTTGTGTTTCTTCAATATTAACTTGATTTTCTGAGGTCTTGAGTACATCATCTTCCTCTTCAGCTTCATCTTCTTTTCTTCCATTATGCAAATTAGAACATTTATCAGTAGCTTTTGAGAAGGATTCATCCACTACTACATGCGGGCTTTCCTCAACCACAAGAGTCCTCAAAATATATACTCTATAAGCTCGTGAATTTAGAGAGTAACCAAGGAAGATCTCTCGATCACTTTTAGCATCAAATTTGCCCAAGTCAGTTTTTCCATTATTGTGAATATAGCATGTAAAACCAAATGGTTTAAAATAAGAGATGTTGAGCTCCTTACCTTTATAGAGTTCATATGGGGTTTTTCTTTAAAGGGGCCTTACCATAGCTCTGTTGATGATATACCAAACAGTGTTCACATCTTCCGCCCAGAAATATCTCGGTAGGTTGTGTTCGGCAAGCATGGTTCTGGCCATCTCCACGAGAGTCCTATTTTTTCTTTCCACAACCTCGTTTTGCTCAGGGGTTCTCGGAAAAGAGAAGACATGAGCATATCCATGTTTCCTGTAGAATTCACTAAAGTCATGGTAATCAAATTCTTTATCGTGGTCGCTCCGAATGGATTTGATGTGACACTCTTTCTCATTTTGAACATTCCTGCAAAGTACTTCAAATTCTATCATAGCATCACTCTTGTGATTCAAGAAAAACACCTAGCTAAATCTGGAATAGTCATCCACTATCACGAAGCCAAATAGCTTTCCACCTAAGCTATGAGTCCTACTAGGCCCCAAAAGGTCAAGATGAAGCAATTCCAGAGGCCCAGTAGTAGAGACAACATTCTTGCATTTTTAAGATGATCTAATGTGTTTTCCTCTACTACATGCTCCACAAACTTCATTTTCATTGAATTTCAATTTAGGCATGCCAACAACCAAGTTGTTTCTAGATAGTTTGATCAAAACATTAAAACATGCATGACCAAGCCGACGGTGCCATAACCAAGCATTGTCAGTGTTATTGGCAACTAGACAAAATTACTGTGAGTTGTATCATCTAGGTCAATTGTATATACATTATTGTTTCTAAATCCTACGAATTTTATTTGATGAGTATTTTTATCTACAACTGAACAATGTGAAGAGTCAAAAATCACAGTATAGCCCATGTCACATAATTGACTTATGCTTAGTAAGTTATGTTGAAGACCTTTGACGAGCAAAACTTTTTCAATGGAATGAGTTGAATCATTACCGATCTTACCTTCGTCGATTATCTCTCCTTTATCTTTTCCCCCAAAAGTAGTAGTCCACCATCTCTCTCTTGTAAGTCTGCAAACATTTCTTTGTTTCCTGTCATATGTCGCGAGCATCCACTGTCCAAAAATCATTTGTTTCGTTGTGCTCTCAAGTAGACCTGCAAGTTGAAAACACCACTTGTCTATGAATTTGGTATCCAAGGTTTCTTAGGTCCAAGGGGGTTAGGCAATTATGATTTGAATGAACTTCTCACTTTCATAGCAAATCTTTCATCATCAATTTCCATTAGTCTACATGTATACATAGCATGACCACGCCTACCACAATAAAAACATGAGATGATTCTTTTGATTTAATTTTCCTTTTTATTCACATTCTTAGGAGTGTTGTGCATGTTTGTGCGCTTCACATTGCATGTATGAGTAGAAGATGATGGTGTGTTAGCATGCATGAATGAGGTTCAAGTTGTGGCTTCAAACGTCTTTTTCTTACTAGGGTCATACCCTAGACCTTCTTTTTGGAAGTTCACATTCACGCCCAAAAGATTATCTAAATTCTGTTTTCCCTTTACAAATCTTGCAAGGGTGTCTTTTAGATCACTTATCTCATGTCTCAACAATTCATTGTTTTTCTCAACTTCAACCTTAGCATGTTCAGAATTTTTAAGTTCATTGCTTAATTTCTCAAGTTCATTTTTGAGCTTGCTATTCTCATTAAGCATTCCGATGACTTTTCATGATTTTGTTGTTCCTCTCTCGTGCATGATAGTTCTTCTTCAAAAAGGAAACTTTAGATGTAAGAAGTTCATTCTCATTATTGAGATTTTCAGCCTGAGAAGTTAAACCTACACATTTTTTACATTGGGTTTCATCATGCATATGTTGTTCAACCTTTTTCTTTACAAGCATGTTTTCAGATTTAACTTTTCTGAGTTTTTCATGCAACCCTTCATAAGCAATTTTGATGCGGGACAGACACGCGACTTGACTCCAATTGGATATGCGACCCTCGGACTCTAAGCAAGCTTGCGATCGTCCCTTATCGAGGGAAGCGTCGGACGTGCGCGGTTGAGAAACCGGCAAAGAGCTAGGGTGGTTAACTCACAAATTCGTGCCCGGATCGGGTCACGGGACGGTCTCGCTCTCTCTCGCAGCCGCGGTGAAATAAATATATCGATCTAATGGCCCTAACACATGCCCTCTAGCAGCGGCATATAAAAGCATATACAAGAATAGCAAATGCCGAGTAATGGAGCAAACACGATACCTCCACGCGCATGGCGTGGGGAAGACGATCCCGGCCAATCTCGTACTCCCGGAATAATAATTAAATAAATTACAGCAACGATTTACTGCCCACTCCACGCAGGGAGGTAAAGGGCGACACGGCGGGACCCGGGAGTAGCGGGTTCGGGTTGACGGGCAGCTTCTTGTGTAGCTTCGGCGGCACACATACTCATGATCGTGAGACCCACGTGCTGGTCAGTGGGGCCGTGTGGGCCTGGAGTGGCACCGCTGTGACGGGAACGTCCGGAGGGGTGCTCCCTGAGAAGGCGGCGCGCTGGTTCACCTCGCAGAAGGCGAGGAGGCTCCGATCGATGCGAGTTGGAGTTACTGCCCACGGATCTGAATTCTGTTTCAGACCTGCGTGTCCCGACGAAAACTGATGATGCGAACACTCCCAACGTCGGATCGATGCGAAACTAGCACCGTTGGAAAGCTAACTCAAAATCCTTCGATCTATGGTTAGAGAGAAAAATTGGCTATCCCAGATCTGGTCTTAGCCGAATTTCCAATCTGCTGGTTGACAGAACCCGAAATCTCATGATAGAAGTGCCTTTTCCTGAGAGTTGGCATTAACCGCATTGTAGACCTCCGATTCAGCTATTGAGCTCTTCATGAAAGTGGTAGAGGGCGAAGAGAAAAAAATGGAGATAATTTTTATGAAAGGTTTGGTGGAGATTTGACTGGGGAAAAGTATTTTCTAGTACCGGGTGGTCGGATCTGGACAGTAGAGATAGAACAGAACTTGGGATATAAAGTGATTTTTTTGAAAATATAAACGAGATCCTAAATTCACAAGAAAATTTATGGAATAGGTAATAGGTAGACAAAATCCCCAATACAATTGGGGGTTCAAACAAAAATCAAGAAGGGGAACAAAAGGGTGAAACTCAGGGCTACTGTGAAACTGGACAGAGAACTGGCAGATCTAGTGGATTGGGAAGCATAAAAATGGAAAAACATAAAACGGGGGCTGGAATTTTTTTCAATTTTTTTGGGACGTGGTGATGACCTCTAGAACTCACCTTGAAAATATCAGCTCCAGAAGATGTAGGCGTTGGATTCTCGGAGTAAGCCTCTGTCTAGCAAAACAGAACCTTGGACATAACTTCAGAACTTGCTTCATGGCGGCTCGATGGCATCACGAATGGCGGCGGCGGTGGCAAAGATAGAAACCAGAGGTGGAGGGGCTAAGATATAAGGGGTATACACCCTAAAATGCTGAAGGAGGAAGAAGGACACCAGGGAGAGAGGGGAGGGGCGCAGGTTTGCTCCAAGCAATCTGATTTTTTTCTTCTCATTAATTCATAAAAATGGAAATTACATAGGCTATATAGTTCCACCTTAATGACCCAAATAACCCCAGATCTAGGGCTATGGGAGGGGCATACAAGGGAGTGGAAATTGGTCAAAAAACACACAAAAAAAATCATTACCTTAATGGAGTTCGCCCCCCTCCATTAAGAGAACAAATTGAATTTGTCCTCTTTAATTAATGCTTGGTCCAAGTCAATGTTTGGACCATGTACCAGCCCCCTTGGGCCCGGGAGTCCATGTGGACCAATAAGAAGGAGGGAGGGGGTCCCTGCTGGGCCAACATGCCCTTTTGCAAAGAAACCCAATGGCCTTTTGCAAATAAATCCACTAAAACTTATAATTGTGTACCTATATAACACAAGGGTATACATACAAATATAAAAGGACATAAATGTAAATAAAATATGAGCGGTCTTGCTTCGATGTTCCCATCAATTCTCCCCGGGTGGGAAGAACTCGACCCCGTCGAGTAAAGGGGGTGACTGCTTGAATAGCTCTGACGGATCCGTCACCGTACCAAGTAGCGCGGGTACGCTCAACTCCAAGTGATCGTCACCTGCTCATTCCGTATATACTCGATATGCACAAGCTGCTACGGGAACGAGGCTAGAGGTGGACACTCCGAGTGGGGTCACTCTCAAAGGGAGGAGGCGGCTCGAAGTTTCACTATGAATTCACTGCTGGGTCCTTATAGGTCACTAGATCCGGGACATGGATGTCGAGCTGATCCCATACTCCTCGAGCGAATACACTCGCCTCTCACTCATAAGGGACTGACATCAACAAGCTTGCACAAGACGCATGCAGACTCCTAACAATATGAACAAACAATGAAACACAGACTCACACACATGACCCTAGGCAAACTTGAACACTCTTAGTACTACTATGGCTGACGACAAAGAGACACAACACAAGGGACACACGAAGGAAGACTCGGTAAGGATGACGGTCACCGTCTACATACACTACATGTAAAGAGAGACTAACCCACAACTTAATGCCATGAGTTCCATCCTTCGTCAATCGTCGCCGGTTCGAGAAGACTCGTCCTCGGGTATGAAAGTGTGGGAGGATCAGGGGATGGGTGACGGGGATGTAATCCGGACGGCTAGTGTAAAGCACGATAATAATGAAGTCCGGAGACTGTTTCTCGTACGTATGGTAGAAATTAAACCATACAGTGTCAACATAGGGTGTCGACAGTGGTACGGTAGTCACTAGTGGTTGCGCTACCGTAGGAGAGACGGGTAGAAATGGGATGGCGGGGTCCACCGAGGACAAAGTTGGCAAGATAAACAAGTCTGGGATGATCGGTGGGAGTGGGGTGACTGACAGCCCATGTCCCTCTATTGGCTCACTCTCTCACCCAAAAACATCAACGTGGTACTCCTCGACCAACTCTTGGTCAGCCTCATAATCCACTAGAATAAGCATGGGTGGAACATCCTCGGTATGTGTGTCCTCTAGGGTAGGGGAATGTGAAGGACACGGATCGGAGAAGTGGCTAGGAGCCACATGGTTGGGCTTCGGGGGAGGTAGTGGACATGAGTCCGTAGGCAGAGCGGACTGATAAGGGTGGGTGGTTGGTGACATAAAGGTGGTCGGCTGAATGTCATCGTGGAAGACGAACTCGCCGGATAGGTGAGGTGGATATAAGGTGCAGATCCTCCTATCCCGGTCGAAGGTCGCTATCCTCTCTTCCAACCATGGTCGCCCTAATATAATGCATGGTCCTGCTAGCGTACCAATATTGCACCATGCGCCATCGTAGTAAAATTCGGAGCCGATCCTCCTTTGGAACTCGACACAAGCAAAATCACCATCGTGGATAATTTCGCTCGTCTTGGAGAGGGACTCCACGATATCAAGAGAAACCCAATTATCCGACTCCCTATTAGTGAAATGGAGTTCCGTTGTAGACCCATTGGGTAGAGTGGCTTTAGAAATGAGATGGGTGAAATCCAAGGGTCGGGCCATGAAGGCATTGAATTGGGCCACCAGGGATGACCACTCGGACACATGGTCTTGGGGAACGGCCATGGGGGTGGCGAGTAGTGGACATGCAGGCACACAGTGATAAGATCGGACTCTCGTGGACTAGACACGACCCTACTATGCGATGCAAAGTTGGAATACAGACTCGACTACACACCTAGACACAACCAAGACTCGGTACGTGGCGGAGCTAATCGATCCGAAGATCACTCGCGCAAGTGTGCGGCCCTCCGATAGGCGTAGCCTAACGTTCGGACAACACCTTTTTATATACCGAACAATGGTATGCGGATGCAATCTTAGACCGACTTAAACTTAGACTCGACTTAAATGGCTTTTTTTTTGTTTTGTTTTCACCAGACTACCCTAGACTCAACTGGCGCTCTGATACCAAACTGATGCAGGACGGACACGCGACTCGACTCCAATTGGATATGCGACCCTCGGACTCTAAGCAAGCTCGCGATTGTCCCTTATAGAGGGAAGCGTCGGACATGCGCGGTTGAAAAACCGGCAAAGAGCTAGGGTGGTCAACTCACAAATTTGTGTCCGGATCGGGTCACGGGACGGTCTCGCTCTCTCTCGCAGCAGCGGTGAAATAAATATATCGAGCTAATGGCCCTAACACATGCCCTCAAGCGGCGGCATATAAAAGCATATACAAGAATAGCAAATGCTGAGTTGTCACGCCCCGAGTGTGGAAGGAACCCGGAGATGCGTGACGAGTTTATATCAATCATGTCAATCAGAGCGTTAGCGTATTCAACACAAAGACAGAGCGCGTAAGAGTAAAATAACCCAATCCTTTATTTCATCAAAACCTTTAAAGTACTTCTATTACAATTCACTTAATGGAAGTGCTACGACTCATTAAAAGGAAAAGTACAAGGAATGACTCAAGAAAGTGGAAAGACAAGACTAGATGATGCTTTGACATATGGTTGTAGCTCTAGCCTCTTCACTATTGACTTTCCCCATCCGAAAGAGTTTCGTCCTCGGACTTACCTGAAAAATAAGAGAAAAACACTATGTGAGCGAACGCTCAGTAGGGATTATATCTCAAGAGCTAGCTTGCTTTAAGTAGATTACATGTTACGTGAATGCAATAAGCTATGCATGCTCGCATAAAACGACAGTAGAGAATGTATAACCAGAGAATAGAGAATGTATATCAAATGATAGTGAGTGAACTGGCAAGTCTTTCAAGAACTCATGTTAAGATAGTAAGATAATCAAGCACGTATATCTATCATGTCAAGTGATCATGTCATGACAAGAATTGGCTATCATGTTTCAAGCAAGTACGATAAATAGCCTTTCCGGGTCACGCAAGTCATGTCATGTCAAGTCAAGTCAAGTACGAGATTTGTGAAATGTCTATCAAGCTAGTCATGCACTTCGGTACAATGTCATACCATGATCATTACAACTCCATGGGCACTAGTACTTTTGGGTGCTCCTCCCAAGACCAGATCGGGCCCTATATGCGCAGGCATTGATCATGTATTTTCGACATCCACTATAGTATAGCCAATATAGATTTTCAAAGAAATATGCTTGTAGGAACTTAAGGTAGATCTTGTGGAATAGAATCACAGGGATTGAACATGATGTGTAAGGACGATAATAACGGTATAACCACGATTCGCTTTAAATATAGGTGGAATCGGCTCCCTAACTTGGGTGCCATGACAATAAGAATAAGCGCTCATATAGAGATGGTCGCTCGTTCTTGTATATGACAAGGTAGATAGAATTAGTGTCCACAAGTATGGCACATCATTCTTAAGAAGTATTAATGGCATGGTTTCCCATTCCATTAATTAAAGAGTATTCTCATGACATCAAAATAGCATATCATGGGGGCCAGTATACCATGTTTCTTTAGAGTGACATAGAAATCAAGTAGTGGCATGGGTTTTGATGGTACAACCTGCTCGGCTACCTTGAGGGAATCCAAGGCTAGCGAAGTCTTACGGAGGTCTCTATGACAAAGTCACCGGTCCAAAGAAACAGAATGTCCCATGGAGGATTCATCTATCACCGAGAAATAATGGGTAATCGATAAAACATCATGAAATGTGGGGCTATATTCACGGAATGGAATATAGTGCCAGTATACGCAACCCATGGTCAAGGAACATGAGATCAGTAAATTGACACATGCGCTTAAGTCTTCATTTTCTGAATTGGCGCCCTTGTCAGGGCCGTCAGTTCAGTAAATGACGACTGTTCACTCAGTCGTTACATCCAGATTATGTAAATATTAATATCTGTAAACATTTTCAAATTTTTATTATTATAAAAATGACGTCTTTCATGAAGGCTTTAATTCTGTAAACAACGCCCTAGTCAGGGGCGTCATATATCAAATTAAAGGGCAGGGTATATGTCGTCATTTCAATATCCAGGAATTTTATAAACATTTCTATAATTCACAATTTATCACTAAATTGGCGCCCATGTATAGGGGCGTTCATTCAAATGATGACCTAATCCGGGTCGCTAATTCTTTGTCATATGATTTCCACCGGGCAGGTACAATCACAGACACATGGTTTTTTGGAGTATGTCTGATCAAGATTCTAAAGATATGAACAGACAGAGAAAAATAGCATGAATTTATGGACATGATCATGCATTAGTTTACATATAAGGGTTCACATATATTAAATTTTAAACATTGTGTATTTATTAAATAACTAGACAATTGATGACTGTTTACACGGTCGTCAAATAAAATAGCGCCCTAGACTGGGTCGATAATTTAATTCATGCAATAAAACATGAAAACTCCATTCCAGAGCGATATCTGTAATTCCTTTACAGACCTATATGCATGTATACCACCTAAAATTATTAAATTTGGCTTTACACTTGAGAAAACCTACCTTGATTGAGTTATAGATGACAGGAACGTGAATGAGGATGAAGAATCAATATCAAGAACCACCCTTGACGATGCTCTGTTATAAACAGAGAGACTTGATATCAACGGAAGTTCTTCAAGGGATGGAAGGGTTCTTCCTCAACCGAGCTTCTTTGATTAACCAGATGGAGAAATAAACAATAGAAGCAGCAACTACTCCATGATGAAGACTATGCAGCTTGATGGAAGGAACAACCAGCAGCAGCACGTCCACGTCCAGAGGATGAAGATGATGACATGAAGAGTAGCAACTAAATAGCCGCAGCCCCTTCGCGTTGCAGGCAATCTGCAAGAGGAAAGGAAGAAGTTGAAGAACTTTAGGTTCTTCACGTATTGAGCAGCAGCATGTCGTTTGTTGGAAGAATCAAAAGAGCCGGCAGGTTGGCTCGATGGGAGGGTTGGTATTTATAGGAAAAGAGAATCCTAACGAGTTCTAAGAGTTCGATTAGGATTTGTATTTTCTTCGTAGAATCCTATTAAACGTAGACACCCCACGTATTGATCCTTTCCCTAATCAAAACTTACCCAGATAACATCCCTGTTCGAGCCAAACACTAACGGGTCTTGGAAATGACGCCTAAGCTTGGGGCGTTATTTTAAAATGACACCTGTATACTCAGTCTTCAATTCCTTATATGACGTCTATCAAGGGGACGTCAATTATTAAATTAGTTGCATTTGAGCGGTCTTCATTTAAATAACGACCTGACATGAGGCGTTATTATCTTATGACCTATTTGTTATATGTTTTAAGTATATAGATGAGTTGGACCTTTATTAATGGGTTAATCTTTTAATCCATTTAGGATTTTATACCTTTAATTTACCAGGGTTGCTACACCCTCCCCCACTTAGAAGAATTTGGTCTCAAAATTCAATCACACATATTTACGGAGAGTGTAGGACTCGTACCTCTTTAGAATAAATCCGGGAATCGCTTCTTCATAGACTCCTCAGTCTCCCATGTGGCTTCGTGCTCTAAGCATTTACTCCATTGCACCTTTAGCATGGGAATTATTTTGTTCCTTAGAGTACGAACTTCACGATCGAGGATCTTCATAGGCTTTTGTTCATATGTAAGATCCTTTTGAATCACCAGGTCTCCATGATCGATGATATGTGACGGATCGTGCACATACTTCTTCAGCATGGATATATGGAATACATTATGGACATCGGACAATTGAGGAGGCAAAGCGATGCGGTAAGCAACCTCGCCAACTCTTTCTAATACCTCAAAAGGTCCGATAAACCTTGGTGTAAGCTTGCCCTTAACACCAAATCTCTTTATTCCACGTCCGGGTGATATTTTGAGAAATACGTGATCTCCGACTTGGAATTGGATATCTCTTCTTCTTGTATCAGCATAAGCCTTCTATCTAGACTGAGCTACTTGCAGTCTCTCTCTAATCATCTGAATCTTTTCAGTGGCATCTCTTACCATGTCTGGGCCTAATAGTCGTTTCTCGCCAACTTCATCCCAGCACAAAGGTGATCGTCAATTCCTTCCGTATAAGGCTTCGAAAGGTGCCATCTGTATACTTGCCTGGTAGCTGTTGTTGTATGCAAATTCAACCAAAGGCAAGTGATCATGCCAGCTTCCACCAAAATCGACGATGCAAGCTCTGAGCATATCTTCTATTACCTGATTTGTTCTCTCTGTCTGACCATTCGTCTGAGGATGAAAAGCAGTACTAAAGTTGAGTCTTGTCCCCAACGAATGTTGTAGACCCTTCCAAAAATGAGAAGTAAAACGAGGGACTCGGTCAGACACGATTGAGACAGGAATATCATGTAGCATGACTATCTCCTTAATGTATAATGCAGCAAAGACGTCAATCGACCATCGGCTCTTGATTGGCAAGAAATGTGCCGACTTAGTCAAACGGTCGATGATGACCCAAATTCCATCATGTCCTCCTCTAGATTTAGATAGTCCCATAATGAAGTCTATACCGATATCCTCCCACTTCCGCTTAGGAATATCAAGAGGTTGTAGCTTACCGGTAAGCTTTTGGTCTTCTGCTTTGACATGTTGGCAAGTGAGACATCGAGACACAAAGTCCGCTATTTCTCTTTTCATATTGGGCCACCAAAAGGTACTTTTTAAATCTTGGTACATTTTGGTAGATCCTGGATGAATCGTGTACCTTGATCTGTGAGCTTCATCTAAGATCTTTTCTTTAGCTCGGGACAATCTGGGATGCAATTTCTATATCTGAATAACAACCTTCCATCTGATGCTAATTTGAAATCAGATTGCTCTTCTATCTTGCCCTTGATTTCCACTAATATCGGATCATTATATTGCAGTCCTTGTATTTTTGAGAGTAGATCTGGCTGTATGCTCATATGGGATAGTGTGACACACCTACTATCCTTGTCCATACTTATATTAAGTCTAGTGAACTGTTCTAGCAACTTCCACTCCTGAATCATACAATTGGCTAATATTACTCTTGGCTTGCGACTGAGGGCATCAGCTACATGATTACCCTTTCCAGGATGATATTGTATTGTGAAGTCGAAGTCCTTGAGATATTCTAGCCAACGTCTTCGCCTCATATTCAATTCCTTCTGAGAGAAAAGATACTTGAGACTCTTGTGATCGGAGTATACAGTGAACTGCACTCCGTATAAGTAATGTCTCTGGATCTTCAATGCAACACTACCGCAACCAATTCTAGATCATGTACTGGGTAGTTCTCTTCATGCTTCTTTAGCTGTCGAGATGAGTAAGCTATGACTCTCCCTTGTTGCATTAAGACACATCGAGGCCAATGCCAGATGCATCAGTGTATACCTCGAATTTCTCACCTTCAATTGGTAAAGCTAAAACCGGGGCAGTAGTTAGGTGATCCTTGAGGGCTTGGAAGCTTCTTTCACATTCCTCACTCCATTCATAACGGATCTCCTTGCGTGTTAGTCTAGTGAGTGGTACGGCTGTAACGACCCGAGAATCCGATTACCGGGAAGGCCCGATAACTCGAGACTCGCACCGCCACCCACGAGTCTGAAGACTCGGAAGGGTTAGAAGGATGGTGTGGAAACTACACAAGTATCACAAATAATTGTAGAATTAAACAGTTATATAAATAAGCAGAAAATAAATTAACGTTTTACATAGTCACAATATAACAATAAAATAACAACAGTAGTCCACAACTAGTATAGAGACAAGAAAAGAAAGTACAGCTACGCGGGGCATACCCCATCTCTGACCTCTGGCACTAACGCTGGGCACCTGAACCGCGCTGAGCCTCAGACGAACTCCCATGAAGCCTCGCCTCGCCTGAAATACGGTGAAAACACGTAGGGAATGAGTATCGGAACAAGACTAAGTAGGGATCACTCGAACCCTACCTCGCAAACGGAGAAATCGCTACGCTAGCAGTAAGCAAGTACCTCGAAAAGGAAGCCCTGCCATTACAAAACACCGGTCTCACGGCACGCAAGCCGACATGCGCACCACGGCGGGAAGACCGAAACGCAACGGTCAACACAGCAGAAACCCGAAGGTCGAAGCCGTAACGACTGACAGCCTGACACTCCCGACTCGATAGGAGTACCTCCCACTAGAAGCACAGCCGGTAGCGTCCCTTGATGACTTACACTGCACCGCAGGTGAACTGCCTGACATGGTAGTGCCTACCCGAGGCACGGACACCGAACAAGTACCACAAATAAGTGACTAGCTGGGGTCACGCTCGTCAGCGTGTGTCAACTGCCCCTAACCACGTGTGCACACACAGACCGCGCGTCCCTGGTCTGGCCCTCTGACTGGTTTTCCCCTTAGCCGGACTCTGGCTACAGATGTGGGGCCCGACGAAAACCAGTCTAAAAACCATCTATAAGGGTCAGGCCCGTACACCACTCCCTAGTGAGACCAGCACCGCGTACTGGTGGGCTACGACTAGTGGAGGGTTACTGAAGGAGTAGACTCTCAAGTCAACGGAAAACCACGTCCGCATCCGACGACGTACGGGGACCACCCCACGTACCGGCACCGTCGCACGGCGACCACGGTCGGAACAGAAACGGGGTTGCAAACCACCCGGGGCAACCCAGTGCCTGACGGTCTACCCTAGACGCGTCACAGGACTCTAACGGTCTAGGCGGGACCGTCACAGACGACTGACTGTCTTAGGCTGGATCGTCACAGGACCCTGATGGTCCAACGCAGACCGTCACACTCCCAGTGTAAAATAGAGTGTAACGCACCTGCCCTGGTGCGTTACAGACTGTGACGCGCCTATGCAGGTGCGTCACAGGGAAAAACAAAGGCAAGCTGTGACGCGTGCCACTCGGTGCGTCACAGCATATGACGGTCCACACCTGGAGCGTCACATTGCCTGGGGGTCGAATAACCCTGATGCACCCACGCTGGTCCGTCACAAGGCTGTGACGCGCCAGCCCTGGTGCGTCACACGCCTTGACCCCCAACGATCAAACCAACGGTCGGATGCCAACGGTCGGGACGCTCTGACGGCCCAACCCAGGCGCGTCACACGCCTGTGGCGGTCTATCGTGGGACCGTCACACTCCCAGACCCCAGTTGGCTAAACAAGGGCTGTGACGAACCCGCCCAGGCGCGTCACACGGTGTGACGATCACTGGAAGGACCGCCACACCCGCCCAACAGTGAAACGGTGCGGAAAGCCCAAAAAAACCAACCACGCCCCCATGCCTCCACCGGAGAGGGGGAAATCAAAGGGGAAGACCCCTGGGGACCCCTAACATGATACTAGGCCATCAAAACGTGAAATCGCGGGCTAAATCCATAGATCGGGCAAGCTCTCCCCAAATCATGGAAAACCCTAAACCCGCTTAATCAAGCCCCTCTCGGCCTCCCCTCGACCTATAAACCACGAAAATGAACGGCGGGGAGCTAGGGAACGTCACCCTACCTCAATGGAGTGAATGCTTCGCCGAATCGTTACCGAGATCACGAAGAACGCTTTGAAAACCCTCGTCCCTTCACGGTTCCCCACAAGCTTTACGCTGCCACGATCACCTCACCGTTGCCCACGTTGTCACGCCGTCGCCCTGCACTGTCTGCAGTCGGAAGGGGACGTCGCCGCGGCCGAACGAGAGAGAAAGAGAGAGGGAGGGGCGGTGGTCACGGTGGGGAGAAGAGAAGGAAGAAGAAGAAGAGGGTGAGGGGAGAGAGAGAGAGAAAAGTGAGATATTTATAGAAAATTCAGAAATTCTGGAAAATATCAAAAAATAGAAAATTACATTTCTGGGATCTCGGAACGCACCGATCGCAACGGTACCACTCGTGCCCAGGTGAACGACCCGGTTCACCCGCAGCGAGGTTCCGAAGGAATTACCGAAACACACATCGGTAATCGAAAAACACGCGCGGAAAGGCCGCGGAACGCTTCCGGGCCTCCGAAACAACTCCGGATCGCGCCGATCTGAACACGAAAGATGCCCGAAATGAAATTTCGGACACAACGGAGCCAGACACTCCGAGAAACCAGATCCGAGACCCACGAAGAAGGATCCGAAAGGTCTGCGATATTACAGCCCTCCCCCCTTAAAGGAATTTCGTCCTCGAAATTAAGAACAGCCCTAAGGGGAAAGAAGAGGAAGACTCACTCAAACAAGTAAGGGAACTACTGACGCATCTCGTCCTCACGTTCCCAAGAAGCCTCACCACCACAGTGTCACTGCCACACCACCTTCACCAAGGGGATGGCCTTGCTCCGCAGGCGCTGCTCTCGCCTATCCACAACGCGGATGGGAAACTCTGGAAGAGAAAGATCTGGAGTCACCTCGGACCACACAGAATCCTCAAGCACATTAGAGTCATCGGGCATATACTTCCGCAACATCGAGACATGGAACACGTTATGCACCGACGCCAACTCAGGGGGTAACTACAACCGATAAGCTACCTCACCGATGCGCTCCACAATCACAAAGGGACCAACATAGCGGGGACTCAACTTCCCACACCGTCCAAAACGTATCACCCCCTTCATCGGAGAAACTCTCAAGAATACCCGATCACCCACGGCGAACGCGAGGGGTTACCGCCTCCGGTCAGCATAGCTCTTCTGTCGACTCTGGGCCGCCAACATGTTCTGACGAATCACGTGCACAACATCCACACACTGCTGCACCAACTCCAGTCCCATCAAAACACGCTCACCAACCTCAAACCAGTCAAGTGGAGTCCGACACGGACGCCCATACAACGCCTCATAAGGAGCCATGCCGATGCTCGAATGATAGCTGTTGTTGTAGGCAAACTTCACCAACGGTAGGTGGTGAATCCAACTCCCCTGCCACTCCAGGCAGCATGATCTCAGCATATCCTCCAAAGTCTGGATGGTCCTCTCAGACTGACCATCTGATTGAAGATGGTACGATGAACTAATCGCCAACTCCGTGCCAAGAGCTCGCTGGAAACTCCTCCAGAATCCAGAAGTGAAGCGCGGATCCCGATCCGACACGATGGAGATGAGAATCCCATGCAACGGAACGATCCGCTCCACATAAAGACAAGCCAACTTGGGCACACTCCAGCTGACCTTGACCGGTAACAACCGAGTCACCTTCGTCAGCTGATCCACCAGCAACCAAATACTATCCTGCCCACTCGGAGTCCTCGGCAAACCCACCACAAAATCCGTGGTCACGTGGTCCCACTTCCACGTGGGAACATCCAAGGGCTGGAGAGTACCTCCTGGTCGCTGATGCTCCGCCTTCACATGCTGACAGGTCAGGCACCTGGCCACAAATTCGGCAACATCTCTCTTCATGCCAGGCCACCAAAACTGCCTCCGCAAGTTCCGATACATCTTCGTCGCACCCGGGTGTACGGCATACCTGCTCCCATGAGCCTCGCGCAACACCGCACGCCGAACCCGCTCCTTGGTTGGGACGTACAGCCTGCCACGAAACCTCGCAGCACCATCCTCGCCGAGTTCCACATCAGCCATAGCCAGAATCCGGGGCAACTCAGGGTCCGCATGCTGAGCCTCTGTCACCTGACGGCGGATAGCTAGCGTGACAGTCAGACTCGCAAGCACTGCTAACCCTAGCTCTTGGGGAATCTTGAGCCTGAAAGATACTTCGGGCACTTGTTCCCATAGCCTCCACTTCCTCAACATCAAGGCACTGACCGCGACCTTTCGACTCAAAGCATCGGTGACGACATTCATCCTACCCGACTGATAAGACAGGGTGAAGTCATAATCCTTCATATACTCCATCCAACGCCTCTGCCTGAGGTTAAGGTCCATCTGCGTGAACACATACCTCAAACTCTGATGGTCAGTGAACACCTCAAACTTCTCACCGTACAGATAATGCCTCCAGATCTTCAGCGCGAAGATCACAGCCGCCAACTCAAGGTCATGGGTAGGGTAGTTCTCCTCGTGGGGCTTCAGCTGCCGAGATGCATAAGCCACACCTCTACCATGCTGCATCAACACAACACCCAGTCCGACTCCGGAAGCATCTGTACACACCACAAAACCTCCCGGTCCAGAAGGTAAAACCAACACCGGAGCCGAGGTGAGCAATCTCTTCAGCTCCCTGAAACTTTGCTCACACTCCTCAGACCAGACAAAAGGTACATCCTTTTGTGTGAGTCTAGTCATCGGGGTCGCAATGCGAGAACAATCTTAGATAAACCGGCAATAATAACCCGCAAGTCCCAAGAAGCTCCGGATCTCCGTCACCGACCTCGGCCTCAGCCATCGCATTACTGCCTCGACCTTGGCGGGGTCCATGGAAATGCCATCACCAGAAATCACGTCCCAAAAAGTGCACCTCACGAAGCCAGAACTCGCACTTACTGAGCTTCGCATACAATTGGTGATCTCGGAGCGTCTGCAGCACCACACCCAAATGGTACGCGTGCTCCTCGGCAGACCGCGAATTGACATGGATGTCGTCCACAAATACGACCACGAACTGGTCCAAATATGGACGAAACACCCTCTGCATCAAGTCCATGAAGGCTGCGGGGGCATTGGTGAGCCCAAACGGCATCACCAGAAACTCATAATGCCCGTACCTCGTACCAAACGCAGTCTTCTCTACATCGGACTCGCGAATTCTCAGCTGATAGTAACCGAACCGCAAATCAATCCTCGAGAATACTCGAGCGGATTGAAGCTGGTCGAACAAATCATCGATCCGTGGCAACGGATACTTGTTCTTAATGGTCACTTTATTCAGCTGTCGGTAGTTAATGCACAACCGCAAGCTACCGTCCTTCTTCTTCACAAACAACACATGCTCACTCCAAGGGGAAAAACTAGGACGAATATACCCCTTGGCCAGCAACTCTTGCAACTACGCCCGCAACTCCCTCAACTCAGCGGGAGCCATACGGTAGGGAGCCTTTGCCAAGGGTCCCGTACCCGGCACAACCTCGATCACAAAATCGATCTCCCGCTGGGGAGGCAATCCAGGTAAGTCCTTCGGGAAAACATCGGGAAACTCGCACACCACCGGAATGTCCTCGACATCCGGACGCGGCTGGTCTACCAAGACCACAGAAGCGAGAAAACTCTGACAACCCGCATCAAGCAAACGACGAGCTCGAATCGCCGAAATAAGGAATCGAGAAGAGGAATACCTGATACCTTGGAAATAGAAGGTGGGTCCACGAAGTCATCAAAAATAAACTCTCTTCGAGCCACAATCCACCAACGCATGATGTGCCTCGAGCCAATCCATGCCCAAAATCACATCAAAGTCCTGAAGCGGCAACGCATAGAGCCTAGCCGGTAAACTCCGCCCTTCCACCCACATGGGAACCTCATCGAAGCAATACGGAGTGATCATAAAATCACCCGAAGGCAAGTCCACTGCCAAATCGCAGGACAACTAGGTCACCGGCTCCTCGATGCTCAGCGCGAAATCCTCCGAAATAAACGAATGAGACGCGCCAGAATCAAACAAAACCCGAGCCGCACAACCCAAATCTGAACAGTACCTTCCACGAACTGCGACGCCACTGCCTCTGCCCTGGTCATGTGTGTGATCTGGCCTCGAGCTCTCTGCCTACCTCCCACACTGGCTGACCTGGGTAGCGGCGGATACTGTCCCTGCTGCTGCTGCGGCCTCTGCTGCTGCTGCTGTCTCTGAGGACAGTCACGTGCCATGTGCCCTGGCTGGTCACACCGAAAACAGATAATCGGCGCCGTGCACTACCTGCCCGGATGGAACTCGCTACACCGTGGACACGATCCTTGTGATCCACCCACTGATCCCTGACGCTGAAACGGAACCGGCTGCTGTACACTACCCGATGAAGCCTGCCCCTGACCCTTGGACTTCTTAGAGAAACCCTTCTTGAGAAACTTCTTGACCTTCGAGCCGAAAGACACGGATCCTGTCACTGACGTTGCCGGTGCCGGCGCTCCTAGACCACCCGACGCATGCTGGAAGGAACTATGCTGCTGGGTAGCCGACTGCTGGCTGCGACCTGACAAAGACTGCCCCTGGTTAATCGGTCCTCAAGTCCTCTGCATATCCATCTCCAAAGAAGCCGCAACGCGAGACGCTGTCTCCAAATCGGTGGCAGCATTCGCGATCAAATGGTGCCTCAGCTCCTGCCTCAAGCCCTGAACAAACTGTGCGGTCTTCACCATCTCATTCTCCATGATATGAGGTGCATACCGACCCAGCTCGACAAACCGGGCCCTGTACTGCAACACGGACATGTCGCCCTGAACCAGCTCCAAAAACTGACGCATCCGCTGCGTAGCAATAAACTCTGGATAGTAGGTACGCTCGAAAGCACTGACAAAGTCGCCCCACACAATCTGCTCAAGTGGACGAAGCTGGAAAGACGTCTTCCACTCGGAAAACCACCACTCCCGAGTCGTACCCTACAACTGGTTGGAGGCCAACATCACTCTATCCTCCGCAGTACTCCGTGCGGAATTGAACACCCGCTCCATCTCGTCGAGCCAACTCCGAGCCAAATCAGGGTCTGGCTGACCGCCATAGTAAGGTGGATGAAACTACATGAAATCCCTCACTGCTCGGCATGGCCCACCCCTGGTCGACGAGCCCTCACCATCCTCTCCGCCGAACTACTAAGACATAAGCTGGTACATGCCACGGAAGAATCCTCAGCCCCCGGAAACCTCGTAGTATCCACTGCCTCGGTTGCCGCAGGTGGCACTCTACTCTGCTCATCCTGCTCCTGCTGAACCTCCTACTGGATCTCCTGACCTCCAGCCGACTGCCCCTGCTGAGAGCGAGTCGCCCGCCTCGGCGCCATGCTCGCTCCTGAAGCAAAAGATAAAAAACACGGAAACATCAAGGTCAAGAAAAACGCACGATGCCCGATGCCAGCGTCAACCGTACATCATCGCTGTGGACTAGTGGACCACTACAATCACTTATGATTCTCGTATAATTCCACAACCGCGCTCTGATACCAGCTGTAACGACCCGAGAATCCGATTACCGGGAAGGCCCGATAACCCGAGACTCGCACCGCCACCCACGAGTCTGAAGACTCGGAAGGGTTAGAAGGATGGTGTGGAAACTACACAAGTATCACAAATAATTACAGAATTAAACAGTTATATAAATAAGCAGGAAATAAATTAACGTTTTACATAGTCCACAATATAACAATAAAATAACAACAGTAGTCCACAACTAGTACAGAGACAAGAAAAGAAAGTACAGTTACGCGGGACATACCCCGGCTCTGACCTCTGGCACTAACGCTGGGCACCTGAACCGCGCTGAGCCTCAGACGAACTCCCCTGAAGCCTCGCTTCGCCTGAAACACAGTGACAACACGTAGGGAATGAGTATCGGAACAAGACTCAGTAGGAATCACTCGAACCCTACCTCGCAAACGGAGAAATCGCTACGCTAGCAGTAAGCGAGTACCTCGAAAAGGAAGCCCTGCCATTACAAAACACCGGTCTCACGGCACGCAAGCCGACACACGCACCACGGCGGGAAGACCAAAACGCAACGGTCAACAGGGCAGAAACCCGAAGGTTGAAGCCGTAACGACTGACAGCCTGACACTCCCGACTCGACAGGAGTACCTCCCACTAGAAGCACAGCCGGTAGCGTCCCCTGACGACTTACACCGCACCGCAGGTGAACTGCCTGACATGGTAGTGCCTACCCGAGGCACGGATACCGAAAAAGTACCACAAACAAGTGACTAGCTGGGGTCACGCTCGTCAGCGTGTGTCCAACTGCCCCCAACCACGTGTGCACACACAGACCGCGCGTCCCTGGTCTGACCCTCTGACTGGTTTTCCCCTTAGCCGGACTCTGGCTACAGACGTGGGGCCCGACGGAAACCAGTCTAAAAACCGTCTCTAAGTGTCGGCCCGTACACCACTCCATGGTGAGACCAGCATCGTGTACTGGTGGGCTACGACTAGTGGAGGGTCACTGAAGGAGTAGACTCTCAAGTCAACGGGAAACCACGTCCGCATCCGACGACGTACGGGGACCACCCCACGTATCGGCACCGTCGCACGGCGACCACGGTCGGAACAGAAACGGGGTTGCAAACCACCCGGGGCAACCCAATGCCTCACGGTCTACCCTAGACGCATCACAGGACTCTGACGGTCTAGGCGGGACCGTCACAGACGCCTGACGGTCTTAGGCTGGACCATCACAGGACCCTGACGGTCCAACGCAGGCCGTCACACTCCCAGTGTAAAACAGAGCGTAACGCACCTGCCCTGGTGCGTTACAGACTGTGACGCGCCTATGCAGGTGTGTCACAGGGAAAAACAAAGGCAAGCTGTGACACGTGCCACTCGGTGCGTCACTGCATGTGACAGTCCACACCTGGAGCGTGTCACACACATGTAACGGTCCAGCCCTGGAGCGTCACATTACCCGGGGGTCGAATAACCTTGACACACCCACGCTGGGCCGTCACAAGGTTGTGACGCGCCAGCCCTAGTGCGTCACCGGTCGGATGCCAACGGTCGGGACGCTCTGACGGCCCAACCCAGGCGCGTCACACGCCTGTGGCGGTCTATCGTGGGACCGTCACACTCCCAGACCCCCAATTGGCTAAACAAGGGCTATGACGCACCCGCCCAGGCGTGTCACACGGTGTGACGGTCACTGGAAGGACCGCCACACCCGCCCGACGGCGAAACGGCGGGGAAAGCCCAAAAAAATCAACCACGCCCCCATGCCTCCACCAGAGAGGGGGAAATCAAAGGGGAAGACCCCTAGGGACCCCTAGCATGATACTAGGCCATCAAAACGCGAAATCGCGGGCTAAATCCATAGATCGGGCGAGCTCTCCCCAAATCATATAAAACCCTAAACCTGCTTAATCAAGCCCCTCTCAGCCTCCTCTCGGCCTATAAACCACGGAAATGAACGGCGGGGAGCTAGGGAACGTCACCCTACCTCAACGGAGCGAATGCTTCGCCGAATCGTTACCGAGATCACGAAGAACGCTTTGAAAACCCTCGTCCCTTCTCGGTTCCCCACAAGCTTTACACTGCCACGATCACCTCGGCGTCGCCCATGTCGTCACGCCGTCGCCCCGCACCGTCTGTAGCCGGAAGGGGGCGTCACCGCGGCCGAACGAGAGAGAAAGAGAGAGAGGGAGGGGCGGTGGTCACGGTGGGGAGAAGAGAAGGGAGAAGAAGAAGAGGGTGAGGGGAGAGAGATAAAAGTGAGATGTTTATAAAAATTCAGAAATTCTGAAAAATACCAAAAAATAGAAAATTATATTTCCGGGATCCTCGGAATGCACCGATCGCAACGGTACCACTCGTGCCCAGGTGAACGACCCGGTTCACCCGCAGCGAGGTTCCGAAGGAATTACCGAAACACACAACGGTAATCGAAAAATACGCGCGGAAAGGCCGCGGAATGCTTCCGGGCCACCGAAACAACTCCGGATCGCGCCGATCTGAACACACAAGATGCCCAAAATAAAATTTCAGACACAACGGAGCTGGACACTCCAAGAAACCAGATCCGAGACCCATGAAGAAGGATCCAAAAGGTCCGGGATATTACAACGGAGATCTTGGAGAAATCCTTGATGAATCACCGGTAATAGCCCGCAAGACCCAAGAAACTACAGGTCTCGCTAGCATTGGTCGATCTTTCCCAATTCCTTACAACTTCAACCTTTGATGGATCTACGGATAAACCGTCTTTTGATATAACATGCCCCAAGAAAGATACTTCTTCTTCACATTTACTAAGCTTTGCATATAGCTGATTCGTCCTCAATATCTGTAATGCAATCCTCAAATGCTCCTCATGCTCTTCCTTGGTCTTTGAATATATCAATATATCATCAATAAAACCACTATGAATTGGTCTAGATGAGGCTTGAATATACTATTCATCAACTGCATAAAGGCAGCAGGGGCATTGGTTAGTCCAAAAGGCATAACAACAGATTCATAGTGCCCACACCTGCTCCTGAACGCGGTCTTAGGAATGTCCTCATCTTTGATTCTTAGTTGGTGATATCCGACCTGAGATCGATCTTTGAGAAATACTTGGATCCAGATATTTGATCAAATAACTCATCGATTCTCGGCAGTGGATACTTATTCTTGATAGTGAGATGATTCAACTGTCGATAGTCGATGCATAACCTCATGGATCCATCCTTCTTCTTTACAAATAGTACAGGTGCTCCCCATGGGGAAGTACTCGGCCTAATAAATCATTTCTTAAGAAGTTTCATCAATTGTTCCTTTAACTCATTGAGTTCGGCATGGGACATTCTATATGGTGCCTTAGAAACTAGACCAGCACCAGGGACCAAGTCGATGGTGAAGGCCACTTCTCTTTGTGGGGGTAGTCCAGGTAAATCTTCCGGAAACACATCCGGGAATTCTTGTACAACTGGAATGTCGCCTAGCTTAGTTTCCTTAATGGTGACAAAAGTAAGGAAAGATACACAGCCTTTCCTTATTAGCTTGCTGGCTCGAAGGGTCGATATAAGAGGTGACTTGTTCTGACTCTTAGGGCTAGTATACACTAGTTCCGGAAATTCCTTGAAAGTAACCTTACTGTTACGACAATCAACAGTTGTCTGGTACTTGGATAACCAATCTGCTCCTAATATGATGTCATAGTCCTTCATATCTAGGCATATGAGGTCGATGGGTAAATTTCTTCCTTCCACCAAGACTTCGCAGTTTTGATAATGGTGAATAATGTCGGCTTCGTTTCCAAGAGGAGTTGAGATAACTAATTTTATCCACTCCGGTTCCATAGGTAATGGGTCAGCAAACTTCTTGGAAATAAAAGAGTGCGATGTACCAGTATCAAATAAGACATATGCAGACTTGGAACAAACTTGCAGTGTACCTTCTACTAGTCCGCCTTCGTCTTGTTCTGTCTTCTTAATAGCTTGGAGGCGTGCATTCTTCGTCACCGGACGCTTCCCGTCACCGGCTTGATCATTGAGTAGGGGACAGTCGGGAATCCGATGATCACAGTGTTAGTGTTGGTGTGCTACATGCCAATTTCGGGTCGGGTAGGCCCAATAGTTGTACGATATTGTTCATTAATAAAGTGGTGTTTGAGCGTAAATATGCGATTGTGTTACTTTACGTTGTCCCTATGATATGTGGTTGTAAAGTCAGCTCGAGATGGAATCTCGAACATGAGACTTACTTTACATGAACACATACCTTAAACTGTTCCTGGTTGGAGGGTAATCACTCGGGGACTTTGATTACCTATTAAACCAGTACACATGATGTGTCAGTGATCAGTCTCATGGTCATTGGTGCGGGGCACCAACACATATGTGTAGGTGTATGTCCTTGGAGGATGTGCACTGAACTGATCCGCTATTGGATCTTCAGATGGTTGATTATACCTAATGTCAACTGAAGATCCAATGGTCTCAGTAGCATCGTTGGTCCTTTGACCTGAGACATTGATCAGATCTTACACGATGACTAGAATGGTTTAATTACTTAGCTAAGTGACTTTAATCATAAGTCATGAGTTGCCGAGTCATTAACCACTCCAGGATACGTGTGAAGATCATCAATGGTCAAGAGGGGATCGCTCACTGTTGGGTATATATCAGACAGTTAATGGGTCATGACATTGACGCTCCGTTAAATCCCTGGCCAGGGTCGTGTGAGTTCGTTTAGAACGGACGTCATACACTTTAAGGATGTCATAGTCAAATGGCACGATCATTGGGTTTGACAGAAACCATACCCTCGATCGTACCAGACTCATAGAAGGAGCAAGGGATTATATCGATGCGGTAACTGTGGACTTACAGGTACCAGACATGCTGGTTTAAACCCGACGTCCTCTAGGATCACGCGGATTTGCTTGACCCAACGTGATCGAAGGTTCAGAATGAATTAAACTATTATTCGACTCTTGTAGAAGCGAATAATACGTTTAATTTACTTCTAATTAGGAATTAGAAGTTAATGGGCCTTAAACTAGAGTGACTATGGGCCTAGAGGATCACACACAATGGATTCTTGGGTGACAGATTATTATTATACAAGTGTATGTATTAATTCCCTTTAATTCCTTTTGGAAAGGATTGTAAATGGGGCTTAATACATATGTATAATAGAGGAAAGGTCATATATACAATTTTGGTCCTTTGGAGGTCTTTAGAAAAGGGCCAAAGCTCTATATATAACCACCTACGTGAGTTCATTTGAACTCTCGAACTCTTCCAACCTCTCTTAGCTTAACCAATCATTAAGGGTTAAGAGAGGAGGATTAGCCTCCCCCCTTTCTCCCCCTTGCGCTCTCTCTCTCCAGAAGGTGTTAGAGTCGGGGAAAGTTGCGCCGAGGAGGTACCGTCGCTGCGCAAGGATCCGTGTGGATCTGCTCTAGAGGCCGTACAGCTGTGCGGCTCGGTTTCTCTGAATCGGGCTTAGCGGACAGCGTCGTTCCTCGCAAGGTGAAACACGCAACCCGTAATTAGGGTCTTGGAAACACCGATTAGAGCATATATTAAGCTTTCCATAACACCGGGATCGGGAAAATGAAATTTTTGTTATCCGCTGCGTCGCCCGTAGGTGCTGTGCGAAACCTTACACACGGCTCCCACAACGGAGACGAGCTCCAAGTTTTCTCCAACATTCTTTGGCCTTATGTCCGGCCTTGTCACAGTGCTTACACACCACTTTAGAAGGTGCGGTGGTGATGGAGAAAGGTTTGGTCTTCTTGAACTTTTGCTCTTGGGAGGAAGTACCTCCATTACTTGGCCTCTTTTTGTTGAAATTGGGTTTGAAGGAACCAGAACTAGTGACATGTTCCTTCTTATCTTTCCCACGAATCCTATCAGATAGCTCCGTGGCATCTTCTAGTAGCTGGGCCCGTCGTACCATCTCCGAATAAACTTGTATGTCCATCGCCGCCAGCTGTGTGATATATTGGGGCCTGAGCCCATTAAGAAATCTTCTAGCTTTCATCTTCTCGGTACTGACTATATGTTTAGCATATCGGGACAACCTAGAGAATTGTGCCTCGTACTCAGTTACCGACAACGATCGTTGCTTAAGTGCGGCGAACTCGACATCTTTCTTCTCTTGGACTCGGTCGGAGAAATACTTATTGTTGAAATATTCCACAAATTCCTCCCATGTAACCTGAGCTTGGTCTAATGTGGCTTCTACCGACTCCCATCAGCATCGTGCGTCTATTTCCAATTGAAATGTGGCTAACAGAACCTTCTCTTGGTCCGTGCATTGCATAACTCTGAAGATACGTTCAATCTCTCGGATCCAGTGCTCGGCGTCATCTGGATCGGTAGATCCCATGAACTTAGGAGGGTTCATGTTCTTGAAACTTTGGTGGAGATTTCCCGCTCCACGGTGTGCACCTCCTAGTGCTACTTGTTGAAGTGCTTGCGTCATGCCTTGCAGAGTGCGTTGCATGTTACGCCACTGAGCACGTTCAGCAGCCATTGTCCTACAAGGATTTTAGATGACTAATTAATATGAGATTCGACCAAGAATTGAGTATCTAGATTACCTTAACCCATGGTTCTAACCAATCTCACCGGTTAAAGGTTTAAACCTATCATTGGACTTGGGTTTTCTAGGAATTGAATATCCTATGCTCTGATACCACAAAAACTGTCACGCCCCGAGCGCGGAAGGAACTCGGAGATGCGTGACGAGTTTATATCAATCATGTCAATCAGAGCGTTAGTGTATTCAACACAAAGACAGAGCGCGCAAGAGTAAAATAACCCAATCCTTTATTTCATCAAAACCTTTAAAGTACTTCTATTACAATTCACTTAATGGAAGTGCTAAGACTCATTAAAAGGAAAAGTACAAAGAATGACTCAAGAAAATGGAAAGACAAGACTGTCACGCCCCGAACCGATAGCAGCGGAACGGGTCGTTTGCTTAGAACGTGGTAGTTAAACAGTCATGTCAATCAGAGCATAGTCATTTCCACAAAACACAATTTGGACAAATAACAAATTTCATTTTAAATATAAGTTCTTTACATATTCAGACCCATAATAAACGAAAAGACTCAATAAAGAAAAATTATAATGAGACATAAGACGCAAGATAACCAGATTAGACGGTTCATCTAGATGTTAGAGTTCTCTTCACTCTTGCCCTTGCCCATCATGTTCGGTCTCGTTGTCACTAAGGTCATTACCTGAAAAATATTGAAAAACGCAGGGTGAGCGAACGCTCAGTAGACTTAATATCTCATGCTCCAGACTAGCTTTAAGTCAATTACAGTTTAACATGCTCATGCAGATCATGCAAGATATAGAAATCGAGAACTACAATGACACGAGTGATAAAGCGATGATAAATTAAAACCATAAAACGAGTAAGCAAAATGCTAGATACATTCATAAAGAGTAAGGACAATGACAATCAAGAGAGCATAGCAAGATCTTAACAAGTACTTTCTCAAGCTAGGTCAAGAGCATTCATGAGGAAATATAACATTCATCTCTCTATGACGAACACTATCACGAGAGCTTTAAGGTATCCAGTATTATGAAGGATCTTCATGATAATTCAAGAACATTTATGATGATCGATATAGAAGTAGAACAACTACTTCTACAAGCATTCTATAGCATTTGTCAAGACACTAAGGGAATATCACGACGATATGATAACCCCTCCAATAAGACAATTCAAGATCTTTTCATGACGAACAATTAGTTGTAGAAAGGTGTACTATGATTCCCGATCATCATTATCACGAGAGCATTTACACATCTAGCACTACATAGGATTGGCCAATGCACTAAGGGGAAAATCATGACGATATGACCACCCCTCATGGAAATAAGTTATAGACGACTATAGGTGGTGAATGCCAGCACCCGATCATCGTATATCGGTAACGTTTGGACTTTACCTCGCCCAATAGGGTCAGATCAGGACCCGTAGCATTTAAAAATGTCATTTTTGTGGGACCCATAGCCCTTGACATTTTGTCTAGACTAATTCCATATTAATGGCCAAGAATTTCAAGGATCAAGCATGTAATACATTAAGATAGATTTCATGGAACATAGAGTTCAAGGATAGAACTTGTAATAAGGATGATATATCAATAAACCGTATGAAAACCATGACATTCTGAAATCTAGGTGATTAGGTACAACCAGCTCAGTCGGCCTTGAGGGAATCCAAGGCTGCGAGGAGACTTACGGAGGTCCCAATGACTAACTTGCCAGTCCGAAGGAATGGAATGTCCAACGGAGGACTCGTATGTCACCGAGAGTTGAGGTATATAACGTGAATCAATCATGAAACATGGACTCCATCTACGGATGTGAGATGAGAGTGCCAGAAGACCCGCGATATGGGTCATTACCGGAAGAAAACTATGAGAACATGAATGCGTAAATTATAGAATTTGCGTCCATTAAGAGAGACGTTGATCCTAAAATTAAATAAATTTATATTAATTGACGCCTGTGGTGACGTCATTTATTAATTAGCGTCC
Organism: Amorphophallus konjac; assembly: GCA_022559845.1. Taxonomy (NCBI): domain Eukaryota; kingdom Viridiplantae; phylum Streptophyta; class Magnoliopsida; order Alismatales; family Araceae; genus Amorphophallus; species Amorphophallus konjac. The sequence goes on from CM040121.1 coordinate 536,498,043, forward strand.
ACTTGGAGGGACGTTAATTCTATGATTTTTAACTTAATTTATTTAACAAGAATTCACGTCAATATCTATTTAATTAAATAATTTCAAAAGTATACATTCAAAGACACATTTATTTATATAAAGTAATTTAGAGAAATAGAATATATGATAATTAGGAGAACAATATGAGGATTCTAAAAATATTTTTTTATAATTTTATGTTACATAATTTGGTATATATGGATTTTCAAATATATAGTTACAAGTTATATATATATATATATATAATAAGAAATATATATATATATATATACTAAAAGATTTGACGCCTTTGCACGATGTCGTTGAAAGAATTCAACGACACTCAATAGGTCGTCATTTAATTCATGAATAGTATTCACTCTTAAAATCTTTCGTTCTCGATGTACACACGTCAGAATTGCGCAAATTATATACCAAAATGAAGGGCTCGAAAAACTCTATCTAACATGATGTTCAAAAAAAATTTCGTTGAGAGATGTGAGATCTTGAGATAGGAGGTACGAAAATGGTGCTACCACCCTCACTACCTCGGTCTCCACCCTAATAACGCTCACATAAAATTTCATGGCCAAAAGACACTCCGACACCCACGAACAATGATGCTAAGGCAAAAACTCCATAATTGACTGCTACAGCGTTCACCGTGTAACAACGTAAAATCATGTAAGTAATGATTAATATTGAGGCAGAACTAACGAGATTATGCAAGGTTTAAACGCTTAATAATTTGGCTTGGGAGATTGCCTACCTCGTGTTGCTTTTAACTGGAAAGGAGAGTAGTAGAGGATGAAGAAGAAGAATAACGGCAACTGAAGCAGCAGAACGACGAAGGAGAAGATGCTCTGCTTCTTCACTGCTCCAAATGTAGCAGCAGCAACCGCGACAGTAGCTCGTGGCAGCTTCCACGACAGCCACGCGAAGGTCAGGAGGAAGAAGAACACTAACAGCAACAGCCGCAGCAGCTTCACACGAAGGCAACATCCTTGCCTCTTTCCCGTTAACCGCAACAGCATGCAGCGGCAGAAACAATAGCAGTAGAGGGAGAGGAAGAAGAAAAAGACGAAGACGACGATGCTCAACAGCAATAGTACTTCACGATGGCTCCGCCGTCGCTGAGAGGGTTGTACTTATAGGGATTTACCTTTCCTAATGAGAGTCAATATTGCCCTCGAAGAATCCTAATGGAACTTAAAACTTTCCTTTGATCGATCCTATCTTTCCCTCGTCATAACTACTACCCTGTTTGTCCTTCCCCCCATGCCAAGTTCGAACGTGTGTAGGTCACTTAGTTGAGCCTACAGCCTTGTTATTATAATATGTATGTATACACTCCTTGCAACCCATTTATTGAAGCCCACACTCATGGCCCCTACATACATATTCATATATGTTATATGTATGTGCCAAACCCAAGGTTCTTAAGCCCACGTATTAAATTGCAAACATTTCCATATAATATCCTTAGCCCATTTGGTTTGGGATTTTACGTATATAAGTATGTGGTTGTGTTTTAGCCTATTTATAAACGTTAACTAAATTATTTAATTAAACTTCATACATATATAGTTCCCAATTCCCATAACTGTACCTTATTTAATTCTCGGGAGTATCTTGGTTATCAGAGTCGGGTTCGATCCTATAAAAATCTTTATATGTATGTGTACTAGTCTTGAATTATACTTTTAATTTCAAACTTAAATAGGTAAAGGTTATTCTAATTTTCATTTCTCAATTTAGTTACATATACTTTTATTAACATTTAGCTAATTATTCCTTTTCTTTTATCAAAAAATTAATTTTCATGACGAATATCTATAATTATTTTTATTTATTCCATATTCAAATTCCCGGGATGCTACATCCTCCCCCACTTAAAAGAATTTGGTTCCCAAATTCACATGATTTTCTTCCAAAATTAGTGGGATAAAATCGCCATGTTTGAAGCACGTATTCTAACTAGATCATTCACATAACATGCTAGGTGCTAAGATCACCATATCCGATTCATGCAGTTACAGAGTTAGTCATTTTTCATCTACGCAACAAGTTTTAAAGTAAGGATTACGTATATCTTGAAATTAATCTAGCGTAGATGAAACATATTTTATTAGTTAGTCTATAGCTTTACCCAAATCTCACGGAATTCCTATAGGATAACTGACAAGAATGACTCAATGTAGGACTTGAACTTGATGACTTAGATATTTAGAAAGCCTAGGCTCTGATACCACCTTCTATCACGCCCCGAACCGATAGCAACTGAATGTGTCGTTTGCTCGGAACGTGGCAGTTAAACAGTCATGTCAATCAGAGCATAGTCATTTCCACAAAACATAATTTGGACAAATTTCATTTCAAATATAAGTTCTTTACATATTCGGGCCCATAATAAACGAAAAGACTCAATAAAGAAAAACTATAATGAGACATAAGACGCAAGATAACCAGACTAGACGGTTCATCTAGATGTCAGATTTCTCTTCACTCTTGCCCTTGCCCATCATGTTCGGTCTCGTCATCACTAAGGTCATTACCTAAAAAACATTGAAAAACGCAGGGTGAGCGAACGCTCAGTAAGACTTAATATCTCATGCTCTAAGCTAGCTTTAAGTCAATTACAGTTTAACATGCTCGTGCAGGTCATGCAAGATATAGAAATCGAGAACTATAATGGCACGAGTGATAAAGCGATGATAAATTAAAACCATAAAATGAGTAAGCAAAATGCTAGATACATTCACGAAGAGTAAGGACAATGACAATCAAGATAGCATAGCAATATCTTAACAGGTACTTTCTCAAGCTAGGTCAAGAGCATTCATGAGGAAATATAACATTCATCTCTCTATGACGAACACTATCACGAGAGCTTCAAGGTATCCAATATTATGAAGGATCTTCATGACAAGATAACGAGTGCTATCAATGGGATAATTCAAAAACATTTATGATGATCGATATAGAAGTAGAAAAATTACTTCTACAAGCATTCTATAGCATTTGCCAAGCCACTAAGGGAATATCACGACGATATGATAACCCCTCCAATAAGGCAATTCAAGATCTTTTCATAATGAACAATTAGTTGTAGAAAGGTGTACTATGATGGCAATTACTCCCGATCATCACTATCACGAGAGCGTTTGCACATGAAATCTATCTTAATGTCTTACATGCTTGATCCTTGAAATTCTTGGCCATTAATATGGAATTAGTCTAGACAAAATGTCAGGGGCTATGGGTCCCACAAAAATGACATTTTTAAATGCTACGGGTCCTGATCTGACCCTATTGGGCGAGGCAAAGTCCAAACGTTACCGGTATACGATGATCGGGTGCTGGCATTCACCACCTATAGTCGTCTATAACTTATTTCCATGAGGGGTGGTCATATCATCGTGATTTTCCCCTTAGTGCATCGGCCAATCCTATGTAGTGCTAGTTGTGCAAACGCTCTCGTGATAGTGATGATCGGGAGTAATTGCCATCGGGAGTAATTGCCATACATGATCAATGCCTGCGCATATAGGGCCCGATCTGGTCCTGGGAGGAGCACCCAAAAGTACTAGTGCCCATGAGAGTTGTAATGATCACGGTATGACATTGTACCGAAGTGCATGACTAGCTTGATAGACATTCCATAAATCGCGTACTTGACTTGACTTGACATGACATGACTTGCGTGACTCGGAAAGAGTATTTATTGTACTTGCTTGAAACATGATAGCCAATTCTTGCCCTGACATGATCACTTGACATGATAGATATACGTGCTTGATTATCTTGCTATCTTAACATGAGTTCTTAAAAGACTTGCTAGTTCACTCACTATCATTTGATATACATTCGCTATTCTCTGGTTATACATTCTCTATTGTCGTTTTATGCGAGCATGCATAGCTTATTACATTTCACGTAACATATAATCTACTTAAAGCAAGATAGCTATTGAGATATAATCCCTACTGAGCGTTCGCTCACATAGTATTTTTCCCTTATTTTTCATGTAAGTCCGAGGACGAAACTCTTTTGGATGGGGAAAGTCAAGAGTGAAAGGCTAGAGCAACAACCATACGTCAAAGCGTTGTCTAGTCTTGTCTTTCCATTTTCTTGAGTCATTCCTTGTACTTTTCCTTTTAATGAGTCTTAGCACTTCCATTAAGTGAATTGTAATAGAAGTACTTTAAAGGTTTTGATGAAATAAAGGATTGGGTTATTTTACTCTTGCGCGCTCTGTTTTTGTGTTGAATACACTAACGCTCTGATTGACATGATTGATATGAACTCGTCACGCATCTCCGGGTTCCTTCCGCGCTCGGGGCGTGACACGAGTAATGGAGCGAACACAATACCTCCACGCACCTGGCGTGGGGAAGACGATCCCGGCCGATCTCGTACTCCCGGAAGAATAATTAATTAAATTACAACAACGGATTACTATCCACTCCACGCAGGGAGGTAAAGGGCGACACAGCGGGACCCGGGAGTAGCGGGTTCGGGTTGACGGGCAGCTTCTCGTGTAGCTTCGGCGGCACACGTACTCACGATCATGGGACTCACGTGCTGGTCAGTGGGGCCGTGTGGGTCCGGAGTGGCACCGTTGTGACGGAGACGTCCGGAGGGGTGCTCCCTGGGAAGGCGGCGTGCTGGTTCACCTCGCGGAAGGCGAGGAGGCTTCGATCGGTGCGAGTTGGAGTTACTACCCACGGATCTGAATTCTATTTCAGACCTGTGCGTCCCAATAAAAACTGATGCTGCGAACACTCCCAACGTCGGATCGACGTGAGACTGGTGCCGTTGGAAAGCTAACTCAAAATCCTTCAATCTATGGTCAGAGAAAAAAACTGGCTATCCCAGATCTGGTCTTAGCCGAATTTCCAATATGCTGGTTGACAGAACTCGAAATCTCAGGATAGAAGTGCCTTTTTCTGAGAGTTGGCATTGACCGCATTGTAGACCTCCGATTCAACTGTTGAGATCTTCATGAAAGTGGTATAGGAGAAAATAAAAAATTGGAGATAATTTTTATGAAATGATTGGTGGTGATTTGACTAGGGAAAAGTATTTTCTAGTACTGGGTGGTCGGATCTGGACAGCAGAGACAGAACATAACTTGGGATCTGAAGTGATTTTTTTGAAAATATAAACAAGATCCTAAATTCACAAGAAAATTTATGGAATAGGGAATAGGTAGACAGAATCCCCAATAAAATTGGGGGTTCAAACAAAAATCAAGAAGGGGAACAAAAGGGCGAAACTCAAGGCTACTGTGAAACTCGACAGAGAACTGGCAGATCTGGTGGATTGGGAAGCACGAAAATGGAAAAATATAAAACGGGAGCTGGAATTTTTTTCAATTTTTATGGGATGTGGTGATGACCTCTAGAACTGACCCTGAAAATCTCAACTCCATAAGATGTAGGAGTTGGGAGCTAAAATTCTCGGAGTAAGCCTTTATCTAGCAAAATAGAACCTTGGACAGAACTTCAGAACTTGCTTCACGGCGGCTCGATGGCGGCACGAACGGCGGCGGCAGAGATAGAAACCAGAGGTGGAGGGGCTAAGATAGAAGGGGTCTACACCCTGAAATGCTGAAGGAGGAAGAAGGACACCAGGGAGAGAGGTGAGGGGCACAGGTTTGCTCCAAGCAATCTGATTTTTTTCTTCTCATTAATTCACAAAAATGGAAATTACATAGGCTATATAGTTCCACCTTAATGACCCAAATGACCCCAGATCTAGGGCTAAGGGAGGGGCATACAAGGGAGTGGAAATTGGTAAAAAAACACACAAAAAATAATTACTTTAATGGAGTTCGCCCCCCTCCATTAAGAGAACAAATTGAATTTGTTCTCTTTAATTAATGCTTGGTCCAAGTCAATGTTTGGACCATGGACCAGCCCCCTTGGGCCTGGGAGTCCATGTGGACCAATAAGAAGGAGGGAGGGGGTCCCTGCTGGGCCTACATACCATTTTGCAAATAAACCCAATGGCTTTTTGTAAATAAACCCACTAAGACTTACAATTGTGTACCCATATAACACAAGGGTATACATACAAATATAAAAGGACATAAATGTAAATAAAATATGAGCGGTTTTGCTTCAATGTCCCCATCAAATTTGTCACTGCTCACAAGTAAGGTTTTCAGAATCGAAGTTTATCTCAGTTGAGCAGTCCTCGTTGGCCATCACACATAGATTTTAAACTAGTTCTTCTAATTCATCCTCGGAGTCTGCATCGTCTTCATCTTCATCGCTCCAAGTAGTGACCATTGCCTTGGGTTTCTTGAATTTTCCCTTTTTAAACTTCTTTTGGAGCTCCGGGCACTCCCCTCGCATGTGCCCCGGTTTCTTGCACTCATAACAAATAATCTCTTCCTTCTTGCTGCTCTCTTCTTTCTTGTTGAACATCTTCTTCGGAGGTTTCTTAAACTGTCCTCCTGTTCTTCTGATTTTCTAAGAAATCTCCTTGCTCTCCTTGTGATCATTGCCACAAGTTCCTCTTCTTCACTGTTAGGTGTGGATCCAGCATCACTGTGCTCTGAGTCTTGAGGGTTAATCTTTAGGGCCATTGTTGTAGCCACTTTCTTCTTCTTATAATCTTCCTCGCTCCTCTTGATATTGATATCGTACGTCATCAATGCGCCGATCAACTCATCCAATGTTAAGGTGCTAAGATCCTTCGAATCCTCAATTACAGTGGCCTTTGTATGCCACTGTGGTGATAGTGATCTTAGTTCCTTTCTTACAAGATCTTGGTTAGAATATTCTTTGCCAAGGGCCTTCATCCCATTTGTGATCTCTATCAGCCTCGCGAACATCTCCGAAATAGACTCATCTGGCTTCATCATAAATAACTCATAATCACGGACCAATAAGTTCGCCTTGGTCTCCTTGACTTCAGATGTCCCTTTATATATCAATCGAAGCTTATTCCACATCTCCTGCGCAGAAGCACACATAGAAATACGTGAGTATTCATTGGGGTGAATCACACATTGAATTATATTAATTGCTTTGAAATTCGCTGCACAATTCTTAATATTTTCTTCTTCCCATTCATCCTCATTTTTAGGTAACTCATATGGGCCTCTACTACTGACACACCAGACTTCATATTCATGTGCATGGAGAAAAACATACATCCGATTCTTCCAATATGTATAATTAGAACCATCAAAAAACGAAGGCCTATGAATCGAGTGCCCTTCGGACAACAACTACTGGATCTTACTCTTAGATCATGAGATCAGTAAAAAATCAAAGACCAGGCTCTGATACGAATTGTTATGCCCGGTAGATGGCAATCAAGAGGGGAGGGGTGAATTGATTGGCCCCAAATTAAAACTTTTTACCCTTTTAACACAAGACAGAAGATAATGCTCAATCAACCAGCCTACAGTTCATCTCACTCATGGATGATCACACACGAACGTAAAGATTGGCCCAGTTGTGTTGACCAAGATGGTGACTATAGAGAAACTGAGACTGTGTAAAGCCTCAGTTGGCCTCCATGGATGATTGATTGAGGGATGCCGCAGCAAGTATTTCCGTTGCTACATTAAAGAGGATCAACACATTGAGATGTTTACCTTTTTTTTAGAGTTCAGACTCCAAGTGGGAGATTGTTAGATTGTGGAGCCCGAACTTGTCATCGTGCGCCCTCGCACGCGGATCGACCTGCGCGGTCAGGTCGCGGGATTCGACCTGCCCGATTAGGCCGGGGGGGTCAAGGGGACAGCGCCCCTTGTCGCTGTTTCCGGGGGCAGAGCCCCCCGAACAAAATTTTTGTTTATAACAGGGGCATTATTGTCCTTTGTTCCCTGCTGTGTTGGACACCATAATCTCTTTGTATAAAAGGGCTACGAACTCTCTTTGTATCGTATCTTGGTGTGTTATAATAGAGGAAACTCTACTGCGACCGTGAATGTAGGAAGACACATCGCCTCCGAACAACGCAAATCTCGATGTTCTTGTGAATTGATCTTTTCTTCCCCTTTCTTTTTCTTTCTGTGTCGCTTATCCATCTCTACAGGTACTCCGGTTCCTAACAATAATGTCCAGGGGTCTCTGATTAATTTTCCCAATTTTGAAAACCACGGCAAACAAACGCCAGCCATTTGGATCGCTGGAAGATGGGAAGACCGATCGGACGGCTCGAGGATTAGCAAGTGAAAGCCGGAGAGTGTCGGCAGCAGGCCGTCCGATCTGCTAGGAGGTGGCGGTTAAATATACGATCGGACGGTCAATAATTCGTGGCGTAAAGTTCTTACACGAACGCCTTCCCGTGTGCGAGACTGACACAGTCTCGCCCGCCCACTCCTATATAACGGGCCCTCCTCCGAGCTCGACCTTTCCCCGCACGTTTCCGATCTTTTCCATTTTTTTTCTTCTTTGTTTTTTTTCACTTTTCTTTTCTCGTGTTCTCATAGCTATAGTAGAATACACTACATGCAAATAGAAATTTTCCTCCAAAATCTCTGCTATACCCATCGCACCTCCTCTCCGATCCGCGTTTTTCCTCCTGTAAACAGAGACATCCAGTGGTTAATTCATCTCTTCCGCACTTCTTCTCATCGCTATTTCTTGTAACAATTTTCTCAAGCGGGTGCCGTAGTGATCGTTTCTGTACGGTGTGGGCTAGGGTTAGGGTTTTTCCACCCACTTGGATCCGAGTTTTCGGTTGTTCGTTCTCTGCATTTTTTGAGACGGAGCGTTGCTGTGTTTTGTGTTCGCTAGGTTGCTTGTTGTTGTCGTTGGACTGAAGAGATCTTGAAGGGTTGGTCTCCCTTTTGTTGTGGGCGGAAGGGAGTGGTGGAGGAATGGAGAAGAAGAAGGTGGCGGTTCCTCTGGTGTGCCATGGGCATTCCCGACCCGTGGTGGACCTTTTCTACAGCCCCGTCACGCCCGATGGATTCTTTCTGATCAGTGCGAGCAAAGGTGAGTCTTGTTCCCACGAAATTTGAGACCTTCGGATTTTTCATCTGGGTCAGATGTTATTTGGCAAACGAACAAGGATCGTGAAGATTTTTTTAATTTTGTGTGAGACGAGGGCAGTTGGATTTGAACATGAATCTGATCTTTGTTTATTCGGCTGTGTACTTACCTAAAAAGGACCTTTTTACTTTTACGTCGTTAGATGAAATCCGTTGCTTGTCTTGGGATGGTTGGGGCACGCTTCTGTAAGTTGTAAATTGGGAAAAACTTTTCTCCCTCCATTTTGTTCCGGCATCTCCGCATCTACTAAGGCTGTGCGTTAATTTTTGAGCTTCGTTTGCATTTAGGTTCCATTTTGTTTATTTGGCCTCGTTCCTTTTTGGTACTCATAGGATTTCAAGTTGCCTTCTCTACGTAGTCGTTTGTGGAATTTTTTGTAAATAAATGCTGCACAGTGCGCCAAACGTGATTTAGGAAACTTCGTGTTCGTTGCAATATAGTGCTTTTTTCTGTGATTGAATCTTGCCTTGTGATATGAAATTGCGTTAAAAATCTATTTCGGAAATGTGTTTACAGATTCCAGTCCTATGTTGAGGAACGGAGAGACAGGTGATTGGATTGGAACCTTCGAAGGGCATAAAGGTGCAGTCTGGAGTTGCTGTCTAGATACAAAAGCTTTACGTGCTGCTTCTGGCTCGGCAGATTTTACAGCGTATGTTATGTTCTTTTTTCCCTTGAGCTCTGTCATAATAAGAGCAGCATGTTAAAATTAAGAGCAGCACATGATTGCCATCAGGACTCTAATCGGAGGTATCCCATTTTTTCTTTTGTAAGTGGGAGGTATCCCTAATTGGATTGTTAGCAAGTGGGTTTGAAAGGTTAAAAGCATAACTGACACTAAACAAACAACAAACATAGGAAATTACTACATAGAGGGCCAACAGAGTAAGCAGTGGAAAACTCTTAACATTTTTTTAAATGAAAGAGAACATCAATTTTACCACCAATTTATTTCAAGTAGAGGTAATACAATCGACGTGCTTAGAAGAGGCTCCTTTACCACCTAAAAGATAAAAAAGTATAACAAAAGTTACACGTCCGAGATAACCTCCTTCCAAGTCTTAACACTAAGATGAAGAATATATCTCGCCCAAACATAAATGGAATTGACTTAACATTTAGAAATTCTTGGAGAATGATACACAAAGAACTGCCATTAAACAAGCAAAAAGTGGCAAGTTACTACATGGATGGCCGAGAGTAAGCTATGGGAAACTAACTCAATATAACTATCCAGAGAATACAGTTTTGGCCATTTTCTTCTGTTTGGAATCTTGTACCTGAGTATTTCTGCACTATTGATAAATGCTATAATTTTGGAAGGCCAACTAGTTTGAGCTTTTTTTGTTTCTTAAGGAGAGTAATCACAAAAACTTCTCATATTATCTATGCTTTTATCTATTTTTTTAATAAAGGATGTTCTTGGCATATTCCATCTGTCTAGAGTAAATAGTGACCATTAGATTGACTATACTTACTGACTGTACTTTGTCTATACGTGTGCATTCCTTCATTTTATGCTTTAATACAATGTGGCACTATCCACTTAAAACAAACAGTGGCCATTAGATTTAGTATGTGAATTAACACCGTTGGGTCATCTTTTGGCCCTCTCTCCCTCTCATCTCAATAGGAACGTAATTGTTATCGCCTATCTTAATTAGCTCCATTTACACCTTCTTCTCTCTTTGCTGTTGGTTAGAAGGAAAAGAAAATATGCAAAGGGTTTGTATTTATTAAAAAAATTACTTCCCTTTCCCTTTTATCCTAATCTTTATTGACTTCTCCTCTTTTTGTGGTTGAAAAGAAGTTCACCTTAAAATCTGTTGTTCCCTCATTTACCCCCTCCCCTTCTCTCTCACACACATAATCACATATATTATTCTATTATATTACCTTAGAATAATGAAATATTCTAGGCATATTTTAACCATCCAGAAGTAAGAATACCTGTTAGATATATATTCTATGAATTCAGCCCACCTATTTTTCCATCTCTCTCCTAACACTAACCCTCACAACTGACTCTCTCTTCCAACTTAAACACACTGGGCCGTATCATAATAAATTTAGTAATATTTGTCTTGCATCAGTTCGTCCCCCCGAATTGGGACAAACCCCCATTCCTTCCTTTCGTCCATTCCTTAAAAAAATAACTGATAAACCCATAAATGGTTTCATTCCTGCCAGTGATGTCTCTCTCCATTCACTGCATAAATTCGCGAGGATTTAAAAATGACCCCCACTCCCTCTTTCTAGATGGCATATATTCATGGTGCATGTTGCGGACCTTGTTTTTTTTGGAAAGTGGTCGGTATCATGAAATTATATTAAAGTTAAAAGGGGGAGGGAATTAAAGTTAAAAAGAAGGATGGAATGATATGGACCTTAGTTATTTACTTATTTTCAGTATTTATTCGCCTCTTTTTTCAACTTCTGTTATTTGAACATAATAGTGGTTAGTGGTTAGCTGGCATATTGTTATTTTCTATTATGCTACGAGATTTGAGAAAATATGTTTGGTTTTTTACTTTTCAGGGTAATTAGGTCTGTCAGGAGAAGTTGGAGAAAATATGCAATTGAAAGATATCGTAATTTTTTAATCTAAATGAACAAATCATTTAACCGATTCAGAAAGGGCCGAGGATTATAGTTGTTAATCGAGGTGAATCAATTGTCTAACCAAATGTCCACAGAGAGAGAGAGAGAGAGAGAGAGGGAAGGAATGTTGTATTTTTTTCAGAAGGCTGAAGATAAGAGATGTCCGAGAGATGGGGAATAGTGGCCAAAATCATAATGAATTTATACTTTAGAAAATGCCATTTAGCTGTTCAATATGATTAAATTAACACAATATCATAAGAACATTACAAAAACGTATTTACGCAAATAAGAGTTTTAATTTTTTGGATCTCAATGCCATCTCAACATGTTAGGGAGCTCCTCCTCTATCATCTTCATATCTTCATCCTCCTCTTCTCCCTCTTCTCCCCCCCTTTCTCCTCCTCATCCTTTCTCCTCCTCTATCTCCCTCTTGATCTTGATAGAGATTCTTCTCATAACCCTTGGAGAGACATAGATCTCGGAGATCTTGTAAGAGATGGCCAACCATGTTGGCCATTCTTAGATAGCTATTGTTATAAATAACCCTCTTGCATGAAAATCAGTGCCAGATTACCCCTGGGGTTAGTTGACGTTTACACCTTTCATTTTGATCCATAAAAATAAACTTTTGGACAAAAGTACCCCTATAGAAAAATGTTATTTTCACCAACACATTGTGCCAGAGAGAGAGAGAGAGATACATATGTGATTAGAGAAATAGTTTAGGAGAGATTGGGTTTACAAATTTGATTAAAGATTGACCAGGGTTAAATAAGAGATTTTAACAGAACACAAACGGTGGGTGGCAGCAAGGGTATTTTTGCAAGTATTGCAACATACCAAGGTTATTGATAACAATAGCTATCTAGGGATGGCAATTCTGCAATTCTTCATGTGGGAGGGTTATTTTTTTATTAAACCCTTTAATAATTTGGAATCTATTTGCTTGTTTTCTTAATAGTTATAGTTGAACCCAGCTGTAAGGACTGGCATAATGCAAATGAGGGTATCGGGAAGGGTAGAGCTGCAGTGTAAGGGATACTATAATAAAAATAGGATAATTTCTTAACCCTATTTTTATCATGCCAGCTGTTACACTGCAGGTGGTTTCTTCACAGTATTGTATAATTCTTTTTGTGCTATGTCTTTATGTCGCTTGTAACTTATTACTGTATTGGCTAAGCTGTAGCCACAAGACTTGGTTAGCTATGAAAGTGCTAAACTTTGTTGTATATCTGCAGTTCTTGTTTCAGATAGAGCCAAAGAGTTGTGATTTTCATGTGTGATGCTAATTATTTGCTTTATCTACGCCAATAGTTACTAAAATTTTTTATTTGCATATGTCGAGACTAAACCATATAATTACCTGATATAGTCTCTTCTCTTGTTGATTTGCAGAAAGATATGGGATGCATTAACTGGTGATGAACTACACTCCTTTGAACACAAGCACATTGTTCGTGCTTGTGCCTTTTCTGAGGTAACTTGGGTCATTTCAGGGATATTGCCCTACACTATGTTGAACATGACATCTGTTTGAATTTGTTTTCCATGACACTTCCCTGTGTTTTGTTTTTGAAGAAAGGAGACCTTTTTTTTGGAAGGTGTAAAGAAGAAGAAGAAATATATATATATTTGAAAGTAAGAAGAAGACAAAGTTTTTTGTTTGAAGTGGGTAGTACCACTATTGTACATCAAGGTTTGCCGACCCGGCCGACCCGGTCACGGCGCGGGACGGGTCGGGTCGGCCGGGTCGCACAGCGACCCGGTCCGCTCTCTCGGGCTCTCGGCGCGTGATTTTTTATTTTTTATTTAAAACTGTTAATAATTTTTTTGAAAGATTAAGTGTTATATATATTTAAAAATATTAGAATATAGATTTTTTTTATGATAATAGATCCATACTAAATTACACATAATTAATTATATAAAAATTACATATTACACCGCTTAATTAAACATCATATTATATATAATACATAAAAATTTATTTAAATTACTTAATATGTTAAAGTAAACAGTGACATAATAATGACATTCATTCATGAAGTATAAAATACAAAAACTCACTAATCCTCGTCATCTGTGAAGTCCGAATCCCAAAACTCACTCATCCTCCTCATCTGTGAAGTCGAATCTCAAAACTCACTAATCCTCGTCATCAGTGAAGTCCGAATCCCAAAACTCACTAATCCTCGTCATCAGTGAAGCCTGAATCCCAAAACTCATCATCAGATACATGAGACTGATCACCCGTATAATCTAACTCTATCCTAGTGGGTGGAGGTACATGTGGGTGGGACTGAAAATATGTAACCATCTGCACAAATGATGGGTCGTGTGCTGCGGTGGAGGGTACATGAAAATCTGTAAAAAAAGTCCTCACTACATCTATAGCTTCAATTCTATCATGTGCGACTGGTGCAGGTGCTGGTGTTGCTCGAACTCTGGACGTGGAGGAAGATCCTGCTCCGCCCTGTGCTCGTGGTGGAGGTATCCGGGACGTAGAAGAAGATGTCCTGGGTGTGCTACGAGAACCGTATCTATCCTGTAACTGTGTCCGAAAGGAATGTCGGACATCTCCCGGAACTCGGTCGCATGCACGAACATCGCGTCCCACTACCGCAAGGTGCTCCGCAAACCTGTGTATGCCGGTGGCGCGATGTTCGCAGTATCTACAGTGCACATGTCCATCACCCTCAACAGAGTATCCATGCTCCCACGCAGGGTGACGCCGTCCGTCCGTGATGACCTGCAAATGATGTAAAAGTTTACATTAATGATTTCAATGATAAGTACATAACTCTATATATGAAGAAATCTACAATTAATTATTAGTTAGTTATAAATATAACCAAATGATACATACTAATTAAGAGTATGGACCCAAACTGGGCCAGTGCCCATCTCCAAACAATTTGACATTAAATGTGGTCCGCAGATAGGACAGATAGTTTTCATAGCGCATTGAACCTGAATAGTTCTCCCAGTACATGCGTACGTAGTATTCATACTGCTGCGAACCTTGTGCGTATACGACCTCTACTGGCGCAGCTGCGGCATAAGGATATGGATACGATGGGAAAAATGAACTACTGTTATCTGAGTCGCCATGATACATCGGCTGCTGCGGCCATGACCGTCCATACGAGCTTCCAGATCCCTGGGAGTCATGTGTGCTCATGCTCTCAAAATCAGACAACATGCCTTGATAGTTGGTACTGTCTGCAACCGAACTTCCATAGTAGGGATCCCAATGATCAGCTGCCCGTCTCGTCCCTGCCGGTGGAGCACCGTGGTCCTCATCTTGCGTGGCATGTGTGAAGTGCTGCTCCTCTGTCCATGCGGCATGTTGACGGCCCCCACGACCTCTACTATGACCACTTTTGTACTCTCTGCCACCAGCACTAGTATCCTCACCACGACTCCGTTGACCACCTTCACCACCGCCACCTCCATGGGATGAAGACCCTGTCGGTGTACTATCATCATCGGAGTCATGACTCCCACTGATGCGGGGCTCAACAGAGGGCTCGGGAGTGTCGTCATCTGCATTGGGATCTAATGTCTCCATGTCTGCAATATCTATCGGATTTAATGGTGGTCCCTTGTCCTTCTTGCTGGTGAATAATGTGGTCCATGATGATTTTTTCTTCTGTGGAGCAGGGGGCGGCTTACCTGCTGCATGTTGTGTCTCTCTAGATGCCTGAGAAGCAGAAGTCTGGTTAGATAATTTTTCAACTTACTTTCTATTGTGTAAGTCTGTACGTATACCTGAGACGACTGATTGGGTGCCTTAGATGTTGAGCGTCGTGGCGCAGCAGACTGAGATGGTTGTTTCGATGCTACCGAAGACTACACAATTGAAAGAATAATATATTCAATTACCAATGAAATACAACATATAAATGTAGAAATGACAATATAATTTCACCTCTCTAAATGAGGAACTCCCCCTAGCCTCTCTTGAAGTGGATAACCTTCTTGGTTCCGCAGATATTGAATGCCGCGGTGCAGCAACTCGGGACCACTGTTCTCCCGCAATGTTGTCATTTGTCGGACCGACCTGCAATATATTTCTTACATCATCATAGATCAATATATGACTACGCTATCTAATGAAATTTGCGATTCGATTTTCATGTATTAATTCACCTGAGGTGGCTCTTGACGCTCAATTGATGGATGTTGCATCAATCGCTCCCATGCTGTATCATCGTACGCATACGATGTGTCTCCACCCCCAATGACGAGGTCTTCATCTAAATTAACTTCATCATCACATCCCGTTGCTGACTCGTCACCACCCAACTGCACATGGATGTCATCTCCCTCCCCCACTACCTCTTGTACAGCTGATGCGAGAAAAGTATTAGGCCGTGGTGTCTCGCCAGGTTCTTCAGCCTCCTCGTCTAATTCTGCCTCACCACGCTCGGTTGTGGCTCTTGCAACCTATGCTACCATAGGGTCATCATCGTCTCGCAAGTACACAACATCTGTTGGGTCGTAATCTCCCTCTCTCCTCTCCTTGTATCCATTTGCACATGCCGGACCTTTAGCCTCATGTTGTAATGAACATACACCATTTTGTCTAGTCTGCGGTGTGTCAGCCTATTCCTCAGCTTAGTATGCAAGAAGGAGAACGTCGACCAATTCCGCTCACACCTACTCGACGAGAATGTTTGCGATAGAACTCTCATTGCGATCTTCCTTAATACGGGTGCACTTGTGTCGTAATTTAGCCACCACTCAGCTGTGTTTAACACAGATCACGTACAATATAATAATTAGATGTAAAAATTACTTCTCGAGATATAGAAGGTACATTACCTGGGTCGAGTCTGTCACGACTGGCCACGGCATTATGTGTCGCAAATAAACCAATTGCCTCTCTAAATGTTTTCATCTGCATTATCAAAAAATATTAAGTGTATATTTCATTTCATATTCTCAATGCTAAAATATCCAAGTATATCTCATTCAACGCATCAGCAGCATCTGTTGGGGTGAAAGACAATCGGTCTACCACAATGTTGACTGATTCTAAATCACAGCTCATTTATTGGACGAGAATATAAGTGTTTACCTGCCATGTGAAGATCGCGGCTCATTTGTCTGTCCCATCTGTCCTCCACAATCTCTAGAATGGTGGGTCCATATTTTTTGGACGTTGTAAGGATCTTCCGCTTGACAGCTTCTATTTTGCTGTACACCAACCCCATAGTTGGTACTCTATCCCCATCCACACATCGCAGTATCTCATACAGTGGCTCTATCTATGACACAACCTTCACTCTATCCCAAAAATTCGAGGTGTTGACAATCCCCTCGACCTCCGCCCCTTCACGTGAAGCAGCAAAACAGAAACTCAACCAGGTTTCACCTCTAAACATTTGCTTCAACCCATCCTTGTGCTTCAGTAGGCTCTGCAATGCGATGTAGTTGGTGGCAAATCGTGTGATGTCAGACCTCAACAGTTCGCCGCCACAATGCTCCCTTATCCATGCCAATACAAGTGTGTGGTTGTAGATATATTTCGTGATTTTTTGTGCCACCTCGACCACAGATTTGACCATACGAAGTTGTGTAGTCAAAAACGCGCGGAGGCGACCGCCTAGGCGGTGAGGCGGGGCGAGGCGCGCGTCGCCCGCCTCGTCGAGGCGAGCGCCTCGCGAGCGCCTCGCGCGCGTCTGCCGCCTCCGCGCGCGTCGGCCGCCTCCGCGCGCCTCGCCCGCTCGCCCGCTCGCCCGCTTGCCGGATCCGCGTATCGGGTCTCAACGACTCGATATACGCGTCCGTCGGTTAACTCCCCCCCGCCACCGAGGGTTTCGCCTGTGTGTTTATTTTTTTGCCTTCGGTGCTTCCACCTCCGCGGCAGCGGCGACTGCGAGTCTCCTCCCTCCGGCGTCCGGCGAGCGGCAGCGGCTCCAACTTCCTCCGCGGCAGCGGCGTGCGGCAGTCCGGCTTCCTCCGGCTTCCTCCGGGCCTCCGGCTTCCTCCGGCCACTCTCACTCTCGGTATGTCCACTCTCTCCGATCTCCCACTGCCTCTCCACTCTCTCCGATCTCTCTCTCACTCTCCGATCTCTCACTCTCTCCACTCTCTCCGATCTCTCTCTCTCACTCTGTCCGATCTCTCGCTCTCACTCTCTCCACTCTCTCCGATCTCTCTCTCTCTCTCTCAGTCTCTCTCCGATCTCTCATCCTCACTCTCTCCACTCTCTCACTCTCTCCACTGTCTCTCTCTCTCACTCTCTCCGATCTCTCACTGTCTCTCTGATCTCTCACTCTCACTCTCTCACTGTCTCTCACTCTCTCCACTGTCTCTCACTCTCTCACTCTCTACGATCTCTCACTGTCTCTCTGATCTCACTCTCTCCGATCTCTCACTCACTCTCTCCACTGTCTCTCTGATCTCTCTTACTCTGTCTCTCCCATCTCTCAATCTCATGGCCATGGGTGGCAGTGGGCATAATAGGCTTATATATGTTGTTATTGTGTAGGGGAATCGGCAATTGGCAGTGCCGCAGTGGACATATAATTTTAGTTTTATTTTTTTATTAATTTCTCGCCTCAAATGCCTCGGCCATCGCCTAGGCCTTTGAGGCGTGAGGCGCCCCCCTGGTCGCCTCGCTCGCCTCACGCCTCAGACTACATAGATACGAAGCTGCCCAATCTCTTTCAGCATCAGATCTACACAATGTGCTGCACAAGGGGTCCAGAAAATGTGCCGTTTTTTCTTCATTAGCTCTTCCCCAGCCTTCTTATAGTTCGACCCATTGTCAGTCACCACTTGCACAATGTACTCCTCCCCAATCTCAGTTACCACTTGCGTCATCAATGACAAAATGTATTGGTGACTGTGAATTTGACCAGTCGCATCCACTGATTTGTGAAAAAATACATGTCTGTCACAATAAATAAGGAAGTTGATCAGGCTAGATTTTTTGGTACCTGACCATCCATCACACATCAGTGTGACTCCGTATTTTGTCCATTTCTGCTTGAATGAGTCAATGTAACTCTTGATCTCAGCAATTTGTTCATCAAGATATACACCAGCCAATTCTCTCGCTGTAGGTGGTTGCACGTGTAGCCCAAGGACCTGTGCTTTCTGAAACATTGGCTTGTATTGAAAGGGTTATTGGCTGCATTGAAAGGCAGACCCGCGTGGTGCCACCATTTTGCAACAGCCTGACCAAGTTTCTATTTAGGTCCCTTCTGGCCATATGCATCGTCCATCCTCGTTTGCTTGTCATGCTCTCGGGATAGTGCACCGGGCTCCACATCTTCAATGTTGATCGATTGTGTCCTTTTTCTTTGTGTCCCCGAGTCACCAGTCAATAAACTCCTTATGCCTCGTGGTTGTCGAGTCGTAGATGAACCACCACTCCCTGATGCTCCGGTCCTCGCCGCCTCGCGACTACGGACTCTCGTCTCGGGATGTCTTGACTCTTCCATGCTCTGACGTACTGCCTCACGAAACTCGGCTTCATATGGATCGTTCACAGTGACATACACATTAGTCTGCTCAGTACGTGCTTGTTCGTCTTCGTCACTGGGTGTCCATGCACATTCCTCCTTGCTGCTGCTGCTTGCTATTCCGCTCACTGCCGTTTGATCCATTTTCTTTTCTTTTTTCCTTTTCTTGCATCTCAGCTCTCTTCTCCCGCAGGTGTCTAGCCATTGCAAGTTTTACATCTCTAGCACCCAGCAACCTCAGAGTATCCTGCTCCGGCTTCTCCTGCCAAATGCTTCTTCAACCGAGACACCTCTCCTCCCCGGTGTTCTATTTTACAATAGTTACAATGCCAACACCTACGGTTGCCATCCAACAAAACTCCGTGTGACCACCCAATATCATTTGTTCGTTCCTTAGGAGTTATAGAGTGCTATCTCCTAAAATTAAGAAATACAAATTATAAAAATATATTATTTCCCATCTACAACTAACAATGAAAATAATTTTATTATTTGCCTACCATGCAAGACTAAATTCAATATTTAATACATCTTAATATAATTTAGTTCTAAATAATATCATTATTTCTAAAACATACATATAAGGTTAATATTTATAATTAATACATATACATTAACTTTAAAATTATTTATCACTAATTATATATTTAAATTACATCTCTAATTAAATTACATTATACATATAAATTATAAACATCTCTAAGTAATTTACATTATACATATAAATTAACTTTAAAATTATTTATAAAATATTCAACACTAAATTTATATTTACATTAAAAATATGTCTACTTAAATTACATTATGCAATTAAATTAACTAATATACATTATGCATTTAAAAATATTTTACATCTACAACTAATAATGATATTAATATCAGTAATTCTACACCATGCAAGACTAAATTTAAAATTTAATACATCTCAATTAAATCTAATATTTAAACATGAATTAAATAACACATCAAAAAATAAATTTATTTCTACAACATGAATTAAATATTATTTATATTATTTCTACAAAATGAATTAAATAATACATTATAAAAATGATATTTCTACAATATAAATTAAACAAAAATTATATTATTTATATAACATGAATTAAATAATACATTAAAAATAATATTAAATAATCTAATAAAATTTTTTCCTACATTTTTTAGATTAAGAATAAACTAAAAAAATATTTTTTATTTTATTTCCCCCCCCCTCGCCCCTAACCAAGCATGGCCGAGCCCCCCATCCCCCCCCACCCTCCCCCACCCCCCCGGTGGCAGACGCCCCCCCTCCACCCCTCACCCTCCCCCCCACCTCCCTCCCCGCCCCCCCACCGGCGGCGGCGGTGGTGCAGACGCCCCCCCTCCACCCCTCACCCTCCCCCCCACCTCCCTCCCCGCCCCCCCCAATCGGCGACGGGATCCGCCTGGCGGACACCCCCCCCCCCCCACCGGCATGCGGCGGTGGTGCAGACGCCCCCCCCCTCCACCCCTCACCCTCCCCCCCACCTCCCTCCCCGCCCCCCCCATCGGCGACGGGATCCGCCTGGTGGACACCCCCCCTCCCTCCCCCACCTCCCCCACCCCCACCGGCGCCCCTCCTTCGGCCAGATCCGGCTGGCAGATGCCCCCCTCCCTCACCCCCACCCGGACAGGCGATGGGATCCGGCTGGCAGACGCCCCCCCTCCCTCACCCCCATGTACAAGTAAAGACTGTTGCACCCCAAAAATGACAACCCCAAAAACCCTATACAAGAGCAGGCCACCCAAAGGCAACTTATCCTTCTTGACAACTCAGAAGAGGTAAAGTAAGGGAATTCACATTACATAAAATAACAGCCCAATATCTTACTCTATCACAAACAAAAGAAACAAGAGTGTCCTCGGCAAGAGGCTCCCTCCTGAAAATCCGATTGTTTCTCTCCCCCCACAACATCCACAAAGTGGCATGAAGGATAAGCCACCACACCTTCCTGTCGCTCCTAATGGGCCAAGGCCTACTCCAGTGCACGAAGAGGTGCTGAACATCATTGTGTATGCCAATGACAGAATAGGTCCTTTTTGCCAACTCTCTCCACCCTCCCTGAGTGTAGGAACAACTTACAAATAGGTGATCAAGGGTCTCGTCGTCCTCCCCACACAGGCAGCAGGTGGGCCGAATGTCTAGCAGGAATCGGCATGACTTGTCACGAGATGGTAGTCTGCCATTGGAAATCCTCCATGCCAAGAGCTTGATCAAGAAGAAGACAAATGTTAGACGCCCAATACATGATCTTGTCTAAAAGCTCAAGATGATTCAATTTTTCTTAGTGTTTCTTTTTTTGGAAGTGGTGGTAACTCAATATTTGAAATTCAGAACAAAAAAATTAATGTAATGTGGAATAATGTTACAAATTGTATAACGAGGGTAGTAAAATAACTCTTAGGCGAATTCAAAGATAAAAAGAATTTAGAAAAAGAGACTTGGTGGTGGAGTGAGAAAATTCAAAATACCATTAGAATAAAAAAGGAGTGTTTTAAAGTTTGGCCAACTAACAAAAATAAACAAACCCTAAAAATTATAGCTAAATCAAAGATATTTGAAGATTTATATAATAAATTAGGAACTCGAGAAGGTGAAAAGGACATATTTAAACTTGTTAAATTAAGAGAAAGGAAAACTAGAGATTTAGATCATGTTCGTTGCATTAAAGGTGAAGGTCAAAGGGTTTTAACTAATGATCTTGAGATTAAAGAGAGGTGGCATAGTTATTTTCAGAAGTTACTTAATGGAGATTGCGTCAATGATTTCTCTTTAGAAGGTACCCAAGAGTCCACAATTATTGATAAATATCAATATTTCAGGCGTATTAAGATGTCAGAAGTGGAGGATGTTTTAAGAAAAATGAAAGTGGGCAAGATCTTTGGACCAGATGGCATACCTATTGAAGTATGGAAAGGCCTATGAGACATTGATATTCAGCGGCTAACTAAATTTTTTAATAAAATTTTAAAGGAACGGAGAATGTCAGAAGTTTGGAGAAACAGTGTTGTAGTTCTTTTCTATAAAAAACAAAGGAGATATTCAAAGCTGCAATAACTATCGTGGAATTAAGTTTATGAGTTATACTATGAAACTTTAGGAAAGAGTAATCGAAAAACGCCTCAAAGGTATGACTACTATATCGAAAAATCAGTTTGGTTTTATGCCGAATAGATCTACTACAGAAGCTATTTTCTTACTACGACAGCGAATGGAGAAGTATAGAGAGATGAGGAAAGATTTGTATATAGTTTTTGTGACGACCCAAGATCCGGATACCGGGAAGAACCCGATACCATTCGAATCTTGGTCTGCCGTCCACGAGCCGGGAGGGCTCGGAAGGGCTAAAAGGGGTGTGGAGGTACAAAGAAATAGGAAATAAAGCAGGACAATTCAATAGTTAACAAAAATAATAAACAACTACTACAACATAGTCCAGTCCAATAGAAAGTATAGTCTAAAGCAGTAAACATACCATATGCCAAGTGGACACTCGGCCCAGCAAGTTAGCAGCTAAGAACCTTCGAACAGCATCCTCGATCCTCGAGGAAGAATCGCCGCACCTGAAACGCAGGGATGAGTCTTCTGTCACTGGCTCAGTAGGGATCCCGCGGAACCCCAACTGAGAACAACGGCGGCACGGAAAGCAGTAATTATAAGAACAACAGTAGCAGCAGGAACAATAACTCGGTGGCCGGTCAAAACTCGACACTACAAGTCTACAACTACTCCTACTGTATCGGTCAAGTAGAAAGAGAAATCCCGATCTCACAATCGGGAACTGGACCACACTAACACCACTCGTCGAGGTAAAACCCACGGCAACCCTGCCGTAGAGGCCTGTCTCCCAGGACAAGGTCAACCTGGACACGTTGTCCAAGGTGCAATCCCGACCACCTGGTCGCGGGTACCGCACTAACAAGACACACTCTCGGTGAAGCCACTAGCACCCTGGCCACTACCTCGAAAACACCGGACGGTCCAGAAAATCACGTCTCGCAGACGGGAAACGGAACTCGGAAACAGGAGAGTCATGTCTCACGTGACATGAGTACCTGTCCACTAGAAGCAAGGCCGGATGTGTCCACTGACGTCTTAGACCGCGCCTCAGGTGTCTCCCTCCGGCCCAGCGGGAACTGAGACACCGTACAAGTAACCACAGAACAAGTGACTAGTCGGGGTCGCGCTCGTCAGCGCGGGTCCAACCGCCCCCAACCACGTGTGCACACACAGACCGTGCGTCTCTGGTCTGGCCCTCTGACTGGTTTTCCCCTCAGTCGGACTCTGACTAGTAGACGTGGGGCTCGACGGAAATCAGTCTAAAACCGTCTCTCTCTGGGGTAGTCTCCCCGCCACTCCCTGGTGGGGCCACTCGCGTGTCGGAAGGTTACGACTAGTGGGGAGTCACTAGTGTGACCACTCTCCAAGGAGAAACTCCGAGAAACACGCACGCACCCTGTGCGAAAGTCGAGAAGAACCAAGTGGCATCGAGTCACTGGACTCTGGACAGTCCTCTAGACTCACTAAATCCAACGGTCCTTGAGTCACACGACTCGGGGTCAAGACCGTCGTACGCAATGGCACAACGTCGTTAATCTAGTCTAATCCCTAGGTCTAAAATCACGGTAGCACGAATACCGAGGTAACTCACGAGCCGTCGAGACCATTCCCTCAAAAGGGAACTCAAGAGACCCTCCAGCCTCAGATTGGGTAATTGGACTCACAGTCCAAGGCCACACATATGACCCACGCAAAAAACACAGAAGCACGATTCTCAAGGCAGCTCACAGGTCGCCACGCCGATTCCCCATCCTAGAGAAAGACGGGAAACCTCCAGCCCCATGCCGTATGACTGGACTCGCAATCCAAGGCCAAACACTTGGCCCACTCGGGAACCATCTTCCGCAGAAATCCACGACATGCGGGGGAACCCCACTGCACTCACACCGATACACGGTGACTCGATCTAGCGTAACACAAGAGTCCGAAACACATGGGGTCACTCGTACCCACCACACTACGGGCACGTTAATCGAGGTAACAAGGTACCTCCAGACACCCCAGAAACACGGACACGGAACTCACGGGGTGTCCGGGACATTCACGAGGCCGAAGGTCAACCACTGGGTCACAACCGAGTCGACCGGAGACCAACACAACGCGAACCCGACATCGCAAGCACGGGAATCGCCTGGCAGCCCAACCTTAGGCCGTTACAAGGCGAGTCACTTTGGGTCGGGCGGTCTATAGAAAGGCCGCCCATCTAGAAAATGGTCTAACCTTGGGCCGCTACACTCCCTCTGGCGCCCGTACCTACGGCCGCTAGAGGGCACGTGACCCCCAACGGTCAAAACACGCGCCCCAAGGTGCAACGGTCAAAAATAGAGGAAGCGATCGAAGGTTCGGCTGTCACCCCAGTTGGCGGTTTATCGTGCGGTCGCCAGCCGGCGTCAGCCCTGCCGACAAAACAGTAACTCGTGGCGCGCCTACCTTAGGCCGCCAGGGGTGTGGCGGTCTCTGGAAGGACCGCTACACCCTCCCGAGAACGGGACCGGCGGGAAGAATCCCAAAATCTCGCTCACGTCCCAATCACCCCGGGTGATGGGGAAACAAAGGGGAATCTATCCCCAAGCCTCCTATCCTAGCATGCATCTAAACCCCTGGATCGGTCAAAAACACCGCAAAAATGGGATATCCGGCTCACTCCCCAAAATCATGATTTTTCCCCAAAACGGCAATAATCCCACGCTCGGCTCGCCACGGCCTACAAAACTCGCGGGAAAGGAAGTGCACGAGCTGAGGGTCCATCTCCCTACCTCCACCGAAGATTCGACGCGCCGTGGACGCCGATCCACGAAGAAAACTCCACGAAACCCTCGCCGGTTCACGAACTCGCACCCGAGCTTCACCGCGCCACCGGCCCTCGATCCTCGACCCATTCCTAGTTCCTCGCCTCCCGCCATCGTCGCCTCGCCCTCCTCCGCCACGGTCGGCCGCCCGGGGAGAGGGGGAGAGAAAGAGATGAGAGAGAGTGAGAAAGAGAGAATGAGAGGGGAGAGAGAGAAATGGTTAATATATAGAAAAAAACTTAGAAATTGAGAAAATCCAGAAAATTACGAAAAATTACTTCCGCGATCCTCGGAAGGAGCACAACGCGCCGGTACTGTCCCGGAGTCGGAGAACGTCACGGTTAGCCCTGCATAGAGTTCCGAAGGCACATCAGGGAAAAACACGTGTAAAGTACAAAATACACTCCGAGACCCACGAAAATGATCCGAAAAATATCCGAAAAGTCCGGGGCATTACAATTTTTCTTGATTTAGAGAAGGCGTATGATCGAGTATCAAGAGAATTGATTTGGTGGACATTAAGAAAGAAATGAATCTCTCAAGGATATGTTGATTTGATTAAGGATATGTACGACGGTGCTATTATTAGTGTTTGAACTATTGCTGGAGAGACTGGTGAATTTTCAGTCTCTATAGGTTTGCATCAAGGTTCTACACTAAGTCCGTATCTCTTTGTCTTAGTTATGGATGAAGTAACAAAACAATTGCACGATGATATCTCTTGGTGTATGTTATTTGCAGATGATATTGTCTTAATTGACGAGAGTATTGATGCTTTAAATGTTAAGTTAGAGCGTTGGAGACTTGTTTTGGAGTCTAAAGGTTTTAAAATTAGTAGGAGCAACTCAGAGTTTATGCATTGTAATTTTAGTAATGGGAGAGTGGTGCAGGAAGACATGGTTCTAATTGATGGACATAACATTCTGAAGAGTAGTTGCTTTCGATACTTAGGGTCTATCATACAAGAAAATGGAGAGATTTATGATGACGTTATACATAGGATTAAGACATGTTAGTTAAGATGGAGAGGCGCATCAGGAGTCCTCTGTGATCGTCGTATGCCTGTGAAACTCAAAGGGAGGTTTTATAGAATGGCTGTGAGACCTGCTTTGATATATGGTACAGAGTGTTGGGCAGTACGAAAGGAACATTCACAAAATGTGTGTAGCAGAGATGAGGACGTTGAGATGGATGTGTGACAAGACTAAGAAAGACAAAATTAGGACTGAGCGTATCCGTAAGGATTTAGGGATAGCCCCAATTGATAGTAAAATGAGAGAAAATAGACTCAGGTGGTTTGGTCATGTGCTTCGTCGTCCTAACTCAGCGCCGGTTAAAAGATGTGACCGAACCTTAGTGGATGTTAGTAAAAGAGCTCGGGGAAGGCTTAAAATGAGATTGTGCGATGTTATTAGGAAGGCCATTAATTTCTTAAGTTTGAATATAAATATAGCACTTGATAGAAATATTTGACGGAACAGGATTTCATGTAGTCGACCTCAAATAATTGCGATAAGGTTTTGATGATGATGACGGTGGTGGTGGTGGTGGTGGTGATAACTAAACAAAACTGACTAGGTTAAAACTGCCTAGTTTGGTATTAGATCGGTGAATTGCTGAAAATCACCAAACTCTGATCTTTTGTTGATTTATGTTTTTGGCCCGATAATGAGTTGAAGTTGTGAATCACTTTATTTCATTTGTGATTCAGTACCACAATCAGGCCTGTGGTTCTTTGGTAAAGTTGCTGACATGGGCCTGTAGATTAGGACTTATGTTGATGGAAATTGTCTTTTCTTAATGATCGCATAGACTGGTAGGCACGTTGTGGCTCTTGGCTTATTTCTCTCCCAATGAACAGGAAGGGGAGGATCGTAAACTTGGGTCTTATGTGTGGATCTTTATTTCTTTTTTTACTTGGATCTGCATGATTCTGAAATATCACATTTTTCTGTAACAAGGTGTGAGGGAACAATTTCTAACCAAAATATCTAAAGGAATGCTTATATCAATAGGACAAGCCTTTTCTCACATCCATTGGATCAACCATAATGCACAGGTAGAAACCAGTAATTCAAAAACTCAACCTTGTTCCATGTGGTTTATCAGAAACTGAGGATGCATTTTGTTTCTAAAGCTCTTTTTGTATAAAATTTAATATACGGTAAGTATAATGTGTGGTAGAACAAACAACGCACATTATAGTCCTTACGACATTTTTTCTATGTAGTTTTAACTTTTACCATGAAATACCAATTTCTGATGAGAACCAAAGTTAGAATCATAATGTTCTGTATACTCTTAAACTCCATGTTTGTAGGATTGAGGCTTCAAAATTTGAATAAAAGATGGCTCCCTCCAACCTGATTTGGAGAAATAGGTTTAATTAATGACAAAGTTGGTGGGAGAAATAGGCTTAATTGTACTCTTAAACTCCATGTTTGTAGGATTGAGCCCACATGAAGTGAGGATGTAGTCTTTTTATGACAGAGTGGTGGTTTGGAGAAATTGGCTTAATTAATCCGTCATCTCTAAAAGAAGATGGGAAACATATTACAAAATGCTAGTGTAGCATTTAGGACAATAAAGTAGGAAATAGGGAGTGATGCTCCATAGGATAGATGGGATAGAGTTATTTCAGTTGATTGAAATACATTGAAAATTATGTATGTCTTTGTTCTGGACAGTGATACAGGCATTATTCAGTTTGCTGTGTGCTTCTATCATATTGCAAGATGTAATTGCATGGATCTATGTAGCTTATGGTGATAATATTTGGTGAATATTGATTGCTAAAGGAGCATGCTCTTTAAAACCTTGCAATACATTTGTTTTTATTATTCTTTTATTACAGGATTGGGCACTCTTATTTGGCAAGTTCCCATGGAACCACAAAATGGATGCTTGTTGTTAGATAAAGTGTTGTATATTGAGAAAAAGTGGAGTAATTGGACCGTTATACGTTGAAGCAGTGAGTCTGGCATTGGTTGATTAATGGCTGTGGTAACTAGGGAAGCCGAAGAAGAGATTATAGTTTGTGGGATTCACATGGCACCATCCTGAAAAGGCATATGGAATGGCAAATTAGGACATGATTCTTTATTTCTTTTAAAGCAGTATAAACCATTTACCATGCTATTTCAAAGCTTACATGGCTTCAGAGCTTCTATGGAGATGGTCCCACCTCATCAAAAATTATACAAAAACTAAAATAGTTAAGTGTAAGTTGTTAAAAATTGTCTTGTTCAAGCTGAAAACCAGCAGAGCTCTTCCTGATGCTTCTGACCTATTTTTCACTTTTTCCTCAATTCCAATATAATTTGGTCTATCCTTTACACAAAGTTCAAATTGTAATGCCAATGTATCTCTACTTGAGTAAATTGGTGGGAACTGTTATCCTGTTTATGACGTGTTGTATGTATTCCTTTTCTTGATATATACCAGATGTTTTATGGATTGTGGAATTTTGTTTTGTTGATTGTTCTTTGTCATTATTTCTTAAAAGAGTGTGATATGTAATGTTAAGATAGGTAACTTTCTTTTATGATATCATATAATGTCTCCAGACCACAATATTTTAGTGGGTAAGAAAGATGTAAAAGTGCCCTGATTTTGGTTGTGAATCGTCGGTTACTGCCATGGCTACCAATACTGTCAAAGCTTTTTATGTGGTTTAGCAGACTTTCTTACATCATGTTTTGAACTTTATGTAGGATACTCATCTGTTGCTAACTGGAGGAATTGAAAAAAATCTGCGCATTTTTGACTTGAATCGTCCAGATGCTCCTCCAAGAGAAGTTGATAAATCACCAGGCTCTGTGAGAACTGTGGCTTGGCTTCATAGCGACCAGACAATATTAAGTTCTTGCACTGATATTGGGGGTGTAAGGTTAGTTCATTTTTTTTATTTTACTTTGTACATATTAGTAGCTCATTTCTTCTTTACATTATTTCTATGTATGGTACCATGTCCACAGGAAGCCTTTGACCAGTAAAATTAAAAGAATGTGATGAAGTATTATGATTTCTTTTGCTCAACTTAATTCATTTATGACCCATTTCCTTTCTCTTCCTAGCAAGAAAATAAATAAAACAGCAGGTTCCAGGTCAATGTTTCTTTACCTGGTGTTCTTTACTTCTGATTATTCTCTTAACAGTGTTTTCCTCACAAAAAAAGGAAAAAGAAAACCTTAACAGTGACTGTGATTGAATGTTATATTCTTCTTCAAACGGTATCAATCACATGTTTATATGTAATGGAATGGACAAGATGGTTCATGAGCTGGTTCAGAAAACTTATGATTATCATGAGCAAATGGTACCGTTGGTTAGTAATGCAGGATTAACTGACTAAGAATAATTTGATAGTCCTTTCCAAAATTGAGAATCAATTAAAAACAAGAATTTTGTGGATAGTTTTAGTCTGCTGTGTTGGATAATATTATGAGATCCATTCGGTTTATGTTGAAATTTCGGGTAGGCTTGCTGAGACACTGTATCTTGGGTTATACCGAGTCTTGATTTCATGACTTGTAAGCCTTTGTGATGCGGGACGAGACCACGGACACGACAAGCTCGCGGTTGTCCCTTAACGAGGGAAGCGTCGGACGTGCACGGTTGAGAAACCGGCAGTGAGCTAGGGTGGTCGGTTCTCTCTTTCGCGCCCGGAACGGGTCACGGGACGGTCTCGCTCACTCTCTCGCAGCAGCGGTGATATGAAATTATAGCGAGCTAGGTCCTAAAACATGCTCTCTAGCAGTGGCATAAACAAGCATATATGGAAATAAGCGAAATGCCAAGCAAGGAGCGAATATGATACCTCCACGCGCTCGGCGTGGGGACGACGGACCCGACCGAAGTCGTACTCCCGGGACAGTTAATACATAAAGATTACAGCAATGAGTTACAGCCCACTCCACGCAGGTAGGTAAAGGGCGACACAATGGGGTCCGGGAGGACCGAATTTGGGTTGACGGGCGGCTTCTCGCGTTGATTCGGCAACACCCGAACTAGTGATGGTGGGGCCCACGTGCTGCCTGGAGGGGCCGTGTGGGACCCGGTGACACCGCTGTAGTGGAGAC
Source organism: Amorphophallus konjac (assembly GCA_022559845.1). Taxonomy (NCBI): domain Eukaryota; kingdom Viridiplantae; phylum Streptophyta; class Magnoliopsida; order Alismatales; family Araceae; genus Amorphophallus; species Amorphophallus konjac. The sequence continues at coordinate 536,528,100 of CM040121.1, forward strand.
GTTTGGGGAAGCGTTCTCTGGGTTTGCGGCACGCTGGTTCGCCGGCCGGAGGCCAGGCGGCTCCGATCCGCACCGGTCGGAATGACCGGCCACGGATCTGCAACTTCTGGTTTTCAGTGCGCGTCCCGGCGAGAACGGACGCTGCGATCAGCCCCGATGTCGGATCGACACGAAACTGGCGCCGTTGGAAAGCTAACTTCAATTACTTCAATCTAGGCTTGAAGATCTGGCTTGGATCTGCACGGATCTGGGCTTTAATGAATTGTTGAGTTGCTGTTGTACAGTGACCGGGCTCTCAGATCTGTAGAGAACTTGTCTGAGAACTGCCTTTGACCGATATGTGAACGTCCGAATCTGAAGCGGTGGTCTTCAACAAAATTGTAGAAAATCAAGCTAGGAAAACGGCAAAACTGGTTTGGACAAGTTTGGATGTGGCTACGAATTGATGGGATTTTTGAACTTGAAGTGGGTCGGATCTGGAAATGGGCTGAAAGCACTGTAGCTGAGATAGAACACGAATTTTAAAAAATGGATAGATGGCGGATAAAAAATCAAGAAAAATGGTGGATGTAGGGGATGATGGACAGAACTCCCAATAAAATTGGGAGGGTTTGAAAAATTCAAAAAGGTGGTCGGAGATGGGAAACTCAGAGCTGTTGTCACTGTAGACAGAGACAAAACAGATATGAGAATGCAAAATGAACGAAAATGAAAAATTACTAAATGGAGGAGTTTGGACGTGAAAATTTAGGTGGAGGTGGGGATGCAAGGCAAGAACACACCCTCAAAACTTCAAATCTATCTGAGCTCGTGGCTGACAGCAAGAATTCGTGGAAGTCACCTCTGTCCAGCAGGACAGAACCTTGACGATGGTTCCGTGGCGGCTCGTAGGCGGCACGAACGGCGGCGGCGGCACAGATGATCACCGGAGATAGAGGGGAGGGGATAGGAGGTAGAAACCACTCTAGAACTGGAGGTTGGAGGAGAGGAACCAGAGGGGAGGAGCTGGGGCGCAAGAAGCTTTTGGCCTTTCAACAAATTTTCTGAATTTTCACTAATATTCATATGAAAATACAATCTTTTATATGATTCACATCAAATGCAATGTGAACCCTTGGATCTAGGGGTGGGGATTGAAGGGCTGGGATTCAGTGTGAAACACACACAAAAATTAATACAATAATAAGGGGAGAGGGGCGCCCCCTTGACCAAGGGGTATGGTAGGTGAAGGTAGGTGACCTACCTTGGACCAATTTAACCACTTGTCTATCCATGTGGCATTTGACATTCAGCCCTTCTAGATGGCCACTTAGGATGGTTGACCAGTCCCACATGAGTGACATGGACCAATGAGAAAGGGCTGAGGGCCCCCTTGCTGGTCTTACTGACAAATTACAAAGAAACCCAAACAATCCGTGAGAATGATGCATTGGCTTATAAAGTCGTACAATTGCACATATACTTTCCCGTGGATATACAAATAAACTAAAGGACATAAATGCAAAATAAAATGTACATGCTCGGCGTCGATTCCCATCACTTTGTTTGGCAGCTGGAGCCTGGGCAATGTTTAGGAATATGCATAACTCTTCCCTTTGACAAAATAGCCAATTCTCTTAAATGTTAATTTGGGGACGTGGATAGGCACTTACGATAAGGTTGGTTTTGTAGAGATGAGTGTTTGGTAACATATTAGGAACATTGTCAAAATATCGAGTTAAACTTTCTTGATGCAGGAGAATATGTATCTGAGAAGAAGGTTTTTTGGGGTTGTTTTGTTAATGCAGCTAAAAAGTGAAATGGACAAGCTTAGAAATGGACAAGCTTACTTTCATTAAAATAGGAATGGCTTATACTTAATTTAGCTTGGTTACTATTGAAATAGATGAGCTTGCTCCCATGGAAAGTAGGAGCAACTTATACTTAATTTTCTTTAGTTTATCCTCCAAAGTTCTATGAACTTATACCTAATTTTCTTTGGTTTATCTTCTAAAGTTTTATGTTGTCAAAGGTGCCTGAGGTGTTCGCCTAGGCGATGAGGCGAGGTGAGGCACAAACAGTTTGCCTCGACAATCAGGCAGGGTCATGGATGTTTTTGAGCCGAGTCCATTTGGGCCTACCCAGCCCATTCCTATATAACACATGTGCATGTTTTTCTTTTCATTTAATACACACAGTGGTACTACCCACTTTCCAAAAAAAAAAAATCATATTCTTACAAGTTTTTTGTGTTGTTGACATATTTAATGAAATATGTACATATCTGACTTATTTATAGTTTTAATGAAATGTTGCCTCCGAGGCTTTTGAGGCGACCCCATGGTCGCCTCGGTAGCCTCTCGTCTCTGACTACATAGCCAAAAATTTGAAAAATAGGGATACGATTTTAAAAAAAGAAAAGAAATGAGGAAAGAGAAGCTGAGGTTCCTATCATGTTCTCTTTTTTTTTTCTAAAAAAAGAGAAGAAAACAGAGATTAAATGCAAAATGAGGATAAGTCAGTCCTATGCTGCCTTATTCTGATGCTCAACATCAATTACATGTTCAAATATGTTTTTTATCTTAAGATCAATCTAGCACATGTTGAATTGCTAAGTTGGATACAAATGTGGTAAGTCCAAGATGTTAACACGGACATCTCGTTTCTGCCACGTCCCATTATTTGATCTCTCTCCCTCTTTGGCTTCCAATTTAGACCCTTGGACTCAATTAAAGATAGGGATTTTTATATATTAGTCCCTACAAATTTATCGAATTGTCGATTAGTCCCTCAATTCTGAGTATTGTCTTAAAGATCCTTATAATAATTAATATTTTACAAATGAGTCCATGTAATTTGTTGCTGTCCAAAAAAAGAATATTCCGTAGAATATTCTATCAATTATATGTAAAAAGACTAAAATATCTCTCTCTCTCTCGTAAGGGTGGGAGGCGGAGGGGGACACGAGATGGGGGGAGGGGGAGACCACCAGGGATGGCTAGAGGGGGAGGGGACCGGAGGGGAGGGTGTCCACGTACTGAAGGTGGAGGGGGATCAAAGGAGGGGGGAGGGGGAGGTGAACCGGAGGGGGAGGGGGATCAGAGGAGGCCGAAGGGGGAGGGGGAGGTGAATCAGAGGGGGTTCGCAGGGGGAGGGGAGAGGTGAGCCGGAGGGGAAGGGGGAAGGCCGGAGGGGGAGGGGGGAGGGAGGCCGAAGAGGGAGGATGAGGCCGGAGGGGGAGGGGGGAGGTTGCAGGAGAGGGGGGAGGGAGGCCGGAGGGGGAGGGGGGAGGTCGCAGGAGAGGGGGGAGGGAGGCCGGAGGGGGAGGGGGGAGGGATGCCGGAGGGGGAGGGGGAGGGGGGAGGTCGCAAGGGAGGGCGGAGGGCAGCAGGAGGGTCGGGGAGGGTGAGTAAAAGAGAAAGTGGTGTCGTAGATGCTCTCGCACCGGTGCCGTAGATGCCCTTGCACAGGTCTGCGATCTTCGTGGGGAAGGAGGCCCGGCGTATCAGGCGTTGGCCAGCGGGTTGGTTGCCAGTTCGTCCAGTTCGTACCCGATCACGCTCACCATTCCGTTCACTCCGGTGTCGCCATTGGTCGCCGGTGCCGGCTGCCGCTTCTTCTCCACCGGCTGGAGGAAGTACTCCGGGATGGCGAAGGGGTAGGCACAGACCCCGGGGCAGCGCGTTGCCGAGTTACCGATCCAGGCGTAGGGGAGGGTGTAGCCGAGTTACCGATCCAGGCGTAGGGGAGGGTGTAACCAACGATGGACGGGAAGGTGAAGTAGTGGAAGTCGCAGAAGCCGCCACAGAAGTCCTGCACGGCGACGTCGGAGGAGGTGAGAAGGAGGTAGAGCCCGCCGCGGGAGTTCACGGGGAGCGTCGGGCGGAGACGGCGGCGCGGATGACGTGCTGTACGGAGAGCCGGGTGAGGGAGCGGCCGTGGGAGTAGAACCGGTCGTTCTTCCCGGAGCCGAGTGAGACGTGGGCGGTGACGTTGGACCCCGTCTGGTCGGTGTAGAAGGAGGAGGCCGGAGGGGGAGGGGGTAGGTCGCAGGGGAGGGGGGAGGGTGGCCGGAGGGGGAGGAGGGGGCCGGAGGGCCGGGGATGGGGGAAGTAGTAGGGGTGGGGGATGGAGGCCGGAGAGGGAGGGGGGGGGGGAGGTGAATCAGAGGCTGCCACCCCTCTCTCTATCTCTCTCTCACACACTCACACTTAACCCAGGGGTAAGTTAGTATTTTCATTTCCTTTAGTATAAGGTAACTATAGTTTAGTTAACTGAATGAATGGTAGGGACTTAAACGTGTAATGACTAAGAGTATAGGGACTATTAAAATAATAATCAGAATTGAGGGACTAATAGGCAATTCGATAAATTTGTAGGGACTAATATGTAAAAAACCCTTAAAGATATTTGATGGTTGAACCTTGAGTTAGATTTGTGGTGCACATGTGCAACCTTGTTTACTGCTGCAAGTACATGGCTGTGGAAACTGCTATAATTAATGAACTATTTGTCAGAATTCACATATCCATGTTCATAGCTTTGGTTTATCTTTGGGATTAACTTGACCTCCTGTAAAGATTCTGAAATACTTTTGTTTTTTGGTTTTAATTTAATGGAAGCACAGACTGTGGGATGTCAGAACTGGGAAGATTACCCGAACACTGGAGACCAAATCTCCTGTTACCAGTGCCGAAGTGAGCCAAGATGGTCGATACATTACAACAGCTGATGGCTCAACTGTCAAGTTTTGGGACGCAAATCAGTAAGTGTCTTTGACGTTGTGATGATTAGTCCGTGGTGATTTTCCCTAGGTACTCTTAAAGCATCACCTACCTTTTGCAGTTTTGGTCTTGTGAAGAGCTACGATATGCCATGCACTGTAGAATCTGCCTCACTGGAACCAAAGTTTGGCAACAAATTTATTGCGGGAGGAGAAGATATGTGGGTCCATGTGTTCGATTTCCATACCGGTGAAGAGATTAGTATGTCCTTTTCTCTGTCCCAATGCATTTGTTTCAAATCGTTAGTTGGTATTTTCTTCTTCGAGTATTTTTTTTTCAATAATTCTACAAGAAAATTTCATCCGTTGATATTTTCAACCATATGAATATCTTGGCTTGAGTCAATAGGACTTTATTTTAAATTGGGCCCATAGATCTGGGTAATGATACTGGTGAACGGATAGTATGTTCTGTCTCCTGTTTCAATGTTTTTTGTTACAGATTTCCTAGGACTCCTTAGACAACAATCCTGAGAGAGAATTCAATCACCGTCAACCATTCGAATCTCAGCTTAAATTTGTGTGAGGAGCACATTGTAAGTTGGCTACACAGATTGGTTTCAAAGATAGCTGAACATGGCGACCAATTTGAGAAGTTTACCTTTTGGAAGTATTTACCCTTTGTCCATGCACTCTTGGCCAAGGTTTGTCACTCCGCTCCACAGCAGTATTATCCTACTGAAGGTTTGCGGTTGGCATGCTGTGCTGTTTATTCAGGTTATTTGTCTAGCAAAAGTTGACTGTGGGACTAGATTCCTTTTAAAAATGCTTATTTATTGATGAAATGATGAACACACATTGGAGATGTTGCATCATTCAACACCTCATGAGTCAAGTGGGAAAATGTGACTTTGATTTACCACTTGATGATGGCTGATAAGAGATGATGGCTAGGTTTGGAAACAGACCATCCCATGTTATCATTGTGTACTTATTGTGCGAATGATAGGGTTTTGATACCTTACATGCATGCATGATCTATTCTCTTCGGATGATGGCTATAACTTTTGACTTATTGTTTTAGTTCGCATTTTAATCACGACTTTTATGTAATGGTTGCAGCATGTAACAAAGGTCACCATGGTCCTGTACATTGTGTACGTTTTTCTCCTGGGGGTGAATCTTACGCGTCAGGATCTGAAGACGGAACCATCAGAATCTGGCAGACCAGTCCAGCGGAGGACACAGAGACATTTCCAGCTAATGGACCCACTGGCAAGAAGGTTGGGGTGAATGAGGTAGGTCGGAAGATGAATAGCCTGCACATCAACAAGGACAGGCCTGCTGAAGAGAAGGAAGCTGCATCAACTGATGCCTGATGTTTTCTAGAAAAGCATGGCCATTTCTATTGTCTGGACCGGATGAGTTAGAGGCGTCTATAATATATTATCTCCTACCCGCTTCCTTTCTCAATAAATATGCCAAATTGCGTGGAAGCTGCCAGTTCAGAATTCAGGATATGCTGCGTGACCTAGTGCTTACCAACCCCGGTGCTTCTTTAGATGTATTTTTCAAGTTACTCAGCTTGGAATGAAGATTAACTTTTGGGACCAGGAAGCGTTTGTAAAACCATAGCATCTGTTTATAGATCTGAGCATCATTCTAAACGTTCTCTTCGTCCAAAGAGCATCATAACCGAGCAGCCGTAGGATATTGTGCTTCAGATTGTGTTTTGGATCTGAGACTTGAGATGTGTCTCCGGAGTGTTACATGTGTTTTGAGACAGATGTTGGTAAAGCCTTTTGAGATATTTTCTCTTGCAATGTTCTTTCAGCTTGGAGCAAGGAATCTACAGTTGGTAGTACTCTTGTGACCACCATGTGATGCGTTTTTGAATGGTTGCGTTTTTCTTCCTTCGAGAGGCAAAACTGGTTATGAAAGAAAATTTAAACATTAGAGTTTTTACTATCAAAAAATGGTTTTTACAAAATAAACAGTCTTGACTTGTATATGAAGGGAATTAGGAGATGAGAGGTAGACACAAAAAGAAGACTTGATGAGCTGCTTTTTTGAAAAGTGGGGTGGATTATTAGAGAAGTTTTGTTTAGAAAGAAGAGCTTTAGACCGTATATAAAACTTAGGCAACATCCCGTCATCTATCTGATCGATGGTGTTTTGAATCTTTTGATTTGGATGTTCTGAGTTTCTAAAAGTAAAATTTTGTGCTTTCTCGGAATCTTTCATATAAATTATGAACAATTCATAATTAACTGCAATGTGAATGTTAATTGATGACGCTCCACGGCATTTTATTCATGTGGGAGAGAGATTAGAATATTTGCAAAAAAAATAATCAAGATTTCTTACAAAAGTCATTATCGAGGGGATTGTATAAATGTCATTATAAATATATATTTGAGATAAGGGGGGGTACAAGATTATGTAAGAAAGTGGAATAGTGGATCTCAAAGTGTGGAGATGGGTCAACCTTGGCAAGTAGAGACTAGCATGAAACAAAGCCCTCATTCAGTGAAATCTCGCACATTTTCATTTTTTTATTCTTATGTACAATGTCAAACATTCTTCTCCTACACACAAAAATATCCATTCAGTTACTATAAGTGATTATGTACAAACATTCTACCATTACAGGTTAATGCAAAGGATACACACATAAGACCAACGTATATATACATATTTAACATATTACCTGGGATCTTGGGCCAGATGAGAGTCATGTCTCAATCATTGCCGAGGACGGGAGGTCTCTTACCTCACCCTATCGAGAGATTTCACTCACTATCCTTCAATGTAATTCATGAATGGCATTAGGGTATGTAGCGCCTAATAGGGTGTTTATAGGGTGTCTCGGAACCCCTTTTTTTAAAAAAATTATTTGTATCTTAAACATTATGACATATCAATTTTTAATTTAATTTTTAAAATTGACGAAAATGAGTCACTCTCCATTTGGCAAAAACATCGTAACTTTTAAATTTAAGTATACTTGTTTGATAGGCAAAAAAGTGTAGGCAATATTTTAACGAAATTATCAACTCTTCTGAACCTCGCTACGGGGGTGGGAAGATGGTGAATGTGGGGGCCGACGCACTTGTAGTCCTAGAGGATAGGGCCTCCCTTTCGATCCTCAAGAGCTCTACCAAGTCGCCCACTGCCCCCGAGACCTGGTGCTCCTTGAGGATAACGTCGATATCCTCGCTGGTCCCCCCACCCAAGTTTTGTTTTTGAGTCATGAATTCCTCATTCCAATTGATAGTTCGACTGCCATATAAGCCCGAATAGATTTACCCCAAGTCTTCTTGTGAAACCCAGTCTGTACACAGGATGGAGAATCAATAGAGATTAGGAAGGAAGGGGGAAAATAACTGCAAATCATCTTAAACAAATCGAACACTTCTCCGTATGATCTCATGTTGTTCCTTCTCTTCTGAGGCTACTGCAAGTAGAATGCGAGGAAGGAGAGGATGAAGGCCCCGATCAACGACCCCATCACAGGCGCCATCGCGAACGAGCTGTTGGTGGGAGTCGGGGTTGGGGCCGGGCAGCCGCATCACTAGCCAGGGTAGCGGTCGCCGAAGCGGTAGCGACAAGGGCGGCGGCGGAGATCTTCTTCATCTCCATTGCAGATGTGGGTGATAGACGGCGACGATACCACCCACCTCTGGTGTTGGCGAATGAGAAGATTTCTCGAGGGAGGGACTACGGCGTCTAGCGGATGGACGTCACGTACGGCATAAGGGCGGAAGTGGAGGGGGAGAGGAAGGACGTGTGAGGAGTCCCGAGAAATCCTGGGCGCTTTAAAAAAATTTGCTAGAGGCTTGTTTTTATTTTAGGGAATATTTACACATAGTAAGATTCCTCCCTAAAAAATAGGATAAATCTTATCAAATGTATTTGAGTACCTTCTTCTTTAATTTTTATTTTGAGAGAAAAAAGAGGTAAAAAACTATAACCAAACACCATATAACATTATATTTATCTATGCCCTATCTTCCTACTAGCATATTACTCCAACCATATGGGTAAGATGCTATGGCATATTACTCCAACCACAATGATAACCCTACATTCTTGTTGCCCTTAAGGTCGAGAGACGAGTATGAATACTGAGGGAAGAGGGCATATCTCGCCAGTCTATTAGCACCCGTCCATTCGGTCCATCACAGATGCCCAGCCCTTCAGGCCCGTTGTTCCACGGGATGTCCCATCACGTCTTCTTCTCTAGCACAGGCCCGACGCAGGCGTTGTACTCGCGTGTGCCTTCCCCGATAGTGGCCACAAAGCACGTCTCCAGTAGTGCATTAATGACAAGAGACCCGCCAGTCCAGCGATAGGGAGAGGATGCTGCTTATTCCATTCTCCCTCACAGTGCAACCTCACAACCCCTCAGGTGAGCCCTACTGCATTAATGGTGGAGGTGCCTCTCTGGCGAAGAGACGGCGAGTCAATGTCATACCTCCCTATCTTATCAGGTATGTGAGTTGAGTGGCTCACGTTTCCTCCGGCCACAACAACCCAACCGTCGATCATGGTGACGATATAAATGGGACCCTAGTCCAATGTTCGGGAGGTATGCGCAACCTAAGTCCCTCTAGTCCTTGCTCTCTCACTCTGATCTCCCTCCTACTCTGACGAGAGTTCACCTTCTTTCTTCACCGTTGTCTGATTTGATTGTCGGAAGGGTCCTTTAGGATAAATCCCAGGGCTCTTTCTGCCCATTCATTGATGGCTGCAGGTTCTCCTCCGGCGACACTCATCCTCTTCATCAAATAAATCTTTGGAGATGTGGATCGTAATTTAGACGACCAATTCTAAACTGCTACAAATACCATGATGGTTCCTTCTAATTCCTCTCATGATATTATCCATGTCAAATCAATTTAATTTCTAACCATATTTTTTTATTCTCATGATCAAAACACTTAGATCAAGATCATATTCATTTCATAATTGCCAAATTAATAAAAGCTCACTTCTATATGAAAATGACACTAATACACATGATACTATTCTTTACGTATTCTTGCGTGTAGAATCAGGTAACATGTTCTCAGCTCATATTTCAGATATAAATCAATTCGTAATATAGTGAAAAATTACTAACAAAATCTTAAAGATTTTAAATTAGGTCTCCATGAAACCTCAAGAATGTAAATTAAAATCTCCCGCACATAAACTAGTTAGAATAAAAATAAAGAGACTAAACTGAACTGAAACTACCGACATGCCAATGGAATTGTCAATAGTTTCTACACAGTAATAGACATTGACCAACAACTGTCAATAGCTTCACCCTCAGGTGTTGACAGAGTGATGAATGAAATTCAAGTCAACAATTCTAAAGAGAAACAACAAACTAGGCAGTATGAAGTAAAACTGTAAGAAAATGACCCTACAAGCATCAACCGTTGATCATCACAGTCAAAATTGTTGAAAGTTGGGATTTATTAATGGAAGGCTACCATAGTTAGAGATTACAATGCTATGGAGTTACTTTGTACAACACTCTCTTACTATCTTTGGCCTTTGTACACTTATATATATTGAGCAATATAGAGAATAGATTGATGCGGTCTTTTCCTTCTCTTCTTCTCAACATGATATTGAGGAGGGGAAGTTTGCCCGGCCCAATAAAGCCCAACACAAACTGGACCACAGTCCAGTACGTGGCCTACCAAGGCACGCAAGAGGATGAACCGAGGTCCAGACCTCGTATGCTGCATGCGCTCTCATCTTTCGGCAATGAGCGGCACATGCCCTCGATGAACATCATCATATTAATGACATAATAACTCAAACGACGAAAGGACGGCGGGTCAACGCCCACACCGCCTCTCCCTTGTCAGGTGAACCAGCAGGTGACTCACGTCTCCATAGTCAAGACAATCCCAACGTCACCAAGTCAGAGGGTGAAAGTAAATGGTACGAAGTCGAAGAGGATCCTACAAATAGGACCTTGGTCAGATGGCCAAGAGGTATGAAATGAACACCCCTCAAGCTCTCACCTCTCTTGAGTCTCTCACCCTTCCCCTACTGAGCTAAGCCTCCGCCTCCACTTCCTATGGACTGGTCCCCACACCTTTCTTCCTCCAACGCCCAGTCCAAGCACTCCCATTCTCCGCCAACTCCTGTTCCCTCTTCAGTCGAGTGCTAAGGCATCGCCTCTAGGCCCTATGTGCCTCTCCCAGAGCGCTCTCCCTCTACACCGATGATCGTCTGACTTAACTATCGGAGGGTTGTCTCCTAGGACTCATTCTGGTACTTTCCTATGCTTGCAGGTTCCCCTCGGTGTCGGCCTCCTCTTCTCTCACCAAACAAATATTAGGGGTGTAGCTCGCAGTCCAAGATAACATATCTCAACCTCTATAGGTATCATAGCTCTAGCCCTAGCTGCCGCTACATCCTTCTCTCCCTGCTAAAATTAGAAGCTCTCGTCGCCAACCCTTCCTTACACCTTCAAAGTCGAAGTCCTCCCAATCTTGCAATCTTGTTTTGTTTGCCCTTCACCCACCCCTGCTGTGCCCTCACTGCGCCATCATCCCCTATCTTCGCCCCATCCCTGCTTCACCCTCGCCATCCCGCTTCGTCGCACCCTCGCCGTGCCCTCACTGTGGCCTACACCATTGCCACCATCCTCTACACTGCTATTCCATCACCACCATGCTCTCTACTGCCATGTCCTCACTACGCCTTGCACCATTGCCGTTTCTGCCATGCTCACAGCCATTGCAACCTCGCCGTACCCACCATGCTCACCACGGCCATGTGCTTTCCCCAACTTCGTGGCTAGCACAGTCTCCTCCATCTCCATTGTCACTCTTCCCTTCCCCAACAATGATTCTCTTCCTACTTTCTGAACCCTTTCTCAATTGTTTTGTTCTAATTGGATGGGCTGAGCTAGAAGGTCTGGATCTGAATTCGACGATCGGATCTCGATCCAGATTGAATCCGGACACTTCCAATTTGCATCTCTATCTCTTATCTTACATTATTAAGACTTGTAGACTATAATATAAAACTGTCTTTAAAGAAGATCCAACACGCATAGCTCTTCGTCAAATTAGTAACCTACTATAAGATTTCTTTATTTAAATTTGCAATATCACATCATTAAATTGCTCTATATTTGAAGCAACAACAACATCGGTAGAAGAAGAGGTATTATAATATGTTAGGAGTGGGGTAAAACATCAATTGCTTACCTAATAACCTTTTAAATTGTCATAACTGCATTGTCATCTCAGTAGGTCAATATAGAGCATGAATAGAGTGCGTAGACACCTCTTGAGTAGCGGCGACTTTGGTGGCTATGGCCATCCTCGGGTGGAACAATGTTGAACATATGGTGGGCATAGACTAATCTAGCCTTGTGGGTTATTGTAATTAAATCAACTTCAAGTTTCAAGACCCCTTACTAGTTGTTCAGTCATCCTAATGTCTCTTCTATCAGCATGCCATGTCCTTCACTTACATAGTGAGATTGAAGGTGCAACATCGCTAGTTGTTCAATGACCCCTTACTAATTGTTCAATGACCCCTTACTAGTTCTTTAAGGTAGCCCATAGCATCTACTCTCAAATTGGCCACCAAAAAAGAGTGATGCATCTCCTCCAAAGTAGGAAGATGGATCTGCCACCCGTCCCACTAGTTCAAGATAAACAAGAAAAAGAGGTGAAAATGATGAGGAATGTGGCCCCTCTCAAGTGAGTGGTAAGTAGGATCGACCAATTGATTTGATGCTACAAAGGACGTTGCAACATTTGCCCTTACATCATAACTAGCTCAAAGAGGAGCAAACTGTAGAGATTCATATTGGTCCATACCTCATGTCCAAACACTTCATCATAACTTGGACTTGTAAGAAGTTTTCACTATGGCAAGTGGTGGAAGTAGGGTTGGCCGACTCATAATGTATCAGTGCGAATCGATCGACTCGTACCATGCTTGGTGGAGATTGGATTGCCAATTGATTTGAAGTGGGTGGTAAGTAGCATCAACCAATTGATTTGAAGCTACATAGGGAGTTGTAACATTTGCCCTTACATCTAAACTAGCTCAAAGAGGAGCCAAATATAGATATTCATATAGGTCTATACCTCTTGTCCAAACACTTCATCGCAACTTGACTTGTAAGAAGTTTTCACTATGGCAAGTGGTGGAAGTAAGGTTAGCCGACTCATAATGTACCAGTGCGAGTCGATCGACTCGTACCATGCTTGATGGAGATTGGATTGCCAATTGATTTGAAGTGGGTGGTAAGTAGCATCAACCAATTGATTTGAAGCTACAGAGGGAGTTGTAACATTTGCCCTTACATCTAAACTAGCTCAAAGGGGAACCAAATGTAGAGATTCGTATAGATCTATACCTCCTGTTCAAACACTTCATCACAACTTGGACTTGTAAGAAATTTTCATTATGGCAAGTGATGGAAGTAGGGTTGGCCGACTAGTAATGTACCAGTGCGAGTCGATCGACTCGTACCATGCTTAGTGGAGATCATATCGCTCCAAATCGACCGAGTCAATGAGTCGACCCAAGTCTTCAAAGGAGAAGTTGGTGACCCAACCTGAGTCGGTCTAAGTCGAGCCGACTCTTACCGTACGTCGCCGAGATTGGGTCGGTCCGAATTGTAGAGTTGGCCATAATGAGGGGGTCAAGAGCAATTGCCCTGCTTTAAAACATTATCCTTGATAATAGTATAAATGTTTATTTAAATGTACATTTTTCCATCCAAAGAGAATCAATCTCAAAAGTACTTTTACCAGAATTGTAAACTCTTATATAGTTGTTGTAAGACATGTACTCCCACCGTGTATTTATTTAAATATGATCAATGTTTGGTTTAAAATTTGAACTTAAAATACTCTCCCATGGGATCATCACCTATACAAATACTTTCTCGGAAGATTAATGTAATTGTTGCAACAAATATGTTGAGATATTTCACTAATATTTGATCGATAGTTTAAAAAATTATATTAATTATTATAATTTTTTAATACAAATAAAAATTCATATAGTATGTTTCTCCCGTCGTTCAAAATGTTCTAGCTCTACCATTGACTATGGCCAATTTCTAGACTACTGGCTGGGCAAATTGGATGCCCAATTTCTGAACTATATGTCATCTGGTTAGGAGTTTTATATCTCTAACCTATGAATCCATACAATTTAGGCTGTCTTCGTTAAATGGGAGAATTGGATGCCCACTTTGTATTGTATCCCATCTGACTATGAATTTGCTATCTATATATGGTTTTTGCAATTTACATTGGAGTAATACTTTATGCATCAAATTCGGTGCACAAAATCAACTCAAATTGTAATATACTCTCTTATTGGCCAAAAAAAGTGAAATGACCACACAGTAAAAAAAGACGTCCCACGTCAAATCTACATGACCCATTTTTTTACTCGATGGAAAAATACATGAGTGAAATATTTTGTAGGATTAAAATATTTTACTATATGAATGAAACATTTAATATATAATTGGAACATTTGGTTAGATTTCCTTCTTATAATAAAATGTTTCATTTATGTAGTGTTTTATCCTTATAACAAATATTTCATTCCTATAATAAATATTTTATTTCTACAAAATATTTCATTCATTCATTTCTGTAGTCAAACAAAATATTTCATTCCTCTAACAAAATATTTCATTCATGTAATAAAATATTTCAATATTACAAAAATATTCCATTCTCATCAGTGCGCTCCGTAGTTAATGCGCGAAAAAATAGACCGTACGAATTTGACGCGGGACGTCATTTTTCTGCACAAAAATGGTCATATCATCTTTTTATTTTTATCAATAAGAGGATATGTTATAATTTGAGTTGACTTTGTACACTGAATTCAGCGCACAAAACATTGCACTTTACATTGTCTTCATTGATGGATAAATTAGATGCCCAACCTCTAAATTGTTGTTGGATGGGCGAATCGGATGGCCAATTGCATCACTATATCCCATCCGATTAGGAGTTTTATATCTTGGCATCTATATATCTGCACAATTTGCAGTCGCCTTCATTAGATTGGCAAATTGGATGCCCAATTTCTGAATTGTATCCCATACCATAAAATTTGGCCTTGGTGACCTATGAATTGTATCCCTCGAGGGAATATAGTGGTAGACTCGTGCGGTCTATCCCAAATGGATAGGGTGATGATGACGATGGTAAGAGGGGCAAGGTATGGTCGTAGCGGTGAAGGCAGTCCAGAGACTAAAGAAAAGTAAATAAATGATGGATGTTCATCGGTATTAATCTTGCCCATTTAAATGAACAACATGGACATAAGCAGGAAAGAAGACGAGCGATCAATTGTTTTCTTTCAAATGTGAGCAAAGGTAGAAAATAGAGAAGTTGAGTTTCTGGGCGATCAAGCCAAAAAGAAAAAAAAACGAAAAAAACCTCATGCACGAAGTGATAGGCTTTGAGTCAGGAGCCAGCCAGGGCTAACAGCTGCGTATAGTTTTCTCGAGCCACAACTACCATTGGAGTCTAGGGTGTACCGTGCTTCGCATTGTTGATAATGTAAAGTCACGTATCTCTTATGAGAAAAGATACGGACTTCCTAAAGTGCCGGTTGCACCCATGGTGACCAGGCGACCTCGAGTGCTTTCACAAATAAGAATCTTGTCTCGTGACAAGAAAGTCTCAAATTCAACTCTTAAGGCCCTCTTTGTTATTTGAAGAGGGTTACCGTGTTCGACCCTTTTGAGTCGAACACGCTATTCGACCCCGGACAACTATTTTGTGTGAGGAGAGTTGGTGGACCCCACACACCTTCTCTCTCATCTATTACGAAACTCACCCGACAATTCTAAAAACAAACCGGCCCTAAGAGAATTTATCTAGCTCACGTTTCATCCTCAACAGATGAGAACTCGAAATTTACTATCTTCGAGAAAAAAAAGATACACATGAATTAGACACCACTAAATTTGAACACAAGTCTCTCACACTCCGTGTAAACCCGAGAACCATTGTGCTAGATTCCCTGTCATGATAAAAAAAAAAAAAATGGTGATCAGATCAGTGACGACCAGACAGCGCTATGATAGATGCAAAGGTTTTATAACTCGGTCCAAACTGCCGTGGGCTAATTGGGCCGAGCAACCCATGGGCTGACTTTTCTTCGGCCTTGTTACACACTCTGGCTTTCGTTCAACGGCCTACTCCCAGGGAACAGTCTAAAAGGCCATTCAAGTTTGTTGATCGACACTCAGGCTTGACCTCTGATGACGACGACGACAACAGTGACAGCAATGATTTACTTGAGTTTCACACTCGTAGCCTTGGTAAATAAATCGACTGTTCCATTGTATGAAAGATGGACCTAGTACAATATATGTCAGATGCATTCCACATCTCTAAAGACAGGATGCAAGAAACCAGAAAGTAGAGATTGCAATATTTATTGCTACAGACTGCCTGATGAAAAAAAAAATGATGCAGAAAACATACTGTAATCTGAAAGAATTTCTTCCTCTAATCAATAGCAGGCCTCAGTACTCAAGCACTTCCCCCCATCAACACTCTTCGATGTACTTCCACCTCATTTCGATGCTTTGAAGAAGAAGGCACATCGTCAGCAAGCGAAGGGTTTGCATCGTTGCTATAACCATCAATTGTCATGTTCTCTATTCTGGCAAGAACGGAAGCATCTTTACTCATCACATCAACTTCTGGATAAGATAGGATGAAAACATAAAATACAAGCCAAGAAATGAGGAATCAGGCTTCAAAAGCAAACCAACAAAAAAGAACATCAAAAGAAAACAAAAAGAAAACAAATTTCAGCTCTCTGCATCACATTTTTACACAAGCATTGCTTCAAGAACTGATAGGATAAAGCTTGAAGAACCAGAGAGAAATTTCCCAGTTTTTTATTATAGTTATAGAGGCAACACGAAGAAACGAGTCAGTGCCATGCTAATGAAAGCATGATGAGGTTTGGGCAATGAGAACCAGGAGCAATTTCACATCAGTTTTGCGGTTCGGGGAAAAAAGTGCAATGAGAAACGTGCCCAAGTTACTTTCCCCAAGTATTTTTGATCTTAAAGGAAGCATCTGGATAAGAAAATCACAGAACTGCAAAATTAAACAGACATACTTTGGATGCTTGCTCCAGAGAAGAGATAACCACAAGATGCTCAAAGTCAAAACATTGAAGACAAAGAAGTATGAAAAGCTGCATCTACATCCTGCTTCTAAACTGGTAATGCCCACAAGCATCTGAGATTAGTATTATGCACTGTAGTACTCATTTCACACGGCTCATTAACTCAAACTGGCCGTAGGTTTGAAATAATCCAGTGGATGTCTTAATAGTTAATATATGTACATAAGGGGGGTGGTGTGTGTGTGTGAGAGAGATGGGGTGGGGGGTTGTGTTAAGCAACATGAATGACTGGATAATAAGCATTTGCCCAGGACGGGTTCGACCTATAGATAACCAGGAGAGAAACAAAAAGTTTTTTATTATGAAAATTATTGTTAAATGAGAATTTATAAAAAAATTATTCTAAGAAATATATTATCAGATATACCATTATGCAAATTTAAATTGCGCAACAAGGCCATATTTATTTATAAATATATCACTTATTTTTATCAAAAATTTAAATAAAATCACGCTTAAATGATATTTATGTACTACTTGAATTAAAGCAGTGAATCATATGCTAATATATTTTTAGAAATTATTTTTTAAAATTCAATTCTAACAATAATTTTCATGCAAAAATCTAAAAAAAATTTCATACTCCAACAACTAAAGACACAAAACCCAATAATAAGATCAAATGAATAATAATAGAACACATCATAACATGAAAATGTGACAACAAATCTACAAACCGTTTACAAGGGGATCAAAGAAACTTTCAAGGGTATATCACTATGTTGCATATTTACCCCCGAAATCTCAACTGCCTGATAGTTTTAACATCATACCTACATACCTACAAGACTATTATATCTAACGACACTGCCCAGATGCATATTCCTGGTCCTCTTCATACGAGGAATTAAGCCAACTGACGTGATCTTACAGCTAACATACTTCGGCAGTCTTAGAGAGTCACTGCCTTGGAAATGGTGAGTTAGATCAAGGATTTCCCAGGACGATCCAATACCCAAGGCCACCTCTGATCATTCGGCAGACCTATTAGCCAATTTTTAATTGCCCATGTAATCTAAAAGGGAGAAGAGAGAAAAAGAACATACATACGCACAAAAGAGGGGGGGGGGGGGAGACTGGAGATCAGGGGCGTCGTGGGGGGGGGGGGGGCTTACTTGGAGTGGAGAAGAACCAGAGCACGAAGGCGCAGGTGATGAGGACGAGGGGGATGACGTGGACGGCGCTCTCGGAAGACCTCGACCGGGCCGCCTCCTTCTTGGCGAGCCCCGACTGAGGATCGTACTTGGGCAGCAGCAGGTCGTTCCCCTCCGGCAGCCCCCCGACCGACGACGACCTCCTCACCTGCCCGCCGGCGGATGCCCCCTTCCCCTGGCCCGACGGCGGCGTTGCCGCCCCCGCCGCCATCCCGACGACGTAGTACTCCTCCGAGGCCCGGGTCGTGCTCCCCGACCTGTGCATCTCCTCCCCGCCGCCGCTGCCCCGATCTAGAGAGAGAGAGAGAGAGAGAGAGAGAGAGGAGTGAAAGAGGAGGGAGACGGGGCGCCGGTCCAAAGTGTGTGTGTCGCGTGGAGAGGGCGGGGTTTGGGGAAATCGTTTTGGGCGCCTCTTCCTGTTGCTTGCGGAGAGGGAAAGTGGGGTCCAGTGATCGAGGTGGCTGCTTGTGGTTGGCGGGGCGGTGACGGACAGACGGCCACGTTTGATGGAACCCCACACGTCCACACGTGGGCGACAGACCGCGTTCTGGCACCCTCGGAGATCCGTCCTGGACGGAAGCTGGGGAACGTTTAGGCGGCCTACCGCTGACTAGGAGGGGGGGCGTGCGATGCAGACAGTGGGGGAGGAGATGGACACAACGCACGAGATTGCGTCCGCCGCTGATGTGGCGTCGTCCCATTCCTTGGCCTTGAGGCCGGTGAGGCAGCCCGATCACCCAATCCGCTCTTGACACCCTGCTCTTCAGTGGTGGTAGCACAGAGTAAACATTTACAGTAAATCGTCGTCAAATTTTTATTATATTAATATGAGTAAAACCTATTTATAATTATTAAAAATAAAATTTAAAAATATATAAAACATCTATGATTATTAATAAGACATACGTACAAAAATTATTAAAAGAGGGTGAAATTAAATTTCACGATATATGTTGTTGCACAGTCAAAGAAAAAGACTTAGTTACACACTTTGGGTTATTGCACACAAAAAATGTACACTAATTTTTTATAAAATTTTATGACAAGTCTCACATCTCTCTAATCCGTCGTACAAGTCACATCTCTCTAATTCTGCGTACAAGTCACATCTCTATATAATAATTTTAAAAAATTAAAAAAATCAGATCAAATAAATAATATCAAATTTATTTTTAATTATTTTAATTTTTTTAAATTATCAGAGATGAAGATGTAATTTGTACGATGAATTATCCGAAAGCCGCCGATCTCACGTCATAAAATGTTCAGAAAAAAAAAGAAAACTAATCAAGAGTGTGCACCGAGTATCATTCCTGTCAGAATGCACCACAACCAATGTTATCTGAACCGGTGCATGAATCGACCAATGAACTGGTTCGATTTGAATCGATTGGACCGTTCAATCGAACTGATTTGAACCGTGATGTCATCATAATATTGAAACATTATTCGACTCAATTCTATAACCCAAAATAATAAATAAGATATAATGATCAAAATAAATAAACATACATGTATAATTATTAATCATGATTATATAACTATACAAGTAAAAAACAACAATAACATGGTTAAATAAATTGACCTTAAAATTTTGTAATATTTCATTGATCTTCACTCTCACAATTGACATATATACTCTTTAAACATTTAAATTTCAAATATATCTAAAATAAAATAATAAATAATCACAAATCAATAATAATAAGATAATTTTATTCACTCGTACGTATCATTTTGAATATCTAAATGTATTTATTTTTTTTATTTTAAAAGATGAATCAAGTAAGATCGATTCACCGATCAAATTACAATTCGTCTAATTTTTTAATATTAGATCGAATTAATTCTTGGACCAATTTATAGTCAGACCGATTCGACCAATCAGTCTGATCCGATTACGATAACATTGATCACAACCCAAGGCACTTAACATGGGAAGGCTGTCAGGAATGATTCCGGTCCTTTTCTATTAGAACCCCCATCTCCTCTCCCCTTTGAGTGTCCCACAGGTGAGCCACTATTTTCACGACTTCGCTGATCTAATCCGCCGATTTGTCAGATCCAAGTAAAGTCGTGGGAATGCTTATATTCGGTTCCACTTGCATTTGACCCCACTTTATGGAGCATGCAAGCAAGCTTTCGGATGCTCCCCGGCCACTGGCAGCAGCTGTCATCATTTTCCAACTCCAATGGGATTAAACTTTGCCGGTATTCACCCTTTAAACCCCAAAGTTGTTCTATTAGTTGGATGGAGAATTCACTGTAGACCCGTCTGAGAGTCATTATAAAGGACACGCGAGCGAGGCACATACGATTCGTTTGTCTAGAACAGGCGGTGGACATACATGTACCTCCTGTGACTTTGGAATGATTCCTAAAAGAGAAACACTTAATACCCGTCCCGAGTGATTACCGATGGTTATGAAAACTGTTTGTGGCTGTCAATGGGTTGAGATGAATCAAACCCGACTAAGACCAACGGTCAGAACCAGACCAAGTATGTCTAATGCCCTCGGTTATAAAAAACAAAGATGTAGGATCATTATTGGATCAGACTGGGCTGAAGACTTTCGAGTCAGCCTGGTCACCGGCTGGGTCACAGGCCAACATGTTAGGCCCATGGCCAAAAGTGGGCCCAGTATTTCCAACCGTGACCGGCCCAACCCAAAAGCCCATGGGCCAGCCCGGCCCATTAACAGCCCCTGCATTTCTTAACATGGAAGTCCCCGGATTCTCTCACGTTGGACTCCTTAGCAATTCTGATGGTCCAGCATAGTGCAAACTATTTGCATGTCCCATTGAATGGCATAACAAGGTTTCCAATTGGAGGAACGAACTGGAGAGAAGGAATTCCGGAGTGAAATCAAATGCAGGATTGACCTCAAATCTCTTCTAAAAATGGAACCACAAATCCCAGCAAGCCAATACTGGTGTGGGAGGCTTCACAACGGGTGCAAATGAGGTTATCAGAACTTTTGAGACATTTCCTCAAGCAATGACTCAGCTTCAATAGGTTTTCTTAATCGATAACGATAATTATGGATACAAGTAAAAAAAAAAACAAAAACAAAATTTCAAATCCTTCAAACAACAACATTATAAATATAAAGAAAAAATCCTAGAAACAAGATCCAAAACATTGAAAAACGATGCACAGAGAATTTTTTGGAGTTTGGAAAGTTACTCTGATAGGTCATTGAACTGTACCAGCTCCACGCATGTACAACTAAAATTTGAACACCCCACGGAACCCTACAAAAATATGAAAAAATACCATACTCTGACATACAGTCACCTTTTCCCGTTTGTGAACTACTCTAGCAAATAGTGTGGACCAAAAGGAACAGAGGTAAAAAGTGAGGTACCATAGTGGTCCTCAAAGAATAAAGAAGTAGAAATTATACATATAAATGATGTGATACTGCTGTGGACGTCGACAATGGCTCTGCAAAATCGTTGGACTTCCATCCAGAATCACAGGAGCACCATAATACAAACCTGATACAGAGATTGAGCAAGATTCTATGGTTAATTAGCGAGAGAATTGTCCCACACCAACCCGATGGAGCATTCTTCTGCTTACACAAATGTCAGAACAATCTCTTGATTTGTTAGTAATGCACCACGGTAAAGTTCGAAGAATGCATGTAACATATGCATTGCAGCATACGATCAGCAGAAGGGTACACCTGTAAACCTATATCAATAGATGAAAATTCAGGATGGCCCTGAACTAGGAACTGACATACATTGGCGGCTACAAAATAATGATATGATTAGGCCTTCAAAATAAATGTGAATAGTTGGGATCCATCCAACCTCGTATGCCCATTATCAAAAATGGTAATGTTTCTGCTGGCAACTTCCAATCCAGAATTTCACCCCGTACAAAAAAAGACGTACCATGTTTGTCAACCAACATGTCTTGGTGACAATTCCATTGCTTCCGTGAATAAATACTGGAGCAAGGGAGCCACAACAGCTATGCTCAGGCTGTTTCCAAGCAAGGCATACCTGCACAAAATGCTCAGCAGCTGATACTTCAGAAATATATATAGAGGCAACACTTTCACAGAGCCCTTTGATGTACATTTTTTTATCAATCTAGAATCTGAAATATGATAGATGGCAAAATTCTTGATGAGTTACTGTAAACGTAACTAATAAAATTATCTTGTTCTTCGAACAAAAAGGTGAAATTATACCACATTGGAGTATAACCTAAGCTAACAGAACAAAATGTAAAACCCCAAATTTCTCGATACCCCCCTGCTGCTTCAATCTGTGGCTCACTTGCAAGTCGATATGCATTTTCACAGGGACTAGAGCAAGCTGGTAATTTTTCCAAGTACCTCAGTCATATCCCTTCTGAACCCTGGGCACAAATTGTTCTCCTGCTAACATCAAGCCATCTCAAATCACTTGATAGATTAATCTACTCGTCAAGTTGTCATGAATCTTTCCAGACTCTAATGGATCAAATTGATCAATATCATGTATGGAAACAGTTTCATGAGTCAGCATATGTTTTTCACATGAAGCGGGAGAAAGCTACCTCTCATTTTGGCCAGCAGCTGGGCCAATCATTACAGGGAGGGAAAACAGTTGGCTACAGGCGGGCATGCTTACATTCACGAATCAGTTAATGTTACGGAAAATTTGTGCTGATTTGCTGTCTACTAGCTTTAAGTATAATACTTAAAAATGAAAAATTCATGAAGGAAAAAGTTAGGACGTGGTTTTTATATTGTAAGTGC
Source organism: Amorphophallus konjac (assembly GCA_022559845.1). Lineage (NCBI taxonomy): Eukaryota > Viridiplantae > Streptophyta > Magnoliopsida > Alismatales > Araceae > Amorphophallus > Amorphophallus konjac. The sequence continues at coordinate 536,550,935 of CM040121.1, forward strand.
ACAGTAGTCCAACATGACCTTTACTGAAATAGGCCAAAAGAAGCCAATGAGTGCAGCTCACCTCTGTTTAAGGCTTACATGTGAAGGAAAGTTGAAATCCTCTGGAAATGAATGCAGATTAGCGACCTGATAAGAAACATCCACATCAAGAACTGTTAAAAACCAAATGACAACTGAGAGTACAAAGCAAGATATGTACCTCTCGAGGGGTGAAATATCTGAGACCAAGCTCTTTCAATGAGACTTCAGACTTATTCACCAGCTGCAGGAGAACAATTCATCAGCAGGTGTCCAAGAGAAATGATAATCAACATAATTAGTAGCAAATAGAAAGTGACCAGATCCGCAGAATGGGGGGGCTTTTGTCCCGTCAGGCAAATGTAGTTCTTACTTGGACAGTTGCCAGAAGGGAACCGGTACCCTTTACATAGCGATAATAGCTCTTGGTAAAACAGCAGCAGCGTTTAGAATCAGGGAAGACGACATCTATCCATGTTCAAGGACTTCACAATGGAAAAGTGGGACGAGTTAATCGTGCCCTCCAGAAGAAATGAATGCATCTTCAAAGTCAATGAAAGATGACATGACAATGCAAGGATACCCATGGCACTCCCCCATCTCTCAATCAGACTCAGCGGCACTAAGTATCTATCAGACAGTTCAGAGTCGACATCCGTTTCTTCAAAAACTACAGCATTTCTGTCAACATTTCTAAATGTTTTGTCTGACTTTCCAGGTGCAGAATTTTCTTTATAAAGAACCATATTCACATTCTGTTTACCAGAAAAGTTTGAGCATGCTTTCTCTGGAACATCATTAGAAGAAATGTTGCCCTGCAAATAAGTTTTTACAGGTTCACAGGACAATTGAGATGTCTCCATGGATACATTTGCATAACAGCTTTTATCTATTATCATAAGATTCCCATGTTTCTGGAGGAAAGGAAAGGGTGTCCAGAGAAGCTGGCCATTGACAGATGGATATTGAAATGATAATGGTTTCCTTTTTGCCTGTAATATAAATAAAAAGTATCAGGATATATGAATCATAAAAATCAACATTGTCATTTGAATGTTGCAAAACAGGTTTGATCAGTAAAATAAAGATAATGTAGACATAAATAAGCATCAAACTACGCCACACTCAAATAGCGAAAGTGAAAAAGTCCAGAACTGATGAGGGGAGCATAAAAGAGTGTACAGTGCAATTAGATTTTCCTTTCTCAGTACTCATTAGCAAGCTCCATAAAGAGGGCAGTCAACTAGTAAGGTTGCATTTGATAATACTGAAGTCTTAAGTCTGAAATCTGAGATTCACACTTTAAACTTGAGTTAGGTAGCATAGGAGTCCCGAGTGCTTGAGTAAAGCAGACCATTTGATAACCAGGGTTTGACAAACCGAGACGGGACGGGCCGAACCACCCGTCCCGTCCCAGCCACAGACTGGGACGACCGGTCTGTGGGACGCAACTGGGACGCTTTATATATTATTTTAGTTTTTTTATAACAAATCAATTCTGTAGGTCGGTTGGTAGAGGGTTTTGCGATTAACCGTGAGGTTCGGGGTTCGAAACACGGTCTTGGCGCGATTTTGGGTTCGAAACACGGTTGTTTTTGCTTGTTTTTTTGAAATGTTATTTTAAAAAAATCATGATGAAGCTGAGATCCGAACCCGGGGGAGCCCGCTTAAACCACGCAGCACTTAACCAATTGAGGTAGAATTTTATTTGAATTATTTTATTCCATTATATATATATATTATTATTTGCCATCTCGGTAGGCACCGGTACCAACTTGTACTATCCCGTCCCGAGCGGTGACCGGGACGGCAAACCATGTTGATAACTATGATATTGATGTCTGAGTGATTGAAATAATTGTAACTTTACCCTCAAATTTCATAATGTCAGTTATTAATATAAGTATAATAAGACCTAATAAGCGGTGACAGCTCTCTTAGCTTGACCACCACGATCTTGTGTCCAGATGTTGATGAAGTCCTCTCTCAAAGTGGTGCTCTCAACAAGCGAAATCACAAACGCCTCTGCAGTGTATGCCTGCGTGGAGATGGACGTCCTCAAACATCGGAACAATTGGATAAAGGTTGTCAGGAGTCAATGTGTCACTTTACGTGGATGATTCTCTTCTCTCTTCCATTCGATCCTCCATTTATTGTTGAATATTTATGTTGAAAATTAACAATCTAACAAATAACAATGGTTTATCTCGATATTACGATATTATTGACAATGTAACAGTCTCTGTAAACTGCCATTATCATTGTAAGTTCACTCTTCCCCATGCAACCTCCATCTTCCCTTGCCATATTTCATCCTTTCAAGATGGATATCTTTTACATGAGGTGGGCGGATGGAAAAGGTAACCAGTGAAAGCATGAGAAATAGATATTGTGGGACAGATGGAGTTCAGGGATAAAGATCAACACAGCTGCGCACCTGTTCAATTGTGGCCTTTTTAATTCAAACTTCACACTATCTGCTTAAGAAGAGATTTGGCTATTTTTTTGGGGTTTCAGTTCTTAATCTGCATGATTTGTCAAACAGTCTTAATATGGTTACATCTTACCACTTCAGATATGAGTGGGCAATCAAGAGAAAAACACACAACCTAAGATGCAAACACCTTTTACAATGCAATGGCAGAAGATTAAAAAATGACTATTCATATTCATTTTCAGGGAAATCCTGGTTGTACAGGAAACATACAGGAAAAGAAGAACTTTCTTCATCAACCTACATGTCAAATCAATGACATCAGAACCACCATAACAAATAGGAAAATTTTCTAAAAAAGAAACTGAAGTTTGGCCCCGCATTAATTTTTACCCACTGTATCATCAAAAATTTAAGATAATGGATAAGTCGTAACATGTAAAAAAATGTGCAGAGAGACAGAAATGACATACCAGGCAAAAGTATCGAGGTCTGGAGTATGGCACTCCAAATTGCATTGGACTCAAGATATATTCTTGGGTAGTAAAACCAGTTTCTGCCAAAATATCCATTAGCTGTCCATGAGTATCAGATGTCTGCAACCAGGAAAAAGGTAAGAATAAAGAACATGCTAGACTAAAGAGGAAGCCGGATTGAAGTAACCAAAAGATACACATGAAACTAGATGAAGAACTGAAGAATGCTCAAAACTTTTCTGTATAGAAGATATTTATGCACCTCAAACCCAACAACGTTCTCCACGAACAGAATCATGGGAGGCTGCTGCATGAGACGAATAAGCTCAATGATCTTAACGAAAGAGGCTGCCCGAGCATCAGCAGAGTGCTTCTGGAGACCTGAAACAACAATTTCTCTTATGCACAACGGTGAAAAAAATTATGCAAAGGCACGTTGGAAACAAAATGTGGGAATTAGCATGCAAGCTCCAAGAATGAACCTTGCCGTGTGTAAGGCTGACAAGGTGGAGAGAGGAGCCAAGCGTGAGCGCCATACTTGTCAAGGTCGACGGAAGTGAGGCTCTGAATGTTGCCCTATCCAACAGAAAAAGGATAACCAGACATAAGTTCAGTCATACACTGCTCACATGCTGTCCGAATTCAATGTAGTGGAATGTTAAACAATATAGGTTTTAAAGTACAACATCTGTGAACTAGAAATAAGACTAATAAGCAGCAGCAGAAGCACAAGTACGGAACTAGACAAAAGGGGGGAGGGGAGGAATTTAACATTGGTAAGAACGATGATCATGCGAGACGATCACCTGGAAGGGGCGGTGGCCGAAGTTGTGCTGGTAAACGTCGTTGGCGCGGTCGTTGATGTCGAAGGCCTCAACAACCTGCCCGCGCACCCCCGCCCTCATCAGCGAGTACCTCTTCGAGATATGCCATTTCCCATCATATGATTAGCTATTAACCCCACTCCCAGACCGTAAAACCCCTAGCGCTAGAACGCCAGGGAAAGATATGCAAATATGTAAATGCGTACCATGCCGCCGATGCCGCTGTAGAATTCGAGGATCCTCCACGGCGGCGTCTGCTGCCTCTCCACCGCCGCCATCGATCTGCCCTCTCTCTTCCCCTCCCCCGTCCTGCCGGCCTCACCTGCACTGCACTCCCACAACGACGTCCGGTCGCGGTGGCGGTGGCGGTGGCGGTGGCGGTGGCGGTGGCCTTCAAGGGTAGAACGATCCTTTCCGAGTCAGCTCTAGGAGATGGTCGAGTGACGACTGACGAGTGGGCTGGGCATCGTTTTTGGGCGTCGGATCTGGGCCGCAGCTATGGGTTGTGATGTAACCTGAATGGACCCGAATTCGAATGGATGGATCCGAGGAGGATAGTCGGTCCATGGATGAGTCGTACATTGGGCTGCCGGTGGGACGGTCCCGCCTGTCTGGTCAGACATTGGGCGAACCGTCGCCCTCTGTTTAACTCAACGACTCTCAACAGATCCGTTTGATATCGAGATAAATTTTGAGAAGAATAAATATAAATTATTATGAATTAATTTATTCTTATTTTTATTCTCTTATACGTTTGATATGTGAAAAGATAAATATGATAATATTTATATTCTTAATTTGATAAAAATTAAAGATACAAATGTGAATAGGTGTTAAAAAAATAATATATTGTCCTTCTTATCTCGGGTTAAGACACCCGATATTATTCTTTGTTTGAATGGGATTGGAAGATTGAAAGTAAATTTTTTAGTGAAAATATTTACTTAATTAGATTTTACAATCATGAATATTACTCGTAAAGATTCTAAAATAAATTTTAATAGATAATCTTTATTAATATTAATAAAAATATGATAAATTTAATTTTATTAATAATATAAAATAGTACAAATAAAGATATTATTTAAGATATTTTTCTTTTTAAAAATATTTAATAAGAATGATATTAATGATTAATAATTATTTCCTTCATAATTATGAGTAATTAAATAGTATAATTTAACTTTAACGTATTTATCTAATGTAAAGATGATTAATAATAATGTTCAATTTAATATTAATACTATATCATCAGTAACATAAATCAAATTTTACTTTAATTATGATTAGTGATAATGAAACTTCTAATTAAATTTTTTAATTCAATTTTTTTATTAGTAATAATGAGATTTTTGATCGATCTATTTTTTTTCTACATTAGATTTAATTGACACTAATGATATTTAACTATTTATTTCTCCTTTAAAAACATACTTAGTAATAATTATACACTTCAATCAACTATGTATTTGTCGGCGCTCCTTATGACCTAGATGTAGCTATTTATTCAGAGATGAAAGAGTTGGGCTTTTGGCCCCGATGCTTTTTGGCTCCGTCCACCTTTGTCTTCCATATGTTACCCCTTTAAGCCTTATATTTTTCATCCCAAGCTATCTATTTTTCACCTTTACCTGTGTATTTCACCATAGATATTCATTTGTCCCCTTTAACCATCCATTTTTCACTATTGATATCTATTTTTCACACATAACTACTCATTTGTCACCTATGCGACCTATTTGTCACCTTTATAGGGTCCATTTGTCACTCGTAGAAGTCATTTTTCACCTTTAGTTGGCCATTTGTTACCCCTGCCGCTTATGTTTCACCCTTAACTACGTATTTGTCACCCATAGAGCCCATTTGTCGCCTTTAGCGTGCATTTATCACCCTTAGAACCTATTTTTCACCCTTAGCGTGCATTTGTCACCCAAACTATCTATTTGTCACCCTTAGCGGTGTTAGCCGTCGCTTTGGCACTGTCAGCCGTCTCCATTGTCCTTTTTATCACCGTTATGAGCCATTTGTCGCCGCTAAGGAGCTATTTGTCACCCTTGTGTGATATTTTTTAGTCCTAATCACCATTCTTCGCCATTGTGAGCTATTTTTACGAGAATAACTATTTGTCACCCTCGTCACCCCATAACAGTAAAATAATTATGAAAATAACAAAAACTCATAAAAAGATGATAATTAACAAAGGTAACAGAATAATAATAATAAAATAATTACAAAAATGATAAAAACTATAAAAATGATAATCAATAAATACAATAATACTAAAATAGTTATGAAAATAACAAAAAAACATAAAAATGATAATCAATAAATACAACAATGATAAAATAATTATGAAAATAACAAGAAAACTATAAAAATGATAATCAATAAATACAATAATAATAAAATGAGTGTGAAAATGATAAAAATTATAAAATGATAATTAATAAATATAATAATAATAATAAAAATTATAAAACTGATAGAAAAACACCATAAATAATAAGAAACTCAAAAAACCCCATTAAAAGATTGAACGGTGGATCACCCGAAACATCTTCCTTATTGCCCCTTGGCGTCGGGGATATTAATGAGGCCTACGCAAGATTCTCTACATTATATTTGTCACAGTTCCTGAATACATGTATTTGTCAAGTAAACAAAATCATTATATTTTTGAAACACAAATTTGTGCTACATTTTCTAACTTTGGCAAATTAGTCATAAGAAAGAGAACACAGAGCATGTTATATAATATATGTATTACAGAGAACCAGAATCAATTCCCATTGTTGTTAATGGTCATTGCATCCCCTATGAACTGCACACTGAATGATTGGCAAATTCTGATCCTCACACACAAATGTGTGTGTGTGTTTTGGGGGGGGGGTGATGGTGTTGGTTTTATTCTGCTTGTAATCATTATACATAAAAATAGATATTTACAAGATAGTATTTTTCCTATGACATAATGCCATCCTTCACAAGAGGGACAGAGGGTGTCAACTTCGTACATCAACTTAAAAACTCATACACAAATCATGAAGATGGAAATTTATGATTTATTTTATATCCGTCCTTATCACAAAATAAAAGATATCACAAAATAAAACATACATTGAGATGGACATAGTTCAATTTAAATATGCATCACATTTAGCAGTTTGATGACAAAGGACCATCCAAAATGAATAATTGCCGTTACACTGTTAAACACATAAAAGCTCTCTACCACATCTAAGATTTCTCCTTCTTACACAACTTCAAATTATCAAATTTTGACAATAAAGAGTCACATAGTTGAACAGTCAACTCGGCTGCAAATTTCTCTTTCTCGATTGTTCGTCTTAAATCTTCCACTAGTGCACGTTCTTCAATCTCTTCTCCTGCTGTAGATATATTAGACATTTCGGCTATCCGTTGGTTCGAACTCTTTTCCTGAAACATGTGTATGATATAATCATAAATTATAACATTGAGTGCAAAGTACATGAACTTGATAAGAGTAAAGAGATGAGACTCAGAACAACATGAGGTAATGTAATCACATGAGTCATAAACACACAGGCTGTGAAGTAATCAAATATCTATGGAACATAAACACACGGACACATCACACACTCGGCTGTGAAGTAATCAAATATATATGAAAACATAAACACACATACACAACACACACTCGGCCGTGGAGTAATCAAATATCTATGAAAAACATAAACACACATACACAGCACACACTCGGCCGTGGAGTAATCAAATATCTATGAAAACATAAACACACGGACACAGCACACACTCGGCTGTGAAGTAATCAAACATCTATGAAAACATAAACACACGGATACAGCACACACTCGGCTGTGAAGTAATCAAATATCTATGAAAACATAAATACACATACACAGCACACACTCGGCCGTGGAGTAATCAAATATCTATGAAAACATAAACACACGGGCACCACACACTCGGCTGTGAAGTAATCAAATATCTATGAAAACATAAACACACATACACATCACACACTCGGCCGTGGAGTAATCAAATATCTATGAAAACATAAATACACCATATCTAACACCCAATTAAAAGGCATACTGTAGAGAAATATAAATGCATTATCACTTAAAAATAAATAATATTCAATACCGTTGACATATCTTCTGCCCATTTGAAGAACCCACAACCAGATGTTGTCCTATCAACCTGCAAGTAAAATATATTCAAGTTATACAATTTATAATATGGATGGTTAAACTAACAACCATAATGAAATGTTGGTCATGTACCTTAGATTCTGGACAAATATAGAATACTCTCCCTTTATTCTTACTAGTATTTGAGGTGCGTCTTCTACACGGACCCTTGCCACAAGGACAAAGTAATAATTCATCCACCCACATGAAGAATCGACATGACTTATCATCCCCAAACTGTAAGTGTAGAGGCAGAAAAATGGTTCGTATCACGCTTCTCTATTTATTTGTTGGGGAGGACCGCCTGGCACTCGTGGAAGCCTGCAGACACCAGAAAGAAGGGCGTCAGAAGGAGCCCTCGGCGTTACCCCAAGGGATAACCCTCCAATGCTTAAGTCAGCAAAGGATCAAGCAAAGAGCAAAGCAAAGTAGGGAGGAGAGAAGGTGGTAGAGGTCGCCGTAGTAGATTTGGGAGAGCTGTAGGTCCTCCGGACGAGTGCTCACTGTTGCCAGTGACCACCCGATGGGTGCTCGTTGGGCGGTAAGGGTGCTCGGAGGAGATTCTCTCTCAGAATGGGACAGTCATGACCTCTCCAATAGTCGCAGAATGCAGAGCTCTCTGGCTTGTTTCTCTGTGGGCGTTTCTTGGTGGAATTCACCATGTCCTGGACGAATTGCCCTTCCTCCTTTTATAGGGGGTTGTCCTGGAGGGGGGAGCCCATCTCTTAGCAGGGAAGGACGCCAGTCGTAGAGTAATATTTCCTGCGATCGCAGGGGGAGTTTCCTGTTGAGGGATGATTATTGTGACGACCCAGAACTCGGATACCGGGTAAACCCGATAGCACTTGGATCCTGAGAGGCCTCCCAAGAGCGAGAAAGCTCCAAAGGGATAGAAATGTATGTGAGAGTACATTGAACTTCCAGATAAAGCAGTAAGCAATTAAATTTCTATGATCAGGATTGCTAAAATAGCAGAAATAAAATAACATTTTCTATAACAATTAAAACTAATAGTAGCTAACAAGCTACAACAGAGTCCAGTCCAACTAAAGTACAGTACAATAGGAAAGAGAAAGTACTCTCAAGTCGGGGGAAGCCTGACACTGGCAAATGCTGGCAACTAAGAACCACGCACTGCACCTCCAAGCACGAGGAAGAACAGCTACACCTGAAAAGTCAGGGGTGAGCCTTGTCTCACTGGCTCAGTAGGGATCCCGTAGAACCCTACCACGAAACAACGCAGTAACAGTAGTGCTAACAGGAAAAGCAAAGCAGTAACAACAGGAGTAGGAACAACATTAAAGAGGAAAATAGCAGTACCACAGAAACACGGCATCCGACTGAACCTCGACCCTCTAAACTACTCCAAACAACAACAGAAAGGCGAACCCTGATCTCACAAAGTCGGGCGTTATCGATCCATTGTCAAATCATGAAACCCATATCGCGAAAGCCTAAAGAAACAGGCAAAGGCCCTACAAAAGACCTATACGGTCAAAGACACAAGACATACATGAACTCACCGTCGTGTATGCTACCGTAATCGTAATCGTAACCTCGAGTGAAGCCAAGCACAGGCTACCCAGACAAGTCACGAAAGCACAAGTCATGCGTCAAGTGACAGAAGCACCTCCTCACTAGAAGAACGACCAGATGCGTCCACTGACGTCTTACACTGTGCCACAAGTATCTCCCACTCGCCTGGAACGGCGGTAACTGAGACACTCAACAGGAACCAAGTACCAAGTAACGAGTGACTAGTCAGGGTCACACCCGTCAGCGCTCGTCCAACGCCCCTGACCACGTGTGCACACACAAGCTCAATGTCTTGAGCCAGACCTCTAGCTAGTTTTTCTCTCCCGTAGGACTCTCACGGCAAGACAAAGGGGCCCATGGCAACCAGCCTACAAACCGTCTTAACCGGGAACATGCCCCGCCACCACTCCCAGGTGGGCCGACACACAGGAAAGTGTCGTTAGGATACAACTAGTGGAGGATCACTAGACACAGAGACTTTCAAAACAACGAAGTACGGACAGGGTAAGCACGCACCTGTCGCATGTACTACGAAGCACAAGGTAGCACACAGAACTGTCGCCAGACTTAGGACAGTCAACTAGACCTGCTCATAACGATCCTTGAGTCACAAGACTCAGGTCAAGATCGTCGCACATCACAGCAACACGCCGTTAATCAGCCGAGTCCCTAAGCCAAAATCATGGGAAACACATTATGGAAGACGGCATATAACAGCCGGATCCATAACAACAATAATGGTGACAATGAGTCCTCGGCCTCCGAGCCGCACAACGGACTAACAATTTTGCATAACACGAAACACGGAACATGAGGGATCATCAAAACCCTCAAACCACATGGACATGTAAACTGAGGTAAGACGATACCTCAAAGTGTCCAAAACCCAGCCTCGATTCTCACAAGATAGACAAGACACTCACAAGGTCACGTGTCAACCACTAGGTCACAACCGAGTTGACCGGAAACCATAATGACCTGCGAAACAACACGAAACACTGCTCGGTACAATGGCACTCCCGGACACCCTATAACACGGTCACCGCCCTCATAGGACGTCCAAGACATCCACGGAACAATGGGCTAACCAAGGGGTCGAAGTCATATAAACTACAAGCCAAACCGGTGAAGAAAACACTCAGAAGGTTGACGTGGTTGCGGGCTAATCACTTCTCACGGATGGAACAGAGCCGCGGTTGAGAGCTAGCCACGGGCGTCCTGACCACGGTTCTTAACAAGCCGCCGCTCCATGGCCGTGGTTCTAGGCAAATCGCTTCAAGCCTACGAATGGGAAACTCATAAAAAGAGGAGAAGAAGACAGAGTCGACGCTTCACGAAGCGGAGTCAACTCAGAGATAGCCGCGGTCACCTATACGCGATTAAGGGTTAACCGCGGGCATCCTAGCCGCGGTACGCCACTAACCGTTTCTAGAAAAAGACAAGGCAGATGGGATGAAGACCAGTTGACGCAGTTTCAATATAACCGCGGCTGTCAAACGCGGTTGAGCCATAACTGTGTTCTCCCACCGCCATACCACATGACCGACATAGCCTCGAAAAGTGGCCGCGGTTCCAGACCAACCACTACCAAGGTCGAGAGGTGAACGTGGTTTCTGTCGAACCGCAACCCGACCTCCGATCCGAAAACCATAAAACCTCACAAAACCCGATTTTCCACGCCACAATCGTCCCAGAATGACGGGGAAATATCCATAACCACCATAACATTCTTCCACAAGTCGGAAGGGACCAAACCGACCTCAAAACGGCTAAAAATGGGCGATTCCCACGAATCGACCCAAACCTAGTCACATGGACAAACGGCCTCATACCAGCCCCAATTCACATCCAAACGGAGTAAAACTAACGGGAAATGATTCCCAACATGCCAGGGGTTCATATTTTACCATTTAATGTGAAAACCATCGCCTAGAACGGTGAACACGGCTCACACTCCCCAAACATGATTTCGCCCTTAAAGTTGAAAAATCCTCTCAAACTCACACCGTTCGGCTCCAAATCATGAGAGGAAGTAGGAAAAGAGTAGGGTAACCATCCCCCTACCTCCACCGAAGATCTCATGCGTCAAAACGGCCACACCACGTTGAAAACGATTACATGAACAACCCACGCCGACTTTGAATCCACGAACGGGATCGCGCCAACGCCACACTCCGATACTCGCGCCATCACGTCTCAAGTCAGCTCCACTCCGTCACCACCTCACCCAGCTCCGCACCAGTCACGCGCCCGGGGGATAGGAGAAGAGAGGAGAGGGAACGGAGGGAGAGAAAGTGAGAGATCGTGAGGGGAGAGAGGAAGGGTTAAGAAGAAAAGAAAATAGGAAAATTAGCAATATTTCCTAAAATCGGATTTTCTGCACGAAATTCTGTAAACTCAGAAAAATATAAAAAAATACTCTCCGCGATCCTCGGAAAGAGCACAATGCACCTGTAGCGTCCCGGAGTCTCAAAACTCAACGGTTAACTCTCCACGGGATTCTGCAAGTTATACAAGGGAAAAACCCGAGTAGATCGTAAAACACGTTTCAGGACCCATGAAAGTGCTCCGAAAGCTCACCGATTCCGATTTGAAGAATCCAGGGTATTACAGCCTCCCCTCCTTTTAGGAATTTCATCATCGAAATTCAAGGAGTCAACAGGGAAAAGGGAAGAACAACCCCAAATGCTGGCTACGCTCTCCAAGCACCAGCCAAACCTCGAACACAAAACACGATAACACAATTCTTGAAAAAACACAATTCAGAGGGACACTGCCAGACCACGATCACAGGCACATGCTCCGGATCTCAAGACACATCGATCCACAGAACGAGCATGGCACATAAAGGAATACAAATCTGGCACCTCCGAAACATCATGGCATCATCGCTATCGTCTCACAGAGAATGAGACACGACCCATGCCACGAAACAGACACCGATAAAACACACAAGCATCAGCTTAAACAAGAAAACACAGCCATCTCAGCTGACTGCTCAAACCATTGGCTTCCGCGCTATGACAACGAAACTGGCACGCAGAATGCCAATGACAGCACTGGACCACAAACACAATCAAGTTAGTCCTCACTTAGACATTACATCTGATTCGAGTTGCATGCCAACTCTACCACGACAGAAAAGTACAGCAGAACCAACTGACAAGACCTTGGTCCACGCAAATCCAACATACAACAACACCTGCAAATCCTGGCTCCATTCTCGACACAGAACCACATGACACAGCAAGTTGGGTCACATCAAGGCACAATTACAGCTGAACACACGGCTAAAATATACTAGTCACTCGTAGCCTACCAACAAGGACCCACAATAATCTCGGAGAATGCATCTCTAGGACCACGATCCGTCCCGAGAGCACAACTTTCAAGAAATGTAGAAAGAAAAGGGTACTCGACCAGCATATACGTCAACATATTTCTCCAATTCTCAAACCTGCCAGTGCCAACAACCACAATGCCTCAAGCAACGGCACAACAATCAACAACATCAAGGCACACATAGCCAAGACGATGTTACACCGAGGAAACAAACCTCTCGGCTAGTCAGAATCTTCCAACCCAACGATCCTCGACCAGTGGGTTACGAACCCACACGCTTCCGCTGCGCACTCAACACAACGCACACAGGCATCACAGACAACTCGACATCCGCATCTCAGCACACCTCTCGGCGCCATCGTAATTCACAAAACTGCAATGTACCACGCCTCAAGTATCGATCCTGCTAACAGCCGATCACAAGTCGCCATAGTGCAAACCAACGTGCCAAGAGCCACAACACAAGTCACAAAGAATCCTAATCTCAGCTTATCCTCACTGTAACGACCCGAGATCCGAGTACCAGAAAGGAACCGACGCGACTCGAACCTCGGTCCGCCACCTACGAGCCCGAAGACTCGGAAGGGTTAAAGGATGGTGTGAGGGTACAAGAGAAGCTAAAATAACTGTAGAGCTAGCACAATAATCTAAAATAATGCAAGAATTAAGATAAATAATCATTAAACAGCTACAAGGTCCAAAGTATCTCATGTCCAATATAAGTATAGTCAACAGAAAGAAAAGTACAAGTACACGGGACATACCCTGGCTCTAGCAACTGGCGACTAACCCTGCTACTGGAACCACGCTGAAACTCCACCGCACCTCTCGACGACCCCGCCTCACCTGAAAACGCAGGGGTGAGCCTCATTTCATAGGCTTAGTAGGGATTCCGCGGACCCCCACCTCGCACGAGAGAAACAAGATAGCAAAGCGCGAACAAGCACGAAAGGTAACGCTACCTAGCGAGAGTACGACAGTAGCAACAAGCAATAATAAATAAACGAAAAAGCTCTCTACGACTAACCTTGCCAAACAAACCGACCTCGAACCAATGGGAAAACAAGTCCGTACCTGCTAGGAGATAGAAGCACCGCCCACTAGAAGCAAAGCCGGATGCGTCCCCTGACGTCTTACACCGCGCCTCAGTGTCTCCCTACGATGTCCCAGGCGAAGACTGAGACACACAACAAGTACCATGAACAAGGACTAGCTGGGGTCGCGCTCGTTTGCGCGGGTCCGATGCCCCCAACCAAGTGTGATGGGGACATCGATTACCACTTTCCACTTCTCCAAGGGTCTGGATGCTCGCCATTATGTTCAGCCTGATTTTCTAAGATTAGCTATGTAATTTTTATATCTTTCTTGAGTCATTTTGATGTATTTGCCTTTATTTTGGGTCATGTCCCTAGGTCATCATGTTATTTACCTATGTTTGTTAGGCTAGGGGGTCATATGGGCCCAATTAGATGGGCCTGGCCCATGGGCGCCCTCTTCCTTCCCCACCCCCTTGCTTATTTGCTTTTAGCACTTTCTCCAGGGACTTTTTGTAAATGTTGGGTTTCCTATAAATAGGACCCCAACTCCACTTGAGATCAGTAATGAAGTATTGATAGAATTTGCCAAGCATTAGTGCACCTCTCTCTTTCTCTCTAGCTCCCTCTCTCTCTTCTTCTCTCTCTCTCTCTTACTCTCTCTCTAGGACGCCACTTTCTCTCTCTTCCCCCCAAAATTTTGAAATTCTCTCTCTCTCCTCCTCATTCACTCCTCATTAAACCCCTCTCCCTTCCCTATACCTCACATTTACTCCCCCCCAACCTCCTAGGTGGAATACCATTCTCCTAGACACCTTTCCCCTTCCCCATTCACCCTTTCACCTTCCCAAGGGGGAATCCATTCTCCCAAACACCTCTTCCCCTCCCCAAGGCAACCCTTCCCATTCTCTAGGCTACCATTAATCCCTTTCCATTAAACCCATTCCAAATCCAAAGGAGGGAAACCATTCCCCCCCCCACCCACTTGTGCCCCCTCACCTTCCCCCTTTCCCTCCAAGCCCAATTTCGCAACTCCCCTCTCAGCCACTGCAAACACCTCCTTCCAGGCCTCATTCTCCCCCTCCCACTTCTTGGAACACCCCCTCCCAGACCCCATCACAGCCAAGGGTCATCCCCATACCCATCCACCTCACTTCGCCTCCAATAAATCCCCTTCCCCCCCCCATCTTCTTCAAATTACAGCTCTCAGTTCGAGTGTAGCAGAAAGGGTCAACTTGCAGAAGCAACCACGGAGTCATACGGCAACATCTGAAGTTGTATCATACATTTATGGAAAGGTCGTCCAATCAGCTTCGCAGGCGAGGTGACCCCGCCCCATTCTGAGTCCGGGGTTGTCCGGGAGGACCGATCTCCCCCGACGGCGCAGAGTCACCCCTGCAGAGTACCTGAACCAGGTTAGAGCCTGTACCACGACGGACCACGGAAGAATTCGGCCTCGAGCTCTTCTACAAAGTTCTCCCTCGTCTAGTCAACATTCAGAATCAAGAAGCGGAGCTTCGTTCCACGTCCGTGGGCCGAAGTTACCATTTTTCTCCCTCGGCTGCGCGGGTCTGCCTCCCACAGTCTGCAACGACCTGCCTCCACTATTCTGAGTCCTCCAGTCCTCTCCGACATCAGACGGCTTCCCCGTCAGTTTTGCTGCGAAGAGGGCTCGTTCATGGTTCCAGAAACTCTAGTGGTTCGTGAATCAGAGTCTGGGAGCAGTCGGGGTACTCTCTGCAAACGGCTGTCAGAAATAGGAAGGTGCCGCGCCCAGATTCTGTCTCCCTGATCGAACCTCATCCCGGGCCCGCAACTGCAACAGAAGAATTCCGCAAAATTCAGAGGCATCCTAGTCCCAGATACGAAGATTTCCCCTCTGGTCTCATCATCAAAAGAATTCTGGACTAGAAGTTACGACCTCAACAGTGACTGTCAGTCATTCGTCACAGAGTGCAGGCAGATTCGACATCGGCGTCTCCGCTCGAGTTTTCGGCGACTCTCCCCTTCCCGCCTGGCCGGCTTATCGCCCCTCCCTGAACGGAGGTAGTGTTTGAATTGTAACTCTAAGTTCCCCACCCTAAGTCCACCCTCCTGCGAGAGGTGTAGTGAGTGTAATTATCTAAACATGGTTCAAGCTTCACCGGCGCAGTGTGCGGGGAACCCACACTTCCCCGCTCGCCCATCGTCTCCGACCGGGGTTGGTTTCTTCAAACCAACAAGGTGAGCTTCTGCCCTTGCTCCATTTACTTCTGTTTGTTTAATATCCGTCAAGCTAGTCCGCTGGCTAGTAAGAGAGTGCCCGTTCCCGGATCCACCATCTTGAGTGGTCATCGTGGACAATAGTGAGTGAGTGACCTAGTGTCCCCAAGGCACCCGGCCGCCCTTGATTGTGGGCATCATACCTTCGGGAGGGTGAACCTTAGTCGTGCTGGCCCTCTACCAGCAAGGGTCTTTCTCCACCACCTCGACTCGGCATCATCGAGTCACCACGGGGTACGGGTGCGCACGGTGAGACGGCGTCTTCAAAGTTTGCTCGAATCTTGTGATTGTGTTTGCGAATTAAGTCCAAGGAACCATAGCCACTTGCTGTAGCATTGTGTCACATCAAAGTGTGCACACACAGACCATGCGCCTTAGGTCAGATCCTCTAGCTGGTTCTTCCCCAAAGTACGGACTCAGGCTGCGCTAAGGGGCCCTACAGTAACCAGCCTAACAAGTGTCCCTCTCGGGTAAGCCGCTCCACCAACCCCGGGTGGGTCAGCACACGCGTGCTGTAAGAAGGCTACAACTAGTGGATGTGTCACTGAAGGTAAGACTCAACTCACGGAAACCTCCGATCGAAAGGAAACGAAGAGACGGTCCACCTGGGACTGCCCTCAGCCTGGCGGTAGTCCCTGGACTGCAAAACAAGCCTAGCGGTCTCCCTACAACCGCCAGGCTCAGCCAAGCGGTCAAGCCATGACCGCAAGGCGGCGAGCCACAGGGGGACAAGCGGTCTATCGCTAGGCCGCTAGCCCAACCAAACGATCCTCATCGGATCGCAAGGCACAAAGAAACGGTCATGCCCTGACCGCAATCCTGCACGTGACTCCCAACGATTAAAAACACGCACCCCGAGGGTGCTCTGACCAAACTAGGCAAACGGTCGTGTGCTAGCCGCTATCCAATGGGTAGCGGTCAGTCGCGAGACCGCTTACCGGGCCTGGCGGTCCCCCGGGGGCCGCTAAGCCCAACCGACATAATAAAAACGCCTGGCGGTCCCCTGAGGGCCTCCAAAGGGGCCCTAGCGGTCACTGGAAGGACTGCAACCCCAACTCGAGCACGGGAACGACGGGAACGGCCCAAAAATCTATTCCATGCCCCGATCATCCCCCGATGATAGGGAAACAAAGGGGAATCTATCCCCAACCCTCCTAGCATGATTCTACATGTAATATCCCGGACCTTTCGGATCCTTTCTTCGTGGGTCCCGGATCTGGTTTTTGGAGCGTCCAGCTCTGTTGTGTCCAAAATTTCGTTTCAGACATCTTTCGTATTCGGATCGGCGCGATCCGGACTCGTTTCGGAGGCCCGGAGGCGTTCCGCGGCTTTTCCGTGTGTGTTTTTCGATTCCCGATGTGTGTTTCGGCTTTTACTTCGGAAGTTCGCTGCGGGTGAACCGGGCCGTTCACCTGGGCACGAGTGGTACCGTTGCGATCGGTGCATTCCGAGGATCGCGGGGGTGTAATTTTCTATTTTTCAGAATTTTCCGGATTTCCTATAAATACCCCCCCTATTTCTCTCTCCTCCCCCACATTCTTCTTCTTCTTCTTCCTCCTTCCTCCTCCACCGTAACCCTCCCTCTCTCCCTCTCTTCCTCCCGTTCGAGCGCGGCTAGCTCCTCTCCGGCTGCTGACAGCGGCGGGGCGACGGCGCGGCGACGTGGACGGGGGTGAGGCGATCGTGGGGGTGTGCGGCGACCGTGGGAAGCGTGAGGAGGCGGGGTTTCCAAAGGCGTTCTTCGTGGTTTGTGGGCGATCCGACGGAGCATTCGCTCCATTGAGGTAGGGTGACGTTCCTTAGCCTCTTGCCGTTCATTTCCGTGATTTGTAGGCCGCGGGGAGGCCGAGAGGGGCTTGATTGAGCGGGTTTGGGGTTTTCCATGATTTGGGGAGAGCTCGCCCGATCTATGGTTTTAGCCCGCGATTTCGTGTTTTGGTGGCTTAGAAGCATGCTAGGGGTCCTTAGGGGTCTTCCCCTTTGTTTTCCCCCTCTCCGGTGGAGGCACGGGGGCGTGGTCGAAGTTTTTGGGGTGTTCCCGCCGTAGCGTGCTCGGGAGTGTGTAACGGTCACTCCAGTGACCGTCACATGCTTGTGACGCCCCTAGAGGGGTGCGTTACATTCCTGAGTAGTGTTTTTGGGGGTCGGGGGCTGTAACGGCCTCACGATAGACCGCCATTTGCCTATGACGCGCTTGGGTAGGGCCGTCAGGGGCTTTCGACCGTTGGTTTGTGACCGTTGGGGGTCGGGCCATGTAACGCACCGGGCTAGGCGCGTTACATGCGTGTAACGCGCTGGGGCAGGCACGTTACTTCCTGTTTCACCCCAAGTGTGAGGGCCATGTAACGCGCTGGGCCAGGCGCGTTACATGCGTGTGACGCGCCGGGCTGGGCCGTTACATCCCTTTTGGCTTTGGGAGCGTGGGGGGGGGGGGTGTAACGCATGGGGCCCAGCGCGTTACACTCTTGTAACGCGCCTGGACCAGGCCGTTACATCCCTTTCCCCTCTAACCGCGTGACAGTCTGTGTTGAACCGTTAGGCGCATGTAACGGTCTTGCCTAGACCGTTACTTGCTTGTGACGGCCCTAGGGTGGACCGTCACATGACTGGTTGCCCCATGATGGTGGCAACCCCATTTTTACTCCGACTGTGGCCACCGTGCGACGGGGCTGGTGCGTGGGGCGATTCCCACACGTTGTCGGATTCGGACATTATTTTCCGTTGACTCGAGAGTCTACTCCTTTGTGACCCTCCACTAGTCGTAGCCCACCAGTACGAGGTGCTGGTCTCACCTGGGAGTGGTGTACGGGCACTCACCTTGAGACGGTTTGTGGACCAGTTACCGTAGGCCCCTCGTCGGTAGCCAGAGTCCGGCTACGGGGGAAAACCGGTCAGAGGACCAGACCTAGTGACGCAAGGTCTATGTGTGCACACGTGGTTGGGGGAGGTTGGACCCACGTCGACGGGCGTGACCCTAGCTAGTTACTTGCTGTGGTTACTTGTGCGGTGTTTGAGCCTCGGGTAGGACCTACCACGTCAGGTGGTTCACCTGCGGTGCGGTGTAAGACGTCAGGGGACGCTACCGGCTGTGCTTCTGGTGGGTGGTACTCCCGTCGAGTATGGAGTGACAGACTGTCAGTCGTGTGTTTCCGACCTTCGGGTTTTGCAGTTCGACCGTTGAGTTTTGATCTCGTACCGTGGCACGTGTGTCGGTTTGCGTGCCGTAGGGCCTGGTTCTGTAGAGTACAGGACTTTCCTTTCCGAGGTACTCTCCTACCGCTAGTGTAGTGGCTTCTTGTTTTACGAGGTAGGGTTCGAGTGATCCCTACTGAGTCTTGTTCCGAGACTCATTCCCTGCGTGTTTTCACCGTGTTTCAGGTGAGGCGCCGCCCCGGGGGAGCGCGTCTGGGGTGCAGCGTGGTGCGGGTGCCCAGAGGTAGTGCCAGAGGTCAGAGCCGGGGTATGCCCCGTGTAGCTGTACTTTTCTTCCTTGTCTCTGTGCTAGTCGTGGACTATTGCTGTTGTTGTTATTTTTCTATTGTGGACCATGTAAAATGTTAATTTATTTCCTGCTTAATATTATAACTGTTTAATTTCTGTAATTATTTGTGATCCTTGTGTAGTCTCCACACCATCCTTTTAACCCTTCCGAGTCTTCGGGCTCGTGGGTGGCGGTGCGAGTCTCGGGTTATGGGGCCTTCCTGGTAATCGGATTCTCGGGTCGTTACAGCTGGTATCAGAGCACGGTTGTGGGATTATACGAAAATCATGAGTAATTGTAGTGGTCCACTAGTCCACAGCAATGATGTACAGGTGACACTGGCATTGGGCACCGCGTGTTTGTTTTGACCTTGCCATTTTTCGTGTTTTCTGTCTTGTGCTTCAGGAGCGAGGATGGCGCCGATGAGGAGCTCTCGCTCTCAGCAGGGGCAGTCGGCTGGAGGTCAGGAGATCCAGCAGGGGGTCCAGGGGGACCAGGAGGAGCATAGCAGAGCGCCACCTGGAGCTACCGAGGCCGCGGCTACTGCGAGGGTTCCGGGGGCCGAGGATTTCTTCCGTGGCATGTACCAGCTTATGTCGTAGCAGTTCGGCGGAGAGGCTGGTAAGGGCTCGTCAGCTAGGGGTGGGCCAGGCCGAGCAATGAGGGACTTTATGCAGTTTCATCCACCTTACTTTAGCGGCCAGGCAGACCCTGATGCAGCTCGTGATTGGCTTGATGAGATGGAGCGGGTGTTCAGTTCTGCAAGGAGTACTGCCGAGGATAGAGTGGTGTTGGCCTACAACCAGTTATAGGGTACGGCTCGGAGGTGGTGGTCTTCCGAGTGGAAGACGTCTTTTCAGCTTCATCCACTTGAGCAGATCGAGTGGGATGACTTCGTTAGTGCTTTCGAGCGTACGTACTATCCAGATATTGTGGCTACACAGTGGATGCGGGAGTTTTTGGAGCTGGTGCAGGGTGACATGTCCGTGTTACAGTACAGGGCCCGATTTGTCGAGCTGGGTCGGTATGCACCTCACATCATGGAGCATGAGAGAGTGAGGACCACGCAGTTTGTACAGGGCTTGAGGCTGGAGCTGAGGCACCATCTGATCGCGATTGTTCGAGTTCGGCGCCCTTGTCTGCCCTTGTTAGCGTGGCCTCGATCTCCCATCTCGCAGTCGCTCTTCATCCTTCCTCTGTGGCGGTGGAGGCGGTTGCTGCGGACGCGCCCGGCCCACTTCGTGCCCCTCAGCCGCTTGGGGACGTTGCCCACGACGTCAACACCTTTTCCCGGTGCCTTGACCGCCCCCCTGCGCCGGTGCTGCCTGTGCCTCCCCTGTTCGCCGTGGAGTCCCCTGCCTTGACTCCTACGTCGGCCTTGGGTGCTCTTCACGTTCCACTGCCCTTGGCGCCCTCTTGCGGCTTCGGTGCCTCTCCCTCTTTGGGCGATCTCAGCACCTGCTCGGGCACTTCTTGCCATGGCCAGCCCGCAGTGCTGTTCTCCTCTCCTTCCTTGGGCACTGCCGTAGTGGCGAGTGGTGGACTTCGGGAGGGGCTCCCTCACTCCTCAGGAGCTGACTTGTTGGACGAAGGGCCTTCTGGTGCTTCTATCGCTCCACCACCCACCTCTGCGCTTGAAGGGTCCTTGGCTTCCTCCTCTTCTCCGACGGCTGCCCCTTGCCTCTCCTTTGCCCAAGCTTTAAAGAAGAAGATCAACCGCGCCCCGCCCGGGCCGATCGACTCTGCTGCGCCTTTTGGTCCATTACGGCCCGCGGCCACCCTATCTCCTGCGGGTTGTGGTTCGGGTATCAAGCTTTCTCTACCTATCCAGGTTCTCACGGTTCCTGGGCTCGAGCCCGCGTCGGGTTTTTCAGACTTTGCGGCAGCTCATGCGTCGTTCATGGGGATGCCTACTCGGGACCGCTCGCGGCTGCCCATGAGGACGGAGGCTGGCGCTCCGCGACGCTCCTACCGGTGCTCCAACTCCACCTCCTCTTCGTGGGATCGGCAGTGTCTTTTTGAGGAGGCTTCTCCTCCCCGGTGCTCACTACGTCTCCACTCGGCTTCGGTGGGGCTGCACCAATCAGTCCACTCTTCCCTTTCCGAGGACCTCCATCAAGATGGTTCGGACATTGACCCTCTCGAGTCGCCTGGATCACCGGCCCGCCTCCGTGGTCTCCGATCCTCGTTCTCTTCTGACTCTGAAGGGCTGTTGGATGAAGAGTCTGTATTGTTAGGGATGTGATTTTTCTTTTGGTTGTTGGGTTCGGTGGTGTGCCCTCGTCCTGGCCTCTCTTGGCCTCTTTTGCTTTCGGGCCCTTTTGCCTTGTACGCCTCCTGCCCTCTTTGGGCGCCTCCCCTCCACCCCCCCTGTACCCCTTTCTGTTCCTGCTTTCCTATATATGAAAATCGCTTGCCTGGTGGCCGGGATAGTGTTTTCATCTTCTTCCGCAATGAAGAGATGAACCCCCTCTCCCGTCTCCCCCTTTGCAAGTATCAACTTTAGTTAAAAAAAATGGGGCCACTGATTTAGAGACAGCGTCTCGTGTTGCGGTTTCTTTGGAGATAGATATGCAGAGGACCCGAGGACCGATCAGCTAGGGACAGTCTTTGTCAGGTCGCAGCCATCAGTCGGTTACCCAGCAGCAGGGTTCCTTTCAGCATGCGTCGGGTGGTTCGGGAGTGCCGACACCGGCAACGTCGGTAGCAGGATCTGCGTCCTTCGGCTCGAAGGTCAAGAAGTTCTTGAAGAAGAGTTTTCGTAAGAAGCACAAGGATCAGGGGCAGGCTTCATCGGGCAGTGTACAGCAGCCGATTCCTTTGTAGCGTCAGGGATCAGTGGGTGGATCGCGAGGACCTTGTCCACGGTGTGGTGGGACCCACCCAGGCAGGCAGTGCACGGCGCCGATCATCTATTTTCGGTGTGACCAGCCAGGGCATATGGCGCGCGACTGTCCTCAGAGACCGCCGCAACAGCAGTTTCCTCAGCAGCAGCAGGTTCCCCAGCAGCAGAGGCAGCAGTAGCAGCAGTAGGGACAGTATCCGCCGCTACCCAGGTCAGCCAGCGTGGGAGGCAGGCAGAGGGCTCGAGGCCAGATCACGCACATGACCAGGGCAGAGGCAGTGGCGTCGCAGCTCGTGGAAGGTACTGTTCAGATTTTGGGTTGTGCGGCTCGGGTTTTGTTCGACTCTGGCGCGTCTCATTCATTTATTTCGGAGGATTTCGCGTTGAGCATCGAGGAGCCGGTGACCCAGTTGTCCTGTGATTTGACAGTGGAGTTGCCTTCGGGTGATTTTATGATCACTCCGTATTGCTTCGATTAGGTTCCGATTTGGATCGATGGGCGGAGTATGCCAGGCAGGTTGTATGCGTTGCAGCTTCGGGATTATGACGTGATTCTAGGCATGGATTGGCTCAAAATTCATGGAGCGGTGGTGGATTGTGGGATGAAGAGGGTCTACTTCCAGCATCCGAGTAAGAGGACCTTCTATTTCCAAGGTATCCGTTCCGCCTCTTCTCGATTCCTTATCTCTGCTATTCGAGCCCGTCGGTTGCTTGATTCTGGTTGTCAGGGTTTTCTCGCGTCCGTGGTTATGTCTGACCGGATGGAACCGAATGTCGAGGACATTCCGGTGGTGTGCGAGTTTCCCGATGTTTTTCCCGAGGAGTTGCCTGGATTGCCTCCCCAGCGGGAGATCGATTTTGTGATCGAGGTTGTGCATGGTACGGGACCTTTGGCGAAGGCTCCCTACGGTATGGCCCCCGTTGAGTTGAGGGAGTTGAGGGCGCAGTTGCAGGAGCTGTTGGCCAAGGGGTATGTTCGTCCTAGCTTTTCCCCTTGGGGTGCGCCCGTGTTGTTTGTGAAGAAGAAGGATGGTAGTCTGCGGTTGTGCATTGACTATCGACAGCTGAATGAAGTGACCATTAAGAACAAGTATCCGTTGCCGCGGATTGATGACTTGTTCGACCAGCTTCAGTCCGCGCGAGTGTTCTCGTGGATTGATTTGCGGTCAGGTTACTATCAGCTGAGAATTCGCGAGTCCGACGTGGAGAAGACTGCGTTCAGTACGAGGTACGGGCATTATGAATTTTTGGTGATGCCGTTCGGGCTCACCAATGCCCCTGCAGCCTTCATGGACTTGATGCAGAGGGTGTTTCATCCGTATTTGGACCAGTTCATGGTCATCTTCGTGGACGACATCCTTGTCTATTCGCAGTCTGCTGAGGAGCACGCGTACCATTTGGGTGTGGTGCTGCAGACGTTGTGAGGTCACCAGTTGTATGCGAAGCTCAGCAAGTGCGAGTTTTGGCTCAGCGAGGTGCACTTTCTGGGGCACGTGATTTCTGGTGATGGCATTTCCGTGGACCCTGCCAAGGTCGAGGTAGTAATGCAGTGGCCGAGGCCGAGGTCGGTGACGGAGATCCGGAGTTTCTTGGGGCTTGCGGGTTATTATCGCCGGTTTATCCAGGATTTTTCTCGCATTGCGATCCCGATGACTAGACTCACGCGGAAGGATGTGCCTTTCGTCTGGTCTGAGGAGTGTGAGCAGAGCTTCAGGGAACTGAAGAGATTGCTCACCTCGGCTCCGGTGTTGGTTTTGCCTTCTGGATCGAGAGGTTTCGTGGTGTGTACAGAAGCTTCCGGTGTTGGATTGGGAACTGTGTTGATGCAGCATGGTAGAGTGGTGGCTTATGCATCTCGGCAGCTAAAGCCTCACGAGGAGAACTACCCTACCCATGACCTTGAGTTGGCGGCGGTGATCTTCGCGCTGAAGATCTGGAGGCATTATCTGTACGGCGAGAAGTTCGAGGTGTTCACTGACCATCAGAGTTTGAGGTATGTGTTCTCGCAGAGAGATCTGAACCTCAGGCAAAGGCGTTGGATGGAGTTCATGAAGGATTATGACTTCACCCTGTCTTATCAGCCGGGCAGGATGAATGTCGTTGCTGATGCCTTGAGTCGGAAGGTTGCGGTCAGTACCTTGATGTTGAGGAAGTGGAGGCTCTGGGAACAAGTGCCCGAGATATCTTTCAGGCTCAAGATTCCCCAGGAGCCAGGGTTGGCAGTGCTTGCGAGTCTGACTGTAACTCCTGCTATCCATCGTCAGGTGACAGAGGCTCATCATGCAGACCCTGAGTTGCCCCGGATTCTAGCTATGGCTGATGTGGAGCTGGGTGAGGATAGCGCTGCTAGGTTTCACGGCAGGCTGTACGTCCCAGCGGAGGAGCAGGTTCGTCATGCGGTGTTACGCGAGGCTCATGGGAGCAGGTACACTGCGAAGAGATGTATCAGAACTTGCGGAGGCAGTTCTGGTGGCCTGGCATGAAGAGAGATGTTGCCGAATTTGTGGCCAGGTGCCTGATCTGTCAGCAGGTGAAGGCGGAGCATCAGCGACCAGGCGGTACTCTCCAACCCTTGGATGTTCCTGCTTGGAAGTGGGACCATGTGACCACGAATTTTGTGGTGGGGTTGCCGAGGACCCCGACTGGGCAGGACAGTATCTGGTTGCTGGTGGATCAGCTGACGAAGGTGACGCGGTTGTTGCCGGTCAAAGTCAGCTGGAGCGTGTCCAAGTTGACTCGTCTTTATGTGGAGCGGATCGTGCCGTTGCATGGGATTCCTATTTCGATCGTGTCGGATCGGGATCCACACTTCACTTCTGGATTCTGGAGGAGTTTCCAGCGAGCTCTTGGCACGGAGTTGGCATTTAGCTCGGCGTATCATCCTCAGTCAGATGGTCAGTCTGAGAGGACCATTCAGACTTTGGAGGACATGCTGAGATCCTGCTGCCTGGAGTGGCAGGGGAGTTGGATTCATCACCTACCGTTGGTGGAGTTTGCCTATAACAACAGCTTTCATTCGAGCATCGGCATGGCTCCATATGAGGCGTTGTACGGGCGTCCGTGTAGGACTCCGCTTGATTGGTTTGAGGTGGGTGAGCGTGTTTTGATGGGACCGAATTTGGTGCAGCAATGTGTGGATGTTGTGCACCTGGTTCGTCAGAACATGTTGGCGGCCCAGAGTCGGCAGAAGAGCTATGCTGACCGTAGGAGGCAGCCTCTCGAGTTCGCCGTGGGCGATCATGTGTTCTTGAGAGTTTCTCCGATGAAGGGGGTGATGCGTTTTGGACGGCGTGGGAAGCTGAGTCCCCGCTATATTGGTCCTTTCGCGATTGTGGAGCGCATCGGTGAGGTTGCTTACCGGTTGCAGTTACCTCCTGAGTTGGCGTCGGTGCATGACGTGTTCCACGTCTCGATGTTGCGGAAGTATTTGCCCGATGACTCTCATGTGCTCGAGTTTTCCATTTGGCCTGAGGTGACTCCAGATCTTTCTCTCCCAGAGTTTCCGATCCGCGTGGAGGATAGGCGAGAGCAGCGCCTGCGGAACAAGGTCATTCCCTTGGTGAAGGTCGTGTGGCAGCGACACTCTGGTGGTGAGGCTTCGTGGGAACGTGAGGACGAGATGCGTCAGTAATTCCTGTATCTGTTTGAGTGAGTCTTCCTCTTCTTTCCCCTTGGGTTGTTCTCAATTTCGAGGATGAAATTCCTTAAGGGGGGAGGACCGTAATATCCCGGACCTTTCGGATCCTTTCTTCATGGGTCTCGGATTTGGTTTTCGGAGCGTCCAGCTCTGTTGTGTCCGAAATTTCATTTCAGACATATTTCATATTCGGATCGGCACGATCCGGACTCGTTTCGGAGGCCCGGAGGCGTTTCGCGGTTTTTCCGTGTGTGTTTTTCGATTCCCGATGTGTGTTTCGGCTTTTACTTCGGAAGCTCGCTGCGGGTGAACCGGGCCGTTCACCTGGGCACGAGTGGTCCTGTTGCGATCGGTGCATTCCGAGGATCGCGGGGGTGTAATTATCTATTTTTCAGAATTTTCTGAATTTTTCGGATTTCCTATAAATACCCCCCCTATTTCTCTCTCCTCCCCCACCTTCTTCTTCTTCTTCTTCCTCCTTCCTCCTCCACCGTAACCCTCCCTCTCTTCCTCCCGTTCGAGCGCGGCTAGCTCCTCTCCGGCTGCTGACAGCGGCGGGGCGACGGCGCGACGACGTGGACGGCGGTGAGGCGATCGTGGGGGCGTGCGGTGAGCGTGGGAAGCGTGAGGAGGCGGGGTTTCCAAAGGCGTTCTTCGTGGTTTGTGGGCGATCCGGCGGAGCATTCGCTCCATTGAGGTAGGGTGACGTTCCTTAGCCTCTTGCCGTTCATTTCCGTGGTTTGTAGGCCGCGGGGAGGCCGAGAGGGGCTTGATTGAGCGGGTTTGGGGTTTTCCATGATTTGGGGAGAGCTCGCCCGATCTATGGTTTTAGCCCACGATTTCGTGTTTTGGTGGCTTAGAAGCATGCTAGGGGTCCTTAGGGGTCTTCCCCTTTGTTTTCCCCCTCTCCGGTGGAGGCACGGGGGCGTGGTCGAAGTTTTTGGGGTGTTCCCGCCGTAGCGTGCTCGGGAGTGTGTAACGGTCACTCCAGTGACCGTCACATGCTTGTGACGCCCCTAGAGGGGTGCGTTACATTCCTGAGTAGTGTTTTTGGGGGTCGGGGGCTGTAACGGCCTCACGATAGACCACCATTTGCCTATGACGCGCTTGGGTAGGGCCGTCAGGGGCTTTCGACCGTTGGTTTGTGATCGTTGGGGGTCGGGCCATGTAACGCACCGGGCTAGGCGCGTTACATGCGTGTAACGCGCTGGGGCAGGCGCGTTACTTCTTGTTTCACCCCAAGTGTGAGGGCCATGTAACGCGCTGGGCCAGGCGCGTTACATGTGTGTGACGCGCCGGGCTGGGCCGTTACATCCCTTTTGGCTTTGGGAGCGTGGGGGGGGGGTGTGTAACGCATGGGGCCAAGCGCGTTACACTCTTGTAACACGCCTGGACCAGGCCGTTACATCCCTTTCCCCTCTGACTGCGTGACGGTCTGTGTTGAACCATTAGGCACATGTAACGGTCTCGCCTAGACCGTTACTTGCTTGTGATGGCCCTAGGGTGGACCGTCACATGCCTGGTTGCCCCATGAGGGTGGCAACCCCGTTTTTACTCCGACTGAGGCCACCGTGCGACGGGGCTGGTGCGTGGGGCGATTCCCACACATTGTCGGATTCGGACGTTGTTTTCCGTTGACTCGAGAGTCTACTGCTTTGTGACCCTCCACTAGTCGTAGCCCACCAGTACGAGGTGCTGGTCTCACCTGGGAGTGGTGTACGGGCACTCACCTTGAGACGGTTTGTGGACCGCTTACCGTAGGCCCCTCGTCGGTAGCCAGAGTCTGACTACGGGGGAAAACCGATCAGAGGACCAGACCTAGTGACGCAAGGTCTGTGTGTGCACACGTGGTTGGGGGCGGTTGGACCCACGTCGACGGGCGTGACCCCAGCTAGTTACTTGTTGTGATTACTTGTGCGGTGTTTGCGCCTCAGGTAGGACCTACCACGTCAGGCGGTTCACCTGCGGTGCGGTGTAAGACGTCAGGGGACGCTACCGGCTGTGCTTCTGGTAGGTGGTACTCCTGTCGAGTACGGAGTGACAGACTGTCAGTCGTGTGTTTCCGACCTTCGTGTTTTACGGTTCGACCGTTGAGTTTTGATCTCGTACCGTGGCACGTGTGTCGGTTTGTGTGCCGTAGGGCCTGGTTATGTAGAGTACATGGCTTTCCTTTCCGAGGTACTCTCCTACCGCTAGTGTAGTGGTTTCTCGTTTTACGAGGTAGGGTTCGAGTGATCCCTACTGAGCCTTGTTCCGAGACTCATTCCCTGCGTGTTTTCACCGTGTTTCAGGTGAGGCGCCGCCCCGGGGGAGTGCGTCTGGGGTGCAGCGTGGTGCGGGTGCCCAGAGGTAGTGCCAGAGGTCAGAGCCGGGGTATGTCCCGTGTAGCTGTACTTTTCTTCCTTGTCTCTGTGCTAGTCGTGGACTATTGCTGTTGTTGTTATTTTTCTATTGTGGACCATGTAAAATGTTAATTTATTTCCTGCTTAATATTATAACTGTTTAATTTCTGTAATTATTTGTGATCCTTGTGTAGTCTCCACACCATCCTTTTAACCCTTCCGAGTCTTCGGGCTCGTGGGTGGCGGTGCGAGTCTCGGGTTATCGGGCCTTCCCGGTAATCGGATTCTCGGGTCGTTACACTACACCCATAGATCGGTCAAAAACCCCGAGAAATGAGAGATCCGGTGCTCAAACCCCAAACATGCATTTTCACCCTCCCGACTCAAATACGCCCGTCTCGACCTCTCCTCGGCCTACAAATCATGGGGAATGCGAGAAAGAGGGTAAGGATCCGTCCCCCTACCTCAAGGAAGCCCAAAATCCGCCGGATCGCCGCCGATCTCCAAATCTTGGCCGAACACAAACTCCACACCCCACGCCGCGAGAATGGCACCACCTCAATCACCCCTCCGCCGCCGTCGTCACCGCGCCGCCGCCTCAGCTCGTCATCCTCAGCAGGAGAAGAAAGGGCTTGGGCCGCGCACGGGAAGAGGGGGCAACGGTCGACCGCTCACGGGAGAAGAAAGAAAAGAAGAAGAAGAAAGAAGAAGGGAAAAAAAAAGGGTTATATATAGAAAATTCAAAAATACGAAAAATATGAAAAACTGGGAAAAGTCATTTCCTTGATCCTCGGAACATGCTTAATGCACTGGTACCGTCCCGAAGTAGGAGAATGTAACAGTTTACCCTACACAGGGTTCCAAAGGCTCGTAAGAGAAAAATACGTGTAAACCACAAAACGCGCTCCGGGACCCTCGAAAGTGATCCGAAATCCAAGGATCCAGATCTAAAAAATATCCGAAAAACTCGAAACTTTACAGCCCTCCCCCCTTAAACAAATTTCATCCTCGAAGTTAAGAACAACATGAGGTCAGGGGAGAAGACTCACTCAAACAAGTAAGGATACTGCTGCTGCATCTCATCCTCATGCTCCCATGACGGTTCGCCACCAGAATGACGCTGCCAGACCACATTAACCAAGAGAATAACCTTGTTTCGCAAGCGCTGCACACGCCGATCCTCAATGCAGATAGGGTACTTCGAAAGGGACAAGTCTAGGGTCACCTCGGGCCAAACAACGTCCTCCAAGACATGGGAATCATCGGGCATATACCTCCGCAGCATAGACACATGGAACACGTCATGCACAACAGCTAGCTCCGGGGGTAAGTGCAACCGATAAGCAACTTCACCAATACGCTCGATAATGGGAAAAGGACCAATGCAGCTGGGACTCAACTTCCCACGCCTGCCGAAGTGCATCACACCTTCATGGGGGAGACCCTCAAAAACATCCGATCTCCTATAGCAAAGCTGAGGGGTTGCCTTCTCCAATCGGCATAACTCTTTTGTTGGCTCTACACTGCCAACATCTTCTGTCGGACCAGACGAACCACCTCAGTACACTGCTGCACCAAATCCGATCCTATCAGGACACGCTTCCCCACCTCGAACCAATCAAGTGGAGTCCAACAAGGTCGCTCGTATAACGCCTCATAAGGAGCCATACTAATGCTCGAATGATAGCTGTTGTTATAGGCAAACTCCACTAATGGCAAATGGTGGGTCCAAGTTCCTTGCCACTCCAGGCAACATGACCTCAACATATCCTCCAAAGTCTGGATGGTCCTCTCAGACTGACTATCCGATTGAGGAGGTACGCCGAGCTAAAAGCCACTCCGTGCCTAACGCTCTCTGGAAACTCCTCTAGAATCCCGAAGTGAAGCGAGGATCAAGATCGGACACAATGGAGACGAGAACTCCATGTAACGGAACGATCCGCTCCACATACAGACGGGCCAACTTATGCACATTCCAACTGACTTTGATCGGCAACAATCAAGCCGTCTTCGTCAGTCTATCCACCAGTAACCAGATACTATCATGCCCACTGGATGTCCTTGGCAACCCAACCACGAAATCAGTGGTCACGTGGTCCCACTTCCACGCGGGAATCTCCAAGGGCTGAAGTGTACCACCCGGTCGCTGGTGTTCCGCCTTCACCTACTGACAGACCAAACACTTGGCCACAAACTCTGCAACATCTCTCTGCATTCCAGGCCACCAGAACTACATCTTCAAATTCTGGTACATCTTTGCCGATCCGGGGTGCATGGCATACCGGCTCCCATATACCTCTCGTAACACCGCGCGCCTCACCTGCTCCTCGGCTGGGACGTACAGCCTACCTTGTAACCTTATAGCTCCATCCTCACCAAACTCCACCTCGGCCATCGGCAAAATTCGAGGTAGCTCGGGGTCCGTACGCTGAGCCTCAGCCACCTGACGATGAATGGCTGGCGTAACAGTCAGGCTCACAAGAACAGTCGAACCCTAATCCCGAGGGATCTTGAGCCTAAAAGTCATGGCCGGCACCTGCTCTCATAACCTCCACTTCCTCAACAACATCTAATTGACCACCACCTTCCTGCTCAAAGCATCAGCTACGACATTCATCCTACCAGGCTGATACGACAGAGTAAAATCATAATCCTTCATGTACTCCATCCACCTCCTCTGCTTGAGGTTAAGATCGTTCTGGGTAAACACATACCTCAAACTCTGATGGTCAGTGAAAATCTAGAACTTCTCGCCGTACAGATAATGCCTCCAGATCTTTAAAGCGAAAATCACTATCGCCAACTCAAGATCATGAGTGGGGTAGTTCTCCTCATGTGGCTTCAACTGCCGAGATGCATACGCCACAACTCTACCATGATGCATCAGCGCGACACCCAAACCTATCCTGGAAGCGTCCGCACACACCATAAAACCTCCTGATCCCGAAGGTAACACCAACACCGAAGCGGTAGTGAGCACTGTCTGCTTGGGTGAGAATTGCCGCACCGAGGACACCCGCCCCAAGAACCACTCACTGAACGCTGGCATTGGTAAGGTGTGGGCTGCTGAACACTGCTCGCCGATACCTGCCCCTGAACTCTACGATCCCAACGCCTCCTGTCGAAACCAGCCTCCTTGAACAGCTTCTTGAGCTTTGATCCAATGGACGACAAATCTGCCGCTGACACCACAGACGGAGATGCCCCTGAACTGCCTGCTGAGGACTGGACAACACTCTGCTGCTGCACGGCCGTCGACTGACTAAAACTCATCTGCGTCTGGCCTGCACTGCCCTGACCTCGAGTCCTCTGCAAGTCTCTCTCCAACGCCACTGCTGCTCTACAAGCTGCATCCAGGTTGGCCAAACCCGACGCAAGCAGGGGATGGCTCAGCTCTGGCCTCAAACCCCCGACAAACTGCTTGGTCTTCAGCTCCTCATCTGTCATGATATGCGGTGTATAACGGCCCAGCTTAATGAACTTGGATCTATACTACATCACTATCATATCACCCTGGACCAACTCTAGGAACTTGTGCATCCTCTGTGATTTGATGAAGGACGGACAAAATGCACGCTCAAAAGCCATGACGAACTCCCTCCACGCGATCTGTCGAAGAGGACGGGATTGGAACATTGCCCCCCACTCTGACGTCCACCACGCCCGGGCTGACCCCTGCAATCGATGCCTAGCCAACACCACCTTCTCCTCCTCAGCACACTCCATCGAACTGAATATCCTCTCCAAGTCATCTAGCCACTCCCTGGCCACCTCTAGATCTGGTTGCCCGTTGTAAAGAGGTGGTTGGAACTGCAAGAAATCTCTCAGCACACGACCATGGCCACCTCGAGATGATGAACCCTCGCCACCATCGTCGCCCTGCTGCCGAAGAACATACTGATACATTCCCTGGAAGAGCTCCTCTGCTCTGGGAACTCTTGCCTCTTCAGCTGCATCTACAGGAAGTGCTGCTCTGCTCTGCCATTCCTGGCCCCCACCTGACTCTCCTTGCTGGGAACGAGTCCCTCTTCTGGGCGCCATAACCTCATGTTAACAAAAACAACTAGCAGAATTAATAAAACACACGGGGCCCTAAGCCAGTCGCCAACTATACAAGATATTTCATGGACCTTCTGGACCACTGCAATCATTTCAGGTTGTTATGTACCTCCACAACCCCACTCTGATACCAACTGTAACGACCCGAGATCTGAGTACCGGGAAGGAACCGGCGAGACTCGAACCTCGACCCGCCACCCACGAGCCCGAAGACTCGGAAGGGTCGAAGGATGGTGTGAGGGTACAAGAGATCCTCTGTAAGATCACAGTCAAGTGCAACAATGCAGTGGAAAATAGACATACATAGACACAGACACAGAAGACACAGATATGCAAATCAGGCAATCTTCCTTTGCCAACTAACCCTAGCCAACAAACTCACAAACTCTCTCCCCCAACTCTGTAATGAAGATGCATCGACTTATCTTTATAGTGAATGTACAAGGTGCATCGACCTTGAGAGTGATGACTTACAAGCATCGACCCAACTCTAACATGCATTGACCTATGTTGCAGTCACTAGTTTACTAGCATCGACCTTTATATGACATGCATCAACCTATGCTGCAATCGCTAGCTCACTAGCATCGACCTTTGCTGCAGTCGCTAGATCACTAGCACCGACCTATCTATGACATGCATCGACATGTCTCTAGAATCCAAATATGCACAGACCTACATATGCACCGACCTTCAGGACTGGAATGACTGTATGCACTGACCTGATAGACTTATCAAGTGAATGTGCATCGACCTTCAGGACTTATATGGAAATGTGCATCGACTTTTCAATGCAACAATATGCAAGTGTGCACCGACCTTACTCGCTTAAATGCATGGATATGCTTCGACCTTATTATACCATACTCCTGCATATGCTCTGTCCTTCTGAACCGAAATCCATATATGCACCGACCTTTATATGCAACAGCATGAACATCATGCATCGACCTTGATTTAAACAAGAACTAATTCTGACTAATGTAAAGACTTTAAAATAACAATGTTGCTAGAGTCAAATTAAGGTCTAACACATTGTTGCCAGCATCAAAACTAGACATCAAGTCCAGAGGAGACACAACATTCTCCCCCTTTTTGATGATGGCAACACTGCTATACATTGATGGCAACACATATTATATTATGAGTCAGAGTACGTAAGATCACAGTCAAGTGCAACAGTGCAGTGGAAAACATACATACATAGACGCAGACACAGAAG
This sequence comes from Amorphophallus konjac, assembly GCA_022559845.1. Taxonomy (NCBI): domain Eukaryota; kingdom Viridiplantae; phylum Streptophyta; class Magnoliopsida; order Alismatales; family Araceae; genus Amorphophallus; species Amorphophallus konjac. Next base: position 536,584,643 of record CM040121.1, read on the forward strand.
ACACAGATATGCAAATCAGGCAATCTTCCTTTGCCAGCTAACCCTAGCCAACAAACTCACAAACTCTCTCCCCTGCCATCAAACTCTCTCCCCCTTTGCCCTCAGCAAACAAGAAATTGATAGAGACAAAAAAAGATGACAGTATCGAAGATATGAAAGTGCAGGAGAGATCTGATTGACAAATTGATTTTTGTTTCATTAAACAAGGCATACATAGCTCAAATTCTTCAGGTATAAGAGTCTATATATTGCATTCTTGATAGAATTCTTGGTTTAAGAATAATAAATGTTAGAGTTTATCCACTATACTCTCTGAATAAGTTTGCATTAACCCTTAATAGCAATAAACCAGAACCATATGAATCATGATGGAGTTAGTCTTACTTTATCCTACTCACTCAAAATTTATTGAATTTATTTAGGAGTGACTAGAATATGTATTGAAGTTAAATAATTTGACATTTCTGATTCGTCACTTTAAGGTTACAACAAAATGTAGAATTCAGAACAGTTAGGTATCATGCATGCCTTTTGACATAAGGGTACACATTGATTAGACGCCAGTACCCTTAGTTACTTACCAGAATTTACCATTATGTTTCATATATCAAAACAGTAGAAGTAGTTTGCACCTTTTTGCGTAAGGGTGCACATTGATTAGACGCCAGTACCCCTAGTTACTTAGTGAATCTAACCATACTGTTTTGACTTTTGAACAGAGATATCTTGAAGCACTTCATGACATGAGTTTTTCTCCATTACATTGATGAAGTACCCAGTTTCTCGGTGCATTCAATCATTGCTCTGCCTACAATTATTTTGACTCATTCTTTTAACAATGCTACCCTTTGGTTTTATAGAAAGACTTGTTTAAAAATAATACACATTCCAAGTTTCTCAACCAAGAAAACATTAATTCAAGAATTTTCAGATTCTGGAAGACTTTACTAGACATGGCATGAGAGAAATGGTTGAGAGCTATTAATTGTGCTCAACATTCTAGTTCATTGAGTTCAGTCTTTAGACTCTAAAATTTTATTAAGTTTAAACATCAGTTCATTCATGAAGCATAACAGATTCTTATAAGAGAAGATTTCTGATTTTAGTAGCTTAGAGTAATGAACTGATCATCAGTTTGTCATTATTTCAGAGTGATAGGAAGAGCAACGACTTGTTAGGAGGATGATGTCAAAAGATGGAAATCAATGAGTGTGCCAGGAAAATCTGATACCAAGCAAAGAGTTATTGAGATTTCAGAAATGATGTGAATATCTGAGATTTCAACTTCAGGGTTGCAAAAAGGTGTACAGAAACACTTACTGATGCAAAGATGCAACAACCTGGACCTAAACTGGCTCAATTTCATTCTGAACTCCCCCTATCAACATGCACTAGAAGATAGACTAAAACCAATTTTTGAACATTTACTCCCCCTGTCTATGTGTGCTATTATTGGACACAACATTTTGACCTATGAACAATTTATGAAATGCACGACTCAAATAGAATCTTGACTTAGGGCACTTGGCGGAAGATAAGCCTCTACACATAGTGTGGGTTTCCATACAGAAGATATCTGCCCTTTTCCCATCACACCATTTAATATACCCTTAAGATCAAGATAGACAGAGTGCAAAGTATGCAATGACAATTACTGACATACTAATACCATGTGACAATCTGAGTTATGTGCATAATAACAGTCATGAAACAGACATTTATTTCACGTAAGAATGAACTTAAGCAATCAATCATCTTGCTGAAATTTACATAAACCTAGTTCTCTTCTTAAGAATTTAAATCTTTCATTTCCCAAAGGTTTAGTAAATATATCAACAATTTATTTTTTTGATTCAATAAAATTCAGCTCAATTTCATTCTTACTTACTTCATCTCTCAAGAAGTGGTGTTTTATTTCAATATACTTAGTCCTAGAGTGATGAACGTGATTTTTAGTCAGGGAAAAGGCACTGGTATTATCACACTGAATAGGAATGCATCCTAATTTTATGTGATAGTCAATGAGCTGGTATTTTATCCAGAGCACTTGGGCTACACAATTCCCTACTGTAACATACTCACCCTCAGTAGTGGAGAGAGCAACAGTGTGTTGCTTCTTAGAAGCCCAAGACACTAGACAACCACCTAAGTATTGACAATACCCACTGGTGCCCTTTCTATCTATCCTACACCCTGCATTGTCTGCATTAGTGTAAGTTATAAGTTCAAACTCACACCTAGTAGGATACCACAGTCCTAAGTCAAGGGTGCCTGATAGATACCTAAAAATCCTCTTTACTGCACTCATATAAGATTCCTTAGGACTAGCATGAAATCTAGCACATAAACACACTAAAAATTGTATATCTGGACGAGATGCAGTAAGATACAAAAGAGATCCGATCATACCTATGTATAATTTGGTATCAACCAATTTACCTTTTAGGTCAGCATCAAGACTAGTTGATGTGCACATAGGTGCAATTATCTCTTTGAGGTTTTCCAGCTTGTATTTTTCAGTAGATCCCTGATGTATTTGGACTGGGTGATGAAGCCTCCCTCTGAAGTTTGATTAACCTACAATCCAAGGAAAAACTTCAATTCTCCCATTAAGCTCATTTCAAATTCATCGGTCATTAACTTAGAAAATTCCTCACACATAGAAGGTTTAGTTGACCCAAACGCTATATCATCTACATAGATTTGAACAACATGGATATCTTTGTTGTTTACCTTGGTAAATAAAGTTTGGTCAACCTCACCTCTTGAATATCCTTTACTTGTGAGTAAGGAGCTTAATCTGTCGTACCATGCCCTAGGAGCTTGTTTTAGTCCATAGAGTGCCTTATCTAATTTATACATATGATCAGGAAAGTCAGTGCATTCAAATCCAGGAGGTTGTTTAAAAAAACGTCCTCTTTTATTAACCCATTTAAGAAAGCAAATTTCACATCCATCTGCTGAAGTTTTATTCCTAGGCTGCAAGAAAAAGCTAGAAGTATCCTAATGGCTTCTAGTCTAGCTACGGGGGCAAAAGATTCCTCAAAGTCTACTCCAAATTCCTGATTGTACCCTTGTGCTACAAGCCTAGCCTTATTTCTAACTACCTTTCCCTGCTCATCGGTTTTATTTCTAAAAATCCATTTAGTGCCTATAACAGTGCCATGTGAAGGTTTAGGAACTAGGCGTCATACCTTGTTCCTTTCAAATTGATTCAATTCATCATGCATGACATTTATCCAATGCTCATCCTTTAAGGCACATTCAATATTTTTGGGTTCTACTTGTGAGACTAATGCAAAAGAATTCAGTTCATTTTCTATCCTGAAATGTGATCTAGTCTTAGGGGGTTCAAAAATAATACATGCAAGAGAGTAAAAAATAACTTTATGGCCTTTATCACATAACTGACTAATACTAAGCAGATTGTAGGCAAGGCCTTCAACTAATAAAACCTCATCAATACAGCATGAAGAGTACTTACCAACTTTACCTGATCCAATTGTTTTCCCTTTGGTATTACCTCTGAAGTGAAGTCCCGCGATCAATGACACCCAAGAGGGGGGGGGTGAATTAGGTGAATACAAATTTTACAAAACTTTTACATAATTTAAAAAGATATGATAAAATATCAACTAAGAAATTTAGATCTGTTTAACTACAAGTTAGAGAGATCAAAATCTATCGCAACGATAGTTCTTCGGTACTAGGCAAAGGTGTGAATCCAAGGATTCTACTCATGCAAGGTGCTATCGTCCTAACAAGATTGATCTTGTCAATTCAAAAACACTTTAGATATACCAAAGATCTATTTATAGAAAAGATTGATTATGCTAGATTTGAAGGATCAAACGCGGAAGAACAATATGCACGAACAATCACACAGAAATAATGTAGGAGAAATGGATCAAACCACACAGCACAAATCACAAGGCACAAGGAATTTTAAGGTGGTTCGGATGTAACAACGGCAACTTACGTCCACCCCTCATCAAAACTCGGTGAGGCTTTACTGCTGGAAAACCAGCACGGAGATAAATCCCCAACACAGAGTCAAAACTCCAACAACACTCAGGTCGAAGCCTGCACACACACGGGGAACAAACCCCAACACACACACACACACACGGAAATAGAGTTTCCAACACGATCCGATGATCGGATCAACAACACACACACACACACACACACGCTGCAACAGACGCAGCACTCTACACACACAAACACGTAGATCTGGATAGATCCACACACATGCAGATCTGAAGAGATCCACGCTTTCACACGTATCTGAATGAAACACCACACACAACCATGGATCTAGGTAGATCCACACACACACAAATGTTTAGATATTACAAGAACACACACTTGAAGCTCAATGAAAATAGAAGTAGAAGCACAAATAAAAACTTCAGATTTAAGCTCCCCCTTAGTGGATAAAGAAGATCTTTGATGAAGCTTGCTTCTCAGCTTGATTTCCACTTGAATGGCTTCAGGATGATCTTAAAAAGCTTAAGATTTGATGAAGAATGCTTGGACGAAACACTGTTCACGGAGTTCTTCCTGCATCCCTCTTTCTCCTTTGAAAGCCTTCCTTTGATCCCCTTGTGTCATTAGGGTTTCTTGGCCCAAGAGTTATTTTTATAAGATCTAGAATGGTCAAGAGACAAGCCAGGAACTAGATCCACGATTTTAGGAAAGTTGGAAAGCTTTTAGACCAAAAAGTCCAAGAAAGAGGCTTTGAACACGTTCATGAAACAAAGTCAACAAAGGGGGCTTCGAAGGGTTCGGTCGACCGAAATCTTCGGTCGGTCGACCGAACTCTGAAACTTTCTGAAACTTTCAGCGCTGGGAATTTAGGTCGACCGAACTCCATATTTAGGTCGACCGAACTCTATAAATTTGCAGAGTTCTGCTTACTGGGAATTTTGGTTGACCGAACCAAGTGCATTGGTCGACCGAACTCTGGAATTCCTACAAAATAGAATTGTTAGCCCACAATAACATGTCTATATAATCAAACTTGGGATTGAACGTATGTTTGCATCCATGTGAAGTTCATTTGCACTTTTTCTATGCATTTTGAAGACTTGAGCAATTGAGGCATTTGATATGATGGAGTTTAGCCTTAATTGCACTCTAGTGTTCACCCTTAAGCTAGTATGCACAACGTGAGAGGGAAAACATGTCCAGAGTTTTGTTATCATCAAAATCACCTGGAGAGACTCAACAATCTCTCCCTTTTTGTTGATGACAAAACTCTAGACCAAAAGATGCATTTGCGTGCTGATAACCAAACTTAGAACTTGAAATCAACGCATTGCATACTAGACAACTCCCATAGTTATAGTACTCGCAAGACAATTTAAATCCAATTAGAAGCCAGTATTAAGCAACGCCAAGCCATTCATTTTGAAAACACCAAATCATTCATTCCTTTATATTTGCTAGCTCCGAATGAAGAAGTGAAATGAAATCAATAGCTGTGACATAACCAAGTGCTCCATTTCATTCATTAAGATTATCATTACATAGGTCATGGACACTGACTCACAATGCAATACATGGACACTGACTCACAATGCAAAAGACTCAAGTAATGCAAATATGGTGAATGACACTCACAAATGTCAAATGACAAACAAACAGACAAACAGTTGACACGTAGGCATAAGATATATATTAGCCCTATACTAGCTACTTCTCCCCCTTTGTCATCATCAAAGAGGGGATGGGTGTTGCACGGGTTTTCATGCCGATTAACTGGGGTGAAGGAAGGGATACAACGTGGAAGGAAAAAATAGGAGTTTAACATATCTCGGGTATCCTCTTTACGGTTGCATGCCTCTCACGGCGGTATCGGGCACTCTCCTTTTACAGAAAGTCGGGAAGGGTCGAATGGCACGGCAATGTCGGGATAAGGGTTAACCGGACAGGGTGCGGGCGTGCCAGTCAATCTCTCGACAATCACTCATGGAACCAAGGGCTGACCGGGGAAGCGCCACCAGGGCACGGCACGTGGGCTCGGGCGATCGGGCGACACGTGGAGAGAAGAGGCTCCATGGGTGCGAGTGCGTAGGCGATTGCGGGAATCAGGTACAGGACGTCTTTCCCCACCGGCAGCAAGCAACCCGTGTTTATTTACATCGGATTGAATCCGAATACCTTCATTCCGAGCTGAAGAAAAGTTTGTATATAAGTCTGAAGCCGTGGGTAGAGGGCTGGGGGCATTCAACAGCTATGGGCGCGCGTTAGACTGAGGGGTGTGTTTACTGGGGTTAGGGTGCCGGGCACGAATGCCGAGTGGTGTAGGTAGGAAGCTGGGGGCCCGAATACGGGCACTTGTATTTTACTGGCTTTATGATGAGCCACAAGGGCTTTACAAGCGGGCCTGAGTGGCTGAAGTACAACAGGCGCAAGCCGCGGGACAATTCTGACACATGAGTCGGTCCCCGGGTCATTGCGTGACAAAGCGGATGTCCGCGTGTTCTATTGGAACTCTTTACAGAGGAGTTGATGTGGGCCCGACGACCTTGATGGCCAGAACGGACACGGGCTGGCGCCTGGCGGAGGTCAGACGCGGCTCGAGGTGAGTGGTCGGGTCTGAGTCTCGGATGGTGAGTGTTGTCATGCTGGAGAGTCGAGGTCGGCCCCGGGACTAGGATTCCCGGGCCAGAGGTCCGACTAGACTCTTTTTGTCAATCTGAGGGGCCGACGGCCAACTGGGAGGTGAGCGGTGGGCACGCGGTTCCGTGTCAAGGACCGACGAGGCGTTATAAAGTAACCTTTGTCACCGTCGTAAGTGTCGTAATTTGACGTACATGGGCGGACCCAGGGCGCGGGCGTATTTTCCGTTGGCACGGTCATCTTACATTCGACGGGGATGGACTTGGTGTGAGACGGCTAAATACCGCGTGAGGGTAGTACGTGAGACATACCCTCGGCGTGTGTGAGCCGACTAGCAAGCCAACCGTGCATGCACTTGTCTTCTCGCGTTCCGGACCCTTGCCGAAAGCCTCGGGAGTCCGAGGGTGCGACAATTAGGCCGGGGAAGTTTGCTCATCCGACTGTGCGTCCGTGTGTTGCTTCCTTGCCTTTTGTACCATATGCATCCCTAGCTTGTTGGTAAGGGGGCAATTTATAGAAGTTGAAGGGGTGGGAGGTGGGGTTTAGGCGGACCAAGTTGGGGGTCCAACTTGGTCCGGGTAAACCCCCCAAATAGTATTTTTATTATTATTTTATTTGAATTTTTTGTGTGTGTATCGAGTATGGGAGATGGGGTTTAGGCGGACCAGCCTAAGGGGCTGGTCTGGTCCGCCTAAACCCCTCTTCGGAGGGAAAAATTCTTTTTCTTTTTTTTTATTTTTGGAGGGGTTTAGGCGGACCAGCTTGGGGGTCCAAGCTGGTCTGCCTAAACCCCCTCCCCCAGGGGGTTTAGGCGGACCAAAGTCCCTCTTCCTTTTTTTGGTTTAAAAATCTTTTTTTATTTACCCCAGGGGTTTAGGCGGACCAGGTAGAAGAGAGAGAGGGGGAGTGGTCCCACCTCTATAAAACCCGATTTTTTGTGTTATTTTCTTCCTAAATTGGCTAAGAAGAAAAGGACAGGGGATACTGGAAGGATACTGGTTGACCGGCCACGTGCGTGCGAGGTACATGGGTGTTGTGATTGACGTAATCCTGGGGCTTCGCCTTCGCAAGTTCTTCCACGTACGGGTATGACGAACGAACCTTGCACAAACCCCGGACCGCGAAACTAAGAGTTTGCACAAACTGGGACTGGGGAGGGCCGTCGGGCCTCCGGGTTGGGGAGAGGGCGCGGCCCCCCGGGGAGTTCGCCCTCCCCGGGGGCGAGGCCACGCCCTGGGGTGCACGGGCCCCGGGCAAAGCCGTAACCCCGAGGGATGGCCCCCGGGGGTCTTCCTTCATCGTCCGGGGATATCCCTTGGGGGATATGAAGTTCCGAGGCATTGAAATGGCCGATGGAGGCCGTTGTTCTTCGAGTGGTAGTGGCCGCTCGCAAGGTGTTCGGGCGAATGCCCGGCACACTCCGGTTGCCGAACGAGCCGCGTAGGTGGCCGATGGGCCTTGGATTTGGCCAAGGGCCGAGGGTAGAAGTCCGTAGAGGCTGGAAGGAGGCATCTTGGGCCCATGGGCCTTGCCTCGTATTACGTGCCACATTGTCTGGCGGGTTGGTAGAGTAGCCCTGGGTTGGCCCGAGAGCTAAAGTCGAGTGGCATGTTGCCACGTGTCTGAGGATCGGGGGTGGCCCCTGCTTGCTGGGGGGTCGTTACAGGACCCAAATGGCGTACTGGAACCACGGGGTGGCCCGTGGGTTGGTGTAGAAGGGTTGAAACGTGTGCGCCCACAAGGTGTTCGGCAGAATGCCGAACACCCGTGTGTGAGCCGTACGCACGTGCTGCGGGCCTCAAAGGCCTATGGTTGACCTATTTGGGTCTCCCTTTGACCTTGGAGGGTTGAAGGAAGGCATCCCGGGGTGGCCCCCTGGCCTTTTTACTGAGTGCCACGTGGCGTGGCTCGTAGTCGGAGCGTCCCCGGGATGGCCCAGGTGGTCGTGTAGAAGGCAGGCAAAGTCCGCAACTCAGGAGTCGGGAGTGGTCCCGATTGATTGCTAGTGCCGCCGTATACCTCGGTTAGCGGGTTGGGGCCGTTGGTTGGGCCCACTGGGTTGTCGGAGAGGCCGGGCAGCCCGTGCCTTGAAGGTGTTCAGGAAAATTCCCGAACTCTTATTTCTGGGTATTTTGCGAGGGAAATTGTACGGGTACAACAAATGCCCCCCACGGGTCGTGCATCGGAGGCGGAGACGAGGGCGTACGGCCCGTGAACCTCTCCTTCTGAGTTGTTGTAGTTGCATTTTGACGCTTCATATGTTTGTGATTTGTTGTATTATATGTGGTGAATTTCTGGAATACTGACCATTTTTATGCTATGTCTTGCAGCTATGGCCCGATTTGGCAGGGACGAGAGGGTCCCGAGGCGTGTGGTCCGAGAGGTGGACCACTGGGTGAGGAGGATCGAGCGGCCCATGCCCCCTTTGGCCCGCCGGTCATCACTGCGGCTAATGTGGAGCAGCTTGATTGGGGGTACACGACTGTGGCAGAGGGCCCCGTTGGCGAGCACGGCAACGGGGTTGGGACTGTGGAGTTGGCCCGCGCGTCAGAGGCGGGTGGCATTTACCCTTATGATCGCAGCGGTGGCTACCCAGTGGAGTTCCCTATGGACCGTCACTTGTTTGAGTTTATCAGGCACTTCATCCCACCCGGCATGGAGGAGAGTGACTCTCGGGTTGCTGGAGCCCACCGCCGACTGGAGCGGGCGATCTTGGTGGGCCGAGACAGTTTGAACGGAATTGTCCTCTGTGGCTTTCTGAGTTTTTCTATGGATTACTGGAGGCAGAGCTAGTTTCCCAGTGCTGAGTGCCTGGGCTTCTTCAGCAGAGCAGACCAGTTCGGGGTTCGCACTGGAGTGATGGGTCCCGCTTCCTGGGACTTGCACGGACACCACCGAGTAGAGACAGAGGGCAGCCTTGGGTTAGTACTGAAGCCATCAGGGATGGAGTATGCCGGGGAAGGCTATGGCAACCACGGCCTCTTGTCCGGGATTCTACGATAGACCGCCGTTAGCTGGTATGGCCGCTGGGCGGTGATTCCGTCACACAGATACCGTCAGGGAGCTACTGAGTAGTTAATGGGCATAGTACACCACTACCGGGTGCTGCTAGACCGAGCTGACATCAGATATGCTGTGACCACGGCTCTGTATGGGTATCCTTGCTACATAGGACTTCTACAGGCGTTGATAGAGCGCTTCAACTGCAGGTGGAACACCGTGGTGACGGCTGAGGGGGAGACTTCGTTAGACTTGTGGTCTCTGTGGAGGATCTCTGGGTTGCCAATCAGCGGTGAGGGGTACGAGGAGGTAGTGCTGGATGACCTCCATCGTAGCCACACTGACGGGCATGGACGCTACCGGGTTTCTTACAGCTACCGGTATTTACTGAAGACCTGAGAGATCTAGCCCTCGCTGGGAAAGAGAGAGCAGCGCAGACTCCCAGGGTGCCGTTGAATGCGTGGATTCGCCACTTTTATGACAACCCCTTTTACTTTCAGCAGGAGCTCGCAAGGGACCAGACCCCCTGGGAGGAGTACACAGAGGTGGAGCTGCGTTTCCGGACATATAGCAGGTATATTTATGCACCAGCGGAGGGGTGGAACCCCCACAGACTGCCAGACGTGACGCACTTGGCCGCGTACTTGGCGTACTAGCAGGCGACTTTCGTAGTCCCCCACGGGGAGGATGGCCAGCTGCGAGTAGAGCTGTTGTGGCCTGCGTGCCAATTGGCGGAGGACGGAGACTGGCCTTAGCCCCAGCGGCTTTGGCCAATGTTTACCAGGGACTGAGAGTACTGGCGGCGCACCCGGCGCCACGTGAGTGGAGCCTGCTTCTGCCGACCCACTACCTTAGTGCGTGGGCTGGTCTACTATTCCCAGGGTTGGTGTCTTGCGGATCTATGACAAACCAGGCGGCACCATTGTTGTTTAGCTTCACCGGGTAGCCGGATGGGGGCGCCGTCGTACAGCTGGAGGAAGCTAGGAGAGTCTTGTGTTACGTGCCCGACAGGGGCGAGGAGGGTGTTCCTTTTGACCGTGCTACCAGGGACTCCCACCTGATCATGGTGCCTTCGAATGGTGGGGGGGCCTGCGCCCTACCCTACCAGCCGGAGCCGGACGCGTCATTGTACACAGAGTGGGTGATGAGCACCCGGCCAGCGGTGCTGCCTTTACACAGGTCTATGACGAGCTTCTTGGAGCCGTACTACCCGCACAGGTTCGCTCGGAACTTCAGGTATGACCAGGGTGTAACGACCCGAGAATCTGATTATCGGGAAGGCCCGATAACCCGAGACTCGCACCGCCGCCCACGAGCCGGGAGGGCTCGGAAGGGCTAAAAGGAGTGTGGAGGCACAAAGAAATAGGAAATAAAGCATGACAATTCAACAATTAACAGAAATAAATAAACAACCACCACAACAGAGTCCAGTCCAACAGAAAGTACAGTCTAAAGCAGTAAAACGTACCACATGCCAAGTGAACACTCGGCCCGACAAGCTGGCAACTGAGAACCTCCGCCCCGCACCCTCGAACCGCGAGGAAGAACCGCTACACCTGAAAAGCAGGGAATGAGTCTCCAAAATAGAGACTCAGCAGGGATCCCGCGGAACCCCAACCGGAAACGACGGCGGTAGCGGAAAGGAGAGATACGACTACAGCAGGAACAGCAAACCGATGGCCGGTCAAAAACTCGGCACTACAGCTACTCCTACTGCCAGAAGGCAGACCTCGATCACGCAGTCGAAGCTACCGAACCACGCTAGTACCACCTACCGAAGTAAGAACACACGACAACCACGCCGTAGAGGCCTGTCCCCCGGACAGCCAACCTGGACACGCTGTCCAAGGTGCAACCCCGACCATTCGATCGCGGGTACCGTACAACAAGACCCAACCTCGGTAAAGCCACTAGCACTAATCTCATGGCGCAAGAACCGATACACGCGCCAAGGTGAAACAACCGAACTCACCAGTCAACACGACCAAAAACCCGAAGGTCAAAGACACAGAGACTGACAGTCTGTCACTCCGTACTCGACAGGAGTACCACCCACTAGAAGCACAGCCGGTAGCGTCCCCTGACGTCTTACACCGCACCGCAGGTGAACCGCCTGACGTGGTAGGTCCTACCCGAGGCGCGAACACCGTACAAGTAACCACAAACAAGTGACTAGCTGGGGTCGCGCCCGTCGACGTGCGTCCACTGTCCCCAACCACGTGTGCACACACCGACCACGCATCCTAGGTCTGTCCCTCTGACCGGTTTTCCCCTGGCACTGGACTCTGATTTGACGAGGGGCCCGATGGTAACCAGTCTAAAACCGTCCTCAGGGTAAGCCCGTACACCACTCCCTGGTGCGATCAGCACACGCGTACTGATAGGCTACGACTAGTGGAGGGTCACTGAAGGAGTAGACTCTTAAGACAACGGAAAACAACGTCCGAATCCGACGACGTACGGGGACCACCCCACGTACCGGCCCCGTCGCACGGTGACCACAGTCGGAGAAGAAACGGGACTCACAGTCCACGGCCACGCACGCACCGTGCGCTAGAGTCGAGAAAGCTCAAGTGGCGCTAAGCCACTGGACTCTGGCAGTCCTCTAGACGCACTACACCCAACGGTCCTTGAGTCACAAGACTCGGGGTCAAGACCGTTGTACGCAACAGTACAAGGCCGTCAATCTAGTCCAATCTCTAGGTCTAAAACCATGGTAGCACAAGTACCGAGACAACTCACGAGTCGCTAAGACCACTCCCTCGGGAAGGGAACGCAAAGGACCAAGGCCACCCACACGGGCCACACGGAAAACATAGAAGCACGATTCCCAGGGCAGCACACAAGCCACCACGTCGATTTCCCATCTTGAAGCAAGCGGGAAACCTCCAACCCCAGGCCAGACAACTGGACTCGCAGTCCAAGGCCAAACACGTGGCCCACACGAAAATTGCCTTCCAAAGGAAACCCACGACATGCGGGGGAGACCCCACCGCACACACACCGATACACGGTGACTCGATCGAGCGTAACATGAAAGCCCAACACGCGAGAAGTCACCCGGACTCTCAACCCTATGGGCACGCTAAACGAGATAACACGGTCCTCCAGACACCCTCAAAACACGGACACAGAATCCCATGGGTGTCTAGCACTCACGAGACCGCAAGTCGACCACTGGGTCACAACCGGGTCGACCGGAGACCAACACAATACAATCGGAAGGCTAGAAGGTCACCCGGACCCGCCAAGCCCATGGGCACGTTTATCGAGGTAACACGGTATCTCCAGACACCCAAAGACACGGTCACGAAACTTCACGGGGTGTCTAGGACACACACGGCTCAAGGGGGGCACGATCAGCCGCAGACCGCCCGCCCCGGGCAGCCCGGATGGTCACTACAATAACACGCTATAGGTCCATAGCGCGTTCAAGCAGAACGCGCTAGGAACCTATAGCGCGACAAGGCAGGTCGCACTATGTTTCCATAGCGCGACAGTCCAGAACGCGCCATAGCCCTATAGCACGACAGGAACCGCCAAACTGTTCATCTTCTCCGATGAACGCGCCCCGTCGGGGCAGCGCGACCATCAAGAACGCGCTACTGGAGCATAGCCCGTTCTCAGTCCGCGCCCGAAAACGGTGGAAACCGCGGGAAAAACCATTCCACGCCCCGTCCACCCCTAGGTAAAGGGGAAACAAAAGGGGAAACCTTCCCCAAGCCCCTAGGCATGCATCTAAACCCCTGGATTGCCCGAAAACCCAGTAAAACGGAAGATCCGGCTCACACCTCAAAAACATGCATTTTGCCCAAATCGCCCCGTTTAGCCCGCTCGGCTCACCACGGCCTACAAAACTCGCGGGAAAAGAAGTGCACGAGCTGGGGGACCATCACCCTACCTCCACCGAAGATTTCGCGCACCGCGGACGCCGATCCACGAAGAAAACGCCGTTGAAGCCTCGCCGTTCCACGAACCCACGGCCGAGCTTCCACGCGCCTCCACCGCCTCGATCCTCATCCATCCTCGCCTGCGCCTCGCCCGCGCCGTCCCCCGCCTCGCCTGTACTCCGCCCCGTCGGCCGTCGAGAGAGAGGGTGAGAGGAGAGAGCGTGAGAAGAGAGAGGGAGAGAAGAGAGAAATGAGAGGGGAGAGAGGAAAGGGTTTATATATAGGAAAAATCCAGAAATTCAGAAAAATCCGAAAAAATAGAAATCACACTCTCGCGATCCTTGGAACGCACCGATCGCAACGGTACCACACGCGCCCATGTGATTGGCCCGGTTCTCCCGCAACGAGCTTCCGAAGGAAAAGCTGAAACCCACGCCGGGAATCGGAAAACACACGCGGGAAAAGCCGCGGAACGCTTCCGGGCCTCCGAAACGACTCCGGATCGCGCCGATCCGAACACGGAAGATGTCCGAAACAAAATTTCGGACACAACGGAGTCAGACACTCCGAGAAACCAGATCCGGGACCCACGAACACGGATTCGAAGAACCTGGGGCATTACAGCCCTCCCCCCTTAAAAGAATTTCATCCTCGAAATTTAGGACTAGCACCAAGTCACAGGGGAAGAACGCCATAACTCACTGACAATGCCGTCAGAACCCCAGCACAGAAAATCTCGATTCTCACGAAAACACCAATCCTGAGGGACACAGCCAGACTTACAGTTGCAAACAACACCTCGCTCCTTGCGCCGAGCACACTGGCCAACAGAGCAGGTATATACCAAAGGGCACAGTCCGGCATCACCTCAGACACCACGGAAACCAATCAAGGCGCCGCTGCCACCATCTCGCTCACCGAGGAAACACAACCCTCGACACGAGCAACAGCTACCGATCCAGTCTATGGTCGGCAGACAAATCGCACATCAGCTTCGCAGCCAGCTGACAGGTCGCACGCCCTCCTCAAGGGAGCAACCAAAACAGAGCCTCAACAAGCTCAAGCAGTCCTCTCCGCAGACCGCAACCAGAACATCGGCTCAGCACCAAGAAACACCTTACACATGGCAAGCCGAAAGTCGGACATAACACTGTGCCAACTCTCGTCAGAAGACAAACTTCGACAAGGTCCAGATCCCATCCGGAAAGGCACATCACAGAAACGACCACCAAAGGTATCGCTGGCACACGGCTCTCGCCATGCTCGAGCCCCAACAACCAGCGTCTTCTGTCTCTGAAAAGACCATTCACTGGTCACCAACTGCTCGTCAACGGGAAACCTCCGCTTGCTCAGCTTCTTCCTTCTTTCCTGGTCCTCGACCGGGTCCAAAGGAAACATTCCAAACCTCGGCAAGCCATCCGTTGACTCACACACAGACTGAAGCAGCATCTCGAGCAGCACTCCTTTCGGACACCGCATCCGAGCTCGAACATCGCTCCAACTCGACCCTCTCGGGGAGCACGACGAAACCAAATGACGGATCCTGGTGTCTTCAATCATCACCTCACTGGACTCAGACTCACAGGGGAATCATCCCATGCTGGTCACCAAACCATGGATAACTATTGCGACACCAACATCCTATCAAGGACCATCCACCGACGCCAACCTCACAAAAGGCCTCCGCCCACAGGCGTCACTCTTCCATCTGGTCTCATCAAATCCTTCGGTCAATCCAAGTGGACACCTGCCAATCCCGATTCTGCCCTTACCACAGAGCCACGGGACACCACCTGAACAGTGCTCACGGGTCCCCAAAGCAACAAACATCTCACCGCGGTTGGCTACGAGACTAGCCTTACCAGTCACTCACAGCTACCAATAGGAACCCACAGCCTGCCAGAGATCACTTCTCCAAGAACGATCTCATCCGAGGACACGACTGGGAACACAAGTCGGGCACCAAGCCACCGACTCTGACCAACACGTCCTCGACCTCCGTCAGGCGACATTCTCAACAACCCCATCCAGGTCCAACACCGACGCCTGACACGGCTTCCAACACAGGAACAGGGTACTCATGCGGCGCACCCGCCAGCATATTCCCCCAACACTCCATCTTGCCAGTGCCAAGAATCACAATATCTCGGGCAACGGCACGACAATGACACATTTCACACCGAGGAACCCATCCTCCGATGCTCAACGCAAACTCAGGAATCCGCCCGTAGCAACCAACGCTACGATCCTGAACCATTGGGTTATGGGCCCACCATGCTTCCGCTGCGCACTCAAATCCACGCGCACAACCGAGAAAGCAAACATCGCCCAACCAGCACTCGTCCTTCCGGAACAGCACCAGCACCCTCACACGACAAGGGAATGGGCACAACTTCTCACAGGCAACCGCCTTGCCAAGACAAGGAGCACGTCTCGCACGGACTTCATGGCACACAAGGCCAACCAATCCGAACACACAATGCAAGACGACGATCCTTAGCCGAACGCAATCTCTCCAACCAAAGGAGAAACCAGCGCACTTCCGACTAACGGAAGAACTCCATGCTCGACCTGACCTCAAACCTCGCGCACGCTGGAAACAGCACCATCCAGCACCAAGAAAAACCATCGCTTCCGTCAGGTCAGCGCCTCCGACGCACTCGGCGAGTGTCACGTCAGACCACACTCACAGCATCTCTCAATGCACCACCATTGTAATTCCTCGAACTGCAACACACCATGCCAAGAGCCGCAACACGAGCCATAACAACAACCGCCGACGCTCATCCTCGAGTCCCGAACTCGCCGTGGAGCATTCACATCTCAAGTCAACTCCAGGGCGAACACAACCCAATCACACACAAGAGCGCAGGAGCAAGACTTACTGGGACACCACAGCCCATCCTGCCTCAGAATCCGGAAAACAATCGGGACCGACACGTCATTTCTGACGCCATAGAGCACGACAAGGGCATCAGGCTCGATGAAACAGCAGCTCACCGAGAAGATCCTCCGCTCACCCGAGCACACTTCTCGATTAGAGCACCCGCTCTGCCACCTTAAACCACGACCAGAACACCTCAAGGGCTGGACAAACCTCAAGCTAGAGTGGCCAAAACCGGCAGCAGCTCCCTCGAAGCATGCTTATGGCCACTTAACCACGAGAAATCCTCTCCAGCCACCTGACCATACTGCAGATTCCTCAAACGCAGCACCGCGAACTCACGCCTGCCAGCAACCTCTGCCCAACGCAGCACAACCAGGGCCACCACCGATGAGGGAGAAGGCTCTCAACCTCGATCCTTAGACCCCACGCTGGCACGAAAGCCGTGGATAGCAACCACCTTCACAGCGCCGCACAGCGCACTCAAGCTCTCAAGCGAGAAACTAGGCAGAAAGCCAACACAAAACCCTAAGCCAGCTGCCGACTGTACTGGACCTTATGGACTCTGATCACTACAATATTTTGAATCTCTATGTACGCCCACAACCACCGCTCTGATACCATCTGTAACGACCCGAGAATCCGATTACCGGGAAGGCCCGATAACCCGAGACTCGCACCGCCGCCCACGAGTCGGGAGGGCTCGGAAGGGCTAAAAGGAGTGTGGAGGCACAAAGAAATAGGAAATAAAGCATGACAATTCAACAATTAACAGAAATAAATAAACAACCACCACAACAGAGTCCAGTCCAACAGAAAGTACAGTCTAAAGCAGTAAAACGTACCACATGCCAAGTGAACACTCGGCCCGGCAAGCTCGCAACTGAGAACCTCCGCCCCGCACCCTCGAACCGCGAGGAAGAACCGCTACACCTGAAAAGCAGGGAATGAGTCTCCAAAACAGAGACTCAGCAGGGATCCCGCGGAACCCCAATCGGAAACGACGGCGGTAGCGGAAAGGAGAGATACGACCACAGCAGGAACAGCAAACCGATGGCCAGTCAAAAACTCGGCACTACAGCTACTCCTACTGCCAGAAGGCAGACCTCGATCACGCAGTTGAAGCTACCGAACCACGCTAGTACCACCTACCGAAGTAAGAACACACGGCAACCACGCCGTAGAGGCATGTCCCCCGGACAGCCAACCTGGACACGCTGTCCAACGTGCAACCCCGACCATCCGATCGCGGGTACCGCACAACAAGACCCAACCTCGGTAAAGCCACTAGCACTAATCTCACGGCGCAAGAACCGACACACGTGCCAAGGTGAAACAACTGAACTCACCGGTCAACACGACCAAAAACCCGAAGGTCAAAGACACAGAGACTGACAGTCTGTCACTCCGTACTTGACAGGAGTACCACCCACTAGAAGCACAGTCGGTAGCGTCCCCTGACGTCTTACACCGCACCGCAGGTGAACCGCCTGACGTGGTAGGTCCTACCCGAGGCGCGAACACCATACAAGTAACCACAAACAAGTGACTAGCTGGGGTCGCGCCCGTCGACGTGCGTCCACTGTCCCCAACCACGTGTGCACACACCGACCACGCGTCCTAGGTCTGGCCCTCTGACCGGTTTTCCCCTGGCACTGGACTCTGATTTGACGAGGGGTCCGACGGTAACCAGTCTAAAACCGTCCTCAGGGTAAGCCCGTACACCACTCCCTGGTGTGATCAGCACACGCGTACTGATATGCTACGACTAGTGGAGGGTCACTGAAGGAGTAGACTCTCAAGACAACGGAAAACAACGTCCGAATCCGACGACATACGGGGACCACCCCACGTACCGGCCCCGTCGCACGGTGACCACAGTCGGAGAAGAAACGGGACTCACAGTCCACGGCCACGCACGCACCGTGCGCTAGAGTCGAGAAAGCTCAAGTGGCGCTAAGCCACTGGACTCTGGCAGTCCTCTAGACGCACTACACCCAACGGTCCTTGAGTCACAAGACTCGGGGTCAAGACCGTTGTACGCAACAGCACAAGGCCGTCAATCTAGTCCAATCTCTAGGTCTAAAACCACGGTAGCACAAGTACTGAGACAACTCACGAGTCGCTAAGACCACTCCCTCGGGAAGGGAACGCAAAGGACCAAGGCCACCCACACGGGCCACATGGAAAACACAGAAGCACGATTCCCAGGGCAGCACACAAGCCACCACGTCGATTTCCCATCTTGAAGCAAGCGGGAAACCTCCAACCCCAGGCCGGACAACTGGACTCGCAGTCCAAGGCCAAACACGTGGCCCACATGGAAATCACCTTCCAAAGGAAACCCACGACATGCGGGGGAGACCCCACCGCACACACACCGATACACGGTGACTCGATCGAGCGTAACACGAAAGCCTAACACGCGAGAAGTCACCCGGACTCTCAACCCTATGGGCACGCTAAATGAGATAACACGGTCCTCCAGACACCCTCAAAACACGGACACAGAATCCCATGGGTGTCTAGCACTCACGAGACCACAAGTCGACCACTGGGTCACAACCGGGTCGACCGGAGACCAACACAACACAATCGAAGGCTAGAAGGTCACCCGGACCCGCCAAGCCCACGAGCACGCTTATCGAGGTAACACGGTACCTCCAGACACCCAAAGACACGGTCACGGAACTTCACGGGGTGTCCAGGACACACACGACTCAAGGGGGGCACGATCAGCCGCAGACCGCCCGCCCCGGGCAGCCCGGATGGTCACTACAATAACGCGCTATAGGTCCATAGCGCGTTCAAGCAGAACGCGCTAGGAACCTATAGCGCGATAAGGCAGGTCGCGCTATGTTTCCATAGCGCGACAGTCCAGAACGCGCCATAGCCCTATAGCGCGACAGGAACCGCCAAACTGTTCATCTTCTCCGATGAACGCGCCCCGTCGGGGCAGCGCGACCATCAAGAACGCGCTACTGGAGCATAGCGCGTTCTCAGTCCGCGCCCGAAAACGGTGGAAACCGCGGGAAAAACCATTCCACGCCTCGTCCACCCCCAGGTGAAGGGGAAACAAAAGGGGAAACCTTCCCCAAGCCCCTGGGCATGCATCTAAACCCCTGGATCGCCCGAAAACCCAGTAAAACGGAAGATCCGGCTCACACCTGAAAAACATGCATTTTGCCCAAATCACCCCGTTTAGCCCACTCGGCTCACCACGGCCTACAAAACTCGTGGGAAAAGAAGTGCACGAGCTGGGGGACCATCACCCTACCTCCACCGAAGATTTCGCGCACCGCGGACGCCGATCCACGAAGAAAACGCCGTTGAAGCCTCGCCATTCCACGAACCCACGGCCGAGCTTCCACGCGCCTCCACCGCCTCGATCCTCATCCATCCTCGCCCGCGCCGTCCCCCGCCTCGCCCGTACTCCGCCCCTTCGGCCGCCGGTGAGAGAGGGTGAGAGGAGAGAGCGTGAGAAGAGAGAGGGAGAGAAGAGAGAAATGAGAGGGGAGAGAGGAAAGGGTTTATATATAGGAAAAATCCAGAAATTCAGAAAAATCCAGAAAAATAAAAAATCACACCCTCGCGATCCTTGGAACGCACCGATCGCAACGGTACCACACGCGCCCATGTCAATGGCCCGGTTCTCCCACAACGAGCTTCCGAAGGAAAAGCCGAAACCCACGCCGGGAATCGGAAAACACACGCGGGAAAAGCCGCGGAACGCTTCCGGGCCTCCGAAACGACTCCGGATCGCGCCGATCCGAACACGGAAGATGTCCGAAACAAAATTTCGGACACAACGGAGTCAGATACTCCGAGAAACCAGATACGGGACCCACGAACACGGATCTGAAGAACCTGGGGCATTACACAGGGGATCCCGCTGAACCAGGAGTTTCCTTTGGCGGGTCGTCAGTACAGAGGTCGGGACACACATTTGCTAGCTGCGGCGTGGTGGGACTTCTACTGTCACCGGGAGCCGGAGTGACTGTCGACGCCTGTGCCGGGACGCAGGGGACGGTTCGACATCCACTACACCAGGTGGTGGTTTGAGCATAGTCATCAGTATCGACAGAAGGCCTCGGCGATCCGGAAAGCCAAGGAGACCCGTCTCTTGAGGGAGGACCTGCCCCTCATTGCACTAGATGACGGGTACCTGCGGACTCGCTTCTCTCGGATTCGTCAGGAGGTAGAGCCGTTGGTGCAGCAGGCACCCCGGGGGAGCCGAGCCTCTTTGTCTGCGGGGCGGAGCGGCTATGGGGCACTGAAGCCCCTCAAGCAGGCGCGGGCGGCGCCTGGAGGTATCGGAGCCAGGGCCCCTCAACCCATGATGTCGAGGACTTGGTGGACCTAATTTCTGGCAGACTGCAGGGTCGAGCAGAGGGGTTCGCTGGACCAAGTGCTCCCCGAGGGGAGCTTTACAGATACGGTGACTTACGACTGGAGGCGCCATATCACCCACGCGATCGGGTCATCTGGACCGGTAGAGCTCGTGTCCCTCATTGAGTGCGCTTACACCCTGAGGGACATAAAAGAGGCGGTCACGCAGGCCGCTCGAGTTGTAGGCTTGAAGCCAGAGCAGCTAGTTCCTCTACCACTGACCCCCTTCGTGACTTCAGGTAAGATCTCTTCATTAGCCTGCTAGCCCTGCTTTGTTGTTTTCTAGGGTATATGGCTGAGAGATCTTGTGTGGCTGTGTTTGACAGGTTCTGTGGTGGACAAGAATCACCACTCCACGGGGACGTCTTCCGGGGAAGGTGACGGGGCCCTTCAGCCCTGAAGGAAGCGCCCTCGGGTAGAGACCGGAGTCAGGGAGGTTGGTGAGTCCTCTTGGGGACCCTCTGCCAGGGAGCATATCGAGGCGGAACCGGCTCTGAGTAAGTGCCATACCCGCCTGCTCACTTTATATTGATTCAGTCTTGACGATCGGCTAACATCGTGCAATTGGGTTTGCTTTTCACAGCGCCATTGGAGACCGGGGCTGCCGCGGCTTTCTCGCCGCCCCCGGAGGTCGACCCACTCCCTGACGACGGGGTCGATCATGAGATAGATATGGAGGGGCTGCTTAGTCTGATGGACGAAACTGCCCTGAATGTTGAGACCTTCCCCGACTTTGAGCCATGGAAGGCTTCAAAGGATGCCCAGCCAGGTAAATGACTCTGGGACCGAGCATGTTGCATTTATGGCTGTATTTGCTTCTAGGAGTTGACATCGTTGCTGGTGTTATGCAGAGGTGGCCGGGACATCAGAGATCGCAGCTTCTTTGGCAACGCAAGGCGAGGTGCCCCCATCCGTTGACGGGCATGAGCCCGGTGTGACCCAGGATGGCTTGGGTAGGTCTTGGACTGTTACGGGGAGTATTGCCCTTCCATCGTAGAGTTGCGGGGATGCCGATACTGATTGACTTTATGATGTCATTTGCCAGGTGAGGATCCGGTCGCCACTCTGGAGATGATTCAGGAGCTGGTCCGCACCAGCCCTTCAGTGTCTCTTCCCTCCTTTGAGGGGGAGCCTGAGGGGAGGAGTGCTTCGATGGCGCCCACGGCCGAGGAAGTGTCTAGCTTGTTGCCACAGCTGTTGGGGGGTGGGGGGTGGAGTGAGCTTCCCTGCCGGCTGTGGTGTCGGCCTGCACCGTGGGGCTGGTCAGGTCCTCAAGCATGGGACCCTCAGGTACGTAGCTGGGGACTTAGTCATTCCTGTTAAGCCCTTTGTGCTGATTATCTTCTAGGGCTAAGGTCCTGTTAGTATTGTTTACAGGTGTACCTTAGCCTCTAGAAGAGGGTGAGCTACCCCGCAACGGGGCTGAGATGGTGGAGGAGGGGCCCACAGAAGTGGCCCCTACCGAGGGCGATGAGGAGATCGTCGATATCAAAAAGGTTTTGGAGGGGAGTGCTCCGGCCGGTGAGTTTTCTGTCTATGACTCTTAGCTGGAGAGGCATCCTTATATAGAGCTAGGTCTTGTGATGATCTTGTTTGCTGCGTTGGCTTGCAGGAGCTTCTGGTTCGGCCACCTTTGGGAGTTCATCGGGGACTTCATTGAGCTCTTCAGACGATGGCGGCTCGGAGATGGAGACAGGGGAGAGTTCGAGCTCGAGCTCTTAGTCCTTCGGGGCCTCTGCTAGTAGGGAGGTCCCGACGGGGACCCCTCCTAGAGGTATGCAGTGATCCTTTCCATCCTTATTTGATGCTTGTTAGCTCTACAAGGCAGAGTGCTGACATTCTTGAGTTACTTACAGCATCAGATCATGGAGAAGAACATGCGTCGGCTCTTGGTGAGGGCGGGCATGAGGAGTCCCTGTCCCACCTGTGCTTGCTGGAGATGATCGGGCGGTGGAGGAATCATTGCCCTCTCCGACCCCGACAGGTGACGCCATGGAGGCGGGGGTGCAGTTGCCTTCCCCGACCCTGACAGATGATGCCACAGGGGCAGCTGGGCTTGTTCCAGGTAAGGAGTGAAGACTTATCTCCTTCTTTTTCTTAGGGTTTTCACCTTGTTTGTTGAAGGAAGCCTTTGTGTACTACTTACTCCCATTGGTGTTTGTCGGAACTATGCAGGTTCCACTGGAGTGCTGGCTGAGTCCGGAGACCTCTCCCTAGATTTAGGGGTTGCGTGGCCTCCATTCGCCTCCCCGCCAGAGCCATTGCTGGAGGTGAGTGCAGGTGCCACCCTGCTCCAGTGGGCGCGAGGCTACTAACAAAGTGAGCCCCTCCCCTCTCCGGAGGACCTGAGGCAGCGGCTGCGGGAGTGCACCCAGGGCTACCACGTGCTCGGATTCCCGTGCGAGCTCTGGATGTCTACGTTGGCTGGGATCTGGGCCGAGTACTTGTGGCTCCGCGAGGTTTAGGCGTAGAGGGCTTAGAGGCTGGCGGCGATTCGGGAGGTGCAGGAGCAACTGGCTCGGCTTGTGTCAGCCGTAGCCAAGCAAAGGAGTTACGCCGAAGCGACTGCGTCAGCATCTTAGGAGCGAGCCGCACATCTAAGGGAGGTGGAGAGCCAGGCCAAGGCCTTGAGGAAGGCCAGTGAGGAGCCGCATGTAGTCGCTGAGTGCATCCGAGCTGAGTGGCAGGCGGCTGAGACCACAGCCGGAGCCAGTGCTCAGCTCTTGTCCACCTTGGAGGCGGAGCTTGCAGCATCAGACTTTCACCTTGCGGTGCTAGAGGGGACTGAGCCGGAGCCCTGATTATATCTTCCCTCCCCCCTTTTTTTGATGTCTGGAGTGTATGGATTTTGTTACCCCAAGGGCATGTCTTGGGCTCCTTTTACAGAGTATTAATGACAAACTCCAGGTCCTTTGCTTACTGGGTTGCTCCCTCTCTTCTTTGATGGAATGGAATGATGTGTGCGAACTGACGACCACTTGTTGTTAGTCGTGCTTACTTGTTCTAGGATGCATCGTCATGAGTGATGAGGAATAACAGGGACCGGGTTCAAAGAACTCAGGACTAGAAGCTGGAGGTTGAGTACTAGGTAGTAGGGGAAAGAAAGGGCTATATGTGGGGCCAATCCCCCTGGAGGGTAAAAGCCTGCATACCAGAGAACCAACGTAGGCCCGTAGCAGCGGGGCAACTCACGTGGTTTAGAGTTATAGAGGTAATTCTGGAGGGTGTATTAGCCCTAAACTGGATGGTAGAATATTGGCTAACATTTTGCCGTTAGCCCAAGAATAGGATTCGTATGTGTCTGGGAAACTGGGATTGAGCTGGCTAGATGGCCTAGGAGGACATGGCAACCAAGACCGGGACTGGGGAAGGAACTGGAAATTGAAGCTGGGACTGTGACTGGGACTGGGGACCGGGGCTGAAGCCAACTGGGTGACCTGGAAAGGTGAAATGGTTGGGAACTGGAACTGAGTCAGATGGCTAACCTGAGAAGGCGTTATAGCCAAGACTGGAACTGGAGGGTGGGAGACTAGCCTGCAAAGGCGTCGTAGCCGATGCTGGAGTTGAAAACTGGCGGCTGGGCCTATGAGGGCGTTATAGAAGGAGTAGTGGGACTGGTGGTTGGTGGCTGGCCTGTGAAGGCGTTATAGCCGAGAATTGGAACTGAAGGCTGGCGGCTGGCCTGTGAAGGCGTTGTAGCCGTAAACTGGGATTGGAAGCTGGCGGCTGGCCTATGAAGGCGTTGTAGCCGAGGACTGGAATTGGAAGCTGGCGGCTAGCCTGTGAAGGCATTGTAGCCGAGAACTGGAATTGGAAGCTGGTGGTTGGCCTGTGAAGGCGTTGTAGCCGAGAACTGGAACTGGAAGCTGGCGGCTGGCCTGTGAAGGCGTTGTAACCGAGAACTGGAACTGGAGACTGGCTGCTGGCCTGTGAAGGCGTTGTAGCCGAGGCTGGAGCTGGTCAGCTAACCGTGGAGGTGTATAGCCAACTACTGGAGCTGGAATTGGCAATGGCCGACCCTCGGGGGCGTAGTGGCCACCGGCGTCGTGGAGTGATACTGAGGTCGCTGTCGGTGGGATGTCATAGTTGACGGATTTCATCAGTGAGGAGTAGAGAGGAAGAGAGTTTTTTTTGTTTTCTCTTTACCAGCTATACCGCCCTTGCGGGTTTTCGCCAGAGCTGGCCCCCTTTAGCTTTTTTCGGTGCGTCCTCGCGGGTTTTCACACCGAGGGATTACCCGATTTTGCATGAGGCACCCTTTCGGGTTTTCACCTCAGCTGGGTTGGTGGCAATTTTTGCCCCCAGTCGCCTCGTAGAGGGAGTTGACTGAGGCCGCCAGGATATCTCTATCTTTAACCCCATTTTTTTTTGTATATACATTTTTTGGAGACTGCCGTCCATAGCATGTTGCTGTCAGGGGACGTAACCTGAGGCTGGAAGGTGTGGATAGCCGAATATTGTTCGGCTGCCAACAAGAGTTTTCTTTTTTAGAAATCCTCAAGCCATGGTGGCGAAGAGCTAGTTTGTCATGGCAAGATATGACTGGAGTTGTGATTAGTGGATCTGAGATTGTATGGGGAGACTGGAATTCTAATAAACTGGAAGGCTCTGGATTTGCAGGATATGTGGGACGTAGGGGCAGAGAATGATAGATGTCTAGGGATGTATCAGGATATAAGTTTATCGAGACGGTGACTGGAAGCTTGACTATTACAGAGATTGGTTGAACTGTGATGTTGAGGTAAGGGCCAAAGGTTGACCAAACTGAGCGGGAGTCATGCAAGGTTAATTGGGGATTGAAGGGTTTGCGCCGTAGTGGTGCGGATGGGTTGGAGACTGGTTCTGGGTGAAGCTAACGGCCCGCCAAGGAATAGGCGGGAGGCCGTTCTGACTGGTAGGGAGAGGAAGATTTTCTCTTTATCGGCTCTACCACCCTTTCGGGTTTTAGCTAGAGCCGACCCCCTTTAGCTTTTTCCGACGTGCCCTTGCGGGTTTTCACGTCAAGGGGTTCCCCGATTTTGCCTGAGGTGCCCTTTCGGGTTTCCACCTCAGCCGGGTTATTGGCCTTTTTACCCCCAGCCACCCTATTGTGGTGGGGATGACTGGGTCTACCGGGGCATCTCTATTTTTAACCCCATTTTTTTATGTATATTTTTTTTTGACTTACCTATGAGCCTGGCGACTAGACTGGGGCTGGTGCAGAAGCGCTTGTGCTCCCATGGCGACGGGAACGAGGGCAGGAAATCAGCCCCCGCGGATACCCGGCGGCGGTTCTGAGGAGCTGAGCGGGATGGTTGACTGGGAATTGTAGACTGGGAGGACTGGCCGGTTGGATGCCTCACGAGGGAGGACCGGCCTTATTGGTGGTAGCTGAGATGTGCGCCTTAGTCCGGCTGGCTCACGAGCTCATGCTCTGGTGCATAATATAGCTTCATGTGTTTGCCGTTGAGAGGCGGGAACGGTCTGTGACCTTTGTGATCAACAACCGTGTAAGCCCCTCCCTCATAGACATTCTGGATGATGTATGGTACTCGCCAATTTGGCTGCAATTTTTCACTGGAGCGCCCTGCCATGACCTCTTTTTCCTTGATCATGACGAGGTCACCTTGCTTGAAAGCTCGCTGCCTGACGAGCTTATCATAGGTCCGGGCCATGCGAGCCTGGTATACTTGTAGGTGTTTGTAGGCTTCAAGTCGCCTGCCTTCTAGGTTGGCGAGGTCTTCTAGCCTTCTCTAGTACTCGTCTTCATCAGAGCCGGCAAGGCCGATGTGGATTGCCACCCGATAAGAGGCTAACTGGACTTCAATGGGGATAACTGCTTCCGCCCCGTAAGCAAGGGAGAATGGCGAGCACCCCGTGGGGGTTTTATAGACCATCTGATAAGCCCATAATGCTTCGAAGACCTTTTCACCCTAGTCGCATTTCCGATGGCTAACCATCTTAGCCAGGAGCTTACAGAGGGTCTTGTTGAAGGCTTCTGCTAAGCCATTAGCCTGGGGATTATAGACTGAAGAAGTTCTCCAGTCGATTTGGAATTTGACCGCTAACTGGTATACTGCCTTATTCTTGAAGGGTGTCCCGTTGTCAGACACTATGCAGCTGGGAGTACCAAATCGGTATATAATGTTGTGCCGGACGAATCTGGCAACGACTTCGCCGGTGACCTCTCGCAAGAGTAGAGCCTCCGCCCAGTGGGAGAAATAATCAGTGGCAGCCAAGATGTATTTATGGCCCTTGGAAGATGGCGGGAAAGGCCCCGCGATGTCCATGCCCCACTCAGCGAATGGCCAAGTGGGGGCTGTAGGACGCAGTGGGTTGGGAGGTCTTCTGGGTACTGGGCCAAAGGCTTGGCATTGATGGCTTGTACGGGCATACTGGATGCAGTCTGGTACATGGTTGGCCAGTAGAAGCCTTTGAGCTTGATGTTGTGCTTCATTCGGTCTCCGGCCTGGTGTGCACCACACAATCCGGAGTGAACCTCCTGCATGATGGCTCGAGCCTCCGCTGGAGAGACACATCTCAGAAGAATTGACTTGTCCTTCTCGTGGACGAGCCGATACGGAGAGTCGCCGATCAGCTCATAAGAGGTTGCTCGACGGAGTAGCTGGACTCTTTGAGCTCGGTCAGGGGGGAGCCACCCTTTCTTGAATTTACTGATAGGCATGCCAATCATCTTCTTCTGGAGGTGTGGTCTGGTCAAGGTCATGGACCTCGTAGATGGTAAGACCAGTGTCACCTTCGAGTGAGCTCGGCATCAGCCTTCTGTGCTTGATGACGATGTCGACCTCGCCCTCGGGTGGAAGCCTGATGGCGGCGTCCAATTTGGCCAAGGAGTCCGCCTGAGCGTTGCTGCTCCTGGGGATGTGGTCTATTTCAAAGAAATAGAACTTCTGGGTTAATCTGGTGACGGCGGTATGGTATGGAACCAACTCTGGCTTCCGCACATCGTAGATGTCGAGGACCTGCCGGACTATAAGCTGGGAGTCCCCATAGGCTTTGAGGCATTTAATGCCCATGTGGAGAGCCATCTGGACGTATTCGGCTTCATTGTTGGTCAGGGACTTCATGAGGGCACATGAGTTGTACAAAACTCCGCCCTGAGGAGTTAGGAAGACTATGCCGGCACCTGCCGTAGTGGCTGGATCCTGGTTGCTCCAGGTGATCCCTCGGGAAGCACCGTCGAAGTAGAGCTCCCAGCAAGGTACGCTGGCTGTGAGAGCGCTTGGCTGCCAATAATGCAAGACATCTCCACTCTGTTCAACTGGTTGTTGCGATTGGGTAGCACTGGACTCCTCGTCCGGGAGCTCCGAGCTGAAAGGTGAATTGTCTGGCACTGGATGGGCTGCCAAGAATTCATCCATACCCTGTCCTTTGATTGCTTTCCTGGGGACATAGGTAATGTTGTACTCCATCAGTAGGAGAGCCCACCTTCCCAGTCTGCCTGAGAGGACAGGTCGTCGAGAAGATACTTCAGAGGGTCATGCTTGGATATAAGCTCGACTCGATGAAATAGGAGGTAATGCCGCAGCTTCTTAACTGTGAACACCAATGCCAAGCAAACTTTCTCCATGGGGGAGTAGCGGTACTCGGCGCCGATTAACTTCCGGCTGAGGTAATAGAGGGGTTACTCTTTACCTTCTTCATTGATTTATGCCAACATAGCTCCTAGCGAAGCGTCCATGGCGGCATTGTAAAGAATGAGGGGTTTACCCTTGATTGGTGCCCCCAAGACTGGGGGAGTAAGGAGGTACTCCTTGATTTGCTCAAAAGTCGCCTGGCATTCCGAGTCCCATGTAAACGGGGCGTTTTTCTTCATCAGCTTGCTGAAAGGCGCGCACTGACCTGAGAGGTTAGAGATAAACCTCCGAATGTAGGTTAGCCTCCCTTGGAAGGACCTGAGCTCAGTGATGTTGCTGGGTAGCAGAACCTCCCGGATCGCTTTGATCTTGTTAGGATCCACCTCGATTCCTCAGTACCTGACAACGAAGTCGAGAAATTTGCCACTGGATACGTCGAAGGCGCATTTCATGGGGTTCATCTTGAGCCCATATTGCCAGAGACGCTCGAAGACTTGTCGAAGGTCATGCAAATGGTCTTCGCGCCTTTTGGTCTTGACTGTTGAACCCCCTCCTTGTGGGTATTACTAAATAGATTTTGATGATGACCAAACACTATTTTTATGTGTGAATTGAAATTGAGTTGTTCCAACATGAAAAGCTTTGGAAATGCACATCCTTGATGTAGACTTGGAGCTTTTGGAGGTACAAGAGTAACTTCGTCTGGTAAGACTTTTTGAACGTAAAATTACAATGCTAGTCCAAGGCCATGATGGCCACATGGAGTGATGAAGATCAGGAGGAATCTGGAAATGAAGATGGACTAGATGAGCTAGTCCAGAATCTATGTCTCATGGCCAATGACGACGAAGGAAATGAGGTAGATTCTGAAACTGAAATTCTTGCTTGTGAACAATGGCAAATTGCATATGAATCTTTATATGAAAAATGTAAAAGATTCAAATCTGAAAATAGAAATTTGAAAAAGAAAATTGATCTTTTTGTGCATACTAAAAAATCATGTGAAGAGTGCCATGCCTTAAAATCAGAAAATGAAAAGATGAAGCATGAAAATGAAATTCTTGCATCCAAAATTGAACTGTTTGAAGAAGAGATTTCATGCATGAGAGTAGAACAATCCACATTTCTGAAAATGCATGAAGAATTGAAAAATGATATGAAACAAGAAAAGCTTGAAAGCATTACTTGTAATGAAGCCAAAGTAAAGGCTGAAAAACAAAGCCAATCTCAAATGGCTCAAATAAAAGAGCTAAAGGATGCTCTTGCCATCCTTGAAAAATCAAAAGTTCAAACAACCCATTGGGCCCCCATAAGTTCAGCATCCTCCAAACCAAAGAAACACATGCATAATTCCTTTTCAAATGTTGGTAGAAGGAGAAAAAGTGATAGAGCCATCACTTGTTTCTATTGTGAAAAAATGGGTCATGACATGTATGATTGTAGAATTCTGAAATATGATGAAGAAAATTCTGCTAGATTCAGAAATAGATCATATATGCATCATGCCTCTAACCGTCATGGACCCAAGCTTGCTTGGGTACCCAAATCTCCATAAGCACTTTGGTTGAATTGTAGGTCTACTCGAGAGCTCAAAAGAACAAATGGTATTTGGACAGTGGTTGCTCTCGGCATATGACGGGAAACAAGGAATGGTTTGTGGACCTGCATGAAAAGGATGGTGGGACGGTAGCATTCGGTGGTAAGGACAAAGGTAAAATCATCGGAGAAGGTAAGATAGGTAAGAACCAAAATCATACCATTGAAAATGTATTACTTGTGAAAGGTTTGCATCATAATCTCTTAAGCATAAGCCAACTTTGTGATAAATGATGCAATGTGATTTTTGATTCTAACCACTGCACTGTTTTGAATAGAAATACTCATGAGATAAAGTTCATTGGTTTCAAGTATAACAATGTTTATATGATAGACTTGAATGATGCCTCTCATGAGAATTTATGTTTTGTTGCAAGGAACAATGATGATGCTTGGCTCTGGCATCGCCGGCTTGGGCATGCTAGTTTCAATGTTTTGCTGAAATTATCTAGAAATGATTTGGTAATTGGACTGCCCAAGTTGAAGGCCGTCGATGATGGAGTGTGTGGGGCGTGTAGCATGGGGAAACAAACAAGGATATCATTCAAGAGCAAGAATGATGTGACCACATCGAGACCCCTTGAAATCATCCACATTGATCTCTTTAGACCAAGTAGAACACACAGCTTGGGTGGTAAATTATATGGTTTTGTAATTGTGGATGATTACTCAAGATTCTGTTGGGTTTACTTCATTTCTCATAAAAATGATGCCCTGACGGAATTTGAAGTATTTTGCAGGGTGGTTCAAAATGAAAAGGGGTTTTGTATCAAAACCGTGCGGAGTGATCACGGCAGGGAATTTGATAACCGTGAGTTTAGCAATTTTTGCAGGGATCAAGGCTACACTCATGACTTCTCCGCACCAAGAACCCCCGAACAAAATGGCATTGTTGAAAGGAAGAATAGAACACTGATCGAAATGGCAATAATCATGCTAAATGAGTATAATCTGCCGAGGTATTTTTGTGCTGAAGCAGTGAACACAGCCTGCTACATAATCAAGCGTGCCATGGTAAGACCGCTGTTGAAGAAAACCCCCTATGACCTGTACCGAGGTAAGAAGCCAAACATTTCATATCTTAGACCATTTGGCTCAACCTGTTACATTCATAACAATGGTAAGATAGACCTGGCAAAATTTGATCCCAAAAGTGACAAAGGTATACTTCTTGGGTACTCACTTAGCTCAAGAGCATATCGAGTGTACAACTTGAGAACTCTTGTAGTTGAGGAAAGCCCCCATGTCATTATTGATGAATCATCTCAAAATAGAACTAATGAAAAATCTATCTTGCAGGATGATGAGTTGGATGTTGGAGATATCGGGAAAAAAGAAAGAAAAACTGAGAAACAAGAAGAAGAAGAACCACAAGAAGATGATGCTAATCAGGAAATTCAAGTTGAACAACAGCTACCAATGCAATGGACCTTTCCAAAGGACCATCCGTCGGACAATGTGATGGGCAATGTAGAAGAAGGAATACGGACACGAGCCTCTTTCAGGGAAGTTGAAAATCAGGATTACATAGCTTTGCTTTCTCAATTTGAACCTCACTCCATATAAGAAGCCTTGAATGATGAGTCATGGATCATGGCCATGCAAGAGGAACTACACCAGTTCCAAAGGAACAAAGTGTTGTTCCTTGTTCCATGACCTAAGAATCACTCCGTGATCGGAACGAAATGGGTTTTCCGAAACAAAACAAACGATCAAGGAGTGGTAACTAGGAACAAGGCCAGGCTAGTGGCCAAAGGCTATAGCCAAGAGTTAGGAATTAACTTTGATGAGTCTTTTGCTCCAGTAGCAAGACTTGATGCAGTGAGGGTTCTCTTAGCATTTGCATGTTGTCACAATATCAAATTATTTCAAATGGATGTGAAGAGGGCATTTTTGAATGGATATATCCAGAAGGACGTGTATGTGGAGCAACCACCGGGGTTTGAAGACACAAAGCATACAGACCATGTGTACAAGCTAGACAAGGCACTTTACGGTCTGAAACAAGCACCTCGTGCATGGTATGAATGGTTAAGTGGTTTCCTCATTCAAAATGAATTCAAACGAGGTAATGTTGATCAAACCCTCTTTACAAAATTGAATGGTAAGGAAATCTTAATTGTTCAAGTTTATGTTGATGATATTATTTTTGGCTCCGCTAATGATACTCTCAGTAAAGACTTTGTAAAATTAATACAAAGTGAGTTTGAAATGAGTCTTATGGGAGAGAGAACATTTTTCTTGGGATTGCAGGTAAATCAAACGGTAGATGGGCTGTTCATACATCAAAAGAAGTATGCAATGGAGTTGCTGAAAAAATTCAACTTGACCTCTACCAAACCACAACCAACTCCCATGTCCACCTCAATAAAAATTGATCAAGATGAATTAGGTAAATCCGTAGATAAAAAACTCTTCAGAAGCATGATCGGTTCCCTGTTGTATTTAACTGCCAGCAGGCTCGACATTCAATTTGCTGTGTGTTTGTGTGCACGATTTCAGTCCATTCCAAAAGAATCACACATGTCGGCTGTTAAACGAATTTTCAGATATATTGCTGGTTCAAGTAATTTAGGATTATGGTTTCCGCGTAATTCGAGCTTTGATTTAATTGCTTATTCCGATGCCGATTATGCGGGTTGTAAAGTGGATCAGAAAAGCACTAGCGGGTATTGCCAATTTCTTGGAGGATGCGTGGTCTCATGGGCCTCCAAGAAATAAAACTCAGTGGCTCTATCAACCGTCGAAGTCGAATATGTGGCTGTCGGGAGTTGCGTTGCCCAGGTGCTATGGATCCAACAACAGATGATTGATTATGGCATTTCTTTCAAAAACACTTCCATCTTGTGTGACAACACTTCAGCCATAAACTTGTCAAAGAACCCAGTCCATCACTCTCGCACAAAGCATATTGAGATTAGACATCATTTTCTCAGGGATCATGTGAGCAAGAGTGATGTAGAAATTAGGTTCATTGAAACAGACTAACAAATTACCGACATTTTCACCAAACCTCTAAGTGAAGATAAATTCACAACATTTAGAAGAGAATTAGGGGTTTGTCGGATAGACGTGTCTGAGTCTTGATCAGTTGCATATCTATGTATATACGTCAGCATCGCATGCATGTGCATTAGTATGGTGCATAGTTGAATTTGCCCTTGTCATGCATGTGCATTATTATTGCTTGAAAAACAAACAAAAAATGTATGAAAAATCTTGATTACATATCTTGCATGTCTTTTATTTATAGACTACAACCATGTTTTTGTAATTTCTATGGCCGATATTTCCTTGAGTTCCTTTAACGCCAGCAAGAGAGCATACTCCCTCGAAATCTGAAATTTGGAGACGTTAGAATATGAACGTCTACTATGATCCTAGATTTTATTGAAACAAGTTCCCTAATGCATTCACCCATAAAACAACTCCAATTCCTTGATTCCAACATGATATTATCATTGGGGATTCGAGCCACATCATTTTTTTTCTCTCTTCCCTTTCCCTTCCAAATTTTTGGTGAAAAACAGTGGAAGGGTCGACCCCAAGGGTCGACCCACGCAGAAGGGACGACCCTCGCGATAGCGAATCCTGTCTGGGGCCGGGGTGAAAGTGGTCGACCCGTTACGGTCGGGCGGCGTCCGCAGCATCCGAACCGCCCTAAACGGGGTGGAAACCCTATGTTTCCCACTTCCCATCTCCTAGAACCCCCAAAGCCCCCTTCTAGCCCTAGCCACCACTCCTTTCATGCCCTCAAATCCCCTCTTGGCACCCACATGCTCAAGCCCTAGCCGCGGCCCTCTCGGTGGCGTCCCGCGCACAAATCCTTCCGAGCGCTTCCAACGCGTCTTCCTTGAGCTTCACTACCACTGAGGTATGTTCTTGATGTGTGGAGGATCATAAATCTTTGTGGATAGCATTCCTCTCTCGTTGAACCATCTAGATATACACCCTCATCAACCGGTTCCTTCGGTCTATGTTTAGATGGCCCCAAAGAGGCGTTCTTCTCATAGTAGAGGGGAGTCTAGTGCGGCCATGGCACGTCGTGGTAGGGCGGCCGCATATGGCAGAGAATCTGCGCCTTCGAGCAAGGTTTTGGACAGAAAGGTACTCCGACCTCGAGCGGTATCATTTGTCAATCTTAACCGCCATCTTCTGAGTTTAGTGGATGTTCTTTGCAGTCAGCCAAATTTGGACTTCTTCATGTCTGAACATCGACTCATTTATCCGAATTTGGTGCATCAATTTTATAGCAACTTCACCATGTCCGGGGAACATCCGATTACTGTGGTTAATGGCCAACGGGTTATACTCTCCACAGAATTTTAGGCGTGGCATTTAATCTCCCTCATGAAGGCTTTACATTTGGAGATATTGTGGTTCCTGAAGAAACTATTTATCAAATGATGACATCTGAAGAAAAAGGTGAACATTCTCTTGCTGGGTTAAACGCCAATCATTTTCCTCCGCTGGAGCATATATTACACAGGATGATCACTACTATCGTGCTCCCAAGAGGAGGAGGTGATGGGGACATTGAAGCAAGACCGTCCGCATTTTATTTACATTTATGTCCTTTTATATTTGTATGTATACCCTTGTGTTATATGGGTACGTAATTGTAAGTCTTAGTGGGTTTATATGTAAAATTCCAGTAGGCCCAAGCAAGGGGGCCTGTGGACGCACTTCTCGTCGAACCATCGTTCTGGTTCGTCTGTTGGTCTTATTAAGTGCGTGGGCGTGCCAGTCACCGAAGTGACAATTTATTCGGGCCCCGAAGAGCCCATGGTGCGCTCGATCTGACTTTGTCAGACGATTGTGTGGTTCGTGTCGGGACCGAATCCCGTCGCGCCATAAAGGTCACGACGTCATTTACATCCCCCACACGAGGGAATACCCTTGATTAATTGTCGAAATTAGAGGCCTCGCGGCCGAAAAGAGTAATACTAATTATGCGAGAGAGATAGGGATAGATCACACTGAAGGTTGTATTAAGGCCATAAACTGTCGACCGTGTCGGCCACTCGTAGACCTTTTGTGTTCGGACACAGGTCCGTGGCAGCGTCACAATGAGAAAACCGAGGTAGATCCCTTCAAATGTCTGCCGAGCATGCGGCAATTTTAATGAGGATTCGGAAGGTATCCGGAACGAGAAAACAAATCCGGTCCGATTAGGATGTCGGCCCGAGGTTAGATCAAAGCCTGGCCATATCAGGGTAATTCCCGAGACTCAGGCCCGACCTGAAAGGGCGGCGTTGTTATTCCCTTTTGCCCCGAGTCCCGGGGAGAGAGAGGGCTGTAGTGTGGGCATTAGCGTCTTTTATCTGGGGCTTTCTTAGTTATATCTTCTGGGGTTTCTGATTTGATGTTTACTGTTTATTCGTGCCTTTGTCCGGGATGATTTCTCTTCTTTTATTCATGATTATTCTTCTTATTATCATTCATTTGTTATTTATTTTTTTATTACCCCTCCCGCCTCTTTATTGTGATTAATATTGCGCATTCGGAGTCCTTTAATTAGCGTAATTTTTATTAATTTGTTTGCTATTGTTAATGCCTTTATCAGGCTGTATATGTGTATATGTATAGTGTGCCGGCGAAGAGAAGATAGGGGTGTACCGGTGAGGAGGGAAGTGTGCCGCTGGGCCTTTGAAAAGGAGTGTGCCGCTGGGAAGAAGGTGTGCCGCTGGGCAAGGAAAAGGCGTACCGCTGAGGGTTTAAAAGATTGTGCCGGGGAAGGTGGGCACAAGTGTGCCGGCAAAGGGCTATTGAAGAGTGGAGGCCATGTGCCGATGAAGGGTCTTTGAAGCGTGCCGCTGGAGGCTGGGAAAAGTGTGCCGGCGAGAGAATTGGATGAGCGTACCGTTGAAAGGTTAGGGAAGTATGCCGGCTAAGGAGCCAATCAGGGCGTGGGGGTGGATATAAAGTCTGTACATTCCCCCCCGGCTCGAAGTCCATACGCTGCCAAGCCCAAAGTCCATACACTGGAGCAGAGTGGAGCAAAGTCTGCACGTTGCAATATGAAGTCTATACGTCGACTGGTTCGAAGTCTGTACACTGGCCGTCATGAAGTCTACATGCCGGCTGGCCCAAGTCTATACATTGGAATGTGAAGTCTGTACATTGACCCTTTGACTGCAGCTCGAAGTCTATACGTTGCCAAGCCCAAAGTCTGTATGTTGCAACGTGGAGTCTGTACATTGGCGGGCCCAAAGTCTGTACATTGGTCAAGTCTATACGTCAGCCAGCCCCAAGTCCATACACCGCAACATGAAGTCTGTACATTGGCTGGCCCAAAGTCTGTACATTGGTCAAGTCTATACGTCGGCCAGCCCCAAGTCCATACATTGCAACATGAAGTCTGTACATTGGCTGGCCCAAAGTCTATACATTGGCCAAGTCTATACAATGCAACATGAAGTCTGTACATTACCCCTTTGATTGCAGCTCGAAGTCTATACATTGCCAAGCCCAAAGTCTGTACATTGGAACGTGAAGTCTGTACATTGGCTCTTTGACTGCAGCTCGAAGTCTATACGTTGCCAAGCCCAAAGTCTGTACGTTGTAACGTGAAGTCTGTACATTGGCTGGCCCAAAGTCTATACATTGGCCAAGTCTATACATCAGCCAACCCCAAGTCTATACGCTGCAACATGAAGTCTGTACGTTGGCTGGCCCAAAGTCTATACATCGGCCAAGTCTATACATCGGCCAACCCCAAGTCTATACGCTGCAACGTGAAGTCTATACGTTGGCTGGCCCAAAGTCTATACATCGGCCAAGTCTATACGCTGCAACGTGAAGTCTGTACATTGCCCTTTTGATTGCAGCTCGAAGTCTATACGTTGCCAAGCCCAAAGTCTGTACGTTGTAACGTGAAGTCTGTACGCGTGCCGCTGAAGGCCAATCTGGGCGTGCCGCTGAAGGCCAATGGGGGCGTGCCGCTGAAGGCCAAAGGGGCGTGATGGTGGAGGTTCGATCAGTTTTCGATTATTTGTTTTAAGGCTTTTCTTTTCTTCTTATCTTAATTTTCGTGTAGTTTTATACAAAATTCCTCCCTTTGTCCGTTCTCTTTGTTCGGTTCGGTCTCTTTTCTTGCGGGTCGGACGTTCGGGCTGCCGGGTGGTTAATTAGTTCGGTTCAGTTCTCGTTGTGGTGCCGGCAGTGGTTTGATGAGTTGGAAGGTTTCATTAATTATCCCACTTGTTTGTTGCTTCCTTTTACCTCTTTTAATGTCTTGTTATTCTCTTACAAAAATTCGGCAGCATCTCCCCTTAACCCGGGGCGTAAGGGAGATAAAGGGAACGCGCCCACATGGAGTGGCGGAACCCGACAACTGGAGGTGGGCCCCCGGGGGAGCAACACCTTTATAGAGCCTCAGAAAACGTGAAGGAGAGGGTTCGGGGGTTGCGAGGCCAAGGAGTGAGCTGCTGAGGGACTGAAGGGTGTGCCGCTGAGGGCTGAACAGGGGGTGTGCCGCTGAGGGCTGAACAGGGTGTGCCGCTGAGGGCTGAACAGGGTGTGCCACTGAGGGCCCAGAAGGGTGTGCCGCTGAGGGCTTGAAAGAGCTGAATGTATAGGCTGGGAGACTTAATGGCTGTTCAGGAGAAGAAGAAGAAAAGAGGGGGCTTCAAGGTTGGGAGTGGTTTACTGGTAACTGGGTAATCGGGAAGAAAGTAAGGGTCTCTCCCTCCCGTGAGGGGGCAAAGAACCCGGGAGACTAAGGATCATAGGGGAAGGATCACATCACCACGAAGACTCCAAAAACGCCGCAGAAGAGAAAATGAACAAAACACCATGCATTATGAAGGTGGGAGCAAACCAATAGAAAAGACAGGAGAGTCCCAAGAAGGGTGGTTTTTCATTCATGGGGGGGGGGGGGGGGGCAAAGGCCATGGCCCTATATGCATATTACAAAAGCAAACAAGAATGCCCAGGATGAGGCCGTGGACAAGGGGAAAAACCCAAAGAAAAATAGAACATGAAAGGGGGAGACGGAATACAAGACGACATGAAGCGTTAGGGGCTTGGACGCCGGCCATTGCCCCCAACTCTCTCCCCTATTACATCAAGCTATCTCTCCCTTACTCTGGCTTCTTTCCGGTGGTCGTTGGAGGGGACTCACGCCGGGAGGGCCTCTCCTTCTCTTCTCTCTTCTCCTCTTTCTCCTATGTCTCTCTTCTTCTACCCGAACTCTTCCTTTCTATCTGTCCTCTCCCCCTTTTGTGGAAAGCAGAGGGTCTTTTTATACCCCGGGCCGCCGGAGCCTTTGGAAGACGACCCTGAGGGCGGGAAGTGGCTTGCGATCATGGCGGCTGACCTGCCCCATCCTGGGTGTCAGTGGGGTAGGCTACGTGGCCTAACAATCGGCCGCCACCTCAGACGGCTCCACTGTGCGCCAAGGATGCGTAGGGTATGGGCTGCACGTCGTCTTGCCATTGAAAAGCTTCACGCTGTGCCGCTGGCGGGCTGAACAAGCGTGCCGTGGGGGAGCCAAAACGATGTGCCATTGAAGCCCCTAAAGGGCGTGCCGCTGAGGCCTGCTGAGGGCGTGCCGCAGAAGCCTGCTGAGGGCGTGCCGCTGAAGCCTGCTGAGGTCGTGCCGCTGAAGCCTGCTGAGGGCGTGCCGCTGAAGGCCTGCTGAGGGCGTGCCGCTGAGGCCTGTTGAGGGCGTGCCGCTGAAGCCTGCTGAGGGCGTGCCGCTGAAGCCTGCTGAGGGCGTGCCGCTGAAGGCCCCAATGGGTGTGCCGCTGAGCACCCCAGGGGGTGTGCCGCTGAACACCCCATGGGGTGTGCCGCTGAGACCATGAAGGGGCGTGCCACTGGAGCTCCATTAGGGCGTGCCATTGAGGCCCCTTGGGGGCTGGGCGTGCCGCTGAAGGGCTCTCCACGGGGTGTGTATATGGGGCTCGTTCTGAGCCCGTTGCGAGCACGAGTCATGGCCCGTTTGATTTCCTTTGGGGCCCATGGGCTATGGGGCCTTTTGTGCTTGATTTCTCTGGGGTTTCTTCACTCGGCGCCGTTGTTGATGCTGGGCCGAGCATGACATTTGGATGTGCAATTTTCGGTGTCCACAAATGCCCCCCACCCACGGGTATCGCAGGCGAAAGATGAGCCGGGCGGTGCCCGCGGGTGTCTTCGTCTCTTCTCTCTTTGTCGATGCCGGCGGGGTGTCGAGAGCCGACCTGGTTTATTGTTTGTTGGTCTCTTTGTTAGTGCCGACGGGGTGTCGGGAACTGAAGTAGTATGTTGGTCTCTTTGTCTCTTCATCAGTGCCGACAGGATGCCGGGAACTGAAGCAACATATTGGTCTCTTCGTCTCTGCATCAGTGCCGACGGGGCGCCGGGAACTGAAGCAGCATGTTGGTCTCTTCGTCTCTTCGTCAGTGCCGACGGGGCGCCGGGAGCTGACTTGTTTTGTTGCCTCTTTGTCTCTTTCGCAGTGCCGACAGGGCGTCGGGAACTGAC
Organism: Amorphophallus konjac; assembly: GCA_022559845.1. Classification (NCBI taxonomy): domain Eukaryota; kingdom Viridiplantae; phylum Streptophyta; class Magnoliopsida; order Alismatales; family Araceae; genus Amorphophallus; species Amorphophallus konjac. Next base: position 536,624,074 of record CM040121.1, read on the forward strand.
CTCATTTGTTGCTCTCTTTGTCTCTTCGCCAGTGCCGACAGGATGCCGGGAACTGACATGCTTTGTTGGTCTCTTGGTCTCTTCGCCAGTGCCGACAGGATGCCGGGAACTGACATGCTTTGTTGGTCTCTTGGTCTCTTCGCCAGGGCCGATAGGATGCCGGGAACTGACATGCTTTGCTGGTCTCTTGGTCTCTTTGCCAGTGCCGACGGGGTGTCGGGAACTGACATGCTTTGGTGTCTCTTAGTCTCTTCGTCAGTGCCGACAGGATGTCGGGCGCTGACCTGGTTTGTTGATCTCTTAGTATCTTGGTCTCTTCGTCAGTGCCGACGGGGTGTCGGGAACTGACATGCTTTGTTGTCTCTTAGTCTCTTCGTCAGTGCCGACAGGATGCCGGGCGCTGACCTGGTTTGTTGATCTCTTAGTCTCTTGGTCTCTTCGTCAGTGCCGACAGGATGCCGGGCGCTGACCTGGTTTGTTGATCTCTTAGTCTCTTGGTCTCTTCGTCAGTGCCGACAGGATGCCGGGAACTGACCTGGTTTGTTGATCTCTTAGTCTCTTCGTCAGTGTCGACAAGATGCCGGGCGCTGACCTGGTTTGTTGATCTCTTAGTCTCTTGGTCTCTTCGTCAGTGCCGACAGGATGCCGGGTGCTGACATGGTTTGTTGTCTCTTTGCTCTTTTGTCTTTCCTTTTTTTTTTGAACCACATTACCGATACAAGCGCCCTTTCGGGTTTTCGCCGGTACCGGCCCCCTCTTGCTTTTGCCCACGCGCCCTTTCGGGTTTTCGCGTGGCGGGGTTCCCAATTTTGCCTGTGGCGCCCTTGCGGGTTTTCGCCACAGCCGGGTTGTTGCCATTTTTACCCTTGTCCCCATGTAGGGACAAGTCCGGCGGGGTATCTCTATTTTTAACCCCATTTTCTTCTTTTCTTTCTTTTCTTTTTTTTTAAGTGAGTGATATGCGAGTGTCGGCCAGGGCACGAAGCCTTGCGCCGGAAGATAAGGTTCACTCGTTGGCAAGAATAGAATGCCAGCGCAACGGGAGAATCTGTGCCGATTCGGACGTAAGGTCCATAATGGCCATATTGTGCGGAGTGGGTGGCTAGGGCACGGGGCCTTGCGCTGGAAAGGGACTTATTCGTTGGCAAGGGATTAATGCCAACGCAAGGATAGAGGTTCTGCCGATCCGGGCGTAGGGCCCGTGATGGCAATATTGTGTGATGCGGGTGGCTGAGGCCCGGGCCACGTGCCGAGGACGGGCCCGTTTGTTGGCATGGGAATGGCACCGTCGCAAAGGTGGAGTGTGCAGGGGTAGCGTCGCCTCCATTGGCACCGTCGGAAGGACCTTATTATTGTGCCTCATTTGCGCATATCTAAATATATATATATATATGTATATATATATATATATATTTATATATATATATATATATAAGTAGATGCATATATGTATGTATACATATATATATATATATGTATGTAAGTATGTATACATATTATTTATAATAATTTTTTTGTTTTCCCCTTTTTTTGTTTTCTTCTTTCATCACCCCTTTCTTTCTTTTTTATTCTCCTTTCTATCTCTTTCTATATTTTTTTCTCCCTTTTTTATTTCTTTCTATTTTTTTTCTCTTCTCTTCTCTCTTTTTTTTATCTTTCTTGTATTTTCTCCCCCCCTTTCCATTCCTTTTTTATTTTCCCCTCTCTCTTTTCTCCCCCTTTTTTTCTTCTTTTCTCCTTTCTTTTCTTTTCTCTTTCTTTTTTTTATAAAAGGGGGCGCGGGGGTGTTTCGAACGGTCACTCCGTTCGAATCCCCCCCCTCTATTCCCTCTCTTTCTTTCTCTCCGGTGACCGGGCGAACGGGCTCCCCCACCCTTCCTCTTCTTCTCCGGGCGCGACCGTCGCCGTGGGCACCACCATCGCCGGTGTCGTGGTGAGGAGACGGCCGTGGAGCCCCCCCCATTCCTCTTTCTTCTTCCCTTCTCTTCCCTTCCTCTTTCGTCCTCTTCCCCTCCTCTTTTCTCCACCGTGGACGGCGGTCGGGGGTGGTCGCCCCGTCCGTCTCCACCTCCCCACCTCTTCCCTCTCCCCCTCGTTCTCTTCCCCTCCCCCCTCTCTTCTTCTCCGTCGCCGGCGCTGCGGGTGGCCGGATGGATGCCGCTGGGAGCGGGCGTGCGCGTGTCGGGTTGGGATGGTACCGGGGAAGATCCCTTAGGGCGTGCCGGGGAGGCCGCCTATGGAGCGTGCCGGTGAGGGGCCACTCTAGGGTGTGCTGGGCAGCGAGGGGCACAAGTGTGCCGACGAAGCCCAATGGAGTAGTGTGCCGGGGGGAGCTCGGGGAGAGGTGTACCGGCGAAAGGGGTTCGCCACGGAGCGTGCCGGCGAAGCGATCGCTGGGGCGCGCCGGTGAAGCCTGCTAGCGAGCGTGCCGGGGAAGACGACTAGGACTGTGCCGGGGAAGGCGTCGAGGGCGTGCCGGTGAAGGCCTGCGCGCAGTGTGCCGGGGAAGGCCTCCCCTGGGCGTGCCGGCAAAGCGTTGGAGGGGCCGTGCCGGGGAAGGCCTCTAGGGCGTACCGGTGAGGGCAACTGCAGGGTGTGCCGGGGAAGGGCACTGGGCAGTGTACCGGTGAGGGTCTCCAGGGGGAGTTTTTAGCTAAGGAAGAGGACTCCTTCGACCGGCGGACTTCTGGTGTTGCCTCTCGGGGCCCACCATGCTTTGTTGGGGCCGTCACTCCTTGTGGACGCGCACCCGTATTTTCCCTTACGCCTCTGGCCTAGGGGAAACTCTACCGAAATTTCGTCAGAAATTGACAATATTTTGTTCATTTGACTTGTAGCAAAGCCCTCCTTTTACAGTCTTTCACTTCCTTTTGCATGTGGCTTATTCTGATCTTCTGTTTATGTATCTTTGCAGATAAATGGCTGCCCCAAGTGGTTCCTCTGCTCCTGCTGCTGCTATCGGTGCTGACCTTATCCCACGGGGTCCGGTGCCAGCAGTTACCTGGTTAAATGTAGAGGACTTGGATCGGGAGCATGCAGAAATAGCCGCTTTGGCAGAGTCATCTGAGTCTGACGGGGAGACAATGGATTTCCAGAGGCTTGCCAGAGTTGACAGCGGCTTCACATTTGACCGGGTCACCGGGGAGTACAGGAAGGACTTCCTGAAGGACAGACACCTGGTTCGATTTCTGAAGCATTTTCGCTTGCGGGAAGGGCGAGACTTCCGGGTCGTGAAGAAGGCTGAGCAGGCCATTCTGCAAGCCTGGGACAACTTATTGTACAGCGTCCCCCGGAGTATTCCGATGTATCTGGTGGGAGAAGTCCGGGAGTGGAAACCAGTTCTGGGGATTGAGGGGGTGCTGCCGACCGAAGACAAACTGGTGCGGGCGCCTCAGTTTACTCCGGCACGATGGGACCTGTCTGCCGGGAAGGTGCACAACGAGGCGCCTCGATTCGGCCTATTCTTGGCTCCCTTGAAGTGGGGCAATAGAGAAGAGCCGTTCATCTTGGACTGCTTGGCCGTCAGATTCAAGTATGAGCTGTCACTGGGCTGGGTTGGGGAGCTGAAGCTTCAGGATGCACACAGCTTCCGGGAGAGGGCGGTGGAGTTTACGGAGCATGTGCTGTTCAACTATGCTCCGCTGCTGGTTCAGGTCGGCATTTATCACAGCGTGTACGCTTCCCGGTATGGCTACCCCATCTCCAAGGGTCTCTGCTGCGGCATGATAGAGGTATTCAGCGTGGAGACCAACACCTTTTATACGGCAGAGGCCGAGACTTCACTTGATTTGTGGAGTCTTGGTCAGCTAAGTGGCTTGCCCATTGACGGGGAGCCTTATGAAGAAGTATGCCTCCCCGACTTGATCAAGGATGAGACCAACGGGGATGGCTATTATTCTCTGGGGTATTCATATCGGTACCTCATGAAGGCGTACCGGGAGCTGTACCAATGCTCGCATAAGGGAAAGCAGCCCGCTCGTGGGGACAGGAAGAGGGTACGCATGCCCTTGTGGCTGGAGTATTTCTATGACGGGCCGAAGCGGTACGAGGGATTCCCCTGTGTCGGTACCGCTGTCGCCCCCAAGAAGCGTGCGAAGCCCAAGCTCGATGTGAAGATCCCATCTAGAGGGCGTCGAAGCGGGTCTAACCCGATGGGCTTGGATCCCCAGACCCACTGCGCCGCCTATCTCACGTACTGGCTGTGCTCATTCGCCATGCCGTACGGCGACGAGATAGTGATTCGGCTGGATGCCATCTACCCGGCATGTCAAATGGCATGGGGTATCAGGCTGTCGCTGTGCCCGGCGACCCTTTGCTTGATTTACAAGGCCCTAGGGGACATCAGCACGCATCAGTTCCCGCGGCAGGCCCGGTATGTGTGCCCACTGCACTTCTTCAACGCGTGGGTCTGTTCGCTGTTCCCGGAGTTTGCCCCGCGAGTTCTCCAGGACTGGGGGCTGGTGCCGAGGATGTTGGAATTTGCCAGTGCTGAGCCGGGCTCCACCTCCATGCGGATGTATGATATTCGGGGCCGGTTGACAACGGTTCCCCGAGATGCGGTCGGGACTATTCATTTCTGGACTTTGGCGGCACATTCGAGCCCTCTGGTGAACAACAAGAGGGAGTGCAAAGACGACCAGGTGGAGAGGTACGTCCACCCTATTAGCCAGGAGAATGTGATCCGCCCACTGCTGGAGCCGGAGCTGAGGGACTGGGCGCTGTCGATTCGCCCGAGCGTGCTGGTGTTCAGGAAAGGGGAGAACGTGTTGCTGGAGCCGTATTACCCCTTCCGGTTCGGTCGCAATTTTGGGTATGACCAGCATATCCCTGCTTATCACGCACAGTTCGGCCTGCCCTTGCGGAGTGTCCGGGGGAGCTTAGTTGCTGAACACGCCAGGAGCTGGTGGGACTTCTTCCACCGGGCGGACCCCGCCTCCTTCAGAGTACCGGCCCTGGGTCGTGTTCCCCGAGTGACCCAAGATTATATTAAGTGGTGGAATAGCCGGACGGCCTTCTATCGGCTACACAAGACCGATTGCTGGGATGGGGCCGAGAGGAAGTTCCTTAGTCGGCAGCCGGTGCCGGTTCTTGACATTGAGCCAGACCATCTTCTTCGGCTCAGGAATAAATAGGAAAAGGAGGTGGCAGCATATCTGGTGGCTCGCCGGGAAGCCCGGGATAAGAGGCCTACGCCGAAGGTGGAGCTACCCCCGGTGGCCAAGGATCATTATCAGAAGACGCTGAGGGATCTGTGCCAAGTGGGGAGCGACCGCCTGGACCTCATCAATTATCCATTCCCCATAGAGGAAGAGGGGACTCCTGCCAGGAGCTGGCGTCCAGAGAGGGATTCGGCCTGCCCGTACCGCACGTTTATGAGGCGGGAGGAGAGGCAGCCCGAGAACTATAAGGATACCACGTGGCTATACGTCCTTCTCCGGGTGAATGGGATGAAGATCGAAGATCTGACGGCCTCCCTCCTGGGCAAGCACCTGCACGTCCCTTATTATTATGCTGACGGGTGGGGCATGGACCACTTTAACCTTTTCTGTCACCTCTCCTCAAAGAAGCACGCGGATCTGGCCAACCTTACGGACCGGTGCCAAACGATTGAAGACGTTTGCTGGCTAGTCCGGGAGGCGGCGCGTCGGGACAAGGAGACGTCCCTGAGCTACTGGCCGATCACGCTGCGGCTGTACACTGGCCCTCATGGTATTCAGTCTCTTCTTGCTTTTCGGTTTTGTCTCTTAGCACTGCGGCCTTCGCGGTGAGTTGGGTACTAATCGTAAATGCATGTTCGTTCTTTCCCCTCTTTTCTTTGCAGACCATCCTGACAGCACGCAGATGGCCACGTACCGGAACCTCCTCCGGCTGGTGAAGAAGCCTGCATATTTTGAAGCTGCGCCGCTGGCCTCGACCACGGCTCCTTTGCCCAAGGCTGCGAAGAGGCCCCAGGCTAAATCGCCCATGAAGAAGGCGGTGGACGCCGCCAAGGCGGCTAAACAGCGGGACACAAAGCGGAGGAAGACGGAATCGGCTAAGGCTCCGACGACTGTTCCTCCGGCACCACGAGTCCCATCTTTCGAGGAATTTGAAGCTGCCCGTCCCGAGCCAGGTCAACCTGCCGGTCAGTGTTCCCGATCATTAGTGTGTCTCTTGAATCTCCCCCCCCCCTTTTATTTTGGAGTGGAGCCCTAACACCTGGATACTTTTTTGTCTCAGCTTCTGTGGGAGAGCCCGTGCCCACGCTCGACATGGGTGAAGTCGCGGTCCCAGCAAAGGCGACCTCGGCGGCGGCTCCGGCTCCCTTGCCGCAGGCAACGGGAAGGCCCCGAACACAGTCGCCCGTTAAGAAGGCGTTGGCTGCTGCCAAGGTGACCGGGCAACAGGCGGCAAAACGGGGGCGGACCGAGGCATCCCCGGCTCCGACGGCAGCCTCGTCGGTGGCCCCTGTCCTGTCCTTCGAGGAATTCGAAGCCACGCGGACCGAACCGAGCCACGGAGCTGGTGAGGTTCATCGGCCTCCTACGTCATCTGCGGTCGACTGGCTTCCCGAGTTGGCCTCGGATTCGCGCACGGCGACGATGCGCTTCTATTTTACGGGCGGCACGGAGGAATCGACGCCCGTGTTGCTCCCGGGCGAGAGCGGGGCTGCGGCTCCCGTGAAGGCTCTGTCCGTCGAAGAAGCCGGCGAGTCATCCCGGACCGTACGGGCCGAAGGGGGTAAATATTTTCGTCCATTCGGCTAGCTCCCCCTTTTTTTTTGTCCTGGGGGCTAGTAGGTTCAACATGACTGATCTTCTTTTGCATGACAGGCGTTGCCGCAGCGGCCACCGAGTCATTGGGGCCTGATCCCGACCTCTCGACGGTGCTGACATATGTGAGGAGGAAAAAGGTCGGAGTGCGAGCCTCGCCTAGCCCGAGGGAGGACGTGCTGGACAGAGACTCTGAAGTGGAAGCCCCTCTGCCGGCCCAGGCCGAGCCGGCGGCGGTCGAGTCTCCGTCTGGGGAAGAGGTAGATTACAACTATTCTTCCGACGAGGCGGCTCCTGGGGATGCAACGTCTGGGGCATCGGGGCTGCCCGAGCTGGCCCCTAAGGCCTCTTCATTTGCTAGCTCGCTAAGTTTGACGGAGGAGGCCGCTGTAAGCGTGATTCCATTTGCGTGGGGCTGCTTCTGTGGTCGCCTACTGATATCATCCTCCTTGCGTCCGACCTTTTCAGGAATCAGCTGAGCCGGAGGCTGCGGAAGAGGCTGCTCCAGCTGCGTCGGTTGACCGCCCATCGGGGGTCGATGTCGGCATGGGCAAGCTAGCCCTTTTATTTGAAGCTCTTCGGGAGGAGGCGTCGGAGGAGCCTTTGGCGGGCGAGCCTCTGGAGGAGGGGGAGATCGCGCCCGAGAGCGGTACCACCCCGGTGGCCGAGGTAAGGACAGGGGTCTCATAACCCTTCTTGCCTTTTGGGCCTCGTGAGGTTCACTCCTGCTGGCAAGTGAGTAATCATGCTTTTTGTGGTCAGGTGGTACCGACGCCCGGGAGGTCGTCTGGCCGTGCCCAGAAGGCCGTTGCCAAGCGACGGCCAAATATTGGTCCGCTAGCGGTGGCGGGACTGGCTCCGGTCGCGGGCTTGAGAGTGGAGGGCCTTACGGCGCTCGTGGAGGCGGGACGTCTACCCCGGCTAACGGTTCCGCTTCCGCCCCTTCCAAAGCTTCCGGCCCAGATGGAGGACCCCTTAGTGGAGCAAATATTCGCGGAGCTCCGCGCACATCTGGAGGGATCGGAGCCACGGAGGTGGAGTCGGCCACTGATGGCAGCGGGCCCAGCCTTGCTTGAGGCCCCTCCTTTGATCGGAGCAGAGGCAGCTACACCCCTACCCCTTAAAGCAGTGCCGGCAGCACACCGAGCGGAGGCGGAGGAGGCAGGAGAATAGCCGATGATAGCGGCGTTGGATGCTTCGGCAATGATCTCAGCCACCTCCTCAACAGTAGTTGGCCAGGGGTCTTTAGTCGAGCCACGCCGGCCGGGCGACTTAACCCTTGCTCTCCCATCCTCTTCGGCCGCCGTGGATGCCGATCTGTGGGAGGAGGTGGACAGCGCCGTGGAATTCATCCCTCCGGTCGTGCCCTCAGTCAGTCACACGTCATCAGAGGCGCCAGTCCGTCAGATGCTGATCACTTTACGGACGATGCTCCTCGCCGATGCTTCTCTGTCGTATCGGGAGGTGCATACCATAGTGGCGCAGTTAACTGGGGCATTGCAAGTGCTTGGCTGTCCCCTGGGGGAATGGTCATGGTGGGTCTTGCTATTATTGAAGTACCTCAAACGCCGCGAGTTCCTGGAGACCCAGGCTCCTGACGAACGTGCCGCCCTAGATGCCCAGGCGGACGAGTACCTGCAGACCTTGGAGGCCCGACGCCATAATAGAGAATGCCACGGAAAGGCCTTGGAGGAAGGCGAAGGCAGCATTCGTTCCTTCAAGAACCGGATCGAGAAGATGGAGGGCTACCTCGCTGCCGCTAAACTTGGCCTTGCCGAGGCGGAAAGGAGGGTGGCGGAGGAGAGGGAAGCTCTTGCCGTCACCGACGTTGAAATGGCGTCCGTCGAAGCGGAGCTCGCCCGTCTTGAGGAATTGAGGGGCCGACTGCGCGATACGACGAACTTCCCTTGCGTTGGGATCCTCCCTCTCGAGGACATCTTCAGGGACATCGACTAAGCGTTGCATCCCTTAATTCCTTTTTTTTTGAATGTAACACAGGGGTATGCCCCGCAGCACATGTAGTCCGGTTCCTTTTCTGAGTAAAGCAGAGCATTTATGATTCCACGCGTTCTTTGTGTATGCATTCATCCCAGAGGGAGTTTTCTGACTGATGCGGGACGGGACCAAGGACGCGACAAGCTCGTGATCGTCCCTTAACGAGGGAAGCGTCGGATGTGCGCGGTTGAGAAACCGGCTGTGAGCTAGGGTGGTCGGCTCTCACTTGTGCCCGGATCGGGTCACGGGACGGTCTCGCACTCTCTCGCAGCAGTGATATTATAAATTGAAGGCGAGCTAGGTATCCCTACACATGCTCTCTAGCAGCGGCATATAAAGCATATAAAGAATTAAGCTAATGCCAAGTGTAAGGGTGAAGGCGATACCTCCACGCTCTCGGCGTGGCGAAGATGGGACCCGGCCGGAACTCGTACCCCCGGGAACTTAATACATTATGGTTACAGCAATGCAATTAAACTCCACGCAGGGAGGTAAAGGGCGACACAAGTGGGCCCGGGAGGACCAGTTTCGGGTTGACGGGCGGTTCCGGGCGGTGCTTCGGCTTCACGCGTACTCGCGTTAGTGGGGGCCCACGTGTTGACCGGAGGGGTCGTGTGGGGCCTGATGACTCCTCTATTGTGGAGACACTTGGGAAGCGTTCCCCTGGGATGGCGAGCTTCTGGAACGACCGCCGGACGCCGGGCGGCCCTCGGACGACGCTCGCCGGGAACTCGGCCACGAATCTGAAAATTCTGTTTGCAGGCGCGCGACTCGGAGAAACCTGCTGCTGCGATCAGCCCCGTCGTCGGAATGCAACGAGGTTAGCTCCGTTGGAAAGCTGACTCAGAGTACTTCGACGTAGGGGTCTTCAAAAAAAATAATCAGATCTGTATTTCTGATCATGTATTTTACAAGCTTGCTGGAATCTGGCCAGAACTGCAGGGGCAGGTTCTGACTTCTCTGAATATCGACGTTGACTGGAAAGAAGACCTTAGAATCTTGAAATAATTTCTTCATAAAAGTTGAAGATCTCTGAGAGAGGAATCCGGGACTATTTTTTGTTTTCTGATTGGAGACGAAATGGATTTTCTGGGATTTCTTTACTAGACCTGGGTCGGGTCTGGGAAACTGTGGGCAGACTGTTCTTGGGAACTTGGACGAAATTTGAAAAATACTTGGAGGGTGAACCAAAAATTAATAAAATTACTGGTGGTAGAGGGATGTGGACAGAGATCCAAGTAAATTTGGGCGACCCAAAAAAAATCAAAAGATGATTCGAATGGGGTAAACTCAGAGCTGATGAACAGTAAATAGAACCAGGACAGATCTGGAACTTGGACTTGGACGAAAATAAAAAAATAGCTAAAGGATGAATTTTGATGTGATTTTTTTTGTGGGGATAAGGGTTCTAGAGGGGAACCAACCCTGAAATTTTGAGCTTCAGAAGACGAAGGGAGTGATAGCAGGAATTCGGAGAAGAAGGGTCTGTCCTGAGTGGACAGAACACCGAAACCGTTGGCGACGACGCGTCGGCGGCGAGACGATGGCGGTGGCGATCACCGGAGTTGCTTCAGATGCTGGAGGGGATCAAGGGGGAAGGGATTACACTCTAGAAAGGGGGCTGGAGGTGGAGGAACCAGGGAGAGAGAGGGGAGGGGTGCAAATCTCACTTGGGGGCAAATGCCTATTTTCTCTTCATTAATTCATTCAATATGAAAAATACAACCTTATATAGGATGCCAACCAAATTCAATCTCAACCCTTGGATCTAGGGGTTTGGATTGAAGGGCTGGGATGAGGTATGACCAACCACAAGAAATACAATATTTAAAAGAGACCAATTCCTAATTCTACCACATGTGGTCAAATAAAGGGAGGAAAGAAAGAAAATTAAACAACCTAGCCTAATGGAGCCAAAAGAGGGGGCACCCCCCTTCATGGGCCAAGGGCCTTTCATGGGCCATGAGCCATCCACAAGCCCATGCTAAACTTGGATCCTTCCCATTTAGTTGGCCCATGAGGGAGTGTAAACCAATTTGGGCCTTAAGTGCATTAATGACCCATTAGAAACCTAATGACCCAATATGGCATAAGCTCCTTAATGGACTCTACTAATGGCTACCTAGCCATGGACTCTACATTAGAAATGGCCCATTGGCTTGATATAAGCCTTACAAGGAGCCCAAAAGAAAGAAAATACACAATTACAATCTCATACAAGCCATAACTCACAAATACACTTCACCCGTGTATGGAAATCGCCTTTGATGCCCCATCAATTCTCCCCGGGTGGGAGGAACTCGACCCCGTCGAGTAGGGGTATGGCTGCTCCGGTCCTCCGGCGGATCCGTCACCGTGCTAAGTAGCGCGGGTTTGCTCCACTCCAAGTGATCGGCACCTGCTCATTCCATATATACTCGATATGCGCACTGCTATGGCTAAAGGTGGTCACTCCGAAGGGGCACTCTCAAAGGAAGGAAACAGCTCGAAGACTCACTAGGAATCACCGCTGAGTCCCTATAGGTGACTGATCCGGATATAGAAGTAAAACCGATCCCATACTCATCAAGTGAGTCGACTCGCTTCACACTCATAAGAGAACGACACGAGCTTGCACAAGACACATGCAGACTCACCATGCACTGACACATGCATGAAAATCACACAAACAATCGACTCAAAATCACCACACAAACAAACCACACAAAGAAAACACACCGACTCAACTATGACCCTAGACACACCTAATGTTAGTCCGACCCGTACATGGGTGACGGCGGACCAGGACACCCGAATATGTGCCATGCATATACTAGATGTACTCGATGCTTGACGGAATGGATGACTCCTAGACACCCTAAGAGGTACCAATCATGCATTGGCGACCTATGGGATTTGGGTGGGGAAGGACTAGGAGATCCAAAACTACCCTCGTCATTACCCCTAGATGTAGGTACGGCTTGCCAACTAGACCGAGGGGTAGGGATGGGATGGTGAACTCCTTGGAAGAAGTGGAGTGAATATGATAGCTCGGGAGGTTCACTAGTGAAAGGGTCAAAAAGGTCAAAGAATTTATGACCCCATGAAGTGGGTTCCCCCATGACTCGGTCCCAATTGTGAAATTCTTGAGGGTGTAGGTAGTCACCTTCATCCGTTATGGTAACTGGGACAATGGTCATGTGAAGAAAATAAACTTCCTCCCTCGGGCAAAAGGAAATGAAGTCGGACTCGGCCGGCATCGGGAGGAGTAGAAGAATCTCCGTGGTGACACACCCCACGGTGCACACGGAGGTAATGGATCCTAAGGTCGGATGGGTGAAGCTAAGACTAGCGGGTTGGTCAAAGCCTCGGGCCAAAAGATGCGTCAACTCCCATTGTGAATCTAATCCCATAATAAGGTCATCCAAAGTATCGACATGGTGACTAGACCGAAAAGTTGTGTGGTAGGAGTTGATGGACACCAAAGGTAGGGTAGGGTCCATAGACGGGTAAGGGAGTGGGACCAAGCCATCCTTGAGCCAACTAAGAAGCGGCTCGGCTATGTATAATGTACCCATTAGAAATACGGGTGGCTCGGGATGAGGTGGCTCCAAGCGTGAATCCGAAGGTGGAGTGGGCCGCTGGGGCTGGGTGGCTGGACACACGGGGTCCCTAAGGGTGATCTTACCGGGTAGGTATGGTGGGCATAAGGTGCAAGTCCTCTTGTCCCAGTCAAGATTGGCCCTTCTCTCTCCTAACCACTTTTGCCCTAAAATGATGCATGAACCAGCAAGTGTGCCGATCCTGCACCATGCGCCATCGGTGTAGAGAACAGGGCCGATCCTCTTATAGAACTCAACACAAGCAAAATCACCATCGCGGACAATCTCGCCTGTCTTGGAGAGAGACTCCACGATGTCAAGAGAAACCCAATTATCCGACTCCCTATCGGTGAAATGGAGTTCCGTTGTGGACCCGTTGGGTAGAGCGGCTTTCATAATGAGAGGGGCAAAACCAAAGGCTCGGTCCATGAGGACATTCATTTTGGCCACAAAAGTTGACCACTCGGACGTATGGTCTTGGGGATCGGCCATGGGTAGTGGACATGGACATGCATACACACGGTGACAAGACACTAGACCGGCTATGCAAGTTTGGAATGCATGCACACTAAGGACCCTAGACGTAAACCAAGACTCGGTACGTGGCGGAGATAACCGATCCGAAGATCACTCGCACAAGTGTGCGGCCGTCCCGATAGGCGTAGCCTAACGTTCGGACAACACCTTTTGAGATACCGAGTAAAGGGATGCAAATGCAACCTAGACTGACTTAAACCGACTAATGACTCGATGTAAATGACACTCTTTTTTTTTGACACCCTAGACTCAACCTGCTCTGATACCAAATTGATGCGGGACGGGACCAAGGACACGACAAGCTCGCGATCGTCCCTTAACGAGGGAAGCGTCGGATGTGCGCGGTTGAGAAACTGGCTGTGAGCTAGGGTGGTCGGCTCTCACTTGTGCCCGGATCGGGTCACGGGACGGTCTCGCACTCTCTCGCAGCAGTGATATTATAAATTGAAGGCGAGCTAGGTATCCCTACACATGCTCTCTAGCAGCGGCATATAAAGCATATAAAGAATTAAGCTAATGCCAAGTGTAAGGGTGAAGGCGATACCTCCACGCTCTCGGCGTGGCGAAGATGGGACCCGGCCGGAACTCGTACCCCCGGGAACTTAATACATTATGGTTACAGCAATGCAATTAAGCCCACTCCACGCAGGGAGGTAAAGGGCGACACAAGTGGGCCCGGGAGGACCAGTTTCGGGTTGACGGGCGGTTCCGGGCGATGCTTCGGCTTCACGCGTACTCGCGTTAGTGGGGGCCCACGTGTTGACCGGAGGGGTCGTGTGGGGCCTGATGACTCCTCTATTGTGGAGACACTTGGGAAGCGTTCCCCTGGGATGGCGAGCTGCTGGAACGACCGCCGGACGCCGGGCGGCCCTCGGACGACGCTCGCCGGGAACTCGGCCACGAATCTGAAAATTCTGTTTGCAGGCGCGCGACTCGGAGAAACCTGCTGCTGCGATCAGCCCCGTCGTCGGAATGCAACGAGGTTAGCGCCGTTGGAAAGCTGACTCAGAGTACTTCGACGTAGGGGTCTTCAAAAAAAATAATCAGATCTGTATTTCTGATCATGTATTTTACAAGCTTGCTGGAATCTGGCCAGAACTGCAGGAGTAGGCTCTGACTTCTCTGAAGATCGACGTTGACTGGAAAGAAGACCTCAGAATCTTGAAATAATTTCTTCATAAAAGTTGAAGATCTCTGAGAGAGGAATCCGGGACTATTTTTTGTTTTCTGATTGGAGACGAAATGGATTTTATGGGATTTCTTTACTAGACCTGGGTCGGGTCTGGGAAACTGTGGGCAGACTGTTCTTGGGAACTTAGATGAAATTTTAAAAATAATTGGAGGGTGAACCAAAAATTAATAAAATTCCTGGTGGTAGAGGGATGTGGAAAGAGATCTCAGTAAATTTGGGCGACCCAAAAAAAATCAAAAGATGGTTCGAATGGGGTAAACTCAGAGCTGATGAACAATAAACAGAACCAGGACAGATCTGGAACTTGGACTTGAATGAAAATCAAAAAATAGCTAAAGGATGAATTTTGACGTGATTTTTTTTGTGGGGATAAGGGTTCTAGAGGGGAACCAACTCTGAAATTTTGAGCTTCATAAGACGAAGGGAGTGATAGCAGGAATTTGGAGAAGAAGGGTCTGTCCTGAGTGGACAGAACACCGAAACCGTTGGCGACGACGCGTCGGCGGCGAGACGATGGCGGCGGCGATCACCGGAGTTGCTTCAGATGCTGGAGGGGATCAAGGGGGAAGGGATTACACTCTAGAAAGGGGGCTGGAGGTGGAGGAACCAGGGAGAGAGAGGGGAGGGGTGCAAATCTCACTTGGGGGCAAATGCCTATTTTCTCTTCATTAATTCATTCAATATGAAAAATACAACCTTATATAGGATGCCAACCAAATTCAATCTCAACCCTTGGATCTAGGGGTTTGGATTGAAGGGCTGGGATGAGGTATGACCAACCACAAGAAATACAATATTTAAAAGAGACCAATTCCTAATTCTACCACATGTGGTCAAATAAAGGGAGGAAAGAAAGAAAATTAAACAACCTAGCCTAATGGAGCCAAAAGAGGGGGCGCCCCCCTTCATGGGCCAAGGGCCTTTCATGGGCCATGAGCCATCCACAAGCCCATGCTAGACTTGGACCCTTCCCATTTAGTTTGCCCATGAGGGAGTGTAAACCAATTTGGGCCTTAAGTGCATTAATGACCCATTAGAAACCTAATGACCCAATATGGTATAAGCTCCTTAATGGACTCTACTAATGGCTACCTAGCCATGGACTCTACATTAGAAATGGCCCATTGGCTTGATATAAGCCTTACAAGGAGCCCAAAAGAAAGAAAATACACAATTACAATCTCATACAAGCCATAACTCACAAATACACTTCACCCGTGTATGGAAATCGCCTTTGATGCCCCATCACTGACCCTTCTTTCTCTTCTGTGCATATTGTTTCCTTCTTCCTCTTCCCTTGCTCTTGTATCTTTCCCCCCTTTTGTGTTGAGACCCGTTGGTAGGGTATGAGTCTTTGCGAGGATTCACTCCGGAAGGACCAGGCAGGGACCCATGTCAGGGAACAGGAGAGTGCTCGCCTTCCCAAGGGGAGGACGAGGGGACCACTCCACCATACCGAACGGGCAACTCCCTGGTTTCACCGCAATATTGGAAGCGCATGCTGACCTCAAGCGGGGGGCCTCGGTCAGAGACCGGGCTTCTCGTCGTCCAGAGGGGACGGAGAGGAGAGTTTGTTTAGTCAATGACCCGGACGGGAGGTCCGAGCCAAAGGGGTACTCACCACCCGGGGAGGACGGAGAGAAGAGTTTGTTTAGTCAATGACCCGGACGGGAGGTCCGAGCCAAAGGGGTACTCACCGCCCGGGGGGGACGGAGAAAAGAGTTTGTTTAGTCAATGACCCGTACGGGAGGTCCGAGCCAAAGGGGTACTCACCGCCCGGGGGGACGGAGAGAAGAATTTGTTTTTGTTATTTTTTTTTAGTCAATTTTTGGTACCTCCGCTGACACGGGCGGTGGCTGAAAATGGGGGGCGTTCCCCTTTTCTGGTTTTCTTTTCTTTTTCTTTTTTCTTTTCTTTTTCTTTTCCTCTTTTCTTCTCTTTTCTATTTTTTTCTTTTCAATTTTTTTCTCTTCTTTCCTTCTATTTTTTTTCTTTTTTTTCTTTTTTTTCTTTCTTTTTTTATATTATTTTTTTTTGCTTCTTCCTTCTTTCTCCTTCTATTCCTTTTTTTTTCTTCTTCCTCTTTTTTTGCTTCTTCTCCTTTTTGTATTTTTCCTTTTCTTTTCTCTCTTCTCCTCCTATTATTCTTTTCTCCCCCTTTTGAAAACCCGACTGGTGGTCAAATCACTCGGACATTAATCACGCAAATCTGCCCCAAAACGGGGCGAAGAGTAATATTATTACCTGAATGGGGGCGCCGGAGCGTGGTACAGCTTCAAGAGCCTTCCATTAAGAGGCGGGAACTGAACCTCCCCGCGATGGTTGACAATTACATAGGCCCCACCTTCGTAGACCTTTTGGACTACGTAAGGTCCGAGTCAGTTCTCGTTTAGCTTACCCTTGGGGTGGGCCGCCATGAGATCTCATCTCTTGACCATGACAAGGTCGCCCTTCTTGAATTCACGTTCCTTGACGAGCTTGTCAAAGGCGCGTGCAATCCGGGCCTGATAGACCTGGATATTCTGTTGGGCTTGAAGCCGCTTTCCTTCCAGACTGGAGAGTTCATCGAGCCTCCGCTCGGTATTGGTCTGCCCTTCGGGGACAAGCCCATGCTGAATGGCGACCCTGAGGGATGGTATCTCCAGTTCGACGGGGACAATTGCTTCCGAGCCATATACGAGAGAGAAGGGCGAGCAGCCCGTTGGGGTCTGTATACGGTTTGGTACGCCCAAAGCGCTTCATACATTCTTTCTTCCCAGTCCCTTTTGTTAGAGCTAACAGTCTTGGCCAGGAGAGTGCAAAGCGTCTTATTGAAAGCTTCGGCCAGCCCATTGGCTTGTGGATTGTAAGGAGTCGATGTCCTCCAGTCGATTTTGTATTTTTCTGCTAGCCGGTAAACCTTCTAGTTACGGAAGTGGCTGCCGTTGTCCGACACAATCCGGTCGGGCACGCAAAATCGGAATATGATGTTGCGGTGGACAAACCTGACCATGATTTCTCCGGTGACTTCCCGTAAGGCAACAGCCTCTGCCCAGCCAGAATGTATTTGCAGCCTGTGGAAGATGCGGGTAAGGGGCCCACGACATCTGTTCCCCATTGGGCAAACGGCCAACTGGGCGCGGTTGGGTGCAGTTGCACGGGAGGCCTCCTGGGTATAGTGGCATGCTCCTGGCATCTCTGACACAACTTAGCGTACTCGCAGCAGTCGTTGAACATTGCAGGCCAGTAATAGCCAAGTTTCTTGATTTCAATTTTCATTTTCGGCCCCGCCTGGTGTGCACCAGCTGTCCCGGCATGGACCTCCTTCATAACTCTCCAAGCTTCTTCAATAGACAAGCATCGGAGGAGTAGCTTCTGCTTGGCATCGGCCACGGTCCGGAATAATATTCCGTTTCGGAGCTCATAAGAGTCCTTGGTTCTGACTAGCTTGATTTTCTCTTCCCTTTGCCTGGGTAGTTGCTGGTACTTGAACCACTGCATCAGGGGGTCTCTCCAGTCAGGTAGGTTGACGGCCTCTGCTGTAGTGACCTCTAGGTCCTCTTCTTCTGGCTCTTCTTCTATCATGCTGGGCATCTGGCGCTGGTTTATTACTTGGATATGGAGAGATCCATCTGGAGGCACTGCCAGTGAGCTTGCCAATTTTGCCAATGCGTCGGCTTGTGCGTTCTCCCCTCTGGCGACATGGCCTATCTCGAGGAGGTAGAACCGCTCCATGAGCCGCTTCGCCTTAGTGTGATAAGGGAGCAGCTCAAGTTTTCGGACATCAAACTGTCCCTGGACTTGCTTGACGACCAGCAGCGAATCGCCGAACACTTGGAGCATTTTGATCTCCATTTGGAGGGCGACCTGGAGGCTGATGATCAGAGCTTCATATTCTGCTTCATTATTGGTTCAGGGTTTGCTAATGCAGCAGGAAGTGTGCATCACTTCTCCGTCTGGCGACTTGAGAACGATGCCTGCTCCGGCTCGTACCTTGACGCGCCCGGACGGGGTCGCTTCTGTTCTTGAAGCCCCGTCAAAGTAAAGCTGCCAGATGGCTTGTTGTATTTGGTCTACCTCTAGTGTTTCGTCTTCAGGTAGTTCGGTGGCCAAAGGGGAGTCTTCGGGCACGGGGTGTGCTGCGAAGAAATCCGCGACGGCTTGTCCCTTAACGGCCTTCTGTGGCACGTAGGTGATGTCAAATTCCATGAGTAGCACGGCCCACTTGCCAAGGCGCCCCTTTGGGACTGGCTGGAAAAGGATGTACTTAATGGGGTTGGCCTTGGATATTAAGCTGACTTCATGGGACAGCATGTAGTGCCTCATCTTCTTGACTGCGAAGACCAAGGCAAGGCAGATCTTCTCGATCGGGGTGTACTTAGCCTCTGCACCCACCAATCTTCGACTGAGCTAGTAGAGAGCCCGCTCTTTTCCCTCATCATTGTTCTGGGTGAGCATTGCCCCCAGTGAGTATTCGGTGGCCGCTATGTACAGAATCAGCGGTCTGCCTTTGACAGGTGCCCCCAGGACAGGCGGGGTCTTCAGGTACTCCTTTAGCTGGTCGAACGCGTGCTGGCATTCGTGGCCCCAGCTGAAGGGTGCATTCTTCATCATCAGCCTGTGGAAGGGTTGGCAGCGCCCTGACAGGTTGGAGATGAACCTAAGGATGTAATCTAAACGCCCCTGCAGGGACCTCAGCTCTCCCAGACTCTTCGGAGGAGGCAGCTCCTGGATGGCCTTTATCTTCAGGGGGTCGATCTCGATCCCTCTGTGCCGGACAATAAAGCCGAGGAATTTCCCACTGGACATGCCAAAGGCGCACTTCATGGGATTCATCTTCAGCCCGTACTACCGGAGCCGTTGGAAGACAACCCTGAGGTCACTCAGGTGCTCGTCTCTTTTCTTCATCTTGACGACCAGATCATCAATGTAGCACTCGACCTTGCCGTACAGCAGCTCGTCGAAGATCTTGGTCATTGCCCGTTGGTATGTGGCACCGGCATTCTTGAGGCCGAAGGGCATCCTCTTGTAGTGAAATATCCCTTTGGGTGACCGGAAAGCTGTATGGACCCGGTCGTGGTCGGCTATCCAGATTTGGTTATAGCCGGACGACCCATCCATGAAGGACAGGGCCTCGTGGCCAGTGGTTGCATCGATCATCACTTCGGTGATAGGCACCGGAAAGTCATCCTTCGGGCAGGCTCTATTCAGGTCGCGGAAGTCCACGCAAATCCTGATCTGTCCATTCTTCTTTTTCACTGGTACAATATTGGCCAGCCATGTGGTGTATTGATTCTCCGCCACGAAGCCGACATCTATGAGCTTGTCGACCTCCTTGCAGATCTGGCTGGTCAATTCCGGCCTCATGCGTCGGGGAGGTTGCTTCACTGGTTCCACCTCGGGATCAATGGACAAGATGTGCTGAGTCACCTCGGGGCTGAGTCCGGGCATTTCTTTGTAGTTCCAGGCAAAGCAATCCCGGAATTCTTGCAGCAACTTCGTGTATTGTTCTCTCTCCTGTAAGGGCATGAGAGCACTCAGAAAAGTTGGCCTGGGGTCGTCTTCTGTACCAAGGTTGACCTCAATCAATTCGTCGACCGTGACCTGGCCGCCATTTTCAATTTCCGGCGGGGCTGGCGACAGATCGACGAAATCTTGGTCTTCATTGTCCTCGGGCTCGAGGACGCCATCTCTCTCTTCTTGTTCATCATGACTGGGCATGGAGGCTACATCCACCTCGCACTCCTCCTGGGCCGTATCCGCCGGGTACGTGAGGTCCGCTGGCTCAGAGGGGCATAGGTCCATCTCGGGCTCTTCTGTGTATTCATTATAGACCGCTCCTGCGGGGGCCGGGGTAGCCGCATCTTCCGGCACCTGGTATTGGATGGACATAGTGTAGGCTCCTGCCCTGGGGCTGTCCGCCACATGGGGGCGTGGCGGGGCTACCACGTAGTCGCCCATTCTGAGCTCATCCCTGTCAATGAGGCTTTGAGCAATGTCTTTGAAGACATAGCAGTCTTCAATGGCGTGACCCAGCATCTGGTGGTAAGGGCAAAATAGTGGGTCCCCACTTCTTCTGGTGTCTTGTGGCCTCTTGGACCGTGGGAGGGAGACCTTGCCGTAATGGCAGGCTCAGTCGAAGATGCCCCGGGTCTTCTCTCTCGGAAAGGAGTAGGGCTTCTGCAGCTTCTCTTGGAGTGTTAGGCCCTGCCTGGTTGGTCGCCCGATCAACAGGCTTGCCGTGTCTCTCAATTCCCTTCTTGACCAGACGGGGGTGTCAGGACTGGCATCTCGGGGCCGAGGCATGCGGCCACCCCTCTGGGGAAGAGATCCCTGGATCAGGTCGGCGACTAGCGAGGTCAACTCAGCCAGTCGTACTTTTAGTGTCTCGATCTCCCGTTGCTGCCTATGGTACAAGGCGTACATGACGGGGTCGTATCGAGGGGACTTCGGAGCCTGGCCCATGCTTCTGCTCCTTGTTTCACCGGCCGACCGGGGTGGAGGTGCCTCGCTGGTGTGCCCTCTCGAGGTCGACACTTCGGAGAAGGAGGGGGTCTTCTCCATGCAGCGGCGGCGGAGAGGTTTCCAAAGGAAGATTTCTTCGTCTTGTGCCTCCTCAACCGGGGGCCCAAGATATGCATCTTGACAGGCTTCCCGCGAATCTGGAGCTTCTGCGGGGTCGTCGCCAGACCATGTCGAGACTGATATGACGTTAGTCTCGTAATATTCCTCTAGTGAAAAGCCTAGACCGGGGCGCTTGGTGATTTTCAACAATCGTCGATCCAGGTTTGGCGGGTTCCACATTCTTTCAAACATTTCCTTCCGGCTGGAGGGCTGGTAGGGAGGAATCTTCTGCTTTCTGACCATTCTGGATGCCTGGTCAGTCATGTGGGGAAGCCCCGTAATGGGGACGTACGGGTCATGCAACTCGTCAGGGAATCGGCAATCATCGTCTTCCCTGACTGGCTTCTCCCCGGCCACATAGAAGATAGTGGGCGGCCCCTTAGGGTTAGGCACCTCGAAGGTTCTCAGTTGTTCAGCTGCTTGACATTCAATTTCCACTATCGGCTTGACGATCCCTGGCGGGACCCTGACATCTTCTAGCAGGTCTTCGAGGCAGGGTGCCCCCGATGTGGGGTAGATGGCGAGAGGGGCTGCCCTAAATACCCCTTCTTCTTGTGCAATAAATGGTACATGTGGGGGAGCCACATAGCCTGGGGGCGGCGGAGGAAACCAGCCTCCTGATTCTGCTTTCTCCTTTCCCTTGTCTCGGGCAGCTTGGGGCGCTTGCTTCGCCTTTTCCAAGTACAGATTAGCATCTGACAAGTGACACTCGAACACCTCGAACGGGTGGAGGTTGGCAAAGATTCTGACTTCCTTTCCCTCGCAGGGGTACTTGATGCATTGATGCAGAGTGGAGGGTACCACCCTATTCTGGTGTAGCCAAGGCCGGCCAAGCAACGCCTTGTAGGAAGTGCTGGAGTTGATGACGTGGAACTGGACCTTGGTGGTGAAGTCATCAAAGGTCAAGTTGAACTCTGCAGCCCCCATGGGCACCTCACATTTCTGGTTAAAGCCAGCTATCTTGACATTTTTAACCTCAACCAGGTGTACGTTGAAATAGTGTTTCTGGTACACCCGGTAAGGGAGTATATTCACTGCTGCCCCTGGGTCGATCAGGACCCTGTTGATGGGCTGGCCATTCAGTTGCCCCTTCATGTAGAGGGGTCTGTTGTGACTGCAGGTCGGCAGGAGCATGTCATCTTCTGTGAAGGCCACGGCCACTTCAGGTGACATTTCTGCCAAACAAGCTTCAAGATGTGCTGGCGTCTGGAGGGCGGCAATGATGGCTTGCCGTGTTTCTTCACCTAAAGACAGCATCTCCCACACAGTGAACCGGGTCGGGATCTTCTTGAGGTGTCTGACTATCCGCTCGGCAGCCCGCACCTTGAGCAACTTCATTTCTTCGGGCTTGCCGCGCCTGCTTCCCTCCTGAGGCTGGGGTGTCTGATCAGGGGATGCCTCCTTTGCGGGATCTGTTGTAGCCTGTTGAGCGGGCGGGGCCTGTTGGGCCTCCTCCGCTGCTCGCATGAATTCGGCGAGGTTTGGGGTGCCGCTGAATTCTTCCTCTGGCCGGGCAGGAGTTGCAGCTGGTAGAGCTTGGGGGATGCTTACTTTACTGGTTGCAGAGGACCCCTGGGGGTGCGCCTGCCTTCCTGCTCGAGCTGATAGGAACTCGGCGAATGACGGGGCGCCTTGACTCTTGGTGCCTCTGGGGTAGAGACCTGATGGGGGAGGGATCTCGGTGCTCGGACCTCGGGCTCGGGAGCCTGGTATGGTTGTTCCCCCCTGAGCATGATGTTGAGGCTGCCCTGGGGAGGGCGCCCCCACTTCCTCCCTGACCTGGTGGCATGCTGGGAGGTGGATGCTTCAGCTTGACTCACCTCTGCTGGTTCATGGGGTGGGTCTTCTTCTTTTTCTTCCAGGGAGAGAGCGGTGTCGAACAGCGCCGAGAGGGTGTTGCAGGCGAGGATGACCTCCTTCTTCTTCTTGCCCCTGGGTCTTCTCTTCTTCTTCTTCTTCCCTGCCGTGGCCAATGGCTGCTCCTGAGGAAGCTCACCCCACAGGGGAGGCTCTTTTTCTGTTTCAGCTTTTGTTCCTGGAGCCAGCTCGAGTGATTCGAACTCCTCCCAGAGGACATATTCTTTTAGTTCCACGGGCTGGATTTTGGGCTGTTCATAATCTTCAAGCCCGTCAATAATAGCCTGTAGTTTCTCGACCGTCGGGCTGGCTTTCTGGTGCATTCGCAGCGGGACAGAGCTCTTCTTGTTGTGGGTGGGCCGCCTCATGACCAGCCTGGGGGCCGTGTCATGGCGAACCGGGCTCGCCGGTGGTGGTGCCGGCAAGGGTGTCGCGTCCCTTGGATGAATCCCTGGGGCGGACCGAGGGATGCGTGCCTTTCTATTTCTTCCGGGCACCGTCTGCCAACCCTCTTGATCTTGGGCCGGGGCCAGGACAAAAGCCTCATAAGTGGCGCGGGCACAGGCTTCCACCCACTCTTCTGGCAAATCCTGATATAGTGAGATCATATTGACGGAGGAGGCTATGCTGGGCAGCTCGTGTGGCTGCGGGGGGTCTACTTTATGCTCCCCCATGTCCAGCTCCCCGTTCTTGATTAAGGACTCAATAACGTCCTTGAAGACGTAGCAATCTTCAATAGTATGCCCGAGCACCCGGTGGTACATGCAGAAGCGCGGGTCATCCTTCTTCTTCAAGTCGCCAGGCCTTTTCGGCTCTGGCAGTGTGATTTTATTGTAGCTGGTCGCCCATTCGAACAGGAGCTTGGACTTGTCCCGGGAGAAGGAATATAACTTGTTTCTCATCTTCTCCCTTAGCGAGGGGCCCTCCCGCCGCTCTGTGGTTCTGGGCGGCGGAGGGTTGGCAGCTCCCTTGGCTTTCTCCTTCTGCTTTTCAAAAGCCTGGAAATCTAGTGCATGCACCTCTGGGGGAGCTGGCTTCTTCTCTGCCTGCCTGGCCCTCTGGCTTGACATGGCTGGAGTGGAGGAGTATCGGGCCAAGAATGCCTCGATCTCCGCTACCACATTGTTCAAACGGTCAAATGTCTTGACCTCAATGCCAATCATCCTTTCTAGGATTTCTTTCTTTAAGTTTTGCTTGTAGATCTGCACTGCGTCCTCCTGATGCGGGGGGCGTTTGCACCTCATACTAAGGTTCCTCCATCTTTTGATGTAGTTGAGGGCCGACTCATCATTCTTCTGGCTTGTGGCGTAGAGTTCAGCCATGGTAACTTCTCTCTCGGCAACGTAGAACCTTTCCTTGAACTTCTTCTGCATGTCGGGCCAATCGGCCACCGACCCGGGTGACAAGCCGGAGTACCATTCAAAGGCAAGTCCGGTAAGTGTTGAGCCGAAGAACTTCAGGAGGTAGGCCTCATCAGCAGCCAGGTCTCCCATGACGTTCACATAGTAGGCAATGTGCTCTCTGGGAGACCCTTGCCCGTTGAACTTTTCAAATTTCGGCGGCTTGGTGACGCCAGCCGGCAACTTCCTGGCAGCATAATGAGCCGGGTAGGGTACCCAGTAAACGTCGAAAGGCATCTGATCCCCATCGCCCCTCTCGGCCAGCTTCATCTCTATCATCTGCTCGAGCATCAACCGGCTGACTGCCGCCGGGTCGACTGGGCTCGGGTAGAAATGAGCGGGCTGCGCGCTCGGAGTGGCTACCACGGTCGCTCGGGGGGCCATGGGGGACCCTTGTGAGAGCGGAGCCTGTGGCGGGGTCACTGCTGTGCAATGTGCTTGCTGCGGGGGCGCGCCCCCGAGAGGATCGAGGGCCGCTGGAAGAGCTGCCCCTGAAGACTGCCCCCTGTCCCCGGGTACCTCGGGTATAACCTCGGTCTGCCAGGACATTGGGGGTGGTGTGTTTCGCTCATTCAGCTGCTTTTTAAGTGATTCGATTTCCTGCTGGAATCGTTGTATCATAAGCAGCATTGCTGGGTCAGCTGTGGGAAGACTGGGCATGCCCCCTGTCTCTTCGGCCGGGGCGTCCTCGGATGACGTCGAGGGTCCGCCAGTCGTGTCGCCGGTGGTGACCACATTGGCCGTGAGGGCCGCAAGGGGCTCTTCAGGTACGGTCCCTTCGGCAGCTGTGGATGTCGCGCCGCCTGCCGCTCTCCCTCTTCTAGTGAGGGGTCCCGGCCTGACGGCTATTCTGGCTAATTCTTCTGGGTCGGTGGGTAAAGCCCCATACCGACCATGAACTCCTGCCATATTGCAGGTGAGTGACTGCCATTTCTTATTCTTATTTCTTCTTGACGCCCTCCTGGACGATCTTCCTGGGAATGTCAGCCTGTCGAAGACCGACCGTCGGGGCGGCGCTTCCTCCCGTACAGGGGACTGGCGCGGCCCCTCCGGGCGGGTCCTCGACTCCACGCTAGGTGCAGGTCCCCCCCTTTCTTCCTGGAAGGCGGAGGCCATTGCCCCCAGTAGTCTCTGGCGGCCGGCGGGGGTGCTACCCGGGCCTCGGAGGTAGTTCCTCATGGCCTGCTCGATCCCTTCCCATTCCTGGTCAGGGAGAGCGGCCTGGGGTTGCGCGTCGATGACATCAGCAGGAGGGGAGTAGGCCGTGAGAGCCGGGCGGGCGGCATTGTGCCGGCGCCCTCGGCGACGGCGGTGAACATTCTCGAACGGCACCGGGATGACGGGTGCCGGTCGGAGAGTGGGGGTCACTACCTCGACCCTGTCATCGCGTCGGGCCCTCCTGGGGCGGAAAGTGCTGGGCCCTGCCTGGGCGGGTGCAGTGGGCTGGGTCTCTTTAGGTATCCAGGCTTGCTTCAGCTTCGCCGACCTGTGGGTCGGCGCAGTCCTTGGTGATGTGGCGACAGTGGCGGGTGCTGCCTCCTCTTTCAACTTCCGGAGCTCTTGGAGGGAGTTTTGAACCGGCACGGTCGGGACGACGCGGTCCGGTGCCACAGGGGATCTCCTCCCGTCCAGACGGACTCGGTGGGTCCCCACAGTCATGGTCTTCCCAGAGTCGGACATGCGGCGCCCCGGGCCGGCGCTAATGTTGTTTCTCCGGAGCCTCCTCCGGTGAGATGCCGACCCCTGGTGGGATGGGCCGGTAGTCTGGTGCACATGGTGCACGTTGTAGCTCAGCGTCGTTGTAAGGACGCTGTTGTTGTTCTTGGCCACAGCTCGGCCGGCGGCAGCTTCGACGGCTCCCGGAGCGGGAGCGTTGGTTTGGGGCTCCTCGGGCGCTCATGCGTCGAGGATGTCAACGAAGGCCACCCCCAGGAAGTTGGGGAAGCCCACGGTGGGAGGGAAGCTCCCGAAGGTGAGGGGGATCGCCAAGTAGCCACCCCGAACGTGGTTCTGGACGGGCTGAGGGCCACAGACGACCGCCATCGTTGGTTCCATGATGCCTCTCTCTTTTTCTGCATTTAAGAAAGTAGCCCAATTAGTATTACAAGAAGGGGGCCGCGGGGCCCCTAATTTCGGCAAAAAGATGAAGGGTGGATCGGTCCCACCGGGCGTGCCAGAGTTATGGACGCACTTCTCGTCGAACCATCGTTCTGGTTCGTCTGTTGGTCTTATTAAGTGCGTGGGCGTGCCAGTCACCGAAGTGACAATTTATTCGGGCCCCGAAGAGCCCATGGTGCGCTCGATCTGACTTTGTCAGACGATTGTGTGGTTCGTGTCGGGACCGAATCCCGTCGCGCCATAAAGGTCACGACGTCATTTACATCCCCCACACGAGGGAATACCCTTGATTAATTGCCGAAATTAGAGGCCCCGCGGCCGAAAAGAGTAATACTAATTATGCGAGAGAGATAGGGATAGATCACACTGAAGGTTGTATTAAGGCCATAAACTGTCGACCGTGTCGGCCACTCGTAGACCTTTTGTATTCGGACACAGGTCCGTGGCAGCGTCACAATGAGAAAACCGAGGTAGATCCCTTCAAATGTCTGCCGAGCATGCGGCAATTTTAATGAGGATTCGGAAGGTATCCGGAACGAGAAAACAAATCCGGTCCGATTAGGATGTCGGCCCGAGGTTAGATCAAAGCCTGGCCATATCAGGGTAATTCCGAGACTCGGGCCCGACCTGAAAGGGCGGCGTTGTTATTCCCTTTTGCCCCGGGTCCCGGGGAGAGAGAGGGCTGCAGTGTGGGCATTAGCGTCTTTTATCTGGGGCTTTCTTAGTTATATCTTCTGGGATTTCTGATTTGATGTTTACTGTTTATTCGTGCCTTTGTCCGGGATGATTTCTCTTCTTTTATTCATGATTATTCTTGTTATTATCATTCGTTTGTTATTTATTTTTTTATTACCCCTCCCGCCTCTTTATTGTGATTAATATTGCGCATTCGGAGTCCTTTAATTAGCGTAATTTTTATTAATTTGTTTGCTATTGTTAATGCCTTTATCAGGCTGTATATGTGTATATGTATAGTGTGCCGGCGAAGAGAAGATAGGGGTGTACCGGTGAGGAGGGAAGTGTGCCGCTGGGCCTTTGAAAAGGAGTGTGCCGCTGGGGAAGAAAGTGTGCCGCTGGGCAAGGAAAAGGCGTACCGCTGAGGGTTTAAAAGATTGTGCCGGGGAAGGTGGGCACAAGTGTGCCGGCAAAGGGCTATTGAAGAGTGGAGGCCATGTGCCGATGAAGGGTCTTTGAAGCGTGCCGCTGGAGGCTGGGAAAAGTGTGCCGGCGAGAGAATTGGATGAGCGTACCGCTGAAAGGTTAGGGAAGTATGCCGGCTAAGGAGCCAATCAGGGCGTGGGGGTGGATATAAAGTCTGTACATTCCCCCCCGGGCTCGAAGTCCATACCTGCCAAGCCCAAAGTCCATACACTGGAGCAGAGTGGAGCAAAGTCTGCACGTTGCAATATGAAGTCTATAAGGTCGACTGGTCCGAAGTCTGTCACTGGCCGTCATGAAGTCTACACGCCGGCTGGCCCAAGTCTATACATTGGAACGTGAAGTCTGTACATTGACCCTTTGACTGCAGCTCGAAGTCTATATGTTGCCAAGCCCAAAGTCTGTACGTTGCAACGTGGAGTCTGTACATTGGCGGGCCCAAAGTCTGTACATTGGTCAAGTCTATAACGTCGGCCAAGCCCCAAGTCCATACACCGCAACATGAAGTCTGTACAGTGGCTGGCCCAAAGTCTGTACATTGGTCAAGTCTATACAATGCAACATGAAGTCTGTATATTGCCCCTATGATTGCTTGCGGCTCGAAGTCTATACGTTGCCAAGCCCAAAGTCTGTACATTGGAACGTGAAGTCTGTACATTGGCTTCTTTGACTGTAGCTCGAAGTCTATACGTTGCCAAGCCCAAAGTCTGTACTTGTACCGTGAAGTCTGTACATTGGCTGGCCCAAAGTCTATACATTGGCCAAGTCTATACATCGGCCAAGTCTATACGCTGCAACGTGAAGTCTGTACATTGCCCTTTTGATTTGCAGCTCGAAGTTTATACGTTGCCAAGCCCAAAGTCTGTACGTTGTAACTGAAGTCTGTACATTGGCTGGCCCAAAGTCTATACATTGGATCCGTTGAGGCGGTGGCTGAGGGTGTACCGGCGAAGGGAGGGAGCGTGCCGCTGAAAGGGTCAAGGAAAGTGTGCTGCTGAAGGCCAATGGGAGCGTGCCGCTGAGGGCCAATAGAAGCGTGCCGCTGAAGGCCAATCTGGGCGTGCCGCTGAAGGCCAATGGGGGCGTGCCGCTGAAGGCCAATGGGGCGTGATGGTGGAGGTTCGATCAGTTTTCGATTATTTGTTTTAAGGCTTTTCTTTTCTTCTTATCTTAATTTTCGTGTAGTTTTATACAAAATTCCTCCCTTTGTCCGTTCTCTTTGTTCGGTTCGGTCTCTTTTCTTGCGGGTCGGACGTTCGGGCTGCCGGGTGGTTAATTAGTTCGGTTCAGTTCTCGTTGTGGTGCCGGCAGTGGTTTGATGAGTTGGAAGGTTTCATTAATTATCCCACTCGTTTGTTGCTTCCTTTTGCCTCTTTTAATGTCTTGTTATTCTCTTACAAAAATTCGGCAGCATCTCCCCTTAACCCGGGGCGTAAGGGAGATAAAGGGAACGCGCCCACATGGAGTGGCGGAACCCGACAACTGGAGGTGGGCCCCCGGGGGAGCAACACCTTTATAGAGCCTCGAAAAACGTGAAGGAGAGGGTTCAGGGGGCGAGGCCAAGGAGTGAGCTGCTGAGGGACTGAAGGGTGTGCCGCTGAGGGCTGAACAGGGGGTGTGTCGCTGAGGGCTGAACAGGGTGTGCCGCTGAGGGCTGAACAGGGTGTGCCGCTGAGGGCCCAGAAGGGTGTGCCGCTGAGGGCTGAACAGGGTGTGCCGCTGAGGGCCCAGAAGGGTGTGCCGCTGAGGGCTTGAAAGAGCTGAATGTATAGGCTGGGAGACTTAATGGATGTTCAGGAGAAGAAGAAGAAAAGAGGGGGCTTCAAGGCCGGGAGTGGTTTACTGGTAACTGGGTAATCGGGAAGAAAGTAAGGGTCTCTCCCTCCCGTGAGGGGGCAAAGAACCCGGGAGACTAAGGATCATAGGGGAAGGATCACATCACCACGAAGACTCCAAAAACGC
Organism: Amorphophallus konjac; assembly: GCA_022559845.1. Taxonomy (NCBI): domain Eukaryota; kingdom Viridiplantae; phylum Streptophyta; class Magnoliopsida; order Alismatales; family Araceae; genus Amorphophallus; species Amorphophallus konjac. Next base: position 536,653,229 of record CM040121.1, read on the forward strand.
CGCAGAAGAGAAAATGAACAAAACACCATGCATTATGAAGGTGGGAGCAAACCAATAGAAAAGACAGGAGAGGCCCAAGAAGGGTGGTTTTTCATTCATGGGGGGGGGGGGCCAAAGGCCATGGCCCTATATGCATATTACAAAAGCAAACAGGAATGCCCAGGATGAGGCCGTGGACAAGGGGAAAAACCCAAAGAAAAATAGAACATGAAAGGGGGAGACGGAATACAAGACGACAGGAAGCGTTAGGGGCTTGGACGCCGGCCATTGCCCCCAACTCTCTCCCCTATTACATCAAGCTATCTCTCCCTTACTCTGGCTTCTTTCCGGTGGTCGTCGGAGGGGGCTCACGCCGGGAGGGCCTCTCCTTCTCTTCTCTCTTCTCCTCTTTCTCCTATGTCTCTCTTCTTCTGCCCGAGCTCTTCCTTTCTATCTGTCCTCCTCCCCCTTTTGTTGAAAGCAGAGGGTCTTTTTATACCCCGGGCCGCCGGAGCCTTTGGAAGATGACCCTGAGGGCGGGAAGTGGCTTGCGATCATGGCGGCTGACCTGCCCCGTCCTGGGTGTCAGTGGGGTAGGCTACGTGGCCTAACGATCGGCCGCCACCTCAGACGGCTCCACTGCGCGCCAAGGATGCGTAGGGTATGGGCTGCACGTCGTCTTGCCATTGAAAAGCTTCACGCTGTGCCGCTGGCGGGCTGAACAAGAGTGCCGTGGGGGAGCCAAAATGATGTGCCGTTGAAACCCCTAAAGGGCGTGCCGCTGAGGCCTGCTGAGGGCGTGCCGCTGAAGCCTGCTAGGGCGTGCCGCTGAGGCCTGCTGAGGGCGTGCCGCTGAAGCCTGCTGAGGGCGTGCCGCTGAAGCCTGCTGAGGGCGTGCCGCTGAAGGCCTGCTGAGGGCGTGCCGCTGAAGCCTGCTGAGGGCGTGCCGCTGAAGGCCCCAATGGGTGTGCCGCTGAGCACCCCAGGGGGTGTGCCGCTGAACACCCCATGGGGTGTGCCGCTGGGACCCTGAAGGGGCGTGCCGCTGGAGCTCCATCAGGGCGTGCCGTTGAGGCCCCTTGGGGGCTGGGCGTGCCGCTGAAGGGCTCCCCACGGGGTGTGTATATGGGGCTCGTTCTGAGCCCGTTGCGAGCACGAGTCATGGCCCGTTTGATTTCCTTTGGGGCCCATGGGCTGTGGGGCCTTTTGTGCTTGATTTCTCCGGGGTTTCTTCACTCGGCGCCGTTGTTGATGCTGGGCCGAGCATGACATTTGGATGTGCAATTTTCGGTGTCCACAAATGCCCCCCACCCACGGGTATCGCAGGCGAAAGATGAGCCGGGCGGTGCCCGCGGGTGTCTTCGTCTCTTCTCTCTTTGTCGATGCCGGCGGGGTGTCGAGAGCCGACCTGGTTTGTTGTTTGTTGGTCTCTTTGTTAGTGCCGACAGGGTGTCGGGAACTGAAGTAGTATGTTGGTCTCTTTGTCTCTTCATCAGTGCCGACAGGATGCCGGGAACTGAAGCAGCATATTGGTCTCTTCGTCTCTGCATCAGTGCCGACGGGGCGCCGGGAACTGAAGCAGCATGTTGGTCTCTTCGTCTCTTCATCAGTGCCGACGGGGCGCCGGGAGCTGACTTGTTTTGTTTCCTATTTGTCTCTTTCGCAGTGCCGACAGGGCGTCGGGAACTGACCTCATTTGTTGCTCTCTTTGTCTCTTCGCCAGTGCCGACAGGATGCCGGGAACTGACATGCTTTGTTGGTCTCTTGGTCTCTTCGCCAGTGCCGACAGGATGCCAGGAACTGACATGCTTTGTTGGTCTCTTGGTCTCTTCGCCAGGGCCGACAGGATGCCGGGAACTGACATGCTTTGCTGGTCTCTTGGTCTCTTTGCCAGGGCCGACGGGGTGTCGGGAACTGACATGCTTTGTTGTCTCTTAGTCTCTTCATCAGTGCCGACAGGATGCCGGGCGCTGACCTGGTTTGTTGATCTCTTAGTATCTTGGTCTCTTCGTCAGTGCCGACGGGGTGTCGGGAACTGACATGCTTTGTTGTCTCTTAGTCTCTTCGTCAGTGCCGACAGGATGCCGGGCGCTGACCTGGTTTGTTGATCTCTTAGTCTCTTGGTCTCTTCGTCAGTGCCGACAGGATGCCGGGCGCTGACCTGGTTTGTTGATCTCTTAGTCTCTGGTCTCTTCGTCAGTGCCGACAGGATGCCGGGAACTGACCTGGTTTGTTGATCTCTTAGTCTCTTCGTCAGTGTCGACAAGATGCCGGGCGCTGACCTGGTTTGTTGATCTCTTAGTCTCTTGGTCTCTTCGTCAGTGCCGACAGGATGTCGGGCACTGACATGGTTTGTTGTCTCTTTGCTCTTTTGTCTTTCCTTTTTTTTTTGAACCACATTACCGATACAAGCGCCCTTTCGGGTTTTCGCCGGTACCGGCCCCCTCTTGCTTTTGCCCACGCGCCCTTTCGGGTTTTCGCGTGGCGGGGTTCCCAATTTTGCCTGCGGCGCCCTTGCGGGTTTTCGCCACAGCCGGGTTGTTGCCATTTTTACCCTTGTCCCCATGTAGGGACAAGTCCGGCGGGGTATCTCTATTTTTAACCCCATTTTCTTCTTTCTTTCTTTCTTTTTTTTTAAGTGAGTGATATGCGAGTGTCGGCCAGGGCACGAAGCCTTGCGCCGGAAGATAAGGTTCACTCGTTGGCAAGAATAGAATGCCAGCGCAACGGGAGAATCTGTGCCGATTCGGACGTAAGGTCCATAATGGCCATATTGTGCGGAGTGGGTGGCTAGGGCACGGGGCCTTGCGCCGGAAAGGGACTTATTCGTTGGCAAGGGATTAATGCCAACGCAAGGATAGAGGTTCTGACGATCCGGGCGTAGGGCCCGTGATGGCAATATTGTGTGATGCGGGTGGCTGAGGCCCGGGCCACGTGCCGGGGACGGGCCCGTTTGTTGGCATGGGAATGGCACCGTCGCAAAGGTGGAGTGTGCAGGGGTAGCGTCGCCTCCATTTGCACGGGTGCATGTCCGCCCGAGACCGTGGGGACGGGACGTCCCCTCGGAAGGACCTTATTATTGTGCCTCATTTGCGCATATCTAAATATATATATATATATATATATATATATATATATATTTATATATATATATATATATAAGTAGATGCATATATGTATGTATACATATATATATATATATGTATGTAAGTATGTATACATATTATTTATAATAATTTTTTGTTTTCCCCTTTTTTTGTTTTCTTCTTTCATCACCCCTTTCTTTCTTTTTTATTCTCCTTTCTATCTCTTTCTATATTTTTTTCTCCCTTTTTTATTTCTTTCTATTTTTTTTCTCTTCTCTTCTCTCTTTTTTTTCTCTCTTTCTTGTATTTTCTCCCCCCCCCTTTCCATTCCTTTTTTATTTTCCCCTCTCTCTTTTCTCCCCCTTTTTTTCTTCTTTTCTCCTTTCTTTTCTTTTCTCTTTCTTTTTTTTTATAAAAGGGGGCGCGGGGGTGTTTCGAACGGTCACTCCGTTCGAATCCCCCCCCTCTATTCCCTCTCTTTCTTTCTCTCCGGTGACCGGGCGAACGGGCTCCCCCACCCTTCCTCTTCTTCTCCGGGCGCGACCGTCGCCGTGGGCACCACCATCGCCGGTGTCGTGGTGAGGAGACGGCCGTGGAGCCCCCCCCATTCCTCTTTCTTCTTCCCTTCTCTTCCCTTCCTCTTTCGTCCTCTTCCCCTCCTCTTTTCTCCACCGTGGACGGCGGTCGGGGGTGGTCGCCCCGTCCGTCTCCACCTCCTCACCTCTTCCCTCTCCCCCTCGTTCTCTTCCCCTCCCCCCTCTCTTCTTCTCCGTCGCCGACGCTGCGGGTGGCCGGATGGATGCCGCTGGGAGCGGGCGTGCGCGTGTCGGGTTGGGATGGTACCGGGGAAGATCCCTTAGGGCGTGCTGGGGAGGCCGCCTATGGAGCGTGCCGGTGAGGGGCCACTCTAGGGTGTGCTGGGCAGCGAGGGGCACAAGTGTGCCGACGAAGCCCAATGGAGTAGTGTGCCGGGGGGAGCTCGGGGAGAGGTGTACCGGCGAAAGGGGTTCGCCACGGAGCGTGCCGGCGAAGCGATCGCTGGGGCGCGCCGGTGAAGCCTGCTAGCGAGCGTGCCGGGGAAGACGACTAGGACTGTGCCGGGGAAGGCGCCGAGGGCGTGCCGGTGAAGGCCTGCGCGCAGTGTGCCGGGGAAGGCCTCCCCTGGGCGTGCCGGCAAAGCGTTGGAGGGGCCGTGCCGGGGAAGGCCTCTAGGGCGTACCGGTGAGGGCAACTGCAGGGTGTGCCGGGGAAGGGCACTGGGCAGTGTACCGGTGAGGGTCTCCAGGGGGAGTTTTTAGCTAAGGAAGAGGACTCCTTCGACCGGCGGACTTCTGGTGTTGCCTCTCGGGGCCCACCATGCTTTGTTGGGGCCGTCACTCCTTGTGGACGCGCACCCGTATTTTCCCTTACGCCTCTGGCCTAGGGGAAACTCTACCGAAATTTCATCAGAAATTGACAATATTTTGTTCATTTGACTTGTAGCAAAGCCCTCCTTTTACAGTCTTTCACTTCCTTTTGCATGTGGCTTATTCTGATCTTCTGTTTATGTATCTTTGCAGATAAATGGCTGCCCCAAGTGGTTCCTCTGCTCCTGCTGCTGCTATCGGTGCTGACCTTATCCCACGGGGTCCGGTGCCAGCAGTTACCTGGTTAAATGTAGAGGACTTGGATCGGGAGCATGCAGAAATAGCCGCTTTGGCAGAGTCATCTGAGTCTGACGGGGAGACCATGGATTTCCAGAGGCTTGCCAGAGTTGACAGCGCCTTCACATTTGACCGGGTCACCGGGGAGTACAGGAAGGACTTCCCGAAGGACAGACACCTGGTTCGATTTCTGAAGCATTTTCGCTTGCGGGAAGGGCGAGACTTCCGGGTCGTGAAGAAGGCTGAGCAGGCCATTCTGCAAGCCGGGACAGCTTATTGTACAGCGTCCCCCGGAGTATTCCGATGTATCTGGTGGGAGAAGTCCGGGAGTGGAAACCAGTTCTGGGGATTGAGGGGGTGCTGCCGACCGAAGACAAACTGGTGCGGGCGCCTCAGTTTACTCCGGCACGATGGGACCTGTCTGCCGGGAAGGTGCACAACGAGGCGCCTCGATTCGGCCTATTCTTGGCTCCCTTGAAGTGGGGCTATAGAGAAGAGCCGTTCATCTTGGACTGCTTGGCCGTCAGATTCAAGTATGAGCTGTCACTGGGCTGGTTTGGGGAGCTGAAGCTTCAGGATGCACACAGCTTCCGGGAGAGGGCGGTGGAGTTTACGGAGCACGTGCTGTTCAACTATGCTCCGCTGCTGGTTCGGGTCGGCATTTATCACAGCGTGTACGCTTCCCGGTATGGCTACCCCATCTCCAAGGGTCTCTGCTGCGGCATGATAGAGGTATTCAGCGCGGAGACCAACACCTTTTATACGGCAGAGGGCGAGACTTCACTTGATTTGTGGAGTCTTGGTCAGCTAAGTGGCTTGCCCATTGACGGGGAGCCTTATGAAGAAGTATGCCTCCCCGACTTGATCAAGGATGAGACCAACGGGGATGGCTATTATTCTCTGGGGTATTCATATCGGTACCTCATGAAGGCGTACCGGGAGCTGTACCAATGCTCGCATAAGGGAAAGCAGCCCGCTCGTGGGGACAGGAAGAGGGTACGCATGCCCTTGTGGCTGGAGTATTTCTATGACGGGCCGAAGCGGTACGAGGAATTCCCCTGTGTCGGTACCGCTGTCGCCCCCAAGAAGCGTGCGAAGCCCAAGCTCGATGTGAAGATCCCATCTAGAGGGCGTCGAAGCGGGTCTAACCCGATGGGCTTGGATCCCCAGACCCACTGCGCCGCCTATCTCACGTACTGGCTGTGCTCATTCGCCATGCCGTACGGCGACGAGACAGTGATTCGGCCGGATGCCATCTACCCGGCATGTCAAATGGCATGGGGTATCAGGCTGTCGCTGTGCCCGGCGACCCTTTGCTTGATTTACAAGGCCCTGGGGGACATCAGCACGCATCAGTTCCCGCGGCAGGCCCGGTATGTGTGCCCACTGCACTTCTTCAACGCGTGGGTCTGTTCGCTGTTCCCGGAGTTTGCCCCGCGAGTTCTCCAGGACTGGGGGCTGGTGCCGAGGATGTTGGAATTTGCCAGTGCTGAGCCGGGCTCCACCTCCATGCGGATGTATGATATTCGGGGCCGGTTGACAACGGTTCCCCGAGATGCGGTCGGGACTATTCATTTCTGGACTTTGGCGGCACATTCGAGCCCTCTGGTGAACAACAAGAGGGAGTGCAAAGACGACCAGGTGGAGAGGTACGTCCACCCTATTAGCCAGGAGAATGTGATCCGCCCACTGCTGGAGCCGGAGCTGAGGGACTGGGCGCTGTCGATTCGCCCGAGCGTGCTGGTGTTCAGGAAAGGGGAGAACGTGTTGCTGGAGCCGTATTACCCCTTCCGGTTCGGTCGCAATTTTGGGTATGACCAGCATATCCCTGCTTATCACGCACAGTTCGGCCTGCCCTTGCGGAGTGTCCGGGGGAGCTCAGTTGCTGAACACGCCAGGAGCTGGTGGGACTTCTTCCACCGGGCGGACCCTGCCTCCTTCAGAGTACCGGCCCCGGGTCGTGTTCCCCGAGTGACCCAAGATTATATTAAGTGGTGGAATAGCCGGACGGCCTTCTATCGGCTACACAAGACCGATTGCTGGGATGGGGCCGAGAGGAAGTTCCTTAGTCGGCAGCCGGTGCCGGTTCTTGACATTGAGCCAGACCATCTTCTTCGGCTCAGGAATAGACAGGAAAAGGAGGTGGCAGCATATCTGGTGGCTCGCCGGGAAGCCCGGGATAAGAGGCCGACGCCGAAGGTGGAGCTACCCCGGTGGCCAAGGATCATTATCAGAAGACGCTGAGGGATCTGTGCCAAGTGGGGAGCGACCGCCTGGACCTCATCAATTATCCATTCCCCATAGAGGAAGAGGGGACTCCTGCCAGGAGCTGGCGTCCAGAGAGGGATTCGGCCTGCCCGTACCGCACGTTTATGAGGCGGGAGGAGAGGCAGCCCGAGAACTATAAGGATACCACGTGGCTATACGTCCTTCTCCGGGTGAATGGGATGAAGATCGAAGATCTGACGGCCTCCCTCCTGGGCAAGCGCCTGCACGTCCCTTATTATTATGCTGACGGGTGGGGCATGGACCACTTTAACCTTTTCTGTCACCTCTCCTCAAAGAAGCACGCGGATCTGGCCAACCTTACGGACCGGTGCCAAACGATTGAAGACGTTTGCTGGCTAGTCCGGGAGGCGGCGCGTCGGGACAAGGAGACGTCCCTGAGCTACTGGCCGATCACGCTGCGGCTGTACACTGGCCCTCATGGTATTCAGTCTCTTCTTGCTTTTCGGTTTTGTCTCTTAGCACTGCGGCCTTCGCGGTGAGTTGGGTACTAATCGTAAATGCATGTTCGTTCTTTCCCCTCTTTTCTTTGCAGACCATCCTGACAGCACGCAGATGGCCACGTACCGGAACCTCCTCCGGCTGGTGAAGAAGCCTGCGTATTTTGAAGCTGCGCCGCTGGCCCCGACCACGGCTCCTTTGCCCAAGGCTGCGAAGAGGCCCCGGGCTAAATCGCCCGTGAAGAAGGCGGTGGACACCGCCAAGGCGGCTAAACAGCGGGACACAAAGCGGAGGAAGACAGAATCGGCTAAGGCTCCGACGACTGTTCCTCCGGCACCACGAGTCCCATCTTTCGAGGAATTTGAAGCTGCCCGTCCCGAGCCAGGTCAACCTGCCGGTCAGTGTTCCCGATCATTAGTGTGTCTCTTGAATCTCCCCCCCTTTTTATTTTGGAGTGGAGCCCTAACACCTGGATACTTTTTTGTCTCAGCTTCTGTGGGAGAGCCCGTGCCCACGCTCGACATGGGTGAAGTCGCGGTCCCAGCAAAGGCGACCTCGGCGGCGGCTCCGGCTCCCTTGCCGCAGGCAACGGGAAGGCCCCGAACACAGTCGCCCGTTAAGAAGGCGTTGGCTGCTGCCAAGGTGACCGGGCAACAGGCGGCAAAACGGGGGCGGACCGAGGCATCCCCGGCTCTGACGGCAGCCTCGCCGGTGGCCCCTGTCCTGTCCTTCGAGGAATTCGAAGCCACGCGGACCGAACCGAGCCACGGAGCTGGTGAGGTTCATCGGCCGCCTACGTCGTCTGCGGTCGACTGGCCTCCCGAGTTGGCCTCGGATTCGCGCACGGCGACGATGCGCTTCTATTTTACGGGCGGCACGGAGGAATCGACGCCCGTGTTGCTCCCGGGCGAGAGCGGGGCTGCGGCTCCCGTGAAGGCTCTGTCCGTCAAAGAAGCCGGCGAGTCATCCCGGACCGTACGGGCCGAAGGGGGTAAATATTTTCGTCCATTCGGCTAGCTCCCCCTTTTTTTTGTCCTGGGGGCTAGTAGGTTCAACATGACTGATCTTCTTTTGCATGACAGGCGTTGCCGCAGCGGCCACCGAGTCATTGGGGCCTGATCCCGACCTCTCGACGGTGCTGACATATGTGAGGAGGAAAAAGGTCGGAGTGCGAGCCTCGCCTAGCCCGAGGGAGGACGTGCTGGACAGAGACTCTGAAGTGGAAGCCCCTCTGCCGGCCCAGGCCGAGCCGGCGGCGGTCGAGTCTCCGTCTGGGGAAGAGGTAGATTACAACTATTCTTCCGACGAGGCGGCTCCTGGGGATGCAACGTCTGGGGCATCGGGGCTGCCCGAGCTGGCCCCTAAGGCCTCTTCATTTGCTAGCTCGCTAAGTTTGACGGAGGAGGCCGCTGTAAGCGTGATTCCATTTGCGTGGGGCTGCTTCTGTGGTCGCCTACTGATATCGTCCTCCTTGCGTCCGACCTTTTCAGGAATCAGCTGAGCCGGAGGCTGCGGAAGAGGCTGCTCCGGCTGCGTCGGTTGACCGCCCATCGGGGGTCGATGTCGGCATGGGCAAGCTAGCCCTTTTATTTGAAGCTCTTCGGGAGGAGGCGTCGGAGGAGCCTTTGGCGGGCGAGCCTCTGGAGGAGGGGGAGATCGCGCCCGAGAGCGGTACCACCCCGGTGGCCGAGGTAAGGACAGGGGTCTCATAACCCTTCTTGCCTTTTGGGCCTCGTGAGGTTCACTCCTGCTGGCAAGTAAGTAATCATGCTTTTTGTGGTCAGGTGGTGCCGACGCCCGGGAGGTCGTCTGGCCGTGCCCAGAAGGCCGTTGCCAAGCGACGGCAAAATATTGGTCCGCTAGCGGTGGCGGGACTGGCTCCGGTCGCGGGCTTGAGAGCGGAGGGCCTTACGGCGCTCGTGGAGGCGGGACGTCTACCCCGGCTAACGGTTCCGCTTCCGCCCCTTCCAAAGCTTCCGGCCCAGATGGAGGACCCCTTAGTGGAGCAAATATTCGCGGAGCTCCGCGCACATCTGGAGGGATCAGAGCCACGGAGGTGGAGTCGGCCACTGATGGCAGCGGGCCCAGCCTTGCTTGAGGCCCCTCCTTTGATCGGAGCAGAGGCAGCTACACCCCTGCCCCTTAAAGCAGTGCCGGCAGCACACCGGCGGAGGCGGAGGAGGCAGGAGAACAGCCGATGATAGCGGCGTTGGATGCTTCGGCAATGATCTCAGCCACCTCCTCAACAGTAGTTGGCCAGGGGTCTTTAGTCGAGCCACGCCGGCCGGGCGACTTAACCCTTGCTCTCCCATCCTCTTCGGCCGCCGTGGATGCCGATCTGTGGGCGGAGGTGGACAGCGCCGTGGAATTCATCCCTCCGGTGGTGCCCTCAGTCAGTCACACGTCATCAGAGGCGCCAGTCCGTCAGATGCTGATCACTTTACGGACGATGCTCCTCGCCGATGCTTCTCTGTCGTATCGGGAGGTGCATACCATAGTGGCGCAGTTAACTGGGGCATTGCAAGTGCTTGGCTGTCCCCTGGGGGAATGGTCATGGCGGGTCTTGCTATTATTGAAGTACGTCAAACGCCGCGAGTTCCTGGAGACCCAGGCTCCTGACGAACGTGCCGCCCTAGATGCCCAGACGGATGAGTACCTGCGGACCTTGGAGGCCCGACGCCATAATAGAGAATGCCACGGAAAGGCCTTGGAGGAAGGCGAAGGCAGCGTTCGTTCCTTCAAGAATCGGATCGAGAAGATGGAGGGCTACCTCGCTGCCGCTAAACTTGGCCTTGCCGAGGCGGAAAGGAGGGTGGCGGAGGAGAGGGAAGCTCTTGCCGTCACCGACGTTGAAATGGCGTCCGTCGAAGCGGAGCTCGCCCGTCTTGAGGAATTGAGGGGCCGACTGCGCGATACGACGAACTTCCCTTGCGTTGGGATCCTCCCTCTCGAGGACATCTTCAGGGACATCAACTAAGCGTTGCATCCCTTAATTCCTTTTTTTTTTAATGTAACACAGGGGTATGCCCCGCAGCACATGTAGTCCGGTTCCTTTTCTGAGTAAAGCAGAGCATTTATGATTCCACGCGTTCTTTGTGTATGCATTCATCCCAGAGGGAGCTTTCTGACTGATGCGGGACGGGACCAAGGACACGACAAGCTCGCGATCGTCCCTTAACGAGGGAAGCGTCGGATGTGCGCGGTTGAGAAACCGGCTGTGAGCTAGGGTGGTCGGCTCTCACTTGTGCCCGGATCGGGTCACGGGACGGTCTCGCACTCTCTCGCAGCAGTGATATTATAAATTGAAGGCGAGCTAGGTATCCCTACACATGCTCTCTAGCAGCGGCATATAAAGCATATAAAGAATTAAGCTAATGCCAAGTGTAAGGGTGAAGGCGATACCTCCACGCTCTCGGCGTGGCGAAGATGGGACCCGGCCGGAACTCGTACCCCCGGGAACTTAATACATTATGGTTACAGCAATGCAATTAAGCCCACTCCACGTAGGGAGGTAAAGGGCGACACAAGTGGGCCCGGGAGGACCAGTTTCGGGTTGACGGGCGGTTCCGGGCGATGCTTCGGCTTCACGCGTACTCGCGTTAGTGGGGGCCCACGTGTTGACCGGAGGGGTCGTGTGGGGCCTGATGACTCCTCTATTGTGGAGACACTTGGGAAGCGTTCCCCTGGGATGGCGAGCTGCTGGAACGACCGCCGGACGCCGGGCGGCCCTCGGACGACGCTCGCCGGGAACTCGGCCACGAATCTGAAAATTCTGTTTGCAGGCGCGCGACTCGGAGAAACCTGCTGCTGCGATCAGCCCCGTCGTCAGAATGCAACGAGGTTAGCGCCGTTGGAAAGCTGACTCAGAGTACTTCGATGTAGGGGTCTTAAAAAAAAATAATCAGATCTGTATTTCTGATCATGTATTTTACAAGCTTGCTGGAATCTGGCCAGAACTGTAGAGGCAGGTTCTGACTTCTCTGAAGATCGACGTTGACCGGAAAGAAGACCTCCGAATCTTGAAATAATTTCTTCATAAAAGTTGAAGATCTCTGAGAGAGGAATCCGGGAATATTTTTGGTTTTCTGATTGGAGACGAAATGGATTTTCTGGGATTTCTTTACTAAACCTGGGTCGGGTCTGGGAAACTGTGGGCAGACTGTTCTTGGGAACTTGGATGAAATTTGAAAAATACTTGGAGGGTGAACCAAAAATTAATAAAATTCCTGGTGGTAGAGGGATGTGGACAGAGATCCCAGTAAATTTGGGCGACCCAAAAAAAATCAAAAGATGGTTCGAATGGGGTAAACTCAGAGCTGATGAACAGTAAATAGAACCAGGACAGATCTGGAACTTGGACTTGGACGAAAATCAAAAAATAGCTAAAGGATGAATTTTGATGTGATTTTTTGTGTGAGGATAAGGGTTCTAGAGGGGAACCAACTCTGAAATTTTGAGCTTCAGAAGACAAAGGGAGTGATAGCAGGAATTTGGAGAAGAAGGGTCTGTCCTGAGTGGACAGAACACCGAAACCGTTGGCGACGACGCGTCGGCGGCGAGACGATGGCGGCGGCGATCACCGGAGTTGCTTCAGATACTGGAGGGGATCAAGGGGGAAGGGATTACACTCTTGAAAGGGGGCTGGAGGTGGAGGAACCAGGGAGAGAGAGGGGAGGGGTGCAAATCTCACTTGGGGGCAAATGCCTATTTTCTCTTCATTAATTCATTCAATATGAAAAATACAACCTTATATAGGATGCCAACCAAATTCAATCTCAACCCTTGGATCTAGGGGTTTGGATTGAAGGGCTGGGATGAGGTATGACCAACCACAAGAAATACAATATTTAAAAGAGACCAATTCCTAATTCTACCACATGTGGTCAAATAAAGGGAGGAAAGAAAGAAAATTAAACAACCTAGCCTGATGGAGCCAAAAGAGGGGGCGCCCCCCTTCATGGGCCAAGGGCCTTTCATGGGCCATGAGCCATCCACAAGCCCATGCTAGACTTGGACCCTTCCCATTTAGTTGGCCCATGAGGGAGTGTAAACCAATTTGGGCCTTAAGTGCATTAATGACCCATTAGAAACCTAATGACCCAATATGGCATAAGCTCCTTAATGGACTCTACTAATGGCTACCTAGCCATGGACTCTACATTAGAAATGGCCCATTGGCTTGATATAAGCCTTACAAGGAGCCCAAAAGAAAGAAAATACACAATTACAATCTCATACAAGCCATAACTCACAAATACACTTCACCCGTGTATGGAAATCGCCTTTGATGCCCCATCACTGACCCTTCTTTCTCTTCTGTGCATATTGTTTCCTTCTTCCTCTTCCCTTGCTCTTGTATCTTTCCCCCCTTTTGTGTTGAGACCCGTTGGTAGGGTATGAGTCTTTGCGAGGATTCGCTCCGGAAGGACCAGGCAGGGACCCATGTCAGGGTACAGGAGAGTGCTCGCCTTCCCAGGGGGAGGACGAGGGGACCACTCCACCATACTGAACGGGCAACTCCCTGGTTTCACCGCAATATTGGAAGCGCATGCTGGCCTCAAGCGGGGGGCCTCGGTCAGAGACCGGGCTTCTCGTCGTCCAGAGGGGACGGAGAGGAGAGTTTGTTTAGTCAATGACCCGGACGGGAGGTCCGAGCCAAAGGGGTACTCACCACCCGGGGAGGACGGAGAGAAGAGTTTGTTTAGTCAATGACCCGGACGGGAGGTCCGAGCCAAAGGGGTACTCACCGCCCGGGGGGGACGGAGAAAAGAGTTTGTTTAGTCAATGACCCGTACGGGAGGTCCGAGCCAAAGGGGTACTCACCGCCCGGGGGGACGGAGAGAAGAGTTTGTTTTTGTTATTTTTTTTTAGTCAATTTTTGGTACCTCCGCTGACGCGGGCGGTGGCTGAAAATGGGGGGCGTTCCCCTTTTCTGGTTTTCTTTTCTTTTTCTTTTTTCTTTTCTTTTTCTTTTCCTCTTTTCTTCTCTTTTCTATTTTTTTCTCTTCTTTCCTTCTCTTCTTTTTCTTTTTTTCTTTCTTTTTCTTTCTTTTTTTATATTATTTTTTTTTGCTTCTTCCTTCTTTCTCCTTCTATTCCTTTTTTTTCTTCTTCCTCTTTTTTTGCTTCTTCTCCTTTTTGTATTTTTCCTTTTCTTTTCTCTCTTCTCCTCCTATTATTCTTTTCTCCCCTTTTTGAAAACCCGACTGGTGGTCAAATCACTCGGACATTAATCACGCAAATCTACCCCAAAACGGGGCGAAGAGTAATATTATTACCTGAATGGGGGCGCCGGAGCGTGGTACAGCCTCAAGTGCCTTCCATTAAGAGGTGGGAACTGAACCTCCCCGCGATGGTTGACAATTACATAGGCCCCACCTTCGTAGACCTTTTGGACTACGTAAGGTCCGAGTCAGTTCTCGTTTAGCTTACCCTTGGGGTGGGCCGCCATGAGATCTCTTCTCTTGACCATGACAAGGTCGCCCTTCTTGAATTCGCGTTCCTTGACGAGCTTGTCAAAGGCGCGTGCAATCCAGGCCTGATAGACCTGGATATTCTGTTGGGCTTGAAGTCGCTTTCCTTCCAGACTGGAGAGTTCATCGAGCCTCCGCTCGATATTGGTCTGCCCTTCGGGGACAAGCCCATGCTGAATGGCGACCCTGAGGGATGGTATCTCCAGTTCGACGGGGACGATTGCTTCCGAGCCATATACGAGAGAGAAGGGCGAGCAGCCCGTTGGGGTCTTGTATACGGTTCGGTACGCCCAAAGCGCTTCATACATTCTTTCTTCCCAGTCCCTTTTGTTAGAGCTAACAGTCTTGGCCAGGAGAGTGCAAAGCGTCTTATTGAAAGCTTCGGCCAGCCCATTGGCTTGTGGATTGTAAGGAGTCGATGTCCTCCAGTCGATTTTGTATTTTTCTGCTAGCCGGTAAACCTTCTGGTTACGGAAGTGGCTGCCGTTGTCCGACACAATCCGGTCGGGCACGCCAAACCGGAATATGATGTTGCGGCGGACAAACCTGACCATGATTTCTCCGGTGACTTCCCGTAAGGCAACAGCCTCTGCCCAGCGGGAGAAGTAGTCGGTTGCCGCCAGAATGTATTTGCAGCCTGTGGAAGATGCGGGTAAGGGGCCCACGACATCTGTTCCCCATTGGGCAAACGGCCAACTGGGCGCGGTTGGGTGCAGTTGCACGGGAGGCCTCCTGGGTATAGTGGCATGCTCCTGGCATCTCTGACACGACTTAGCGTACTCGCAGCAGTCGTTGAACATTGCAGGCCAGTAATAGCCAAGTTTCTTGATTTCAATTTTCATTTTCGGCCCCGCCTGGTGTGCACCAGCTGTCCCGGCATGGACCTCCTTCATAACTCTCCAAGCTTCTTCAATAGACAAGCATCGGAGGAGTAGCTTCTGCTTGGCATCGGCCACGGTCCGGAATAATATTCCGTTTCGGAGCTCATAAGAGTCCTTGGTTCTGACTAGCTTGATTTTCTCTTCCCTTTGCTGGGTAGTTGCTGGTACTTGAACCACTGCATCAGGGGGTCTCTCCAGTCAGGTAGGTTGACGGCCTCTGCTGTAGCGACCTCTAGGTCCTCTTCTTCTGGCTCTTCTTCTATCATGCTGGGCATCTGGCGCTGGTTTATTACTTGGATATGGAGAGATCCATCTGGAGGCACTGCCAGTGAGCTTGCCAATTTTGCCAATGCGTCGGCTTGTGCGTTCTCCCCTCTGGCGACATGGCCTATCTCGAGGAGGTAGAACCGCTCCATGAGCCGCTTCGCCTTAGTGTGATAAGGGAGCAGCTCAGGTTTTCGGACATCAAACTGTCCCTGGACTTGCTTGACGACCAGCAGCGAATCGCCGAACACTTGGAGCATTTTGATCTCCATTTGGAGGGCGACCTGGAGGCCGATGATCAGAGCTTCATATTCTGCTTCATTATTGGTGCAGGGTTTGCTAATGCAGCAGGAAGTGTGCATCACTTCTCCGTCTGGCGACTTGAGAACGATGCCTGCTCCGGCTCGTACCTTGGCGCGCCCGGACGGGGTCGCTTCTGTTCTTGAAGCCCCGTCAAAGTAAAGCTGCCAGATGGCTTGTTGTATTTGGTCTACCTCTAGTGTTTCGTCTTCAGGTAGTTCGGTGGCCAAAGGGGAGTCTTCGGGCACGGGGTGTGCTGCGAAGAAATCCGCGACGGCTTGTCCCTTAACGGCCTTCTGTGGCACGTAGGTGATGTCAAATTCCATGAGTAGCACGGCCCACTTGCCAAGGCGCCCCTTTGGGACTGGCTGGAAAAGGATGTGCTTAATGGGGTCGGCCTTGGATATTAAGCTGACTTCATGGGACAGCATGTAGTGCCTCATCTTCTTGACTGCGAAGACCAAGGCAAGGCAGATCTTCTCGATCGGGGTGTACTTAGCCTCTGCACCCACCAATCTTCGACTGAGATAGTAGAGAGCCCGCTCTTTTCCCTCATCATTGTTCTGGGCGAGCATTGCCCCCAGTGAGTATTCGGTGGCCGCTATGTACAGAATCAGCGGTCTGCCTTTGACAGGTGCCCCCAGGACAGGCGGGGTCTTCAGGTACTCCTTTAGCTGGTCGAACGCGTGCTGGCATTCGTGGCCCCAGCTGAAGGGTGCATTCTTCATCATCAGCCTGTGGAAGGGTTGGCAGCGCCCTGACAGGTTGGAGATGAACCTGCGGATGTAAGCTAAACGCCCCTGCAGGGACCTCAGCTCTCCCAGACTCTTCGGAGGAGGCAGCTCCTGGATGGCCTTTATCTTCAGGGGGTCGATCTCGATCCCTCTGTGCCGGACAATAAAGCCGAGGAATTTCCCACTGGACACGCCAAAGGCGCACTTCATGGGATTCATCTTCAGCCCGTACTGCCGGAGCCGTTGGAAGACAACCCTGAGGTCACTCAGGTGCTCGTCTCTTTTCTTCGTCTTGACGACCAGATCATCAATGTAGCACTCGACCTTGCCGTACAGCAGCTCGTCGAAGATCTTGGTCATTGCCCGTTGGTATGTGGCACCGGCATTCTTGAGGCCGAAGGGCATCCTCTTGTAGTGAAATATCCCTTTGGGTGACCGGAAAGCTGTATGGACCCGGTCGTGGTCGGCTATCCAGATTTGGTTATAGCCGGACGACCCATCCATGAAGGACAGGGCCTCGTGGCCAGTGGTTGCATCGATCATCACTTCGGTGATAGGCACCGGAAAGTCATCCTTCGGGCAGGCTTTATTCAGGTCGCGGAAGTCCACGCAAATCCTGATCTGTCCATTCTTCTTTTTCACTGGTACAATATTGGCCAGCCATGTGGTGTATTGATTCTCCGCCACGAAGCCGACATTTATGAGCTTGTCGACCTCTTTGCAGATCTGGCTGGTTAGCTCCGGCCTCATGCGCCGGGGAGGTTGCTTCACTGGTTCCACCTTGGGATCAATGGACAAGATGTGCTGAGTCACCTCGGGGCTGAGTCCGGGCATTTCTTTGTAGTTCCAGGCAAAGCAATCCCGGAATTCTTGCAGCAACTTCGTGTATTGTTCTCTCTCCTGTAGGGGCATGAGAGCACTCAGAAAAGTTGGCCTGGGGTCGTCTTCTGTACCAAGGTTGACCTCAATCAATTCGTCGACCGTGACCTGGCCGCCATTTTCAATTTCCGGCGGGGCTGGCGACAGATCGACGAAATCTTGGTCTTCATTGTCCTCGGGCTCGAGGACGCCATCTCTCTCTTCTTGTTCATCATGACTGGGCATGGAGGCTACATTCACCTCGCACTCCTCCTGGGCCGTAGCCGCCGGGTACGTGAGGTCCGCTGGCTCAGAGGGGCATAGGTCCATCTCGGGCTCTTCTGTGTATTCATCATAGACCGCTCCTGCGGGGGCCGGGGTAGCCGCATCTTCCGGCACCTGGTATTGGATGGACACAGTGTAGGCTCCTGCCCTGGGGCTGTCCGCCACATGGGGGCGTGGCGGGGCTACCACGTAGTCCCCCATTCTGAGCTCATCCCTGTCAATGAGGCTTTGAGCAATGTCTTTGAAGACATAGCAGTCTTCAATGGCGTGACCCAGCATCTGGTGGTAAGGGCAAAATAGTGGGTCCCCACTTCTTCTGGTGTCTTGTGGCCTCTTGGACCGTGGGAGGGAGACCTTGCCGTAATGGCAGGCCCAGTCGAAGATGCCCCGGGTCTTCTCTCTCGGGAAGGAGTAGGGCTTCTGCAGCTTCTCTTGGAGTGTTAGGCCCTGCCTGGTTGGTCGCCCGATCAACAGGCTTGCCGTGTCTCTCAATTCCCTTCTTGACCAGACGGGGGTGTCAGGACTGGCATCTCGGGGCCGAGGCATGCGGCCACCCCGCGGGGGAAGAGATCCCTGGATCAGGTCGGCGACTAGCGAGGTCAACTCAGCCAGTCGTACTTTTAGTGTCTCGATCTCCCGTTGCTGCCTATGGTACAAGGCGTACATGACGGGGTCGTATCGAGGGGATTTCGGAGCCTGGCCCATGCTTCTGCTCCTTGTTTCACCGGCCGACCGGGGTGGAGGTGCCTCGCTGGTGTGCCCTCTCGAGGTCGACACTTCGGAGAAGGAGGGGGTCTTCTCCATGCAGCGGCGGCGGAGAGGTTTCCAAAGGAAGATTTCTTCGTCTTGTGCCTCCTCAACCGGGGGCCCAGGATATGCATCTTGACAGGCTTCCCGCGAATCTGTAGCTTCTGCGGGGTCGTCGCCAGACCATGTCGAGACTGATATGACGTCAGTCTCGTAATATTCCTCTAGTGAAAAGCCCAGACCGGGGCGCTTGGTGATTTTCAGCAATCGTCGATCCAGGTTTGGCGGGTTCCACATTCTTTCAAACATTTCCTTCCGGCTGGAGGGCTGGTAGAGAGGAATCTTCTGCTTTCTGACCATTCTGGCTGCATGGTCAGTCATGTGGGGAAGCCCCGTAATGGGGACGTGCGGGTCATGCAACTCGTCAGGGAATCGGCAATCATCGTCTTCCCTGACTGGCTTCTCCCCGGCCACATAGAAGATAGTGGGCGGCCCCTTAGGGTTAGGCACCTCGAAGGTTCTCAGTTGTTCAGCTGCTTGGCATTCAATTTCCACTATCGGCTTGACGATCCCTGGCGGGACCCTGACATCTTCTAGCAGGTCTTCGAGGCAGGGTGCCCCCGATGTGGGGTAGATGGTGAGAGGGGCTGCCCTAAATACCCCTTCTTCTTGTGCAATAAATGGTACATGCGGGGGAGCCACATAGCCTGGGGGCGGCGGAGGAAACCAGCCTCCTGATTCCATTTTCTTCTTTCCCTTGTCTTGGATGACTTGAGGAGCTTGCTTCGCCTTCTCTAAGTATAAGTTGGCATCTGACAGGTGACACTCGAACACCTCGAACGGGTGGAGGTCGGCGAAGATCTGACTTCCTTCCCTCACAGGGGTATTTGATGCATTGATGCAGGGTGGAGGGCACCACTCTATTCTGGTGTAGCCAAGGCCGGCCAAGCAACGCCTTGTAGGAAGTGTTGGAGTTGATGACGTGAACTGGACCTTGGTGGTGAAGTCATCAAAGGTCAAGTTGAACTCTGCAACCCCCATGGGCACCTCACATTTCTGGTTAAAGCCAGCAATCTTGACATTTTTAACCTCAACCAGTGTACATCAAAGTAGTGTTTCTGGTACACCCGGTAAGGGAGTATATTCACTGCTGCCCCTGGGTCGATCAGGACCCTGTTGATGGGCTGGCCATTCAATTGCCCCTTCATGTAGAGGGGTCTGTTGTGACTGCAGGTCGGCAGGAGCATGTCCTCTTCTGTAAAGGCCACAGCTACTTCAGGTGACATTTCTGCCAAACAGCTTCAAGGTGGGCTGGCGTCTGGAGGGCGGCGATGATGGCTTGCCGTGTTTCTTCATCTAAAGACAGCATCTCCCACACAGTGAACCGGGTCGGGATCTTCTTGAGGTGTCTGACTATCCGCTCGGCAGCCCGCACCTTGAGCAACTTCATTTCTTCGGGCTTGCCGCGCCTGCTCCCTCCTGAGGCTGGGGTGTCTGATCAGGGGACGCCTCCTTTGCGGGATCTGTTGTAGCCTGTTGAGCAGGCGGGGCCTGTTGGGCCTTCTCCGCTGCTCGCATGAATTCGGCGAGGTTTGGGGTGCCGCTGAATTCTTCCTCTGGCTGGGCAGGAGTTGCAGCTGGTAGAGCTTGGGGAATGCTTACTTTACTGGTCGCAGAGGACCCCTGGGGGTGCGCCCGCCTTCCTGCTCGAGCTGACAGGAACTCGGCGAATGACGGGGCGCCTTGACTCCTGGTGCCTCCGGGGTAGAGACCTGATGGGGGAGGGATCTCGGTGCCTCGGACCTCAGGCTCGGGAACCTGGTATGGTTGTTCCTCCCTGAGCATGATGTTGAGGCTGCCCTGAGGAGGGCGCCCCCACTTCCTCCCTGACCTGGTGGCGTGCTGGGAGGTGGATGCTTCAGCTTGACTCACCTCTGCTGGTTCATGGGGTGGGTCTTCTTCTTCTTCTTCCAGGGAGAGAGCAGTGTCGAATAGCGCCGAGAGGGTGTTGCAGGCGAGGACGACCTCATTCTTCTTCTTACCCCTGGGTCTTCTCTTCTTCTTCTTCTTCCCTGCCGCGGCCAATGGCTGCTCCTGAGGAAGCTCGCCCCACAGGGGAGGCTCTTTTTCTGTTTCAGCTTTTGTTCCTGGAGCCAGCTCGAGTGATTCGAACTCCTCCCAGGGGACATATTCTTTTAGTTCCACGGGCCGGATTTTGGGCTGTTCATAATCTTCAAGCCCGTCAATAATAGCCTGGAGTTTCTCGACCGCCGGGCTGGTTTTCTGGTGCATTCGCAGCGGGACAGAGCTCTTCTTGTTGTGGGTGGGCCGCCTCATGACCAGCCTGGGGGCCGTGTCATGGCGAACCGGGCTCGCCGGTGGTGGTGCCGGCAAGGGTGTCGCGTCCCTTGGATGAATCCCTGGGGCGGACCGAGGGTGCGTGCCTTTCTACTTCTTCCGGGCACCGTCTGCCAACCCTCTTGATCTTGGGCCGGGGCCAGGACAAAAGTCTCATAAGTGGCGCGGGCACAGGCTTCCGCCCACTCTTCTGGCAACTCCTGATATAGTGAGATCATATTGACGGAGGAGGCTATGCTGGGCAGCTCGTGTGGCTGCGGGGGGTCTACTTTATGCTCCCCCATGTCCAGCTCCCCGTTCTTGATTAAGGACTCAATAACGTCCTTGAAGACGTAGCAATCTTCAATAGTATGCCCGAGCACCCGGTGGTACATGCAGAAGCGCGGGTCATCCTTCTTCTTCAAGTCGCCAGGCCTTTTCGGCTCTGGCAGTGTGATTTTATTGTAGCTGGTCGCCCATTCGAACAGGAGCTTGGACTTGTCCCGGGAGAAGGAATATAACTTGTTTCTCATCTTCTCCCTTAGCGAGGGGCCCTCCCGCCGCTCTGTGGTTCTGGGCGGCGGAGGGTTGGCAGCTCCCTTGGCTTTCTCCTTCTGCTTTTCAAAAGCCTGGAAATCTAGTGCATGCACCTCCGGGGGAGCTGGCTTCTTCTCCGCCTGCCTGGCCCTCTGGCTTGACATGGCTGGAGTGGAGGAGTATCGGGCCAAGAATGCCTCGATCTCCGCTACCACATTGTTCAGACGGTCAAATGTCTTGACCTCAGTGCCAATCATCCTTTCTAGGATTTCTTTCTTTAAGTTTTGCTTGCAGATCTGCACTGCGTCCTCCTGATGCGGGGGGCGTTTGCACCTCATACTAAGGTTCCTCCATCTTTTGATGTAGTCGAGGGCCGACTCATCATTCTTCTGCCTTGTGGCGTAGAGTTCAGCCATGGTAACTTCTCTCTCGGCAACGTAGAACCTTTCCTTGAACTTCTTCTGCATGTCGGGCCAATCGGCCACCGACCCGGGTGACAAGCCGGAGTACCATTCAAAGGCAAGTCCGGTAAGTGTTGAGCCGAAGAACTTCAGGAGGTAGGCCTCATCAGCAGCCAGGTCTCCCATGACGTTCACATAGTAGGCAATGTGCTCTCTGGGAGACCCTTGCCCGTTGAACTTTTCAAATTTCGGCGGCTTGGTGACGCCAGCCGGCAACTTCCTGGCAGCATAATGAGCCGGGTAGGGTACCCGGTAGACGTCGAAAGGCGTCTGATCCCCATCGCCCCTCTCGGCCAGCTTCATCTCTATCATCTGCTCGAGCATCAACCGGCTGACTGCCGCCGGGTCGACTGGGCTCGGGTAGAAATGAGCGGGCTGCGCGCTCGGAGTGGCTACCACGGTCGCTCGGGGGGCCATGGGGGACCCTTGTGAGAGCGGAGCCTGTGGCGGGGTCACTGCTGTGCAATGTGCTTGCTGCGGGGGCGCGCCCCCGAGAGGATCGAGGGCCGCTGGAAGAGCTGCCCCTGAAGACTGCCCCCTGTCCCCGGGTACCTCGGGTATAACCTCGGTCTGCCAGGACATTGGGGGTGGTGTGTTTCGCTCATTCAGCTGCTTTTTAAGTGATTCGATTTCCTGCTGGAATCGTTGTATCATAAGCAGCATTGCTGGGTCAGCTGTGGGAAGACTGGGCATGCCCCCTGTCTCTTCGGCCGGGGCGTCCTCGGATGACGTCGAGGGTCCGCCACTCGTGTCGCCGGTGGTGACCACATTGGCCGTGAGGGCCGCAAGGGGCTCTTCAGGTACGGTCCCTTCGGCAGCTGTGGATGTCGCGCCGCCTGCCGCTCTCCCTCTTCTAGTGAGGGGTCCCGGCCTGACGGCTATTCTGGCTAATTCTTCCGGGTCGGTGGGTAAAGCCCCATACCGACCATGAACTCCTGCCATATTGCAGGTGAGTGACTGCCATTTCTTATTCTTATTTCTTCTTGACGCCCTCCTGGACGATCTTCCTGGGAATGTCAGCCTGTCGAAGACCGACCGTCGGGGCGGCGCTTCCTCCCGTACAGGGGACTGGCGCGGCCCCTCCGGGCGGGTCCTCGACTCCATGCTAGGTGCAGGTCCCCCCCTTTCTTCCTGGAAGGCGGAGGCCATTGCCCCCAGTAGTCTCTGGCGGCCGGCGGGGGTGCTACCCGGGCCTCGGAGGTAGTTCCTCATGGCCTGCTCGATCCCTTCCCATTCCTGGTCAGGGAGAGCGGCCTGGGGTTGCGCGTCGATGACAGCGGCAGGAGGGGAGTAGGCCGTGAGAGCCGGGCGGGCGGCATTGTGCCGGCGCCCTCGGCGACGGCGGTGAACATTCTCGACGGCACCGGGATGACGGGTGCCGGTCGGAGAGTGGGGGTCACTACCTCGACCCTGTCATCGCGTCGGGCCCTCCTGGGGCGGAAAGTGCTGGGCCCTGCCTGGGCGGGTGCAGTGGGCTGGGTCTCTTTAGGTATCCAGACTTGCTTCAGCTTCGCCGACCTGTGGGTCGGCGCAGTCCTTGGTGATGTGGCGACAGCGGCGGGTGCTGCCTCCTCTTTCAACTTCCGGAGCTCTTGGAAGGAGTTTTGAACCGGCACGGTCGGGACGACGCGGTCCGGTGCCACAGGGGATCTCCTCCCGTCCAGACGGACTCGGTGGGTCCCCACAGTCATGGTCTTCCCAGAGTCGGACATGCGGCGCCCCGGGCCGGCGCTAATGTTGTTTCTCCGGAGCCTCCTCCGGTGAGATGCCGACCCCTGGTGGGATGGGCCGGTAGTCTGGTGCACATGGTGCACGTTGCAGCTCAGCGTCGTTGTAGGACGCTGTTGTTGTTCTTGGCCACAGCTCGGCCGGCGGCAGCTTCGACGGCTCCCGGAGCGGGAGCGTTGGTTTGGGGCTCCTCGGGCGCTCGTGCGTCGAGGATGTCAACGAAGGCCACCCCCAGGAAGTTGGGGAAGCCCACGGTGGGAGGGAAGCTCCCGAAGGTGAGGGGGATCGCCAAGTAGCCACCCCGAACGTGGTTCTGGACGGGCTGAGGGCCACAGACGACCGCCATCGTTGGTTCCATGATGCCTCTCTCTTTTTCTGCATTTAAGAAAGTAGCCCAATTAGTATTACAAGAAGGGGGCCGCGGGGCCCCTAATTTCGGCAAAAAGATGAAGGGTGGATCGGTCCCACCGGGCGTGCCAGAGTTGTGGACGCACTTCTCGTCGAACCATCGTTCTGGTTCGTCTGTTGGTCTTATTAAGTGCGTGGGCGTGCCAGTCACCGAAGTGACAATTTATTCGGGCCCCGAAGAGCCCATGGTGCGCTCGATCTGACTTTGTCAGACGATTGTGTGGTTCGTGTCGGGACCGAATCCCGTCGCGCCATAAAGGTCACGACGTCATTTACATCCCCCACACGAGGGAATACCCTTGATTAATTGCCGAAATTAGAGGCCTCGCGGCCGAAAAGAGTAATACTAATTATGCGAGAGAGATAGGGATAGATCACACTGAAGGTTGTATTAAGGCCATAAACTGTCGACCGTGTCGGCCACTCGTAGACCTTTTGTGTTCGGACACAGGTCCGTGGCAGCGTCACAATGAGAAAACCGAGGTAGATCCCTTCAAATGTCTGCCGAGCATGCGGCAATTTTAATGAGGATTCGGAAGGTATCCGGAACGAGAAAACAAATCCGGTCCGATTAGGATGTCGGCCCGAGGTTAGATCAAAGCCTGGCCATATCAGGGTAATTCTCGAGACTCGGGCCCGACCTGAAAGGGCGGCGTTGTTATTCCCTTTTGCCCCGGGTCCCGGGGAGAGAGAGGGCTGCAGTGTGGGCATTAGCGTCTTTTATATGGGGCTTTCTTAGTTATATCTTCTAGGGTTTCTGATTTGATGTTTACTGTTTATTCGTGCCTTTGTCTGGGATGATTTCTCTTCTTTTATTCATGATTATTCTTGTTATTATCATTCATTTGTTATTTATTTTTTTATTACCCCTCCCGCCTCTTTATTGTGATTAATATTGCGCATTCGGAGTCCTTTAATTAGCGTAATTTTTATTAATTTGTTTGCTATTGTTAATGCCTTTATCAGGCTGTATATGTGTATATGTATAGTGTGCCGGCGAAGAGAAGATAGGGGTGTACCGGTGAGGAGGGAAGTGTGCCGCTGGGCCTTTGAAAAGGAGTGTGCCGCTGGGGAAGAAGGTGTGCCGCTGGGCAAGGAAAAGGCGTACCGCTGAGGGTTTAAAAGATTGTGCCGGGGAAGGTGGGCACAAGTGTGCCGGCAAAGGGCTATTGAAGAGTGGAGGCCATGTGCCGATGAAGGGTCTTTGAAGCGTGCCGCTGGAGGCTGGGAAAAGTGTGCCGGCGAGAGAATTGGATGAGCGTACCGCTGAAAGGTTAGGGAAGTATGCCGGCTAAGGAGCCAATCGGGGCGTGGGGGTGGATATAAAGTCTGTACATTCCCCCCCCGGCTCGAAGTCCATACGCTGCCAAGCCCAAAGTCCATACACTGGAGCAGAGTGGAGCAAAGTCTGCACGTTGCAATATGAAGTCTATACGTCGACTGGTCCGAAGTCTGTACACTGGCCGTCATGAAGTCTACACGCCGGCTGGCCCAAGTCTATACATTGGAACGTGAAGTCTGTACATTGACCCTTTGACTGCAGCTCGAAGTCTATACGTTGCCAAGCCCAAAGTCTGTACGTTGCAACGTGGAGTCTGTACATTGGCGGGCCCAAAGTCTGTACATTGGTCAAGTCTATACGTCGGCCAGCCCAAGTCCATACACCGCAACATGAAGTCTGTACATTGGCTGGCCCAAAGTCTGTACATTGGTCAAGTCTATACGTCGGCCAGCCCCAAGTCCATACACTGCAACATGAAGTCTGTACATTGGCTAGCCCAAAGTCTATACATTGGCCAAGTCTATACAATGCAACATGAAGTCTGTACATTACCCCTTTGATTGCAGCTTGAAGTCTATACGTTGCCAAGCCCAAAGTCTGTACATTGGAACGTGAAGTCTGTACATTGGCTCTTTGACTGCAGCTCGAAGTCTATACGTTGCCAAGCCCAAAGTCTGTACGTTGTAACGTGAAGTCTGTACATTGGCTGGCCCAAAGTCTATACATTGGCCAAGTCTATACATCGGCCAACCCCAAGTCTATACGCTGCAACATGAAGTCTGTACGTTGGCTGACCCAAAGTCTATACATCGGCCAACCCCAAGTCTATACGCTGCAACGTGAAGTCTATACGTTGGCTGGCCCAAAGTCTATACATCGGCCAAGTCTATACGCTGCAACGTGAAGTCTGTACATTGCCCTTTTGATTGCAGCTCGAAGTCTATACGTTGCCAAGCCCAAAGTCTGTACGTTGTAACGTGAAGTCTGTACATTGGCTGGCCCAAAGTCTATACATTGGATCCCGTTGAGGCGGTGGCTGAGGGTGTACCGGAGAAGGGAGGGAGCGTGCCGCTGAAAGGGTCAAGGAAAGTGTGCTTCTGAAGGCCAATGGGAGCGTGCCGCTGAGGGCCAATAGAAGCGTGCCGCTGAAGGCCAATCTGGGCGTGCCGCTGAAGGCCAATGGGGGCGTGCCGCTGAAGGCCAATGGGGCGTGATGGTGGAGGTTCGATCAGTTTTTGATTATTTGTTTTAAGGCTTTTCTTTTCTTCTTATCTTAATTTTCGTGTAGTTTTATACAAAATTCCTCCCTTTGTCCGTTCTTTGTTCGGTTCGGTCTCTTTTCTTGCGGGTCGGACGTTCGGGCTGCCGGGTGGTTAATTAGTTCGGTTCAGTTCTCGTTGTGGTGCCGGTAGTGGTTTGATGAGTTGAAAGGTTTCATTAATTATCCCACTCGTTTGTTGCTTCCTTTTGCCTCTTTTAATGTCTTGTTATTCTCTTACAAAAATTCGGCAGCATCTCCCCTTAACCCAGGGCGTAAGGGAGATAAAGGGAACGCGCCCACATGGAGTGGCGGAACCCGACAACTGAAGGTGGGCCCCCGGGGGAGCAACACCTTTATAGAGCCTCGGAAAACGTGAAGGAGAGGGTTCGGGGGGGTGAGGCCAAGGAGTGAGCTGCTGAGGGACTGAAGGGTGTGCCGCTGAGGGCTAAACAGGGGGTGTGCCGCTGAGGGCTGAAGAGGGTGTGCCGCTGAGGGCTGAACAGGGTGTGCCGCTGAGGGCCTAGAAGGGTGTGCCGCTGAGGGCTTGAAAGAGCTGAATGTATAGGCTGGGAGACTTAATGGCTGTTCAGGAGAAGAAGAAGAAAAGAGGGGGCTTCAAGGCCGGGAGTGGTTTACTGGTAACTAGGTAATTGGGAAGAAAGTAAGGGTCTCTCCCTCCCGTGAGGGGGCAAAGAACCCGGGAGACTAAGGATCATAGGGGAAGGATCACATCACCATGAAGACTCCAAAAACGCCACAGAAGAGAAAATGAACAAAACACCATGCATTATGAAGGTGGGAGCAAACCAATAGAAAAGACAGGAGAGGCCCAAGAAGGGTGGTTTTTCATTCATGGGGGGGGGGGGGGGGGCAAAGGCCATGGCCCTATATGCATATTACAAAAGCAAACAGGAATGCCCAGGATGAGGCCGTGGACAAGGGGAAAAACCCAAAGAAAAATAGAACATGAAAGGGGGAGACGGAATACAAGACGACAGGAAGCGTTAGGGGCTTGGACGCCGGCCATTGCCCCCAACTCTCTCCCCTATTACATCAAGCTATCTCTCCCTTACTCTGGCTTCTTTCCAGTGGTCGTCGGAGGGGGCTCACGCCGGGAGGGCCTCTCCTTCTCTTCTCTCTTCTCCTCTTTCTCCTATGTCTCTCTTCTTCTTCCCGAACTCTTCCTTTCTATCTGTCCTCTCCCCCTTTTGTCGAAAGCAGAGGGTCTTTTTATACCCCGGGCCGTCGGAGCCTTTGGAAGATGACCCTGAGGGCGGGAAGTGGCTTGCGATCATGGCGGCTGACCTGCCCCATCCTGGGTGTCAGTGGGGTAGGCTACGTGGCCTAACGATCGGCCGCCACCTCAGACGGCTCCACTGCGCGCCAAGGATGCGTAGGGTATGGGCTGCACGTCGTCTTGCCGTTGAAAAGCTTCACGCTGTGCCGCTGGCGGGCTGAACAAGCGTGCCGTGGGGGAGCCAAAACGATGTGCCGTTGAAGCCCCTAAAGGGCGTGCCGCTGAGGCCTGCTGAGGGCGTGCCGCTGAAGGCTGCTGAGGGCGTGCCGCTGAAGGCTGCTGAGGGCGTGCCGCTGAAGGCCTGCTGAGGGCGTGCCGCTGAAGCCTGCTGAGGGCGTGCCGCTGAAGCCTGCTGAGGGCGTGCCGCTGAAGGCCCCAATGGGTGTGCCGCTGAGCACCCCAGGGGGTGTGCCGCTGAACACCCCATGGGGTGTGCCGCTGAGACCCTGAAGGGGCGTGCCACTGGAGCTCCATCAGGGCGTGCCGTTGAGGCCCCTTGGGGGCTGGGCGTGCCGCTGAAGGGCTCCCCACGGGGTGTGTATATGGGGCTCGTTCTGAGCCCGTTGCGAGCACGAGTCATGGCCCGTTTGATTTCCTTTGGGGCCCATGGGCTGTGGGGCCTTTTGTGCTTGATTTCTCCGGGGTTTCTTCACTCGGCGCCGTTGTTGATGCTGGGCCGAGCATGACATTTGGATGTGCTATTTTCGGTGTCCACAGGGCCCACAGCCCTTTCCCATTGGTCCACCTAGGCCATGTGGGGCTGGTCAAATCATCCTAGGTGGCCATCTAGAAGGTTTGACTGTCAATTGACCACATGGGAGATAAGTGGATTAAAAATTAAAAGGTAGGCTACCTACCTCACCTACCTTGTCCCCCCCATTAGAATTAATTAGGAATTTTGTTTTTTTTATTTTAATTGGATCAAATATGAAGTCCCTTAAATGCCCCTCCAGATCCTAGATCTAAGGGTATTCATGGTATTTTTTCATTTATTATATAAGTCATGTATTTCTATTATTCTAAAATTAATGAAGAGAATTTTTTTTTGTGAAATTTGGTTGGAACCAAAGAAGGGTGTGCCCTCCTCCTCTCTCCCTCCCCCTCTTGCAGATGGATTTACGCTAAATCTTGGGTGTGATGCCCTTCTATCTTCTCCTTAGCCCCTCTGAATTCTATTTCTACCGCCGCCGCCGCTGCCATCGCACCGCCGTCGCGCCGCCGCCAGCGCCACCGGAGTTCTATCTCCATCAGGACAAAACATCACCTCCGTGGATCTATCTTTTTATATTGTTGTCTGATCAAGATGAAATTTTGAGAGATTGTTCCACTCTTTGTTAGCTTTCCATCCATATATCTTATGCCCCATTCTAATCTCGTTTGTTATTTTTTCCGTAATTTCTATACCACCCCTGTCAATCTGTCATTCTGCAGATCTACAGTACAGAGTCATCTTATAGTAATTTCTTCACCCACTTAGAAAATTTTATAAAATCCACAAAAATTACCCAGTGTTCCTCTCGTATAACCCCTTCCACCATAATTTTCTTTGAGTAAAAAAAAATCATTTTTCCTTCGGTCAAAGGTGTGTTTCAGGCAGATTGCTTGCTGCCCTATGTGTCAGTCAGTCCGGGTCAGAAACAAATACAGTCATACAGTCATTTTCATTTTCAATCCGTCCACTGGATGGATCTGAAAAAAATATATGTTATAGATCTCTGAGTCTTCTTTCCATCGGTACCAGCCACGCCTCGATCGGCCTCCGGATATGGGCGCAAGCATTTTTACCATCAAGGCCTGTAGATCTGCCCTATGTGCAGGTCCGAAATTACAGTCTGAAAAAAATTCAAGAATAATTGCCACAGTCAACTTCAGGAGCCGCCCCTTCAGGGAGTCGATCAGAGACATCCCGCCATCGTCCCAGCCAAGCGGCGCCTCCAGAAGACGTCAGGAAGGCAGCGTTCCTTTGGAAGCCATTGCTTGCTGTCCACCGAGTCAGCTACCGAGTTGAGTCAGCACCGAGTTGGAATAGTGCCGAGTCGGACCAGCAGGCCGAGTTCGTGCCGAGTTCATCTCCAGATTGCTGTCCGTCATCCCAGGGTTGGTCCTCCCGGCCCACTTGTAGCCCTTTACCTCCCGACGTGGAGTGGGCGATAAAATTTAACTGCTGTAATTAACTTTTACTGTTGTTAACCGGGAGTTACTGTAACTGGCCGGGAACGTCTTCCCCACGCCCGGAGCGTGGAGGTACACTCGCTCCCCACTCTTTATCGCATTTGCTTATCTTGTATAGCTTTGAATGCCGCTGCGAGTGTAGGTTTCTAGCTAGTTATTCTATTATCACCGCTGCGAGAGAGTGAGATTGAGTGTACCGTCCCGTGACTCGATCCGAGTCTACACGGAAAAGCCGATACCCGTGACTCACGGACGGTTTCTTAACCGTGCCCGGTCCCACGTTTCCCTCGCTAAGGGACAATTGCGAGCTCGTCTAGAGTCCAAGGATCACATTCCTAATTCGAGTCGAGTCCGTGGTCCGTCCCGCATCAGTTTGGTATCAGAGACAGGTTTGAGTCTAGGGTGTCTAAAACAAAAAAAAGAGTGTTATTTACGTCTAGTCATCGTCTAAGTCGGTCTAGGTTGCATTTCATCCTAATAACCCGGTATATAAAAAGGTGTTGTCCGAACGTTAGGCTACGCCTATCGGGAAGGCCGCACACTTGCGCGAGTGATCTTCGGATCGATTAACTCCGCCCCGTATCGAGTCTTGGTGTCTTGTCCTTAGTGTGCATGCATCCCAACCTTGCATAGTCGGTCTAGTGTCTTGTCCAAATGGCCTTGCATATCCATTCCTAGGGATCCATTCCCATATTTTGGCAACTATGGCCAACCCATGTCGACCCGTCCAAGGCGATAGGTCCGTGTCCGAGTACATTCGGGCATATCATACGTATTGGTTGGAGTATGGCTTGGGAGAGGAGAGCACCTCGGCCGCATTCAGTTCCGGAGAAGTTTGCGCCTTCACTTCCAGTTGGAATGTCTTTTCCGTGACGCGATCTCTCTGGCGCGGTCTTATCAGGTCGCTCTAGAGGTCGAGCCATTTGAGTATCGGTATGATGCTGCCCTGGCTGCCCTTCGGCAAGCATCTACCTCCCACCCAAGTCCCGAGCCGATCGGACTACCTACGCCATTGCCTTCCACACCCGAGCCGAGAGCCGAGGAGCAAGTCCACTCCGAGGTCCCCACTCCAACCCGCTCCTTTGAGGAAATCGAGAAAAGGTTTTGGGATTGGTTGGAAAGGTCACGTGCTTCTTCACCACCTGTGAGTGCTCCATTGCCATCTACTTCCGAACTTTATTCGGAACCATCTTATTTGGAGCCACCAAAACCCGAGCCACCCGTGTTTCTTACGGAAATGCTATACATAGCCGAGCCACTTCTTAGTTAGCTCAAGGATGGCTTGGTCCCACGTCCTTACCCTTCTATGGACCCCACCTTACCTATAGTGCCCGTCAACTCCTTCCACACGACCTTTCGGTCTAGTCACCATATTGATACATTGGATGACCTTATTATGGGATTAGACATGCAATGGAAGTTGACACATTCATTGGCCCGAGGCTTCGACCAACCCACTAGTCGTAGCCTCACCCATCAGGCCTTAGAGTCCATTACCTCCGTGTGCATCGTGGGTTGTATCACCACGGAGGTTCTCTTATTCCTCCCCATGTCGGTCGAACCTGACTTTATACCCTTTCGCCCGAGGGAGGAACCATACATCCTATACATGATCACCATCCCACCTACAATGCATGAAGTTGACTATCCATACCTTTGAGACTTCTACATTGGGGACTGTGACTTGTGGGAACCCACCACAAGGGGTCATACCTTCTTTGATCCCTTTGACCCATTCCCTAGTGGGCCCTTAGACCCTCCATATATACTTCATTTCTTCGAGGGAGTCCACTACCACACCCCTACCCCACAGGCCGGGTCATCTACCTTCACCAAGCATATTTTTGATACACCCACATCCGGTTCTTCTAGCCCTCTCAAGTCTCCGAAATCCAAAGGGCCGTCCATGCGTGACTGGGTGTACTTGGACGTTTAGATGTTCCCCATGCCACCCATCTCCGGTTACATAACATGCATGCATGGCACACATTCGGGTGTCCTGGTCCGTCGTCACCCATGTACGGGTCGGACTAACAATAGGTTTGTCTAGAGTCATGCATGAGTCCGTTTCTTGTTTGTGCAGTTTGCATACGTATGTTAGTGCATGGTGAGTCTGCATGTGTCTTGTGCAAGCTCGTTGTCGATCTCTTATGAGTAAGAGGCGAGTGGACTCGCTCGATGAGTATGAGATCGATTCTATATCTATAACCGGATCTAGTCACCTATAGGGACCCAGCGGTGATTCCTAGTGAGTCTTCGAGCCGTCTCCTCCCCTTTGAGAGTGCCCCACCCGGAGTGTCCACCTCTAGCCCGTAGCGGCTTGTGCATATCGAGTATATATGGAATGAGCAGGTGACGATCACTTGGAGTGGAGCATACCCGCGTTACTTGGCACGGTGACGGATCCGCCGGAGTACTCGAGCATCCATACCCCTACTCGACGGGGTCGAGTTCCTCCCACCCGAGGAGAATTGATGGGGACATCGAAGCAAGACCGTCCGTATTTTGTTTGCATTTATGTCCTTTTATATTTGTATGTATACCCTTGTGTTATATGGGTACGCAATTGTAAGTCTTAGTGGGTTTATATGTAAAATTCCAGTAGGCCCAAGTAAGGGGGCCCACAGCCCTTTCCCATTGGTCCACCTAGGCCATGTGGGGCTGGTCAAACCATCCTAGGTGGCCATCTAGAAGGTTTGAATGTCAATTGACCACATGGGAGACAAGTGGATTAAAAATTCAAAGGTAGGCTACCTACCTCACCTACCTTGTCCCCCCATTAGAATTAATTAGGAATTTTGTTTTTTTTATTTTATTTGGATCAAATATGAAGTCCCTTAAATGCCCCTCTAGATCCTAGATCTAAGGGTATTCATGGTCTTTTTTCATTTATTATATAAGTCATGTATTTCTATTATTCTAAAATTAATGAAGAGAATTTTTTTTTTTGTGAAATTTGGTTGGAACCAAAGAAGGGTGTGCCCTCCTCCTCTCTCCCTCCCCCTCTTGCAGATGGATTTCTACTAAATCTTGGGTGTCATGCCCTTCTATCTTCTCCTTAGCCCCTCTGAATTCTATTTCTACCGCAGCCGCCGCCGCCACCGCCACCGGAGTTCTGTCTCCATCAGGACAGAACCTCACCTCCCTGGATCTATCTTTTTATGTTGTTGTCTGATCGAGATGAAATTTTGAGAGCTTGTTCCTCTATTTGTTAGCTTTCCATCCATATATCTTATGCCCCATTCTAATCTCTTTTGTTATTTTTCCCGCAATTTCTATACCACCCCTGTCAATCTGTCATTCTGCAGATCTACAGTACAAAGTCGTCTTATAGTAATTTCTTCACCCACTTAGAAAATTTTAGAAAATCCACAAAAATTACCCAGTGTTCCTCTCGTATACCCCCTTCCACCATAATCTTTTTTGAGTCAAAAAAAATCATTTTTCCTTCGGTCAAAGGTGTGTTTCAGGCAGATTGCTTGCTGCCCTGTGTGTCAGTCAGTCCGGGTCAGAAACAAATACAGTAATACAGTCATTTTCATTTTCAATCCGTCCACTGGATGGATATTAAAAAAATATATGTTATAGATCTCTGAGTCTTCTTTCCATCGATACCAGCCACGCCTCGATCGGCCTCCGGATCTGGGCGCAAGCATTTTTACTGTCAAGGCCTGCAAATCTGCCCTGTGTGCAGGTCTGAAATTATAGTCTGAAAAAAATTCAAGAACAATTGCCACAATCAACTTCAGGAGCCGCCCCTTCAGGGAGTCGATCAGAGACATCCCGCCATCGTCCCAGCCAAGCGGCGCCTCCAGAAGACGTCAGGAAGGCAGCGTTCCTTTGGAAGCCATTGCTTGCTGTCCACCGAGTCAGCTACCGAGTTGAGTTAGCACCGAGTTGGAATAGTGCCGAGTCAGACCAGCATGCCGAGTTCGTGCCGAGTTCACCTCCATATTGCTGCCCGTCAACCCAGGGTCGGTCCTCCCGGGCCCACTTGTAGCCCTTTACCTCCCTGCGTGGAGTGGGTGATAAAATTTAATTGCTACAATTAACTTTTACTATTGTTAACCGGGAGTTACTGTAACTGGCCGGGAACGTCTTCCCCACGCCCGGAGCGTGGAGACACACTCGCTCCCCACTCTTTATCGCATTTGCTTATCTTGTATAGCTTTGAATGCTGCTGCGAGTGTAGGTTTCTAGCTAGTTATTCTATTATCACCGCTGCGAGAGAGCGAGATTGAGTGTTCCGTCCCGTGACTCGATCCGAGTCTACACGGAAAAGTCGATACCCGTGACTCACGGCCAGTTTCTTAACTGTGCCCGGTCCCACATTTCGCTCGCTAAGGGATAATTACGAGCTCGTCTAGAGTCCAAGGATCGCATTCCTAATTCGAGTCGAGTCCGTGGTCCGTCCCGCATCAGGAGGCCATGACAAAGTGACAGAGATCCATATGTTCTTCTTTTACTGTCTCTTGGGTGGTATTCCAGTTAATTTTCCAGCTATATTTTTAGCTCATATGTGTACCAGCATGAAGCACAAAAATATAACTCTTCCATATGCCGCCGCACTTTCTGCTATATTTGCACACCTGGACATCAACCTCTCAAAAGAATATTCTCAAACCATTAGAGAGGCTGATATATTTACTGTTCATTCTATTTGTCATAATATGAGCTATGAACTGCGAGATGGTAACTTGGTCCGGACATTAAAAAGTGCTGCACATGAAATCAGTTCTGAGGAGGAGGATGATGATGATGCACAGGCCGGTGTGCAACAGTCACATATTCCTGTTGAGGACATGCCTTCCGAGGCGGTTCAGCTGCTTATGGATCGTTTGGATACTATTGATGATCGTTTAGACAATTATGGGGAGACTATGGAGGCTATGCAACATGCTCTTGCTGATCTGAAGCTATCTCATCAAGAGCACTCTCAGTATGTTACTGATACTTTGGCTACTCAATCCCACTTGCTTGAAGAAGTCTTGGAGTATATTAGGCATCCGCCAAGCTCACCGACTCCGGATGACGATTAGACGGCTATGCTCTTGCAGAATGGCACACTTCCTATCCCTTGTCACCCCCTCCTTTTTGATGATGCCAAAGGGGGAGAAATCTTGTACTATATGTGTGCCCAGGCAATCGACTATCGGCTACTTATATTCTATGTGTGTGTTGTGTGCTTGCATGCCTGTGTGATTTCATCATATTTCTGATATTTCTGTTCATTAGCAATGTTGCATTTAAGTCTTGTTACATTTCAGTTTGCATTTCAGTTGTGTTCAGTTGCATCTCATGCATTGCATCATGTAATTCGCCCTTGAACTCAGACCTTGTTTACATTTAATCTATGTTGTTGGCAAAGTACTTTGGAACGTGTTTATGTTCTTCAATCTCACATCGTTGGCTGGTCTTGATTTCACTATTACAATTCTTCTTGTGTTTTACTCTGAATATGAAGGTTTAAGGTGGAACTCAATGAAAATGCTAAATCTTTTTGAAGTCTTATGTGTATGTAAGGCATGTAGTATTTTGTCATCATCAAAAAGGGAGAGATTGTTGAACCCCCTCCTTGTGGGTATTACTAAATAGATTTTGATGATGACCAAACACTATTTTTATGTGTGAATTGAAATTGAGTTGTTCCAACATGAAAAGCTTTGGAAATGCACATCCTTGATGTAGACTTGGAGCTTTTGGAGGTACAAGAGTAACTTCGTCTGGTAAGGCTTTTTGAACGTAAAATTACAATGCTAAATCTAATTCAGAATGTATGTCTTTATAGGGCAAGGAACGTGCTTAAGGAACTCGAGGACGGTTGGTGAGATCGACTTCAACATATTGACTTTTGAATGTGTGGTTTGAAGTTCTTTATTTTGATCTCAAGGATTAAATTGGTTTAGAACTTATCTAAGTTTAAATGGTTTGAGTTTCATTCCCTCTCATGCTTTAAAAACCATCTTGAAACCCCTAGACTTGTTCTTGGACTTAGTGGGTCTTTCAATCAATCTTTTGGATGTTCTGGAACAAGGGTCGACCCATTGGGTCGACCCCTTGGTCCCCTAGTTCTGTTAACGTGGGTCTTTTATCTCCAGCTGAAAGGGTCGACCCATTGGGTCGACCCCCAGCCGCAAGGGTCGACCCCAAGGGTCGACCCCTGGTGATTATTTTTTTGAACCCAGCGGGCTCTTTCACCAGACCTGCAAGGGTCGACCCCAAGGGTCGACCCATTCACTCGAGGGTCGACCCCAAGGGTCGACCCCTGAAAACCCATGTTGCCAGAATTATTAAACCCGCACGGGTTTTTGGAAGGGTCGACCCCAAGGGTCGACCCATGCTGTCTGGCCCATCTGGCCCCTCACGAGGGTCGACCCCAAGGGTCGACCCTTTCTGGTCTGGGCGGCGCCGTGATTGTGGACTCTTGACATTTCGACCAAATGGTCCAACCACACTTGTGTGGCTATCCTTAATCCACTCCATAACAAGTGGATCTTGTCCCATGGCTGTCCCTTGACCACCCTTGGCCTATATAACAACTTGTAGATGATGAAAACCCTAAGAGAAATTCGTATGTCCTGATTTTGGGTTTCTTCCTAACATTTGTGTGTGCAGGTCACAGCAGCCACCTCCAGCCCTTGTTCCACCTTGGTGTGTGTGTGAATGTGAAGGGAAGAAGGAGGAATCAAAGTTCCAATCAAGCCTCTACTGTTGGCTACGAGCGAAATCGAGATTCAGTCACATCCGAGCCAAGATCGTCAAGAACGGTCATCGTGCTGCACAAGTGTTTGATAAAATTCGCAGAAGAGAAAGGGGGAGCTCCAACCAGGATAAATCAATCCTTCTTCACTCTTTCCATTCTGAATCATTTAGCTTAAACTTGAGCATACGTTTGTAATCATTATTTCAGATATTTGTGTGTGGTGTTCGTGTTTGGTAACACGAACGTGTGTGTGTGTGTGTGTGTGTGTGTGTGTGTGTGTGTGTGTGTGTGTGTGTGTGTGTGTGTGTGTGTGTGTGTGTGTGTGTGTGTGTGTGTGTGTGTGTGTGCTTGTTGTTCTACACAGCGTGTGTGTGTGATTCACTACATAGTGAAGCCTTAATCCTCCGTGTGAGGGGTGGACGTAGGGGACACGGCAGTGTACCCGAACCACCTAAAAATTCCGTGTGTCAATTGTGGTTTGCTATTCCGTTTACTTGTCAAGTGGACTTCGCGGTGTGGTGAGCATTCACCATTTTCTCTATCAATCACACCCACTTCACATGCATTCACGAGTGTGATCCTGTTCGTGTAAGGCTAGAGCTTGTGTGCATAATTAGTATAGAATTCACGTAGGTAGTTTCTTTTAATTGGCCATCAATTCACCCCTCCCCTTTTGATTGCCACCCTCGGGACTCAACATTGACAATGAGGTCCTCGACATAGCACTTGATGGTGTTGTGCAGCATCTCGTCGAATATTTTGGTCATGGCCCTTTGGTACGTAGCACCGGCATTCTTCAGACCGAAGGGCATGCGCTTGTAGTTGAAGATCCCTTTGGGGGACCTAAAGGCGGTGTAGTTCTTCTCTTTAAGGGACATCCGGATTTGATTATAACCGGATGACCCGTCCATGAAATACAAGGCTTCGTGACCAATGGTCATGTCAACCATTGTTTCTGTGATCGGGACTGGAAAGTCATCCTTTGGACAGGCTTTGTTGAGGTCCCGGAAGTCGACGTAGATGCAGACTTGACCATTCTTCTTCTTAACTGGGACTATGTTGGCGAGCCAGATCGGGTAGATGCATGGCTCGATGAAGTCGACCTCCGCCATTTTATGGACTTTGACCAAGACCTGGAGCTCTAGCTCATGGCGCATGCGCCGCTGTGGTTGCTTGGCCGGAGCAATTGAGGGAGAAATAGCTAGATCGTGCTCCGCTACGGATGGATCTAGCCCTAGCATCTCTTGTATGTCCAGGCGAAGCAGTCCTTGTATTCAAGCAAGAGTTGCTTGTAGTCTTGCTTCTCTGCCTCTGTAAGGAGAGCACTAATGAATGTAGGCTGTGGGGCTTCATCTTCGCCCAGGTTGATCTCAACAAGATCGTCGACGGTTGCCTGGCCGTCGTCCTCCAGCTCGGGAGGAGCGGGTTGGAAGTCGATGAAATCCTCATCATCGGTGTCGGCTTTGGACATTCCCTGGTTCTCGAAGCCACTGGTTGACGCTGATGGGGCTGGAGAGTGGTTGTTACTGGGATCCATCGAGGATTGGTCCGGGTCACCGACTCCTGGCCAGCAGTTATCAACTGGGGTTGCTGAGGTTTCTCTGGGGTTGCCTGGCTGAGCTGGCGATCTTTCGCAGCTAGAACCTGCAAGATCCCCCCCTAGGAGGGTTTGTTGAACTAGGTCCCCCGATTGGCTGAGAGACCGGAGGAGCTTCTCCCACCCCTTTTTCTCGGCAGGGGGGCGAAGAAGGTTTCCCGACGGCTTGAGCCGGGGTTCTGGCTTTGGCAGAGATCTAGATCAGAATTTTCTCTCCCTCATCCCCGGAGGTGTCGAATTTGGCTTCGACTCTTGTTTGGTCGTCGGCTGGTTGTGCCAAGCCTTTGACGTTGACTGCATAGTGGACGTGAAAGTCTGGGTCTTGGTCATAGCCAAGTCCCCTGGTATCCTTATGGAAGGACGGGGGTTGCCCCCGGCCCTGAAAGGAGTCCACAGCTGATGAAAGTATCTTTGCTGTGCAGGAGTTTGCCACAGGGGAATGTGTTGCTTCAAACACATTTCTTGAATATGCGGCGACAGGTCGCCCCACACCTGAACTGCTTCAGGGGTATCATCGGCTCGCCTAGACCAGCCGAAGCCGTCGTCTGGCGGGGCTTGAGGGACCATGCCGCCTTTGTAGAAGACGATAGGTTTGTCCCTATTAGCCTTCCTCTTGTTCCGGCATTGTCGCTTGATGGTGACAATGAATGTTGTCAGTGACTGACACTGTGCTCCTCGGATGCACATGGGAGCTGGATGCAGTCTGGTGGCAAGCATATACTCTTGCCGATGGCTCGGCTAATGAGATTAGTCTCGAAGTCGATCTGGCGCCTCTCGGGGCGATCCAGGGTTGACTTGGAGCCGAGGCGCAGTCGGTGAAGCTTGGCCTTTTCCTCGTCAACAGAGAAGAGATCATCATCGTCTTCCTCTAAGAGCCAGCCGTTGCTTTTGCTCTTGATCACGGGGTACGGACTAATCCCCTTAAAGTAGAGCACATCATCGGCCAGGTTGCACTCTACCGGTGTGAATGGCGACAGGTTTGCAAAGACCTTATGTTGCTCTCCGTCCTTGGAATACTTGACGCATTGGTGGAGAGTCGACGGGATGACCCAATTTTCATGGAGCCAGGGTCTGCCGAGTAGCATCTTATAAGATGTGTTGGGGTCGATGATGTAGAATGTCGCCTTGGAGGTGAAATCATCGAGCACCAGATCGACGTCCACCCGGCCGAGGACGTCCTCGGTGTTCTGGTTAAAGCCGGATATCTTGACCGCTTGAACCTTTTGGAGGAACGGGGTCAAATATAGAGACTTGAATGTCTTGAGCGACATGATGTTAACAGCGGCACCTGCGTCCACTAGGTGGTGCGGACACCAGAGCACGCGAGAGGCACGAGCAGGCGAGCCATCAGTACCGTACACGGAGCACCACTCGATCTACAGCAGCTTCTCTTTGGCTCGGGGATAGCCTGGAAGCCCCACCTTGATTCTTGGTCATTTTTAGCATTTCCTTGTATTGTTTTAGCAATGGTTTGCCTTGTAATTGGGTTGTAATGAGTGTTTTATTTGGGTTTGTCATATTGGGTTCAATGTAAGGCTCTTAATAAGCCAAATGGGTGAGTCCTTTAGGGTCCATTAAGGGTTAAGTGCCATATTGGGTTATAAGGCCTCATTAGGCTTCATATTGGGTTCTTAAGCCACTTAAGGCCCATATAAGCCTCCACTCCACATGGGCCACCTAGATTGGGATAAGATGGGCTTGTGGAAGGCCTTAACAAGCCTTGAAGCAACTTGGCCCAAGAAGGGCCCAAGAAGGGGGCGCCCCCTCTTTTGGCATTATTAGGCTAGGTTGGTTTTTTTTCTTTCTTTCTTTCCTCCCTCTCTTTGACCACATGGGATAAAATTATGAATTGGTTTCTTTTAAATATTTCTTTTTGTGGTTGGTCACATCCAATCCAAGCCATCCATTCCCCCATATCTAGATCTAAGGGTGGATATTGGATTTGGCATGTAACCTATAAAGAGTTGTATTTTTTCATTTTAGTGGAATTAATGCCATTTGAATCAAACTTAATGTTGGAGCAAGGCCTAGGCCACCCCCTTCCTCTCCCCCTCTCCCCCTTGCAGCTGTGAAGGTTGCCTCTTGGTGGTGTGACTCCACCCTATCAGTTCCGGTCGCCGCCGCCGCCGCCACGAGCCGCCATCGCCACCGCCGGAGTTCTGTCCGCGCAGTACCACAGCCACTTCCACGAAATTTCAGTCTCAGCCACGGCCTCAGATCGAGCTGGGACTTTTACTGGATGTCCCAGAGGTGTCCAGCACGTCCTCAGAATTTTGGTTGGTCATAAAGATCTCATTTGGTATTTTTTTATTTTCGTCCAATCACAGTTTCCAGATCTGTCTACTGTCTGTTTCCATTTCCACCCGCCCAGAGTTTTAAGTCTTAGGTCCACTTTTTGAATTTTTTTGGTCCGCCCAATTTTACTGGGCATTTTGTCCACTATCCCCTCCATCTCCAAATTTTCTTGAATTTTTGTGAGTCCATCTTATATTTTAAAAAAATCGAGTTCGTCCATAGCTACAGTACTTTCTGCCAGTTCCCAGATCCGACCACCAGACACTCCAAAAATCCTATCAAATCACCACCACCTCCAAATCCAATTCTAAAAATTGTCCCAGCTTCATGGTTTGATTATCTACAAAGTTGAAGAAGAGCTCGAAGTCTGATTCCTACGGCAAGTAGGCGGTCAACGGTGGTTCTCAGACAAGTACCCTGTAAATCTGATGTCTCGGTTACTGTACAACAGGGATTTGTAAATTCATTAAAGTCTAGATCCGGCTAGATCCATCAGATCTCTCTGAGTCTAGATTGAAGCATTTGAAGAGAGCTTTCCAACGATAGCTCATGCGTCCCGATCCGACGTCGGGATCGACCGCAGCGGCTGTTTTCGCCGGAGCGCGCGCAGGGAAAACAGAACTGAAATCCGTGGGCAGCCATTCCACAACTTGAAGATCGGACCCGACCGGCCACCAATCGGTGTCTCCGGCCGACCGCCGTCCGTGGAGGCGCGCCACCAGGGGTCTCCATCATAGTGGGACCCACCTCCGCAGATCCGGAGGACAGCGCCATCCGTGGGCCCCACGGGCCCGCAGAACCCGCCGTTCGGGAAGCACGAAAACGCGGAGTTCGGCGCGTCGAGTCGACATCAAGATGCTGCCTGTCAACCTGATTTGCGTGATCCCCGGGGCCCACATGTGACCTTTTACCTCCCTGCGTGGAGTGGGTCGAATCCTTTTGTACCGCTGTGAATTATGTTAACCGGGGGTCCGTAAGTCAGCCGGGGTGTCTTCGCCACGCCGGGTGCGTGGAGGTAAAGGTCTTAACTTCTTGGCGTTACATTGCTTAGCTAGTATACGGTCTTAGGCCACTGCCGAGAGTGTAGGTTCCTAGCCCGTGTGTCCATGTCACCGCTGTGAGCGTGAGAGTGACCCGTCCCGCGACTCGATCCGAGTCCGGAAGTGAGTCTGACTACCTTGAACTCTGCCGGTTCCTTAACCGCGCACGATCCACGCTTTCCCTCGCATGGGACGCCGAGTGAGTTTGTACTTCTGTTAGCGACGTTTGCCACTAGGAGCTCGTAGTGTCGGGCTTAGTGTCTCCCTGGTGTGTATTGCTGGTCGCGTCTTCATCTAGAGTCCGAGGGTGGCACTGTATAGTGTCGTCTCCCGTGTCCGTCCCGCATCAGTTTGGTATCAGAGCAAGTCGAGTCTAGGGTAGTCGTTGCATAAGTCTTGCATAGTCTAAGGTTACCCCACACACACCTTCACTCGGTATATCCAAAGGTGTTGTCCGACCGTTAGGCTTCGCCTACCGGGAAGACCACACACTTGCGCGAGTGACCTTCGGGTCGATTACCTCCGCCGCGTACCGAGTCTTGGCCGTGTCTAGGGTGTAGTCGAGTCTCATTCTTTTCAAAACAAAAAAAAAGTGTTTTAAATTGCATTCTTTCAAAATACCAAAAAAGGAGTGTTTTCAAATTGCAATTAGGTCTAAGTGTATCATTTAGTGTGTTTGCATTAGTCGGTCGTTGTCACCTAGTCCGTACGTCTTTGCATGCCCACCCGTCGAGGCACCCAATACTCGCCACCACCACCTATGGCGGACTCCCGAGCCCGTAGTTCCGATGAGTCTTCCACGGCGAGATGTTCCGGGCCATCATGGATCGTTTAGACACGCGTATGGATGGTCTTAGTACGCGTATGGATGGCATAGGGACGCGTCTAGAAGGGAGGATGAAGGTCCTCGAGGATCGGGCCGGGGTTTCGGAGCAGTCCATTCAAGGCCTTGTTGGGAGGATTGCCGTCCTAGAGAGGGGCCCAGTAGCGGCGCAACCCGCGCCGACGAACGGCCAACAAGAGCCGGTGCAGCAACCCGCTGTGCCAAGGGCTCAGGTGGAGGATGTCGGGAGGCAACAGGCGCCT
The DNA here is from genome assembly GCA_022559845.1 of Amorphophallus konjac. Classification (NCBI taxonomy): domain Eukaryota; kingdom Viridiplantae; phylum Streptophyta; class Magnoliopsida; order Alismatales; family Araceae; genus Amorphophallus; species Amorphophallus konjac. The sequence goes on from CM040121.1 coordinate 536,695,410, forward strand.
ATAGTGGATGATTATGCCTCCGACAATGATCACGGGGGTAACGGTCGTCGTCATCAACGACGGAATCGTGATGACGAGGATGACGACCGCATTCTTAGGGGTGTGCGTGCGGACCCTCCCACTTTTAGCGGGTCCTTGGACCCTAGGGTGTATTTAGATTGGGAGGCCGGCATGGACCGGTACTTCGAGTGGTTTGAGATGACGGACCACCGAAGAGTCCGATACGCAAAGATGAAGTTGCAAGGGCAGGCCCAAACTTATTGGATCAATGTGGAGAGCCTGCTCAACCAGCGACGTCAACCCCAAATCGGTACCTGGGATGATATGAAACTCAAATTGAGGGAGAAGTACCTTCCTGCCTCATATCGCCAACGTCTTATTGACAAGTGGCAAAGCATCTCCCAAGGGAACCGATCCGTGACCGAGTACACCGCCGAGTTCGATGAGTATTACTTGCGGTGCGGGGTCACGGAAGAGAGCACCATGACGATATCCCGCTTTCGGAGAGGGTTGCGGCCTAATTATCAATATGAACTCTTTCGCCGCAATGCCACCACTTTGGAGCAGGCATATCAGATTGCTCTCGAATTGGAGCAGTTCGAGGCCGAGTTCGAGTCACCCCATCGGTTGGGCTCCTTTCCCCTTTGTAGTGTCGAGTCCCGTGGCTCATCTGGCACATATCCGAGGGCCCCCATGGCTCGACCTCAGGAGCCCGCTCGCCACGAGCCCTTTGCTCCTAGGCCTCGCCCTCCACCCCCGAGGGACCTTCCTCGTCCCCAGCATCTTACGGCCCCACCCATAGCCCGTCCCCCGGCACCCGCACCACCCGCACGTCCTTTGTTGCCTACGCCTCCTATCCGTCGGGAGGATAAAGGTAAAGGACCTATGATTGGGGAGCCTAGTGGATCACGGCAGCAGTGTTATCGCTGCAATGGGTTTGGCCATTTCGCCAACCAGTGTCCCACCCGCCCATCTCTTCACATTGGGGACACACAGGCCGAGGATACCACCCCTGCGGGCCTAGAGTTAGTCAGCTATGAGGCAGATGAAGAGCTAGCTGACGAGTACTATGAGATGGGAGGTGAGGCCCAGGATGCCCAGCAGTTAGACGATACCCATGTGGGGGTCGTCAGATGTATCCTCACCCAGCCACAGGTCAGTGATGACTGGCGTCGGACCACTATCCTTCATGTATTCTGTAGGCTGGGAAAGCAAATTTGCAAGGTGGTCATCGATAGCGGGAGTTGTATCAATGCAATCTCCACGAACGCTGTCACTCGTCTTGGTCTCACACCCGTAGACCACCCTTGCCCCTACCAGGTATCATGGGTGGATACCACTTCCATTTCGGTCAGGCTGCGGTGCTTGGTCCCGCTGCAGCTCCACTCCTACCGTGACGAGATCTGGTGTGATGTTCTTCCCATGGAAGTGGGAAGTATCATTCTTGGTAGGCCGTGGTTATTCGACCGAGATGCCACACTCCATGGTCGGTCGAACACCTGTACCTTCGACCACGATGGCCAGCGGGTCACCCTCCAACCCGTTCGGCCCAGGAGCCCATCTGTTAGGGGTCCTACTGGCCCTAGTACTCCGAAGCCTTCCGTTCCCGGGCCTAGTACCCCATCCCCAGCTCGGGCTATGACCGTTACCTCTGGCCCAGGAGAGCCCTCGACGAGGAGATTGATGATGATTAGCTCCCGGGAAATGGAGCAGGAGCTTAGTCAGGGCTGTCCGGTGTTTGCCATTACGGTCCGAGAGGTGGAGCGGGACTCCGAGGGTGAGCTCCCACCCGAGGTTGTTCCCATTCTGCAGGAGTATGCTGATGTATTCCCCGATGAGCTTCCCGAGGGACTCCCACCTATGCGGGATATTCAGCATGCCATCGACCTTGTTCCGGGCTCTTCTTTGCCCAATCTTCCTCATTATCGCATGAGTCCCACGGAGCATGCCGAGCTTAAACGGCAGGTCGATGAGTTAGTGCAGAGAGGATCTGTTCGGGACAGCATGAGTCCATGTGCTGTACCCGCGTTACTCGCCCCGAAGAAGGATGGCACGTGGAGAATGTGCATTGATAGTCGTGCCATCAACAAAATCACCGTGAAGTACAGGTTCCCTATTCCCCGCCTGGATGACATGCTAGACATGATGGCAGGTGCCACTATCTTTTCAAAGATCGATCTTAAGAGTGGCTACCATCAGGTGAGGATTAGGCCAGGTGATGAGTGGAAGACCGCGTTTAAGACCAAGGACGGTCTATATGAGTGGTTGGTCATGCCTTTTGGTTTGACCAATGCCCCTAGCACATTCATGCGACTCATGACACAGGTCCTTCGACCTTTCATTGGAGTCTTTGTAGTGGTGTACTTTGACGACATCCTTATCTATAGTCGCACCACGGGGGACCACTTAGACCACCTTCGGCAGGTCTGTCTTCTTCTCAGGTGAGAGCAGCTTTATGCAAACCCACAGAAGTGTGCCTTCATGACACCTCAGCTTACCTTCTTGGGTTTTATTGTGTCTAGTACTGGGGTCTCCACCGATCCGGAGAAGGTCCGGGCCATTGTTGAGTGGCCGGAACCCCGTACGATTCATGACGTCCGCAGCTTTCATGGTCTTGCGATGTTCTATCGTCGCTTTATCCGCGGATTTAGTTCCGTCACTGCCCCGATCACGGATTGCATCCGTAAGGGCACATTTGTATGGACGAAGGCCGCATCTGCTGCCTTCAGGGACATCAAGGAGCGCATGACCCAGACACCTATCCTTCGACTGCCTGATTTCTCGAAGGTGTTTGAGGTCTGTTGTGATGCGTCGGGTGTTGGGATAGGAGGAGTTTTGAGTCAGGAGTCCCACCCGATCGCATATTTCAGCGAGAAGCTGAATGATGCGAAACTGCGATATTCCACATATGATAAAGAGTTTTACGCAGTTGTTCAGGCTCTTAGGCATTGGAGGCATTACCTATTACATCAGGAGTTTGTCTTATACTCCGATCATGAGGCTTTGAGGTACCTCCATTCCCAAAAGAAGTTGAATTCGCGTCATAGTCGTTGGGTTGAGTATCTCCAGCAGTTCACCTTTGTGCTAAAACATAAGGCTGGAGTGGAGAACAAGGTGGCTGATGCCTTGAGTCGGCGAGCATGTCTTCTTACCACCATGAGTGCCGAGGTCATAGGGCTAGAGAAGATGAAGGAGGCCTATGTTGATTGTCCTGACTTTGGTCAGATTTTTACTACTCTCTAGGCCGGGCCCTCGAGAGACCATGATGATTATGTGCTTCAGGAGGGTTACCTCTTTCGAGGTAGCAGGCTATGTGTTCCCCGAACTTCGGTTCGAGATTTCCTAGTGTGGGAACTACATGCGGGAGGTCTAGCCGGCCACTTTGGTCGGAACAAGACTATTGAGGCAGTGGAGCATCGATTTTATTGGCCGAGCTTGAAGCGCGATGTTGCTAACATCGTGGCTCAGTGCCGTACATGCGCTACGGCCAAAATGAAGAAGCAAAGCTCGGGCCTTTATACGCCTCTCCCCGTGCCTGATGCCCCGTGGCAGGATGTCAGCATGGATTTTGTTTTGGGATTGCCACGTACCTCCAGGAAGCATGATTCGGTCTATGTGGTGGTTGACCGTTTCTCGAAGATGGCCCTCTTTATCCCTTGCTCAAAGACTTCGGATGCTTCTAGGGTAGCCCGCCTATTCCTTACTCATGTGGTGTGCAAGTTCGAGTTGCCTCGCACTATAGTGTCTGACCGTGATGTTAGGTTCACTTCCTATTTTTGGAAGACACTATGGCATATGATGGGTACGCACCTCAAGTTTTCCACTGCATACCATCCCCAGACAGATGGTCAGACCGAGGTGGTCAATAGGAGTCTGGGTGATCTTTTGAGATGTCTTGTTAGGGACCGCATTGGGGATTGGGATCTCATTCTACCTATGGCTGAGTTTGCATATAATGATTCGGTGAATAGGTCTACTGGCATGAGTCCATTTGAAATTGTCACAGGTCGTAGGCCTAGGAAACCCGTTGACCTTGTCCCCATGCCTGTCCATGCTAGAGTGTCGGAGTCGGCCGAGTCATTTGCTAGGCATGTTAGGAGTTTGCATGACGACATCCGTCGTCACATTGAGTCCAGCAATGCACGGTACAAGGAGTTAGCCGATGCCCACCGACACCACCGAGAGTTCCAGGAGGGTGAATACGTCATGATCAGGGTAAGACCTGAACAGTTTCCCTCTGGAACCGTTAAGAAGTTGCAAGCTCGCGGAGCCGGTCCCTTTAGAGTGTTGAAACGCGTTGGATCCAATGCGTATGTTGTGGACCTGCCCGAGGAATATGGTATAAGCTCTACCTTCAATGTATCGGATCTTGTTGCATATAGGGACCCAGCGGTGATCCCTAGTGAGCCTTTTGAGCCATCTCCTCCCCTTGAGAGTGATCCCACACCTGAGTGTCCACTTCCACCTCCAGCCCCTTTTTCACGGCAGCGTGAGCATATAGATCGTATACTGGACGAGCAGGTGACAGTTACCAGGAGTGGATCTTACCCGCGCTACCTAGTGCGATGGAGAGGACGGCCCGCTACTGAGGACACTTGGATCACACATGGCGAGTTGCAGCGGATCGATCCGGACCTTTTGGAGCGATACAGGAGCGATGCAGACCCTTACTCGACAGGGTCGAGTTTCTCCCACCCGGGGAGAATTGGTGCGGACACCAGAGCACGCGAGAGGCACGAGCAGGCGAGCCATCAGTACCGTACACGGAGCACCACTCGATCTACAGCAGCTTCTCTTTGGCTCGGGGATAGCCTGGAAGCCCCACCTTGATTCTTGGTCATTTTTAGCATTTCCTTGTATTGTTTTAGCAATGGTTTGCCTTGTAATTGGGTTGTAATGAGTGTTTTATTTGGGTTTGTCATATTGGGTTCAATGTAAGGCTCTTAATAAGCCAAATGGGTGAGTCCTTTAGGGTCCATTAAGGGTTAAGTGCCATATTGGGTTATAAGGCCTCATTAGGCTTCATATTGGGTTCTTAAGCCACTTAAGGCCCATATAAGCCTCCACTCCACATGGGCCACCTAGATTGGGATAAGATGGGCTTGTGGAAGGCCTTAACAAGCCTTGAAGCAACTTGGCCCAAGAAGGGCCCAAGAAGGGGGCGCCCCCTCTTTTGGCATTATTAGGCTAGGTTGGTTTTTTTTTTCTTTCTTTCCTCCCTCTCTTTGACCACATGGGATAAAATTATGAATTGGTTTCTTTTAAATATTTCTTTTTGTGGTTGGTCACATCCAATCCAAGCCATCCATTCCCCCATACCTAGATCTAAGGGTGGATATTGGATTTGGCATGTAACCTATAAAGAGTTGTATTTTTTCATTTTAGTGGAATTAATGCCATTTGAATCAAACTTAATGTTGGAGCAAGGCCTAGGCCGCCCCCTTCCTCTCCCCCTCTCCCCCTTGCAGCTGTGAAGGTTGCCTCTTGGTGGTGTGACTCCACCCTATCAGTTCCGGTCGCCGCCGCCGCCGCCACGAGCCGCCATCGCCACCGCCGGAGTTCTGTCCGCGCAGTACCACAGCCACTTCCACGAAATTTCAGTCTCAGCCACGGCCTCAGATCGAGCTAAGACTTTTACTGGATGTCCCAGAGGTGTCCAGCACGTCCTCAGAATTTTGGTTGGTCATAAAGATCTCATTTGGTATTTTTTTATTTTCGTCCAATCACAGTTTCCAGATCTGTCTACTGTCTGTTTCCATTTCCACCCGCCCAGAGTTTTAAGTCTTAGGTCCACTTTTTGAATTTTGTTGGTCCGCCCAATTTTACTGGGCATTCTGTCCACTATCCCCTCCATCTCCAAATTTTCTTGAATTTTTGTGAGTCCATCTTATATTTTAAAAAAATCGAGTTCATCCACAGCTACAGTACTTTCTGCCAGTTCCCAGATCCGACCACCAGAAACTCCAAAAATCCTATCAAATCACCACCACCTCCAAATCCAATTCTAAAAATTGTCCCAGCTTCATGGTTTGATTATCTACAAAGTTGAAGAAGAGCTCGAAGTCTGATTCCTACGGCAAGTAGGCGGTCAACGGTGGTTCTCAGACAAGTATCCTGTAAATCTGATGTCTCGGTTACTGTACAACAGGGATTTGTAAATTCATTAAAGTCTAGATCCGGCTAGATCCATCAGATCTCTCTGAGTCTAGATTGAAGCATTTGAAGAGAGCTTTACAACGATAGCTCATGCGTCCCGATCCGACGTCGGGATCGACCGCAGCGGCTGTTTTCGCCGGAGCGCGCGCAGGGAAAACAGAACTGAAATCCGTGGGCAGCCATTCCACAACTTGAAGATCGGACCCGACCGGCCACCAATCGGTGTCTCCGGCCGACCGCCGTCCGTGGAGGCGCGCCACCAGGGGTCTCCATCATAGTGGGACCCACCTCCGCAGATCCGGAGGACAGCGCCATCCGTGGGCCCCACGGGCCCGCAGAACCCGCCGTTCGGGAAGCACGAAAACGCGGAGTTCGGCGCGTCGAGTCGACATCAAGATGCTGCCTGTCAACCTGATTTGCGTGATCCCCGGGGCCCACATGTGACCTTTTACCTCCCTGCGTGGAGTGGGTCGAATCCTTTTGTACCGCTGTGAATTATGTTAACCGGGGGTCCGTAAGTCAGCCGGGGTGTCTTCGCCACGCCGGGTGCGTGGAGGTAAAGGTCTTAACTTCTTGGCGTTACATTGCTTAGCTAGTATACGGTCTTAGGCCGCTGCCGAGAGTGTAGGTTCCTAGCCCGTGTGTCCATGTCACCGCTGTGAGCGTGAGAGTGACCCGTCCCGCGACTCGATCCGAGTCCAGAAGTGAGTCTGACTACCTTGAACTCTGCCGGTTCCTTAACCGCGCACGATCCACGCTTTCCCTCGCATGGGACGCCGAGTGAGCTTGTACTTCTGTTAGCGACGTTTGCCACTAGGAGCTCGTAGTGTCGGGCTTAGTGTCTCCCTGGTGTGTATTGCTGGTCGCGTCTTCATCTAGAGTCCGAGGGTGGCACTGTATAGTGTCGTCTCCCGTGTCCGTCCCGCATCACTAGGATCCGGTTCACATCATGCCCATTGATCTTTCCCTTCATGTAGAGAGGGAGATTGTGGCACGGAGGGGAAAGCAGCATGTCTTTCTCTGTGAAAGAGATGTCGGCTGAGAAGGCTCCATAGACAGCCGCCTTCATTTCCACGACATGTGCTTCATAGACTTCCGGCTCTTGGAGTATTTTGATAAGGGTTTCCCTTAGGTCCTTACTCCAAGCGATGGCTTCCTAAATTGAAATACTGGCAGGGAAACGCTTCATCTGGTGGAGGACCTTTCGATCGGCTCGGGCTCAAGCATCATCCAGAGAGGGTAGTATGTCAGGCTGAACCTTCTGCGAGCTGCCGTCATGTTCCCCATCGGGAAGTTGCACTGCCCTGCCCTTACCACTGGGATCAGATTGACCTCGATCGCCAGCGGGCTCTTGGAACAGGGATGCCAATGATGGCTCTTCTGGGGGTGACTGGCGGGCTGGCTCGTCCTTGCCGGACTGTCCCGCTTGTTCTGCTACAGCAGTTGGTACTGGTACAGGGGCTGGGAGACTGGCAATAGTCCCGTCGATGCCGGAAGGATCGAAGATGCCATGTCTGCCCCAGACTTCTACTTCCGGGATGGGAACCGTTTCCTCTCCTCGAAAGAGGATGATTCGCTCTGGGTCAAAGGTGGACGGAGAGAGGGGTAGCTTGGGGATTCTCCCACGTCCTCTACCACATCCCCGGCCACGACCTCGGCCGCGACCGGTGTGCTCTAGAGCTGGCTGTAGCCCAAGAGGGGTGGTAGCCCTTTGTCTTGTCTGGGAGGCTACTGGCTCGCCTCGCCGAGAAGCGTTGATATTGTCAGGAGGTGGGATGGCCACCATGTTGCAGGTGCAGCGCCGAAGCATTTCTTCCAGCTGCTCTGTTGTGATCTCCTTGTCTTTGTAGCACAAGGAGAGCTCGTCCGGGATTACGAGTCTTTCGCCGTTCTTGAGCTTTTGGATCATCTCTTGGACCCAATTTCTGAGGCAGGCTCGTTTATGCATTTCTTCCCACGGGATGTAGCTATAGAGTGGGAGAGCCCCTGTAGGACGAGGGGGAACGTATTCCTCCAGGTCATCAATGAGTTGTTTGAGCCTTTGGAGAGGCGTTGGCTCAACCGGATATTGCAGGGCGGCGGCTTGTTCAGCTTGTTTCTTGAGCCACCTTCTGAGATTCTTCATCCTATTTCTCTCTTGTCTCTTGACGATGGTAGTCTCCAAGGGAGTAGGAGGGAGAGGTGCTGGAGCCGGAGTTGATAAATCTTGGTGAGGATATCTCCGAGCTGGCGTCTTAGCTGGGCGAGATCGATGACTCTTCTTCGCCCAAATTTTGATCCATGCGCCTTCCGCTTGTTGTATCTGGAAGGTGGCGTTAATCGCCTGCTTGATTACTTCGAACGGCAATTCCTGGTATGCTGGGATACTGGGACTGGCGTCTGAAGACGTGTGCATGGTTTGATGCCTTAACCGCGGTGGCAAATGGAGCCTACGAAGAGTCGGTAGGCTGGTGTGGATGCACTTTTCGCCGAAGCAGTTGTTTATTCGTTTATAGGGTTTATTGAGTGCGTGGGCGTGCCAGTCACAAAATGACGTTTTGTTCGGGCTTCAAGCAGGCCCATGGTGCGCTCGATCTGACTCAGTCAGATGATTGTGTAGTTTGTGTCGGGACCAGATCCCGTCGCGTCATGAAGGTCACGACGTCATTTACATTCCCCATACGAGGGAACACACTTGATTGATTGCTGAAATTAGGGGCCCTACGGCCTAAAAAGACTAATACTAACTGCGCAAAGGTAAGGAGGGATAAATCGCACTAAGGATATGTATCGGGGCATGAGCCACCGGTCATGTCGGTCACTCATAGACCTTTTCTTGTTTGGACGAAGGTCCGTAATAGGAACGCGGTGGGAGCCGAGATAAACCCGTTCAAATGTCTGCCGAATGTACGATAATTTTAATAATGGCTCAGAAGGGATTCGGCCTTAGAAACGGGTCTGGTTTAATCGGAATGTCGGCCCAGAGGAAGGTCGGGTCACGGCCGTGCTAGGATAATTCCCAGGCCTCAGACCCGGCCTGCGGGGGCGACATTATTGTTCCTTTTGCACCGGGTCACGGGGAGAGATGGGACTGCGATGTGAATTTTATCATTTCTATTATCTAAACTTTCGTTATTTTTTTGTTGCTTATTTCCCTTTTTATGCATTTTGGGTGGGTTTATTATTTTCTTTCTATTTACTGTACACATTTTCCATTTTTTTGAGTTTATTTGCCGTGTATTCGGATTCATTTGTGTATTGTAATTTTCGTTATTATTATTATCATCATCATTATCATTACACATTTTTTATTATTTCTTCTATTTTGATCATTATTGTTTTTGCATCCCCCCTTTTTTTATTTATACATTTTCTATGTGGAGGAGTGGGCAGTTGGAGGGCTGAAAGGGGCGTACCGGGCGAACCAGGGCTAGTGTGCCGGCGAAGGCGGGGAGAGCATGCCGGAGAGGGGCTGGGAGTGTGCCGGATAGGCTATGGCGGGGTGTACCGGGCTAAGGGAGCGGGTGTGTGTGTGTGCCGACGAAGGTCTGGCCGAGTGTGCCGGGGAAGAGGCACATGGGCCGTGCCGTTGGAGGGTTCAGAGAGGTGGGATTGAGTGTGCCGGGGAAGCTTCGAGGCAAGGCATGCCGGCCAAAATGAATGGTGGAGTGCACCGGGGAAGAGGCACAGGGGCTGTGCCGTTGAAGGGTTCAGAGAGGTGGGGCTGAGTGTGCCGAGGAAGCTTCGAGGCAAGGCATGTCGGTCAAAACGAATGGTGGAGTGCACCGGGGAAGGACCAAGGGCAGGCATGCCGGACAAGGATTGTGAGGGGCTCACCCTTCTTCTGTTCTCTTATGCTTCCTCCTTCCTTCTCTTCTTTGATTATACACGGTCTGTGTGAGTTTTCCCTTCCTTTCTCTTGATTATTTTCCATTCTCTCTTCCCCGAGGATCGGTATTCAAGTTGCTTAGTTGTCGTTCGGTCCGGTCCTCTTTATGCCGATTGTGGTTCCCTTACCTTGGTTGAAGCGTTTTGCCATCGTTCATTTCATTGGTTGGTTACTTCCTTTAGTCCTTTTTACGTGTTGTTGCTCCGTTTATTTGTTGCTTCCTTTTGCCTTTTCAACGTGTTATTATTTCTAACAAAAATTCGGCGGCATCTCCCCTTGACCCGAGTGGTAAGGGAGAGAAAGGGAACGCGCCCACAAGGAGTGGCGGAACCCGACAACTGGAGGTGGGCGCCCGAGAGCGACAGCACCTTTGATAACACCTCGGAAAACCCGGAAGAAACGACGAACGGGAGACCTCTTTGGGGCTGGCTAGGGGTGCACCGGGCAACTGAAAGGGGGGCTGGTGTACCGGGCTAGACAAGGTCAGGCTGTGCCGGGGAAGGCTTAGCTGGGGTTTAGGGTGTGCCGGACATGGGACTGTACCGGTGAAGGGTTGGCCAGGGTGTACCGGTCAAGGAGCCTACGGGGACTGGAGAGGTGCGCCGGGCCGAGAGAGGTCAGGGTACACTGGGCAAAGAGGGTTGCAAGGTGCACCGGGCTAGAGCCTCAAGGGCGGACCGGGCTGGGTTCTTGATAGCGCGTCGAGGAAGGCTCAAAAGGGGCGAGGGTGCACTGGCCAAGGGCTGTACCGGTGGAGGGTTGGCCAGGGGGAGTGAAGGCTGGGGGTTGGCCAGGTAAGTTGGTGATGCGAGACGGACTGAGGAGACGATGCTATATGAGACGGACACGACTCGACCAGCAATGACACGACTACTAGAGCGACCTCGGCTCGACACTAAGAGCTCCTATAGGCTACACGTCGCTAACAGAAGTGCAAACTCACTCGTCGTCCCATGCGAGGGAAAGCGTGGATCGTGCGCGGTTAAGGAACCGGCAGAGTTCAAGGTAGTCTGACTCAACTTCCAAACTCGGATCGAGTTGCGGGACGGGTCACTCTCACACTCACAGCGGCGACATGAACACACGGGCTAGGAACCTAAACTCTCACAGCGGCATAAGACCGTATACTAACTAAGTAAAGTAACGCCGAGAAGTTTAGACCGTTACCTCCACGCACCCGGCGTGGCGAAGATAACCCCGGCCGATTTACGGACTCCCGGTTAAACAATATTACAGCGGTACAAATATTTGACCCACTCCACGCAGGGAGGTAAAAGGTCACATGCGGGGCCTGGGAATCACGCGAATCGGGTTGACGGGCAGCATCTTGATGTCGCCCGGCGGTGCCGAACACGCGTCTAAAGTGCTGTCCGGACGGCGTGATCTACGGGTCCGTGGGGCCCACGGATGGCGCTGTCTTCCCGACCTGCTGGGGTGGGGACCTCTGTGATGGGGACCCCTGGTGGCGCGCCTCCCTGGATGGCGGTCGTCCGGAAACTCCGGTCGGTGGCCGATCGGCTCCGATCTCCACGTTGTGAAGTGGCTGCCCACGGATTCTGGTTTCTATTTTCCGGCGCGCGCTCCGGCGAGATCGGCCGCTGCGACCAATCCCGATGTCGGATATGGGCACATGAGCTATTGTTGGAAAGCTCTCTTGAAATCCTTCAATCTAGGCCCATAAAGAGGACCTGGATCTGCGCGGATCTGGATGTTGTTGAATTTTGAAGCTTCTATTGTACAGTACCCGAACTCTCAGATCTGCAGGTGAGTTGTCTGAGAACTGCTGTTGACCGCGTGGTAGACGTTCGATTCAGCTTCTGAGATCTTCACCAAAGTTGTAGGGATTTGAACAAGGAAAATGACAATAACTTTTGTGGAAGGATTGGTGTAGGCTATGATTCGTTATGATTTTAACACTGGCGGGTGGTCGGATCTGGAAACTGGCAGACAGTACTGTAGATGGAGCAGAAGATGAATTTTGAAAAAATATTAGATGGCCTCATAAAAATTCAAGAAAAATTTGGGACTATGGGGTTGGTGGAGGGAACTTCCAATAAAATTGGGAGCTCTGGAAAAAATCAAAACATGGGTCGAACACTGGAAACTCAGGGTAGGTGGGGATCTGGTCTGAAGACAGGCAGATCTGAAGTGGGAAGAAGAACGAAAATTGAAAATTATGAATCGGAGTCTAAAGGCCAAACCAAATTTTTTGGGACGTGGTGGACCCTTTGGAACACCTCCTGAAATTTTTAGCTCAAAAGGATTCCGTGGCTGGCTGCAGAAATTCGTGGAAGTGGCAGTGGTCGGCTGAAGACAGAACTCCGACGAACTCGATGGCGGTGCGATGGCGGCTCGTGGCGGCGACGGCGGCGACCGGAACTGATAGGGGAGGCGTCACACCTCAGAAGGGCAACCGTCACAGTTGCAAGGGGGAGAGGGAGGAGAGAGGAAGGGGGCACCCAAGGCTGCTCCAACAATTTCTTTGATTCAAATGCATTAATTCTCCAAAATGGGAAAATACAAGTTTTATATGATACATATCAAACCCATTATCCACCATTGGATCTAGGGATGGGGAAGGGATGACCTAGATTAAGTGTGACCAACACACAAAAAAAAGAAATAAAAATTCAAGGGGGGGGCCTATTGACCAAGGGGACTTGGTAGGTGGGGTGGGGTGGGAAATGTTGACAATTTTGGTCCATTGTCCCCCATGTGGACAATTGACTAGTCCAAGGCTTCTAGATGCCACCTAGGAGGTTGACCAGCCCCACAAGGATGACATGGACCAATGGGAGGGGGTCTGGGGGCCCATGGGACCCGAGAGTCCCATTTTGTAAATAAACCCCTCTTACAATCAAAATTACAAACCGAAAAAAATGAAGCAATCACACATTACACACAAATAAAGTCTAAACAAATATGATAAATGTCAAGACTCAAGGGGGAGTCTCTAGGCTGTCTCCGAGCTAGATGGATGCTGAAGTGGCTCGAGTCGTGCTCCGCGTGCGGTACCGATGGCTCGGCATAATTGCTCGGGTGTCCGCACCAGTTGGTGCTAAAAAAGGGGAAGACCAATGGTGGCGTGGATGCCTAGGTGTTCAAAAGAAGAGCAGGGGTCTCTCCCTTCAGGAAAGTGGATGAGGGTGGAGGCCAGAGAGAAGGGTATTGGGCTTGTGAGGCCCCGCAAAAGGGGAAAAATAAACTCCCTTGGGCCAAAGACTAAGCGTAAGGCCAGGGATCATATGGGGAAACAACATCGGCATGGTGACAACAAGACACCGGAGAAGGAGAGAAAGTGAACAACATACCATGCACACTGGCATAAACCAACGGAAGCAACAAGAAAGCCAAGAAGGGTGATTTTTTTTTTATTCACGAAGGGGAATGACCACGGCCGGCCACATACATTGTAGAGCACATTCGTGTTGAAACTACGGACAGGGGAAGGGATAAGATCATGAAAATGAAAGAAGAAGAAGGAAACGGGGAGAGTGTTGGGGCGGAACAGGGGTGACTACTCCCTGCCCTTCCCCCACTCCCTCCTCTACATCACAGCTCGCTTTCCCTCTCTCACTCTCTTCCTTACTCTCTCTTTCCCAGTGGTCATCGGAGAACCTCACGTCGGAGTCCACAGCCTTCTTTCTCTTCTCTCTTCTTCTTCCTCTGTGGCAGCATCGTTGTTGCTCTCGCCCCTCTGTTTGTGTGTCTCTATGTGTCCTCTCTCTTTTGTTCGCCGGAGAAGAGGGGGTTTTTATACTCCCAGTGGCGGAAGCGTTCGAGCACGAATGGCGAAGGTGGGAAGTGACTGGCCATGATGAGGTTTGACTTCCCCCGTCCTTGGTGGCAGAGAAGTAGCCTGCGTGGCCCAACCTCCGACCGACACCTCGGACAACCCACTGCGCGCCAAGGATCTCTAGGGCATGGGCGTGTGATCCCGTCTGCGAGGCGTGCCGCTGAGGAGCCAGAACGGTGTGCTGCTGGAAGACACGACAAGCGTGCCGCTGAAGGGCCAAAAGTGTGTGCCACTGAAGGGCTGGCGATGTGTGCCGGCGAAGGCACCCAACCGGGTGTGCCGCTGAGGACACCCAAACTGGGTGTGCCGCTGAAGGGGCTGGACGGGTGTGCCGCTGAAGGGCCACCAGGGGCGTGCGGCTGAAGGGGGGACAGGGTGTGCCGCTGAAGGACACCAGGGGCGTGTCGCTGAAGGGGCACGGGGGTGTGCCGCTGAAGGGCGCCAGGGGCATGCCGCTAAAGGGCTGTGGGCGTGTCGCTGGAGGGGCCTAAGGGCGTGCCGCTGAAGCATCAAGGGGCGTGCCACTGAAAGCCAACAGGGGCGTGCCGCTGAAGGGTTGGACGGGTGTGTCGCTGAAGGACACCAGGGGCGTGTAGCTGAAGGGGAACGGGGGTGTGCCGCTGAAGGGCGCCAGGGGCGTGCCGTCGAAGGGCGCCAGGGGCGTGTCGCTGAAGGGATGAGGGCGCGCCGCTGGAGGGCCACCCAAGTGCGCCGCTGAAGGGCTTTGAGGGCAGTCCCGAGCCCATTGTGAGCACGAGTTGCGGCCCATTTGATTTCCTTCGAGGCCCATGGATTGTGAGGCTCTTGGTGGTTGATTTCTCTTCGCTGTCGTGACTCCGGAGACAACTTCACGGCAGTGTGTGCGCGTTCGTAGAGTCTGGATGGCCCCTCTTCTACACAGTTTCTTTAGTTGATGTTGTTGTTAATGTTGGACTAGTTGGGACATACGGGCGTGCAATTTTGCATGTCCACAAATGCCCCCCACCCACGGGTAGCACAGGAGAAGGATGAGCCGGGCAATGCCCGTTGGTGTACTGGTCTCTTCTTCTCTTCGTCGGTGTCGACGGGGTGTCGGGAGCTGACGTGGTGTGCTTGTCTCTTCTTCTCTTCATCAGTGCCGACGGGGTGCCGGGCGATGACGTGGTATGTTGGTCTCTTCTTTTCTTCACCAGTGCCGACGGGGTGCCCGGCGCTGACGTGGTATGTCTGTCTCTTCTTTTCTTCATCAGCACCGACAGGGTGTCGGGAACTGATGTGGTATGTTGGTCTCTTCTTCTCTTCATCAGTGCCGATGGGGTGCCGAGCGCTGACGTGGTGTGCTTGTCTCTTCTTCTCTTCATCAGTGCCGACGGGGTGTCAGGCGCTGACGTGGTATGCTTGTCTCTTCTTTTCTTGATCAGCGCCGACAGGGTGTCAAGAACTGATGTGGTATGTTGGTCTCTTCTTCTCTTCATTAGTATCGACGGGGTGCCGGGCGCTGACGTGGTATGTCTGTCTCTTATTTTCTTCATAAGCGCCGACAGGGTGTCGAGAACTGATGTGGTATGTTGGTCTCTTCTTCTCTTCATCAGTGCCGACGGGGTGTCGGGCGCAGACGTGGTGTGCTTGTCTCTTCTTCTCTTCATCAGTGCCGACGGGGTGTCGGGCACTGACGTGGTATGCTTGTCTCTTCTTTTCTTTATCAGCGCTAACATGGTGTCGGAAACTGATGTGGTATGTTGGCCTCTTCTTCTCTTCATCAGTACCGATGGGGTGCCGGGCGCTGATGTGGTGTGCTTGTCTCTTCTTCTCTTCATCAGTGCCGACATGGCATCAGGCGCTGACGTGGTACGTTTGTCTCTTCTTTTCTTTTCCCTTTTTTTAAACCACATTACCGATACAGGCGCCCTTTCGGGTTTTCACCGGCACTAGCCCCCTCTTGCTTTTGCCCACGTGCCCTCTCGGGTTTTCACGTGGTGGGGTACCTGATTTTGCCCGCGGCATCCTTTCGGGTTTTCGCCACAGCTGGGTTGTTGCCATTTTTACCCTTGTCCCCGTGTAGGGGCAAGTCCGGCGGGGCACCTCTATTTTAAGCCCCTTTCTCTTTTTTTCTTCTCTCTTTTTTTGACGAGTGGATAATACGTAATTGTTGGCTAGGGGCCGAAGCCTTGCGCCGAAATACCATACTCAATCGTTGGCAAGAAGATAATGCCAACGCAAATGGGAGAATTTCTGCCGATTCGGACGTAAGGTACGTAATGGCAATATCGTGTGAGAGCGGTTGGCTAGGGCACGAAGCCTTGCACCGGACATGGACTTATTTGTTGGCAAGGGATTAATGCCAACGCAAGGATAGAGATTCTGCCGATTCGAGCGTAAGACCCGTAACGACAATTTTGCATGAGAGAAGGTGGCTAGGGCACGAAGCCTTGCGCCAGAAAATGACTTATTTGCTGGCGAGGAACTAATGCCAACGCGGGGGTGGAGTCATCTTTACCCGTGCGGACGCCCGTCGGCACATGGGGACGTGTGGACGGGATGTTCCCACGGAGACATCTATCATCATGCATTATTTACATATATATATATATATATATATATATATATATATATTATTACTATTATTTCCTCTTTTTTCCTCTTTTTTCTTTCCTTTTTTATTTTTATTTTTCTTCTCCTTTTTTATTCCCCCCTTTTTCCTTTCTTCCTTTTTGTCAAAATTCCTCCTCCTCTCTTTTCCTTTCTTTCTTCTTTTCTCTTTTTTTCCTTTTTTTTTGCTCGCCCTATAAAAGGGACGGGGGTGGCACGAGCGGGCCACCCCCCTCATTCAAACTCTCCCTCTCTCTCTCTCTGTTTCTCGCGGCAGATGAACCGCCCGCCCCCCTCTCTTCTCTCTTCCTTCTTCACCTTCTTAGTCGCCGAGCGCCGTGACCACCGTCGTAAACATCGCCGTGGTGAGGGCACCGCCGTGGAGGCGCTCCCCCTCCCCCTCTCATCTCCTCTTCCTTCTCCTCCTTCTTCTCCTCTCTTTTTTTCTTCATCTTCCTCGCCGTTCGGGCACGGCGGAGCCCTAGGCTCCTCCCCCCTTCTTTCACTTCTTCTTCTTCCTCTTTGTCTTCCCTTCTCCTCTCTTCCTCCCCCTTCTTTCTTTCAGCCTCCGGCGTCGTGGACGGCCACCGGTCGTGCCGGTGAGGAGGCACCGGGCGTGCCGGGCAGGCACGCGCCGGCTGTGCCGTTGAGGACGGGCGTGGGCGCGCCGGGGACACGGCGTGGAGGCGTGTCGGGCTGGGATGGTACCGGGTGTGCCGGGGAAAGCCCCCCCAGGGTGTACCAGAGAAGGGGGCATGAGGGCATGCCGTCGAAGGTTTGCCTGGGCGTGTCGGTAAAGACCACCATAGGTGTACCGGGGAAGAGACGCTGAGCGTGTCGGGGAGGACTCCAAGGTGTGCCGGTGAAGGCGCCAAGGGAGTACCGGCGAGGGAGCGCAGGGCCCGTGTCGGGGGAGGAGTCCCAAGGTGTGCCGGGGGAGACGCCACGGGCGCGCCGGCGAAGGCCACCACAGGGTGTGCCGGGGAAGGCCACCACAGGGTGTGTCGGGGAAGACACCCAGGGGGTGTACCGGGGAAGACACCCAGGGGGTGTACCGGGGAAGACACCCCATAGGGTGTACCGGTGAGAGGGAGAGGCATACACCTGTGCAGCTGAGGACTTCTGGTGTTGCTTTTCGGGGCCCACCGTGACTTTGTTGAGGCCGTCACTCCTTGTGGACGCGCACCCGTGTTTTCCCTTACGCCTCTGACCTGGGGGAAACTCTGCCGAAATTTCGTCAGAAATTGGCAGCCTCTTATTCATTTTACTTGTAGTAGAGCCCCTTTGTAGTTCTCTATTTCTCTTCGCCCGTAGCTTGTTCTGATCTTTTGTTTGTTGTGACTTTACAGATAAATGGCTACCCCAAGCGGTTCCTCTGCTCCTGCTGCCGCCGTCGGTGCCGGTCTTGTTCCCCAGCCTCTGGTGCCAGCCGTCACGTGGCTCAATGTAGAGGAGCTAGATAGGGAGCATGCTGAAATAGCAGCACTGGCCGAGTCCTCGGGCTCTAAGACCAAGACGATGGACTATCACCGGCTTTCTCAGGTCGAGAACCACTTTACCTTCGATCGGACCGGCGAGTATCGAAAGGACCTCCCGAAGGATAAGCATCTCATCCGATTTCTGAAGTACTTACGCTCCCGAGAGAGGCGGGAGTTACGAGCCGTGCGGGAAGTCGAGAAAGTGATCCTGTAGGCCCATTATAGTTTGTTGTACAGTGTCCCGAAGAGCATCCCGATGTATTTGGTAGGGGAGGCCTGGGAATGGAAGCCTGTCTTGGGGATCGAAGGAGTGTTGCCGGCCGAAGACAGATTGGTGCGCATACCTCAATTCACCCCGGCGAAATGGGACATGTCTGCTGGACGGGTGCAGGGTGAGCTGCCCCGTTTTGGTTTATTCTTGGCTCCCTTGAAGTGGGGATATAGGGAGGAGCCGTTCATCTTGGATTACCTGGCCGTCCGATTCAAGCACGAGTTGGCGCTGGGCTGGTTCGGGGAGCTGAAGCTTCAAGATGCTCAAAGCTTCAGGGAAGGGGAGGCAGAATTCACAGAGTATGTGCTGTTCAACTACGCCCCGTTACTGGTCCGGGCTGGCATCTACCACAGCATCTACGCCTCCCACTACGGCTACCCAATCTTTAAGGGCCTCTGCTGTGGCATGATAGAGGTGTTCAGTGCTGAAACCAACACTTTCTATACAGCGGAAGGCGAGACTTCGCTTGACTTGTGGAGTCTCAGTCAGCTCAGCGGCTTGCCCATTGACGGGGAGCCTTATGAAGAAGTATGCCTCCCAGATCTGATCAAAGATGAAACTAACGGGGATGGCTATTATTCCCTTGGCTATTCATATCGGTATCTCATGAAGGCATATCGGGAACTGTACTAGCTGGCACACGGCGGGAAGCGGCCTCCCCATGGGGACCGGAAGAGGGTCCGCATGACTCTGTGGCTGCAATATTTTTATGATGGGCTGAAGCAATATGAGGAGTTTCCATGCGTCAGCACCGCCGTTGCTCGCAAGAAGCGCGCCAAGCCCAAAACTGATGTGAAGATCCCCTCCAGAGGACGCCAAAGTGGCCCCAACCCGATGGGGGTTGACCCTCTAACACATTGCGCTGCGTTCCTGACGTACTGGCTGTGCTCGTTTGCCATGCCGTACGGGGACAAGACCGTCATTCGGCCGGATGCCATCTACCCCGCGTGTCAAATGGCGTGGGGGGTCAAGCCGTCCTTGTGCCCGGCTACCCTTTGCTTGATATATAAGGTGCTGGGGGACGTCAGCACCCATCAATTCCCGAGGCAAGCCCGGTATGTGTGCCCGTTGCATTTCCTCAATGCGTGGGTCTGTTCGCTGTTTCCAGAGTTCGCCCTCCGCGCTCTTCAAGACTGGGGGCTGGTGCCGCGGATGCTAGAGTTCGCAAGTGCGGAGCCGGGCTCTACCTCCCAGCGACTGTATGATATTCAGGGCCGGCTGACGACGGTTCCACGGGACGCGGCCGGCACCATCCACTTCTGGATGTTGGCCTCACATTCGAGCCCTCTGGTGAACAATAAGAGGGAATGCAAAGATGATCAGGTGGAGAAGTACGTCCACCCCATCAGCCAGGAAAATGTGGTCCGCCCATTGCTGGAGCCCGAGCTCAGAGACTGGGCGTTATCTATTCGCCCAAGTGTACTGGCGTTCAGAAAGGGGGATAACTTGCTGCTAGAGCCATATTACCCCTTCCGGTTCAGTCAAAATTTCAGATATGATCAGCATATCCCTGTCTATAGTGCACAGTTCGGTCTCCCTTTGTGAAACCTTCGGGGAAGTTCGACCGCCGAGCATGCCAAAAGTTGGTGGGACTTCTTCCATCGGGCGGACTCCGTGACTTTTAGGGTGCCAACCCCCGGTCGTATTCCTCGGGTGACCCCAGAGTACATAAAATGGTGGAACGCCCAGACGGCCTTCTATCGATTGCACAAGACCGATTGCTGGGACGGGGCAGAAAGGAAGTTCCTGAGCAAGCAATCAGTGCCAGTGATCGACATCGACCCGGAGCACCTCCTTCGGCTCAAGAAAAGGCATGATAAGGAGGTGGCGACGTATCTGGCCGCTCGCCGGGAGGCTCGGGAAGCAAGACCAACACTGCAAGCGAAGCTACCCCCAGTAGCGAAGGATGACTTCAAGAAGACCCTGAGGGACCTTTGCCGGATAGGGAGTGACCGTCTGGAGCTCGTCAATTATCCGCTCCCGATGGAAGAAGAGGGTACACCCGCCAAGAGCTTGCGTCCGGAGAGGGACCCGATCTGCTTGTACCGCACATTCATGAGATGGGAGGAGAGGAGGCCCGAAAACTATAAGGACACCACATGGCTATATGTCCTCCTCCGGGTAAACGGGCTGATGATCGATGCTCAGATGGCCGTCATCCTGGGCAAGCGTCTGCAAGTCTCTTATTATTATGCCGACGGGTGGGGCATGGACCACTTCAACCTTTTCTGCCACCTCTCGTCAAAGACGCATGCGGACCTAGCTGCCCTCACCGTCCGTTGCCAGAAGATCAAGGATGTATGCTGGCTAGTCCGGGAGGCGGCACGTCGGGACAAGGAGCCGTCCCTGAGCTACTGGCCAATAATTCTTTGGCTGTATACCGGCCCTCATGGTATTTAATCCTCCATTTTCTTCTATTCTCATCTCTTATCATCATGACCTTTGCGGGATATCAGACGCTGACCAGATTTTTTTTTTTTGACAGACCATCCCGACAGCACGCAAGTGGCGACATATCGGAATCTTCTTCGGTTCGTCCAGAAGCCCGCGTACTTCGATGCAACGCCGTCGGTCCCGACTACGACTCCCTTGCCCAAAGCCGCGAAGAGGTCCGGGGCGAAATCGCCTGTAAAAAAGGCGGTGGATGCTGCCAAGGCGGTCGGGCAGCGAGAGGCGAAGCGGCGGAAGACGGAAGCTGCTAAGGCTTCGGCGGCTATTCCTTCGGCGCCACGAATTCTAACTTTCGAGGAGTTTGAAGCTGCCCGGGCCGAGCCACGTCAATCTGCCGGTTAGAATTTCCAGCCGTCCGTGCCCTCCAGGATCCGCCTTCATTTCGGGTGAGGTCTTTACACATGAATGTTTCTCTCTTTTTTGTTTCAGTTGCTGTGGAAGAGCCTGCACCAGCGCCCATTCCCGACATGGAGGAGCCAACACCTGCGCTCTTCCCCGATATGGGGGAGGCCGCGGTCGTAGCAGAGGTGACTCCGACGCCGACTCCGACTCCCCCACCGTAAGTCAAGGAGAGGTCCCGGGCGAAGTCGCCTGTCAAGAAAGCGTTGGCCGCCGCCAAAGCGGCTGGGCGGCAAGAGGCGAAGCGAAGGCGGGCCGAGGCCTCCCCGGCTCCGGCGGCCGTCTCTTCGGTGGCTCCCATTTTGTCCTTCGAGGAGTTCGAAGTCACCCGGACTGAGCCGAGTCACCGTGTTGGTGAGGTTCACCGGCCACCGATGTACTTCAAGATTTATTTGCTTCCCGGGGTGAGACTTTTATGCGCATATGACATGTGTATTTCTTTCTCTCCGGCGGTACGGAGGAGCCGGTACCCGTGCCGATACCGGGCGAGGGCGAGGCTGTAGCTCCTGGGGCCCCATCGCCTGTCAAGGAGACCCGTGAGCCACCCCGTGCTGTATAAGCCGAAGGGGGTATTTATATTTGTGCACTTAATTGACTTCTTTCATTCTTAAGAACTCGTCGGCTCCGGTATGATCTACCCTTTCTTTTATGTGGCAGGCGTTGACGCAACAGTTATCAGGCCATCAGGGCCCTGCCTGCATCTCCCAGCGACGCGCACATACACGAGCAAGAGGTTGAAATCTGGCGTACTACCCTCACCCAGCCCACGTGCAGATGCACCGATCACCGACCTCGAAGCGGAAGCCCCCTTGCCAGCGAGGGAAGAACCCATGGCACTTGAGTCTTTGTCGAGCGAAGAGGTAGATTATGACTACTCCTCCGATGAAGTGGCCTCTAGGCTGCCCAAGCCGATCTTTAAGGCCCCCTTACTCGCTAGCTCCTCAAGCCTATTGGGGAAGGCTGCTGTAAGTGTGAGCTTGTTCATGCAGGCCTTCCTTTGTGATCATCCACTGACTTTATTCATGTTACTCCTTGATTTTCAGGGACCAATCGAGCTGGAGGCCACGAAGGAAGCTACTTCGGGTGCATCAGCAGATTACCCGACAGGGGTCGATGCGGGCCTGGGTAAGTTGGCCCTCCTGTTCGAGGCTTTGCAGCAGGAGTCAACCGCGGAGACTTCGAGTGCTCCCGGAACGGCGAACGAGCCTTTGGAGGAGGGGGAGATCACGCCCGAAGGCGGCATCGCCCTGGCGGCCAGAGTAAGCATGGGGACTTCATGACTTCTCCTTGTCTTTTCATTCTTAGAAGATTTGTTCTAGGTAGTGGACGGCTAACCCCGCTTCACATGGTCAGGTCATGCCGACGCCAGGGAAGACCTCCGTCTGTGTTGGCAAGGCCGTTGCCAAACGGAGGCCGCCCGTTGGCCCGGTAGTGGTGGAGGAGTCAACCCGGGTTCTGGGCCCGGGGGCGGGGAACCTCGCGGCGCTCGTGCAAGCGGGAGCCAGGCCCCGGTTGATGGTTCCTCTTCCACCTCTCCTGAAGATCCCGACTCAGGTCGAGGACCCGCTTCTGAAGGAGATATTTGCAGGACTTCGCGCACACCTGGAGGGATCCCAGACACGAGAGAGAGGTTTATGGGCAATGGCTTCGGGCCTGGCTTTGCTCAAAGCCCCTCCTTCGGCCGAAGAAGCGGCACCTGCACCCCCGTCTAGTGAAATGGTGGTGGAGGCGGACTGGGCGTAGGAAGAGGAGGTAGGAGAACACCGAATGATGGCGGCGCCAAGTGATTCGGCGGTGATCTTATCCATTCCCCTAGCGGTGGCTGGCCAGGGGTCTTCTGTCGAGCTACGCCGGCCAGGCTACTTGACTCTTGCTCTTCCATCCTCTTCGGCCGCAGTGGACGCTGATTTGTGGGCCGAGGTGGACAGCTCAGTAGATTTTGTTCCTCCGACTGTGCCTTCGGTCAGCCACACTTCGTCAGGTGCGCCGGTCCGACAAATGTTATTGACACTGCGGACAATGCTCCTCGCTGATCTTTCCTTGTCATATCGGGAGGTGCAGAGTATAGTGACGCAGCTGACCGGGGCACTGCAAGTGTTGGGCTGCCCACTCGAGGAATGGTCATGGCAGGTTTTGTTGCTGTTGAAGTATGTCAAACGCCGTGAATTCCTCGAGACTCAGGCTCCCGACGAGCGCGCCACTCTCGATGCCCAGGCGGACGAATATTTATGAACTCTGGAGGCATGGTGCAATGATGAAGAACATCACGGGAAGGCCCTGGAGGAAGGCCAGGGCGGCGTTCGCTCCCTCAGGAATCGGATTGCAAAGCTGGAGGGCTGCCTTGCCGCAGCCAGGTCCGACCTCGCTAGAGACGAAGGAGTGGTGGAGAGGGAGGGTGAAGCGCTCACCGTCGCGCGGGCCGAGACGGCGTCCGTAGAGACCGAGCTTGCCCGCCTCGAGGAGCGGAGGGGCCGGCTACGCGACATGACGAACTTCCCTTGCGTCGGGATCCTTCCTCTCGAAGACATCTTTAGGGGCCTTGACTGAGCGTGGCACCCCTTAGCTTTCTTCTCTCCCTTTTCCTCTTTCTTTCTTCCTTTTTGTGATGTAACACAGGGGTATGCCCTGAGGCACATGTAGTCTTACCCTTTTGAATAGAGCAGAACACTTACTATTTCACGTGTCCTTCCAGTGTGCGCGGCACTTGCCCCAAAAAAGGGGGGGGGGTCTCTTTTCTTCTCCCTTCCTTTCCTTTTTTTTGTACATCTTATTTTCTTTTTCTTTTCTCCCCCTTTTTCTCTCTTTTTTTTTCTTATTTCTTCTTCTCTTTTTTTGTAGTGCCGGGACTCGTCGGCAGAGGGTAAATCTTCGCAGTGGTCCGTTCTAGAAGAACCAGGCAGGAACCCACGTCAGGACACGGGAGAGTGCTCGTCCTTCTAGGGGAAGGATGAGGGGACCACTCCACCCCGCCAGATGGGTAGATTACCGATCTCTCCAGAACATCGGAACGACGCACTGGCCTTAGGCGGGGGCCTTAGTCAGAGATTGGGTCACCCATCACTCGGAGGGACGGTGAAAGGGAGTCTGTCTAATCAATGGCCTGGACGGGGGGGATCCAGGTCAAAGGGATGTTCACCGCCCAAAGAGGACGGAGAGAAGAGCTTGTTTAGTCGATGACCCGGACGGGAGGTCCGAGTCAAAGGGATATTCACCGCCCGAAGGGGACGGAGAGAAGAGTTTGTTTAGTCAATGACCTGGACGGGAGGTCCAGGTCAAAGGGGTATTCACCGCCCGAAGGGGACGGAGAGAAGAGTTTGTTTAGTCGATGACCCGGACGGGAGGTCCAAGTCAAAGAGATATTCACCGCCCGAAGGGGACGGAGAGAAGAGTTTGTTTAGTCAATGGCCTGGACTGGAGGTCCAAGTCAAAGGGGTATTTACCGCCCGAAGGGGACGGAGAGAAGAGTTTGTTTAGTCAATGGCCTGGACAGGAGGTCCAAGTCAAAGGGGTATCCGTAGGTGCCAATAAGGAGGCGGAGTCGACGTGGTCTGTTTGCTTCTTGGTATCCCTGTCGACAAGGGGCGACAGTTCGAAATGGGGGACCGTCTCCCCTTTTCCCTTTTTCTTCTCTCCTTTTTTTTCTTTTTTTTATTTGTTTATCACCAGCATTGCCTCCCTCTTCTTTTGTTCTTTTCTTTCTCTCTTTTTATCTTTCTTCTCTCTCTCTCTTTTTCCCTTTTTTTTCTTTTCTCTTCTTTTTCTTCTCTCTTTTTCCTCTTCTTCCCCTTTTATCGTCATGCCTTCTTCTCCTTTTTCTCTTTTTTCTCCCTTTTTTTTTCTTTTTTTTCTTTCTTTCCTCTCTTCTCTCTCTCTCTCCTTTTTAGAAAACATGAATAGTGATCACACCATCTGGACCGTAATCATGCAAATTCACCCAAAATAGGGTGAATGATAATATTATTCATTGAATGGGGGCGCTGGGGCATGATACAATCTCAAGTGTCTTCCGTTAAGAGGCGGGAATTGAACTTCCCCGCGGTGGTTGACGATTACATAGGCTCCGCCTTCGTAGACTTTTTTGACTACGTAGGGTCCGAGCCAATTTTCATTCAACTTACCCTTGGGGTTGGCGGCCATGACATCTCTTCTCTTGACCATAACAAGGTCGCCTTTCTTGAATTCGCGTTCCTTGACGAGTTTGTCGAAGGCACGCGCTATTCGGGCCTGGTAGACTTGAATGTTCTGTTGGGCCTGAAGTCATTTTCCTTCCAAACTGGAGAGCTCTTCTAGTCTTCGCTCGACGTTGGTCTGCCCGCCATGGACAAGCCCGTGCTGAATGGCGACCCTGAGGGAAGGTATCTCCAATTCAATGGGGACAATTGCCTCTGAGCCATAGACTAGAGAGAAAGGCGAGCAGCCTGTCGGGGTCTTGTATACGGTCCGGTATGCCCACAGCGCTTCATACATCTTCTCTTCCCAGTCCCTTTTGTTAGAGTTAACAATTTTGGTCAGGAGAGTGCATAAGGTTTTGTTGAAGGCTTCAGCCAAGCCGTTGGCCTGTGGGTTATAAGGAGTCGACGTCCTCCAATCAATTTTGTATTTTTCTGCCAGCCGGTAGACCTTCTGGTTGCGGAAGTGGTTGCCATTATCTGAGATAATTCGGTTGGGCGTGCCAAACCGGAATATGATGTTACGGCGGACAAATCTGACCACGATCTCTCCGGTGACCTCCCTTAGGGCGACAGCCTCTGCCCAACGGGAGAAATAATCAGTCGCTGCCAAAATGTACTTGCAACCGGCGGATGACGCGGGTAAGGGACCCACGACGTCTATTCCCCATTGGGCAAATAGCCAACTGGGCATTGTTGGATGCAGCGGCACGGGCGGCCTCCTGGGTATAGTTGCATGCTCCTGACACTTCTGACACGACTTAGCGTATTTGCAGCAGTCATCAAACATTGCCGGCCAGTAGTAGCCGAGCTTCTTTATTTCAACCTTCATTTTTGGTCCCGCCTGGTGTGCACCAGCCGTCCCGGCATGGACTTCCTTCATTACCCTCCAGGCCTCTTCAATGGAGAGGCATCAGAGGAGTAGCTTCTGTTTGGCGTCGGCCACAATTCAGAATAATATTCTGTTTCGGAGCTCGTAGGAGTCCTTGGTGCTAATTAGCTTGATCTTCTCCTCTCTCTGCTTAGGCAATTGCTGGTATTTGAACCACTGCATCAGAGGGTCTCTCCAGTCAGGTAGGCCGATAGCTTCTGCTGCAGTGACCTCCAGTTCTTCTTCTTCTAGTTCTTCTTCCATCATGCTAGGCACCTGGCGCTGATTTATCACTTGAATATTGAGCGACCCATCTGGCGGTACTGCCAACGAGCTCGCTAGCTTTGCCAGGGCGTCGGCTTGTGCATTATCTCATCTGGCGACATGGCCTATTTCAAAGAGATAGAACCATTCCATGAGCGCCTTTGCCTTAGTATAGTAAGGGAGCAGCTCGGGTTTTCGGACATCAAACTGCCCCTAGACTTGCTTGACGACTAGCAGCGAGTCACCGAATACTTGAAGCATTTTAATCTCCATGTGGAGGGCCACCTGGAGGCCAATGATCAGAGTTTCATACTCTGCTTCATTATTCGTGCATGGCTTGTTGATGCAACAGGAGGTGTCCAATACTTCCCCATCTGGAGATTTGAGGACGATGCCGGCCCTGGCCCGTACCTTAGTACGTCCGAAGGGGGTCGTTTTTGTTCTTGAGGCCCCATCAAAGTGCAGCTGCCAAATGGCTTGTTGGACCTGGTCCACTTCCAGCGTTTCATCTTCGGGTAGCTCCATGGCCAACGGGGAGTCCTCGGGCGCAGGATGCACCGTAAAGAAGTCGACGACGGCTTGCCCCTTGATGGCCTTTTGCGGCACGTAGGTGATGTCAAACTCCATGAGTAGCATGGCCCACTTGCCGAGACGCCCCTTTGGGACTGGCTGGGAGAGAATGTGCTTGATGGGATCAGCCCTGGATATTAGACTCACTTCATAGGATAGCATGTAGTGCCTTAGCTTCTTGACTGCGAAGACCAAGGCAAGGCAGACCTTCTCGATCGGGGTGTACTTGGCTTCCGCTCCCACCAATCTTCGGCTGAGGTAGTAGAGAGCCTGTTCTTTCCCCTCGTCATTATTCTGGGCAAGCATTGCCCCTAGTGAATATTCGGTAGCCGCTATATAGAGAATAAGCGGTCTGCCTTTGGCAGGTGCCCCCAGGAGTGGCGGGGCCTTCAAGTACTCTTTCAGCCGGTCGAACGCGTGCTGGCATTCGTGACCCCAGCTAAAGGGTGCATTCTTCATCATCAGTCTGTGAAAGGGTTGACAGCGTCCCGACAGGTTAGAGATGAACCTGCAGATGTAAGCTAGCCGACCCTGCAAAGACCTCAACTCCCCTAGGTTCTTCGGAGGGGGCAACTCCTGGATGGCTTTTATCTTGAAAGGGTCAATCTCGATCCCTCTATGCCGGACAATGAAGCCGAGGAACTTCCCACTGGAGACACCGAAGGCGCACTTCATGGGGTTCATTTTCAGCCCGTACGGCCGGAGCCTCTAGAAGACGACCCTGAGGTCACTCAGATGATCACCTCTTCTCTTAGTCTTGACGACCAGATCATCAATGTAGCATTCAACCTTGCTATACAGCAGCTCGTCAAAGATCTTGGTCATCGCCCGTTGGTATGCGGCGCCGGCATTCTTGAGGCCGAAGGGCATCCTCTTGTAGTGGAATATCCCCTTAGGCGACCTAAAGGCTGTGTGAATCCGATCGTGGTCGGCTATCCAGATTGGATTATAGCCGGACGATCCGTCCATAAAAGACAGGGCCTCGTGACCCATACTTGCATCAATCATTACTTCGGTGATAGGCACCGGGAAGTCATCCTTTGGGCAGGCTTTATTCAGGTCGCGGAAGTCCACGCAAATCCTGATCTGTCCATTCTTCTTCTTCACCGGCACATTGTTGGCCAGCCAGGTAGTGTATTGGTTTTCTGCTACAAAACCGACACCTCGGACATCCCACTGCGCGCCAAGGATCTCTAGGGCATGGGCATGAGATCCCGTCTGCGAGGCGTGCCACTGAGGAGCCAGAATGTCATGCCGCTAGAAGACACGGCAAGCGTGCCGCTGGAGGGCCAAAAGTGCGTGCCGCTGAAGGGCTGGCGATGTGTGCCAGCGAAGGCACCCAACCGGGTGTGCCGCTGAGGACACCCAAACTGGGTGTGCCGCTGGAGGAGCACGAGGGCGTACCGCTGAAGGGGTTGGACGGGTGTGTCGCTGAAGGGCCACCAGGGGCGTGCCGCTGAAGGGGGCACAGGGTGTGCCGCTGAAGGGCGCCAGGGGCGTGCCGCTGAAGGGCTGAGGGCGTGCCGCTAGAGGGGCCTAAGGGCGTGTCGCTGAAGCATCAAGGGGCGTGCCGCTGAAAGCCAACAGGGGCGTGCCGCTGAAGGGCTGGACGGGTGTGCCGCTGAAGGACACCAGGGGCGTGTCGCTGAAGGGGCACGGGGGTGTGCCGCTGAAGGGCGCCAGGGGCGTGCAGCTGAAGGGCCCCAGGGGCGTGCCGCTGAAGGGCTGAGGGCGTGCCACTGGAGGGCCACCCAAGTGCGCCGCTGAAGGGCTTTGAGGGCAGTCCTGAGCCCGTTGTAAGCGCGAGTTGCAGCCCATTTGATTTCCTTCGAGGCCCATGGATTGTGAGGCTCTTGGTGGTTGATTTCTGTTCGCTGCCGTGACTCCGGAGACAGCTTCACGGCAGTGTGTGCGCGTTCGGAGAGTCCGGATGGCCCCTCTTCTACGTAGTTTCTTTAGTTGACGTTGTTGTTAATGCTGGACTAGTTGGGACATACGGGCGTTCAATTTTGCATGTCCACAGCTGGTGCTGGCGTCTGAAGACGTGTGCGCGGTTTGATGCCTTAACCGCGGTGGCGACAGGGGCCTACGAGGAGTCGGTAGGCTGGTGCTGGCGTCCGAAGATGTATGCGCGATTTGATGCCTTAACCGCGATGGTGATGTCTTTTGTTGAGGAGCGAGGTGAGAGACATGCTGGTTGTCCTGCTCCTTAGCCTTGCCTTTGTGACCATGCTGAGAACTGGGCCTAGTGACAACTTACAGCGTCGCAAGACATTGTCGCTCTGCACAGTTATCCCGACTCCGCGAATGGCGGAGCCTCGTGGCAGTGGGCCCGCCACTTGAAGCGAAGCCACTGAAGACTCTGAAGATGTCTTCTTCGTTCTCCCAATTGTGTCAACAGATAGGTGGGGAGGACCCAACGGCCCCTCCGCCGAGGAGGTGTAACGAGGCTGAGGCGGGGCCTCGCCCTGCTTTTGCTTTCCCTTCATATCCACGGTTGCCGGTGGCAGAGATAGGACGGGAGGAGGATGAGAAAGTGCTAAGGAGCCCGTCATCGTCTCGCCCACCAGAACGTCCTCTCGGTCGAGAAGGACCCTGAGGAGCCTGGCAGTGTCTTCTTCAGGGAAAGGGAGAGACTTCAGCTCCCGCAAGGACCGCCACCGCATGGCCGAAGTTACTGGGGTTGGCTGGCTAGGTGCTGGTGTCTGAGAGCCCCCAAGGGCCGGAGGAGAAAGAGATTGACTGAGAAGTCAGTCGGATCCATCTCTTGACTGGCATCCTGCTCCCTACGCCTCCGCAATCGCTCGAGCGCCTCTCGGTTGTCAGTCCGGAACTCGAGCCATTCTGGAGGATGCTGGTAAGGCAGCCCGTGCCCATTTTCTTGAGGGGAGTCTGGCCTCTCTGGCGCACTCCTGGCAGTGCTCAGGGTCTCTTCGATAGCTTGCCGAAGCCTGATGAGGGACATGGAGTTTCCTTCCGCATCGATCTGCTCCCATTGGATCTGTTCCTGGATGAGGTGTTGAACTTCCTCGCAGGACTCGATCGGGTGGCAGATCCTGGCGTGGAAGGGACATTATTGGGGGTGACTACGATCCCAATGGGTGTAGCCGGTAGGTGAGTCGCGGGGCATGATTTGCCCCCTCTCGACGAGCATATTGAAGAGACATCGGGTTCTCTCTCTGGGGAAGGAGAGAGGTCTTCGATCGTGCCAGGGCCTCCACCCTGGGTACCAGATCGAACGTTCCCTTCGATTAGCCCTGGGCTCCTCTGACTCGTCATCAGAGAGAGAGAGAGTGCGGCCATCATGTGGATGACATTGGCTGAAGGGTGAGCCACGCCTACTGCTTTAGTGGGCCTGGCCCACGTATGTGGTTGAGGGGGATCAATGACATCCCTCTTCATTTTGACGAGGCCGTCCTGGATCAGCTTCTGCGCCAGAGTCTTGAAGACGTAGCAATCTTCAATTGAGTGGACCGGCATGCGATGATACAGGCAATAACTGGGATCGTCGGTCTTCAGAGCCTCGTCCGGCTTACGGATTTCGGGCAGTTCGATGATCATCTGAGCCATACAGAGGTCGAAGAGCATCTTCGTATGTTCCTTCTTGAAGGAGAAGGGTGTCTTCATACGCTCCGAGAAGGAGGGAGTAGCTGGCTTCTCCGCTGGCTTTTTGTCAGAGCCACCAGATTCGCCCCCCTTACTGGCTTTGGCGGCAGGGGTGAACTCTATGATATTCACCTCCTTACCGGGCTGGCGTTCTCGCACTTGCTTACCCTTGGCTGCGGTATAGCTCGGGTTATCGGCGAAGAACATCTCTATTTCGGCGACCGCCGAATTGAGGTGGTCGAAGCCTTTGATATTGGTGCCGAGAAGCTTTTCGCTGACCTCGGCCGCCAGACCTCGATAACATATGGTGATGGCGTCCTCTTGAACGGGAGGATTGACACACCTCATGCTGAGGTCTCGCCATTTTTGATGAAGTCGAGGGCGCTCTCGCCCTTTTTCTGTCGAAGGGAACAGAGTTCGGCTAGGGAGATTTTCGCTCGGCCATTTGGAAGCGGTCGAGGAACTTTTTCTGGAGATCGGCCCAGTCGATGACCGAGTTGGGCTTCAGACAGGAATACCATTGGAAGGCCATTCACGTGAGCGAAGTGGCGAAGTAGCGGAGGAGATATGATTCATCCAACGCTAGCTCACCCATGGCCGTAACATAGTAGGCCAAGTGTTCATGTGGCGACCCCTGCCCATCGAACTTTTGCAGCTTCGGGGGCTTGGAGTATTCTGGGGGAAGCTTTTTCAGCTGGTGGTGAAGCGGGTAGGGTACACTGTAGAGATCCATGATGACAGCCCCTTCACCATACTCGGCGAGCTTTGTCTCGATGATGCACTCGATCATCTGGCGTTGCGCCAGGAAGTTTTATGGTATTGGCGTATTGGAGGCTCATGGTTGAACCTCAACCGGTGGCGTGCCGAACCCAGTCACCAATGGGGTCCGGGTAATCACCGCTGAGGTGTTGGCAGCATCGCGGGCCGTCGGGGGTACTGGCGCCTCGGCCTGGGGCCTAGCAGGTTGTTGCGGATGAAGGTCCCGTTCCTAGAGGAGGTCCTGCAAGAGGGCCTTCAGGTGCTGGTTCTCCTTCATAAGAGTATCGAGGGTCACTTCTTGAGCCTCGTTCGCAGGCGGGTCATTATTGACCGGCTCTGCGTTGATAGGAGGGTCGCAGTCTTCCACCGAGACTTCTTCTGCACGTTCCGACACCTGTGGTCCGGCAGAAGTGCCGACGTGACCTATTGGGGGAGGCGGCGGAGCCTGGTGGCGTGGCCTCCTGAAGTGGGACAGAGGGTGGTTCAAGTCGTCAGACTGGGTGTCTAGCTAGTGTCCGGTGGTGTAGCACGCGAACACTCGAATCGCATCATTGATGAATCGGGCCGTCCGCTTCCTCCGCGGGTGTCGCTCACGGCGGACATGCGTCCTTAGTCGGTCAAAGAACAAGATGCGTTGCGGAGGGGGCTCACTCCTGATGTCAGCCGAAGGAGAACCCGGGACAGGTTGCTGGAGGGCCCGAGAACGGGCTCGCCTTTGTCTCCACTTGCTCGTGCGGGGGACATTGGGCGGCTGGGCATCGTCAGACGATGCTACCGTGAGGCTAGTCGCATCCCGTCTGATGCCGCGTCTGAGCGCTCAGAGGGGGTTGGTGACACGCTCCCTTCGAACGGCTTGAGCTTCTTCTAGGGTAACCCAGATTCTTCTCAGGTCAAGTTGTTGATCTCCCTTATCGCCGCTTCTCTGACGAGTTATCTTGGGAGGCTGTGTGCCTAGCTGCGGTGGGTGCCCCCGGACTGCTGCCGAGGGACCCGCCCCTTTGAGCTTTGCCCCGTCCTATCGTGTTTGACGCAAAAGGTCAAAATGATTTGAGGTAGGGATGGTGGGAATGGTCCGTTCCTGGGGCATGATTGGTTCACCCCCGTCGAGACGGATCCACAAGTCACCGACAAGAACTGTCTTGCCTGAGTTGCTGGTTGCAGTAGCGAGTCGCCTACCCCTGCGGCCATGACGACACTTCTTCTGAGGAGCTGAGGAAGAAACCGCCCCAAGATGATAGACCGAGAAGATCCGGCCTGGAGCGACCGGCGGCATGAAGCCGCCCATCTGAAGTGCTGGGATCGGCCCCCGGGGTAAGTAACCCGCGCCGGGAGTCGATGGCTGGGTAACTCGGGTGTAAGCCCTCGCCCGCGCCGATAGGAGTGTCGCCGATGCTCTAGACGGCACTCTTGCACCGTAAGGTGACGCCGTTGGAAGTGATGGCGTGCCGACTTCCCTGGGTCAAGGACCCGTAGTAGGTGCCGGCGTAGTCTGGGCTCGGGTCGAAGGACCCGAGGAAGGTGCTGAGGAGCACTGCCCCCTGGGTAGAAGACCCACGGGGAGAGCCGATTCAACTGGAGCTCGGGACCGGGGTCCCGAGCGCACTATCGGGGAGCCGCGAACTCGAGGATGGGAGCCCGTGTCGAGTGGGGGTCTTGCCGGGATTCGGCGTTGGAAACCCGATGCAGATGCTGGGGAGTCGTAAACCCGGGGCTGAAAGCCAGTGTTGGGTGCCGGCTTTGCTGGGGCTCAGGGTTGGAGACCCGAGGAGGATGCTGGGAAGCCGTGGACCCGTGGCAGAGAGCCCGTGTTGGGTGCCAGCTTGGCTAGAGCTCGGGGTTGAGGACCCGAGGAAGAGGTTGGGAAGCCGTGGACCCGGGGCAGGGAGCCTGTGTTGGGTGCCGGCTTGGACCCGAGGAAGCCGCTATGATAGTGACCGAAGTCCGGGGTGCGGGGCCCGTGTTGGAGATCAGACGAGGCTGGCCTCGGGAGCTAACGCTTACCCGGGCCGGTGTTGATATGGGGGCCCCGCGGGGGCCTGCAGGGACAGTCCGACGCCCGGCACTCAAGTGGGACACTGGAACTGGGGGTGCGCATGGCGCACTGGCCGCAGAGGCCACTGGGGAGACTGGAGCTGGCTGAGAAGCTGCCATAGGGATCACACCCAGGAAGTAGGGCGATCTGATAACTGGGGCGAAGCTGCCGAAAGCGATCGGTGTCGCCAAGTAGCCCACCCGGGCATGGGTGGCAATGACGTTGGGGCCGTAGGTGACGGCGGCCATGGCTGCTGGAGTGCTGAGTGCTGCGGAGGCGATAGTTGCTGACAGCCGTCGGGCACGGTCCGACGGTCGGAAGGCGAACCGGAAGTTGCTGGAGAATGCGCACATGAGTACCCTCCTCTGCCTTTCCTGCAAGGACAGGGAAAGGGCACCTGGCTTCAGGGCTGGCACAGACTTTTCTTCGGCAAAAAGAAGGAAGGCGGGAGACGTCCCACCGGGCGTGCCATCCTCTCTGTTGCGCGGGTTTTCATGCCGATTAACCGGGGTGAAGGAAGGGATACAATGGAGAAGGAAAATATGGGAGTTTAGCATATCTCGGGTATCCTCCTTACGGTTGCATGCCTCTCACGGTGGTATCAGGCACTCTCCTTTTACGGAAAGTCGGGAAGGGTCCAATGGCACGGCAATGTCGGGATAAGTGTTAACCGGACAGGGTGCGGGCGTGGCAGTCGATCTCTCGACAATCACTCATGGAACCAAGGGCTGACCGGGGAAGCGCCCCCAGGGCACGGCACGTGGGCTCGGGCGATCGGGTGACACGTGGAGAGAAGAGGTTCCATGGGTGCGAGTGAGTAGGCGATTGCGGGAATCGTGTACATGACGTCTTTCCCCACTGGCCGCAAGCAACCGATGTTTATTTACATCGGATTGAATCTGAATACCTTCGTTTCGAGCTGAAGAAAAGTTTGTATATAAGTCTGAAGCCGTGGGTAGAGGGCTGGGGGCATTCAGTAGCTATGGGTGCGCGTTAGACTGAGGGGTGTGTTTACTGGGGTTAGGGTGCCATGCACGAATGCTGAGTGGTGTAGGTAGGAAGCTGGGGGCCCGAATGCGGGCACTTGTATTTTTTTGGCTTTATGATGAGCCACAGGGGCTTTACAAGCGGGCCTGAGTGGCCGAAGTACAACGGGCGCAAGCCGCGGGATAATTCCGGCACATGAGTCGGTCCCCGGGTCA
The DNA here is from genome assembly GCA_022559845.1 of Amorphophallus konjac. NCBI lineage: Eukaryota > Viridiplantae > Streptophyta > Magnoliopsida > Alismatales > Araceae > Amorphophallus > Amorphophallus konjac. Next base: position 536,729,870 of record CM040121.1, read on the forward strand.
TTGCGTGACAAAGCGGATGTCCGCGTGTTCTACTAGAACTCTTTACAGAGGAGTTGATGTGGGCCTGACTGCCTTGGTGGCTAGAACGGACATGGGCTGGCGCCTGGTGGAGGTCGGACGCGGCTCGAGGTGAGCGGTCGGGTCCGGGTCTCGGACGGCGAGTGTTGTCATGCTGGAGAGTCGAGGTCGGCCCTGGGACTAGGATTCCCGGACCATAGGTCCGACTAGGCTTGTTTTGTCAATCTGAGGGGCCGACGGCCAACTGGGAGGTGAGCGGTGGGCACGCGGTTCCGTGTCGAGGGCCGACGCGGCGTTATGAAGTACCCTTCATCACCGTCGTAAGTGTCGTAAGTTGACGTACACGGGCGGACCCGGGGGACGGGCGTATTTGCCGTTGGCACGATCATCTTACATTCGACGGGGATGGACTTGGTGTGAGACGGCTAAACACCGCGTGAGGGGAGTACGTGAGACATACCCTCGGCGTGTGTGAGCTGACTAGCAAGCCAACCGCGCACGCACTTGTCTTCTCACGTTCCCGACCCTTGTCGAAAGCCTCGGGAGTCCGAGGGTGCGACAATTAGGCCGGGGAAGTTTGCTCGTCCGACTGTGTGTCCGTGCGTTGCTTCCTTGCCCTTTGTACCATATGCATCTCTAGCTTGTTGGTAAGGGGGCAATTTATAGAAGTTGAAGGGGTGAGGGGTGGGGTTTAGGCGGACCAAGTTGGGGGTCCAACTTGGTCCTGGTAAACCCCCCAAATAGTATTTTTATTATTATTTTATTTGAATTTTTTGTGTGTGTATCGAGTGTGGGAGATGGGGTTTAGGCGGACCAGCCTAAGGGGTTGGTCTGGTCCGCCTAAACTCCTCTTCAGAGGAAAAAATTCTTTTTTTTTATTTTTGGAGGGGTTTAGGCGGACCAGCTTGGGGGTCCAAGCTGGTCCGCCTAAACCCCTCCTAGGGGGACTTTTGGGCGGACCAAAGTCCCTCTTCCTTTTTTTGTTTTAAAATTCTTTTTTTTATTTACCCCAGGGGTTTAGGCGGACCAGCCTGGGGGTCCAGGCTGGTCCGCCTAAACCCCTCCCCAGGGGGGGTTTGGGAGGACCAGGTAGAAGAGAGAGAGGGGGAGTGGTCCCACCTCTATAAAACCTGATTTTTTGTGTTATTTTCTTCCTAAATTGGCTAAGAAGAAAAGGACAGGATGATACTGGAAGGATACTGGTTGACCGGCCACGTGTATGCGAGGAATGTGGGTGTTATGATTGACGTAATCCCGGGGCTTCGTCTTTGCGAGTTCTTCCACGTACGGGTATGACGAACGAACCTTCCACGAACCCCGGATCGCGAAACTGGGAGTTTGCACGAACTGGGACTGGGGAGGGCCGTCGGGCCTCCGGGCTAGGGAGAGGGTGCAGCCCCCCTGGGAGTTCGCCCTCCCCGGGGGCGCGGCCACGCCCTGGGGCGCACGGGCCCCGGGCAAAGCCGTAACCCCAAGGGATGGCCCCCGGGGGTCTTCCTTCGTCGTTCGGGGATATCCCTTGGGGGATATGAAGTTCTGGGGCATTGAAATGGCCGATGGAGGTCGTTGTTCTTCGAGTGGTAGTGGCCGCTTGCAAGGTGTTCGGGCGAATGCCCGACACACCCCGGGTTGCCGAACGAGCCACGTAGGTGGCCAATGGGCCTTGGATTTGGCCAAGGGCCAAGGGTAGAAGTCTGTAGGGGCTGGAAAGAGGCATCTTGGGCCCATAGGCCTTGCCTCGTATTGCATGCCACATTGTACGGCGGGTTGGTAGAGTAGCCTCGGGTTGGCCCGAGAGTTAAAGTCGAGTGGCATGTTGCCACATGTCTGAGGATCGGGGGTGGCCCCGGCTTGCTAGGGGGTCGTTGCAGGACCCAATTGGCGTACTGGAACCACGGGGTGGCCCGTGGGTTGGTGTAGAAGGGTTGAAACACGTGCTGCGGGCCTCCAAGGCCTGTGGTTGACCTATTTGGGTCTCCCTTTGACCTTTGAGGGTTGAAGGAAGGCATCCCGGGGTGGCCCCTTGGCCTTTTTACTAAGTGCCACGTGGCGTGGCTCGTAGTCGGAGCGTCCCCGGAATGGCCCGGGTGGTCGTGTAGAAGGGGGGCAAAGTCCGCAACTCAGGAGTCGAGAGTGGTCCCGATTGATTGCTAGTGCCGCCGTATACCTCGGTTAGCGGGTTGGGGCCGTTGGGCGGGCCCACTGGGTTGTCGGAGAGGCCGGGCAGCCCGTGCCTTGAAGGTGTTCGGGGAAATTCCTGAACTCTCATTTCTGGGTATTTTACGGGGGAAATTGTACGGGTACAACAATGGGTTACAGGAAAAGTGGACCAAAAAGAATGTACAACAGGACCCAAAAATAATCACCAAAGAGATGAAACAGAAGTTCCTTAGTTGTCGTCTGCAGGAGGTGGTGGATCTTGGCCAGGTTGAGGGTTGTGGCCAGCATTGTCAAGATGATGGATGATGGAGTGAAAGAGGTCATCCGGGGATATCATGTGGTGCTGGATGCCGACGAGAGAACATGAGGTAGTGTGGAAGGTTTCGCGAGTATCTTCATGGCAAGTAGAGAGAGTGGCCATGTTCTGAGTGATGGTAGCCAAGGAGTGGGAGAAGGTAGCCATCTGGCCGTGCATTGATTCAAGTAAATTACCAATAGAGGCAAAGATGTATCAATGTTGCTCCCAAAGGTAGACAGTTGCTACCCAAAGGTATCGACCTTTGTTTCTATGCTAGTGAGTTGCTCGACAACGCCCTCAAAGTCTACCCAAGAGGGCTGTCCAGCACCCTGAGAAGAGGACTCCACGTGAAAGAAGTGTGATGGAGGCGGCACATCCGGATCTACATAGTGAGGAGGAGGTGGCTGCTCATCGGCCTGAACTGGAGGCAGGGGTGGGCCTTGAGCCTCCTGTTGTTGCTGTTGCTCCTGTTCCTCATCCTCAGTTTTCGATTCTTCTCCATACATTCTCACATCTTGGTGTAACTCTCCATCAGGACCCCAATAGTACCCAAAGTCGAAGCACATCTTATGTTTATTATATACATCATCCTGTCTTACTGGAATAAAGACCTCTCCTACCAAACCAACTCCAGCATGAAGAAATACCCCAGTCAACTGGGAGGCATAAGTCAAGGATCGCCTTCTTTGTGTTCGGCATGACCCTATCAAGTCCGTCATCAGACGTCCCATGTGTAGATTCTAATTAAAAATCCACTGAAACAAATAGAAATAATGAATAAATAAGCAATGTAAGGCACAAATAAGTACGAGGTGCTAAGATGGAGTTTGTGATCGCCAGAGACGCGAGGGCCTCAAAGATATAACAATAATAAAATGGAGGGATTGCAAAAATACCTTGAAACGCGGGGAATGTGAGTGCTCCTTTCTCTTCCAATCGGCCGGCCGATGAAGAGAGTTCTTCAATTTGATTACCCTTGCAAAACAATCAAACACCAATGAAGAACATGGATTAGAAATATGGTGAGTGTAGCATCAAATTCTTAATGAAAATATGAGCATGAAAAACATGTGCAAGAACACACCTTGTGGGTGGTTGCCCTTAAACCCCTATGCAAAAAGGGTGTGGAAAAATATGATGAATGATATGAATAAAAATATGAATAAGCGGAAAGAGTGCAAGAGTGCACTAAGGGGAAACACTCAAAGGTTGAGAGGGAAAATATGTAAACATATGAACATGCATGCACTAATGATAATAAACAAAAAAAAAATAAAGAATGATAGAAAGCAAGAGCCTGTTGCTTGGCTTTGTATGCTCGGTGGAGAGGAAGCTTTGGTTGGATGATGAGGTGAAGTGCACAAAGCCTTCTCCTTCAGCCAAGAACAACACCCTGCGTGAAGAAAGAAAGAAGAAGAAGAAAACAGAAAAAAAAACAGAGGGGAAGAAGAACGTCGGAGAGAGGGGGTGGAACCCGATTAACAGAGCCGCATGGCTCTATTAATAGGGCAGACCAAAGATTTAGAAAGGATAAGATATGGGAAGAGTCCAAGGAGGGAAGGATCAATATAGAGAAGGGTGACCAAACGAGGCAGGGACTCTCTGGGAAAGGGCTGCGTCCGTTTAGAACACGAAAGTGAAACACGACTTGAACAAGGGCGTTAATTAAAGAATTGACGACCTACCAGAGGGCTTTATTTCAAAAACACGCCTAAGACCAAGGCGTTAATTCCTTTACTTGTGAAAGACGTCTGAATGTGAGGCGTTAATTAAAAATATTGAAATTAGGGCTATTTTTCATTTCTCAATATTATTTTCCCATTTTTTAGGTGAAGGTGCATCTCGATGTGCTGATTCCAATGACTATTTTTACGTACTTTTCTGACACCCGGAAGGCCACCAAATCACCTCTGGAAGAGGGTTTAAAAATATTATTAAAATAATCAAATGAAAGTGACGCCCTCCCCATATGTTGTTAATTCATTTTTTTAATTTTATTTTATTTAAAATCGAGATAACATCCTATGATAGGTCGTTAATTCCCAAAAAAATCTGAAAAAGCTTCAGAAAAATCCAAAAAAAAAGAATTTTGAAAGAATGGACGCCCTCCACTATAGTCGTCAATTTTTTTTAGAAACGCCCAAAGTTAAGTTGTTATTTAAAAGACGCCCCAAGTCAAGTCGTTAATTTTGAAAAAATTCATAAAAATAGATAAAAATACCCAAAAAATCCAGAAAAATAGGAAAAAAAATAAGAAAATGGAGAAAAAAAGGCAGAAATCTAAGAAAAGTGAGAAAAATCACTCAAACAAAGTTAATTTGAGGGTCAAATTGGGGCATTACAAGGCAATATGAGATGTACTCACAGTAACGTCAATTTTGGCGTGTCTACAGCTGCCCCGCCTTGGCGTCTGCTTTGCAAGGGAGCAGAGCAAACTGAAAAGTAGATGCCAAGGTGTGATGAGACACGCAATCAACATCACTTAATGAGAATGAAATCAAAAGCTCGAGATGAAGCAATCCCGGGAAATTCAATGAAATCAACGATGTTTGGATAGAAGAGGGAGTGTGCACGCGGGCACGAAGGAGAATGATCAACTTCCAGCGCGGTGGAAGTACCCCAGGTCACAAACCTGTAGGTTTCACCATTGGGGAGCGGTTACCAGTCAATGTGGACGTGCTGCAGCCAAGGTGGATCAAGGGAAAAGGATTGAAATAAGACGATAGAAATCCAAACAAGGAGCTTTCGAGAAAATAACCCAAAACTGCGATAAAACGAACTGAGGATTCCATTCAGCAATGAATATCTCATATCTGGAAAGATTAAGATCAATTTGACTCTCCAAATCAGCTTATCAGAATGATTTTCCAACGTTGATTCAAACTCCTACATGAATGCATGCTGGGTTTAAAGGAAAAATTAAAACAAATGAAAATATAAGATAATCAAGGATAATATTGTTAAACTGCCCAGACTGGGTCAAGAAACCGATTCTGCGAGCCGATACTAAGTCGAAGCCCGTTTATCCACGCATCAACTCGCAAAAGGGAACCATCGTCCCCAGTCTTAGACGGCTCAACGACCTATCCGTGTGACTAAGACTCCTCTGAAATCATCATTATTTTTGATGAAGGGGAACTCAAATCCCAGATTTACCAAAGTCACAAGGTTCTTGATATAATCTAGTAGCGTATGTAACATATAGTTGAATGCATACAGGGGGATGGTGAAGCAATAAACATGGGGGAACTAAAAAATGAGGTGCAAGTACCGTGGGGCTTGGATGATGATGCCCAGTCGGTGGGACCAAGAACTTCTTATCCTGCGCTTAAAGATTCATCAGCCAAGATATAAAAGATAACAAGCAATGAATAAGGCATATAAGCATAGCAAGCATAGCATGAAACATAGCATTAATAGCAATCACAACATAGTCATCAAAGCAACCAAAGCTTGGTATGGATTATATCATTGAAACATGTATTAGCAAAGCAAAGCATGGGTTAAGACATAGCATTGCAAAGCACATTGTTTGTTGTTTGTCATGAGGGTGACAATCTTGGCATGGAAATAATCAGAGAAGCTGGCTCTTGAATGAATGGAGTGATGCACAGGGCAGCAGAGATAATCAGATTGACGTGAATAATCAGAGTGATACCCCAGGTGACAGGGATGATCAAGTGAAATCAGCAGGAGTTGATTAAATGATTTGGAGATGAATGATAATCAGGAGATATGAGGAAATGATAATCAAAATACCCAGGGTGGCATGTCATGAGAATATCGGGAAGAATCAATAGATTGATAGCAATAAGTGGAGAGGACTCATCCCGTAATCTTGGTCCTTGCAAAATTGTTGTTCCTGTAAAAACACCATCAAAAAATACAATGCAATTTTTTTTAGATTTTGAAATATGCAAATTTTTACGAGTTTCAAAAAATATTTCAATTTTTATGGATTTTGGAAAATATTTGAATTTTTTTATAGTTTTTGAAAATATTCAATTTTTGTTGGATTTTGATCAGGAAATATTCAATTTTTTTTTTGGATTTTTCACAAGAAATATATATTTTTTGGATTTTAGCTTAGACATTGCTAAAGCAGCATCAAAGGGTGTTTAAACCACTAATTGGGGGTCCTCGTTCCTTCCCTTTTTGCTAAAATTTCCCAAAGCCGGGCGTGCATTGAAAGTGGCGCCCTATGACCAGCTACCCTTGATTAACGGTGCCCCTATCAAGGCCATACCCGAGAAATATTCGGTCTTAGAGGGAGAAGAGAAGAATAATTGGAGATAAGCTTTATGCAGGATGGGAGATGTCGGGACTTGAATTCTCTCCAAGGTGTTTCCCCTCAAAGAGGTAGTCTGTTGTGCCGGGGCTTTGTGCCTTTGGTTTTTAGACCCTTGACATGCATACGACCAGGGTTTTCCCTGCGGGGACTTTGCCACTCTTGACATGCCATAATTCACAATTTTACTTTTATCGAAATTTTGACTTGATTTTCATAATAGCCCTTTTGGCGAGATGTATATCATGAAAACTCATATGAAAACTCATATTGATTTTGGGTCAAGACTGCCCCTATTTGAGACTCCTCTCGTATTGGGGATTACCTTGGGTGGGTCATCTCACCCGTCGACCTCTTGCCCCTGCACGCGGCCGAGTAAAGAAGAGAAAAAGACTTTCAGGAACTCATGGCATGGCCAAAGTAGGGACGGTGTTTAACCAAAGGAACCGGCTAAGGACGCCGTGAAGTGTGTGGAATGCCCAGCTAAGGGTTGCTCTTAACAAGCGGGGAGAGAATGTTGAATTCCCAGCGCGGGGTTCTTATTAACCAAAAGTGCTGCAAAAGCAAGCCTAAAGACTCTTTTTGAGAATGATTTAATTAAGATAAAGGTTTAAAACACCACTTTTGATTTTGTTAAGAAGTACTTTATTTTGAAAATCATGTGTGAAGCAATGAGATAATGATATCATGAAATGAGTACTTACGCCAATATGTTACCTTGCAACCTTTGTAGAAGCAGCTGTCAGAGGCGGGGTTGATCATCGTGGGATAGTCCTCTTTGGCAGTAAAAAGGATTGGAAGCAAAGGGTTTGAAAGTGGCTTAACAAGAAGGAGTGGTGCCAAGACCAGACTCAGACGAATAAGGAATAAAAAGGAAGAGAGGCGAGGGCTAGAACTCCCTCACTAAGGTGTAGAGACCCTGATCACATGGAACAGTCTACAGAAGAAGCGGAGAATTAGAAGGAGGAGTGAGGACTAAAGCCTCGAAAGCAATGGGAGAAAGGGCAGATGCCCAGGGCAGTGGATGTGGAAGAAGTTGGGTCGGACCCAGGATTAGGGGGAATTAGAAGAAGAAATTGATAGATGGAAAGAGGCGGATCTGGAGGGTCTGGAGGTTGTGGAGTAGAATCTTGATAGGAGGAATCAGAATCTGGAGAAGAAGAATTTCGAGGGACGCGATGCCCTGGGAAGAGATAGGGAAAAAGATGATGAAAAAGGAAAAAGAGGACAAATGATGCGATATCCTGGAGGAGCAGGAAGATGAGACGGAGGAAAGATGGAAGGTCCGGAGGTTCCGGTGGGAGAAGATAGAAAGGGTCGGGATGCCCTGAAAGAAGATAGAAAGAATAAGATGTAGAATCCGGAGGTTTCGGAGGAAGAAGATGAAAAGGGGCACGATGCCCGAGGGATAAGGAGAGGGGTGAAAGATCCGGAGGTTCCGGAGGAAGCAGATACCGAGGGACGCGATGCCCTGGGCATGTAAAGAGAAATAGAGGATCTGGAGGCTCCGGATGAATGAGGTGGAAAGGGACGCGATGTCCAAGGAGAAGAGAAAGATCCGGAGGTTCCGAAGGAAGAAGACGGAAAGGGGCGCGATGCCCAAGGGATAAAGAGAGGGGTGAAAGATCCGGAGGTTCCGGAGGAATGAGATGCCGAGGGACGCGATGCCCTGGGAGAATCAGTAAGAAGCCCATAAGATCCGGACTTGAGGGTGTGTAGGGGCGCGATGCCCAAAGAGCAAGATCCGGAGGTTCCGGAGGAAGCAAATACCGAGGGACGCGATGCCCAAGGAGGAAGTCCGGAAATTCTGGGAGAACGAGATGAAAAAGGGCGCGATGCCCTAGCAGGATAAAGGAGAAGTCCGGAGGGTCCGGATGCAGGAGTTGGAAAGGGGCGCGATGCCCTGAGAAGAGATTGGAAAGGGGACAATGCCCGAGCAATGAGGATGAATATGAATAGGATGGGAAATGCGGAATATCCGGAGGTGCCGGAAGGCGGGGAAGATACGGGTTTGGAAACCCGGGCAAGAAGAAGTGCAAATGTATGCGAATGCAATGCAACAGATGTGATGAATGCATGGATGCAACAGAATGCATGAGATGCAAAGAATATGACGAATGTGAAGGGCGAGAGGATGAGATCCTCCTCCTTACCCTTGGGGTGGCCCATGTGGAAGATGTGATAGACAAGAAGGTGGATGAAATAGAAGAAGGCCTTTCGGCACCAAGGTAGCCGCCCTTCCATGGCAGTGAAAGTGTATAGCCAATTGGCCCAATGGATGAAGCACAAACCCATGACGAAGCTTCAATAGTAAATGACAACTCCCTTGGAAAGTGAAAAGTAATAGTGTGAGGGAGTTGGAAAGTTGGGATAGAAAGTCTCGTGTTGCCCAAGGATTGCGGCATATAAAGAGTGTTGAACAAAATGGTCTTTTGCCCCTTGTATGGAAGAATGAGTTCAAGCTTCGGAAGTTGGGACAAGGGGTGCCCTGCCACAGCATCAATGCTTGACATTCTCTGAGCAATGGCGGTGACTTGCCCTTTTCAATCGTTCTTGGCACAATAACCTGGATTGGCATCCGGCAAATAAACTCTTGCATCTTGAATAGCGCAGCCATGGCCAAATCTTTCTTGCCCGGCTCCGGATTATCTTCGGCACAAGTGCTTGTAGAAAGCCTCCCATTCTGAGTGGTAGGGGAAGGTGAAGCGGAGGCGGAAGGCTCCATGGATAGTGACGGTGTAATGGAAAGTGTTGGAGAAAGGATGAGTGGAAGTGGAGGTTCAAACACGTCGAACTTCCCCTCTTGCTTGGAAGCAGTTGAGGTTGACTCGAGTGCAAAAAGGGGTGGATCCTGCTCAGGATTAACCATGGGTAAGGGTAATAGGTTAAGTGGTGAAATGGGAGTGGCCAGGTTTGGGGTTACAAGTGTAATGGAGGGTTGAGGTGGCAGTAACGGGAGACTAATTGGGGAAGGTTCGATGGTGGACTCGGTGGAGGGCGGTGGTGTGGAGGTTAATGGCTTAATGAGTGGAGGTTTAGTGGAAGGCTCAGGGAAGGCTGGTGTCATGTTAATGGTATAGCTGGTGGAGGTGTAATTGGTGGAGGTTCGGTGCGGAGAAAACGCCGAACGGGGTGAGCGGCGTTAAGGATAGGAGGAGACTCCAGATGTGCCGGCGCGGGTGATTGGAGTATCGACCCATCATCGTAACACCAACTAGTCTCATAAACGGGGGTTGGATTGGGTATGGTGGCTTCATCCTGAGCAGGGGGTTCATCAAATAGTAATGGGGGGAGAGGGAAACGAAGGAAACTCGTAAGGGGTGCCTGCGCAGCTTCATCATCGTATATTGCTTCAAATTCTTCAATCACCGGCTCTTGCTTGCTTGAACCGTCGATGCCGTAATCGTCTCTCCTGTCTTTCCACTCTTTCTCCATCTTTGTAATGTCATTTAAAGCAGCATGAAGAGGATTGACTGGAGTAGGAGGAGCGGGCCGTGGGCTCGTAACCCTCTTTAATTGTTCCTCCAAAGAAGAGACTTTGTCGATAAGAGCTTGCTGGAGGGGTGTGACTTGAGCAACAGGGGGTTGGTAAGGAGGGGCCGTATAAAAAGGCCGTGGAGGGAGATCAACGGGCCGACCCATAGAAGAACTCGGATGGGCCGAATTGTAAGGAATAAATGGGCCTTGGGGCCGTGATGGAGGAGGAATAGAAGGAGGCGGGTGTCAGACCACCCGAGGAGAAGGGTGAATAGGAGGAGGTGGGTGATGGGCCACTCGAATAGGATTGTGAATAGCAGAGGGAGGTGGGTGATGGGCCACCCGCATAGGATTGGAAGGAGGATGAGATGAATGAGATGCACCCTCAACAACGGCCTTAAGGGCTTGGATTTGTTGAGGGGTGAGATGATCTAATGCATGAATGATTTGGGAGACCTTCTCATCATTGGGACGAGACGGTCTCGAAGGAATAGTGGCTCGCGATTGAATCGAGGGGCCATGAGATTGGATATTGCCCATGGGTCGGGCAACACCATAAGAATGAGGACGTGGTCCTTTGAAAGAATTATGGTGAGAATGATGAACATGTTGAAATTGAGGGGAATAAGATGTGCTAGGTTGATCACCCTCATGAACATTAATTGAGTTGAACATGTTGACTTTTTTATCAAGGTAATCCAAATAATTCAATGTGTAATTCAAACAATTCACAGAGATAGCAAACAAGTTGGGATGGTTACCTTTAACTTCTTATGTTTGAACCTTGGTGAATTAAGGATTTTTAACAAAATTATGGAATTCACTCAAGGGAGGAACCTAGTTTCAAATGTGATTTCAACTCCGGTGCTAACTAGGAACACTCTCTCACCGTGTATGGCCAACTAAACCCGGGACTTCAAAGGGTACAACCTGCCCGGCGTCCGTGAGGGAATCCACGGGTGCGGGGACTTACGGAGACTTGGTTTAGGAGTTTCCAATCCAAAGAGATGGAGTGCTCAATGGAGGGTCCTTCCTTCATCAAGAGGGTGTGTGGAATCCTAGTGTAGAGAGAGGAGGTCTCCCAAACCAATGCAAATGAATGAATGCAGGAGATATGAACGAATCACAGTAGTAAGATCAATCAATGAATATAAGCATGAATCAGCATGAAAAATCACAAACGGGAGGGTTCTGTAAACCCACAGGAAAGAGACGCCTTGGCAGGGGTCGCTACCAAGAAACAGACGACAGGGTGGCTGTCGCGAATCGCTGTGAAGGCCCAGAAGCAGTGACAAACGCGCCTTGGAGTGAGGCGCTATATATAAAAGGACGCCCCTGGGTGAGGGCGTCAAATGTAAACACGCGCCTTGATGTGAGACGCTAAGCAACAAGACGCCCTGGGGAAGGACGTGAATTCACAAAAAGCAGGAGATGTGATGGAAGACGCCCTGGCAGAAGGCGTTACACATAAAGAAGACGCCCTGGATCAGGGCGTTAAAATAAAACGCGCCTCTGTCTAAGGCGTTAATTTCCTCTATCTCCAGAAAACTCCACGGCCAGAAATATCAAACACTCACAGTCAGAGGCAATCAACAAATATATGAATTAAGATATTAGCATGCTCATCAAAAATTTTGGATAAGTGGAAATTCTTAAAAAACCTATCAAACTGACAGATCACATGGGGAGAGTGCAATGCACAATGGAGGGTGCCCGTGGGGCACAAAGGAAGCGCACCGTGGGTGCAAAAGGGGAGATGGCACACGTGGGTGCCCAAGGGAAAGGGTAATCAAAAGAAAAACGAAAGGGGTCCCACCGTGATCGCCAATTTGTAGATTCTAATTAAAAATCCACTGAAACAAATAGAAATAATGAATAAATAAACAATGTAAGGCACAAATAAGCACGAGGTGCTAAGATGGAGTTTGTGATCGCCAGAGACGCGAGCGCCTCAAAGATATAACAATAATAAAATGGAGGGATCGCGAAAAATACCTTGAAACGCGGGGAATGTGAGTGCTCCTTTCTCTTCCAATCGGCCGGCCGATGAAGAGAGTTCTTCAATTTGATTACCCTTGCAAAACAATCAAACACTAATGAAGAACATGGATTAGAAATATGGTGAGTGTAGCATCAAATTCTTAATGAAAATATGAGCATGAAAAACATGTGAAAGAACACACCTTGTGGGTGGTTGCCCTTAAACCCCTATGCAAAAAGGGTGTGGAAAAATATGATGAATGATATGAATAAAAATATGAATAAGCGGAAAGAGTGCAAGAGTGCACTAAGGGGAAACACTCAACGGTTGAGAGGGAAAATATGTAAACATATGAACATGCATGCACTAATGATAATAAACAAAAAAAAAATAAAGAATGATAGAAAGCAAGAGCCTGTTGCTTGGCTTTGTATGCTCGGTGGGGAGGAAGCTTTGGTTGGATGATGAGGTGAAGTGCACAAAGCCTTCTCCTTCAGCCAAGAACAGCACCCTGCGTGAAGAAAGAAAGAAGAAGAAGAAAACAGAAAAAAAAACAGAGGGGAAGAAGAACGTCGGAGAGAGGGGGTGGAACCCGATTAACAGAGCCGCATGGCTCTATTAATAGGGCAGACCAAAGATTTAGAAAGGATAAGATATGGGAAGAGTCCAAGGAGGGAAGGATCAATATAGAGAAGGGTGACCAAACGAGACAGGGACTCTCTGGGAAAGGGCTGCGTCCGTTTAGAACACGAAAGTGAAACACGACTTGAACAAGGGCGTTAATTAAAGATTGACGACCTACCAGAGGGCTTTATTTCAAAAACACGCCTAAGACCAATGCGTTAATTCCTTTACTTGTGAAAGACGTCTGAATGTGAGGCGTTAATTAAAAATATTGAAATTAGGGCCATTTTTCATTTCTCAATATTATTTTCCCATTTTTTAGGTGAAGGTGCATCTCGATGTGCTGACTCCAATGACTATTTTTGCGTACTTTTCTGACACCCGGAAGGCCACCAAATCACCTCTGGAAGAGAGTTTAAAAATATTATTAAAATAATCAAATGAAAGTGACGCCCTCCCCATATGTCGTTAATTCATTTTTTTTAATTTTATTTTATTTAAAATCGGGATAACGTCCTATGATAGGTCGTTAATTCTCAAAAAAATCTGAAAAAGCTTCAGAAAAATCCAAAAAAAAAGAATTTTGAAAGAATGGACGCCCTCTACTATAGTCGTCAATTTTTTTTAGAAACGCCCAAAGCTAAGTCGTTATTTAAAAGACGCCCCAAGTCAAGTCGTTAATTTTGAAAAAATTCATAAAAATAGATAAAAATATCCAAAAAATCCAGAAAAATAGGGAAAAATAAGAAAATGGAGAAAAAAGGTAGAAATCCAATAAAAGTGGGAAAAATCACTCAAACAAAGTTAATTTTAGGGTCAAATTGGGGCATTACAAGGCAATATGAGATGTACTCACAGTAACGTCAATTTTGGCATGTCTACACCATGTTGATCCCATTCCCATTCATAACATGGTAGAACAAAAATTTATGCACTTCATTAACCTCATCCCTGCTGCCCCCTTTAGGATAGATAAGGGTGGTAAACATATGGTGTAGAATCCGCTGCAGTGGCGGAAAATAGTTGGCGTTCAGCTTGACCAGGTTACTAACTCCATGGATGTATTCACTGCAGGTCATGAGTAGAAATGTGTCTTCAACAGAACCATGACCAAAAATCATATCGGCGCCCCTAGCGGACACTCCTAGGGCGTGCTCAAATAACTCTGGATTGATCGTAATTTTGACTCCTTTGACAACCGTATACAAGCGGTCATTCCTCATATCCAGGTGCCCATAAAATTCTTGGACAAGGCTAGGATAATACCAGGAGTATCTGGTCACAAAATCAATCCACCCATCTTCTATTTCAAAAATGGCACTTAAATCTGGCAACATTTCGTTCATCTCATCAAAATCGACCAACCGGGGGTCCATAATCGGCCGTTGGAGGATCTGCCGTACCCTTGGAGGTGCTACTGGCTGCTGTGGGAAAGGAGCTTGTTCCACATTTCTCCGAGCGCTGGATTCCCCCTGGGTAAGCCTTTGAGAGCTTCGTCTAGGCGCCATCTAAATAGAGAATCTAGGTGGAAACCCTTGGATCTGTAAACCTCTACTCGTGGGAGAAGATGGAGACCGGAGGACACACAAGAGACGATGGAAGTACCTTCTCCTCAATCTATAGCTTAAGGAAAAAGCTTTGGAGCCACACACGCCGCCAGATTGAGTTTGTCCCGAAAGATGACGAACAAGCCGGATCTTGTGCAGATAGAAGATGGATAGGATTCTAGGGCTTGAGAGGAGGTGCTTTGGGGTTTTTAGGGATGGAGAGGAGTTGTGGGAGTGAATGGGGATGAAAGAGTGAGTGAATGGGGGTGAAAACCCCCTCAAAAGAAGGTTCGGATGCGGGTTCGACCGGCCAGTTCGCCGTTGTAGATTCTAAGAAATCCACTTAAGGAAAACTAAGAAGAGTTAAAAGGGAAAAGGAAAGAGAAGAAGAATGGGAAAGAGGGAGAAAAGGGGAGCATGCGAGGATGCTAAGGGGAATGCGATCGCTAGAGATGCGAGGGCCTCAAAGGATATAACAATAAATGATGGAGGGATCGCGAATATAAATACCTCAAAAGGATGCGGGGGAGATTGTGAGTGCACCTTTCTCTTCCGATCGGCCGGCCGATGAAGAGAGTTCTTCTTATAGCTTGATTACCCTTGCAAAGATCAAAGACAACAACCAATGAAAATAGGAATTAGAACCAAGGTGAGTGTAGTATCAAATCCATAAGAGAGATTAGCATGAAAATCATGTATAAGAACACACCTTGTTGGGTGTTGGCCTTAAAACCCCATGCAATGGGAAGGATATGATATGATGAATGCTAAAAAAAATAAGTGTGCAAGTATTGCACTGTGGGAGTCTCAACGTGGTTGAGGAATAAGATTAACAACAGATGAATAACCAGGATGAATAACCAAGATGCATGCATGCGTGAGAACTAATGCAATGAAACAAAAGAAAAGAATTAAAGAAAGATAAAAAGCCTGTGTATTTTTCTCCTTTGGCTTTGATGCAAGCTCGGGAGGAAGTCTCCTTCAAGGATGAAGTTTTTAGTGCGCAGGACTCTTCCTCCTGTGCCAAAACTCAGGCAGCACCTCCCCTGTAAAAATTGATATTCGGCCTCTCGACAGAGCCACAGGAAGCTCTATTTATAGGGGAGAATGGAGTTAAATCCTAATACAATTAGGATATCCCATTTTTAGCAAGAGATAAATATTGGAAGGAGTTCCTCCAGTCATGGAAAGTCATTAGGGTCCTTCTCGAAGTGAAAAGGGGCTCAAAATGAGAAAAGAAGAGGGTTCGGTGAAAATTCAGAATTCAACAAGAATTGACGACTGGGTGGACGGTCGCTTCTTAAAATGACGCCCGCAGAGGAATCGTCATTTTAAGAATTGACGACTTGCAGAGGGACGCTATTTAGAATTTAACACGAATTTCGGTCGGATTCAAAATCTCAAAATATAGCAATGGAAATGACGACCGGACTAGGGGCGTCAATTGAAAGTGACGACTTGCACCCCGTCGTGAATCAAAAATAATAAAAGAAGCCAAAGGAAATGACGACTGTTAATTCGGGCGTCAATTGAATTGACGTCCGCGTGAGGGTCGTAATTTCAAAATATGCAAAACATGGCCATTTTTCATTTCTCAATATTATTTTTCCATTTTTTAGGTGGACGTGCATCAAACTGTGCTAATTCCAATTACTATTTTTTCGTATTTTTCTGACACCCGGAAGTCCACCAAATCACCCCTGAAAGAGGGCCAGAAATAATATTAAAATAATCAAATTTACAAATGACGGCCTTCAACCTGTCGTGATTTCCATTTTTCGATTTTTTATTTGATTTAAAATCAAACAAACGTCCTAATGCATGTCGTCAATTCATAAAAAAATCGAAAAATTCTCAGAAAAATCCAGAAAAATGGGAAAATGAAAGTAATTGACGCCTCCAAAAAGTGCCGTCATTTTTCTTTTTATTTTATTTAATTTTATTAAAAAACAAATGACGCCCCCTCTCACGCCGTTAATTTTAGAAAATTCATAAAAATAGAGAAAAATACTCAAAAAATCTAGAAAAATAGGAAAAAATAAGAAAGGGGAGGAAAAAGGGAGAAATCCAAGAAAAGTGAGAAAAACCACTCAAAAAAAGTTAATTTGAGGGTCAAATTGGGACATTATAAGGTAATATGAGATGCACTCACAGTAATGTCAATGTTGGCATGTCTACAGCTGCCCCACCTTGGCGTCTGCTTTGTAAGGGAGCAGAGCGAACTAAAAAGTAGATGCCAAGGTGTGATGAGACACGCAATCAACATCACTTGATGAGAATTAAATCAAAAGTTTGAGATGAAGCAATCTCGGGAAATTCAATGAAATCAATGATGTTTGGATAAAAGAGGGAGTGTGCACGCGGGCACGAAGGAGAATGATCAACTTTCAGCGCGGTGGAAGTACCCCAGGTCACAAACCTGTAGGTTTCACCATTGGGGAGCGGTTACCAGCCAATGTGGACGTGCTGAAGCCATGGTGGATCAAGGGAAATGATTGAAATAAGAGGATAGAAATCCAAATAAGGAGCTTTCGAGAAAATGACCCAAAACAGCGACAAAACGAACTGAGGATTCTATTCAGCAATGAAGATCTCATATCTGGAAAGATTAAGATCAATTTGACTCTCCAAATCAGCTTATCAGAATGATTTTCCAATGTTGATTCAAAGTCCTATATGAATGCATGCTGGGTTTAAAAGGAAAAATTAAAACAAATGAAAATATAAGATAATCAAGGATAATATTGTTAAACTGCCAAGACTGGGTCAAGAAACTGATTTCGCGAGCTGATACTAAGTCGAAGCTCGTTTATCCACGCTTTAACTCGCAAAAGGGAACCATCGTCCCCAGTCTTGGACGGCTCAACGGCCTATCCGTGTGACTAAGACTCCTCTGGAATCATCATTATTTTTGATGAAGGGGAACTCAAATTCCAGATTTACCAAAGCCACACGGTCCTTGATATAATCTAATAGCGTATGTAACATATAGTAAGAATGCATACAGGAAGATGGTGATAGCAATGAGCATGTGGGGAACTGAGATGAGGTGAAAACCCGTGGGGCTTGGATGATGATGCCCAGTCGATGGGACCACAGAGCTTCTTATCATGCGCTCAAACTTTCATTAGTCAAGATATAAGGAAGATAACAAGCAATGAATAAGGCATTTAAGCATAGCAAGTATAGCATGAATCAAAGCATCAATAAGCAATCACAACATAGACATCAAAGCAATCAAAGCTTGGTGTGAATAGCATTCAAACATGTATGAGCAAGGCGAAGCATGTTTAGCATGAATATCATGAGTTAAAACATAGCATTGCAAAGCATCATTGTTTGTTGTTTGTGATGAGGATGACAATCTTGGCAAATCAGAAGATTGATGCATAAAAGATCAGGATGATGTCATAATGGTTGAGCAAAGCTAGCAGGAATAGTCAGCGAAGCTGGCTCTTGAATGATCAGATTGACGTGAATAACCAGAGTGATACCCCAAGTGACAAGGATGATCAGATTGACATGAATTGCTCAGAATGATGGAGAGATGATAATTGAAGTGCCTAGGGCGACATATCATGAGAATATTGGGAAGAATCAAAAGATTGATAACAATGAATGAAGAGTACTCATCCTGTGTTCTTGGTCTTTGCAAAAGAATTGTCCCTGCAAAAAAATATCATTAGAAAAATATAATGCATTTTTTTGGATTTTTGGAGTATGCAAATTTTTAGGGGTTTGAAAAGCATTTCAAATTTTTATGGATTTTAGAAAATATTTGAATTTTTTTGGAATTTTGAGAATATTTGAATTTTTTTGACCCTTTTTTTGATAATATTTGAATTTTTTTAAAATTTTTTTGAATTTTAATTGGATTTATTTGAGGTTTTTTTTTGAATTTTTATTTTGAATTTTTATTGGATTTATTTGAGATTTTTTTTAATTTTTTGAATTTTTATTGAATTTATTTGAGAGATTTTTTTTTGATTTTTTTTGAATTTTTATTGGATTTATTTGAGGTTTTTTTTGAATTTATTTGAATTTATTTGAGAATTACAACCGTGGGATGGGTAGACTTCGTACTGATTGTACATACTTGGCTGGACTGAGGGACATGCACCGACCTGGAAATGAATGTACAGACTTCGGATGTATAGTCTTATGCATTGTGTAGACGTAGGAGATGCATGGGGAATGCACAGACATTGGATGTATAGACTTGGCATTGTGTAGACTTAGGGAATGGACGTGTAGACTTTGCATTATGTAGACTTAGGGAATGTGTAGACTTAGGATGTGTAGACTTGGGAATGTATGGACTTGTGAATGTATAGACTTGGGAATGTATGGACTTTGGGAGTGTATAGACTTTGGGAGTGTATAGACTTGGGAGTGTATGGACTTTGGGAGTGTATAGACTTGGGAGTGTATGGACTTGTGAAGGAATGTATAGACTTGGAATGAATGGACTTGTGAAGGAATGTGTAGACTTGGGAAGGAATGTATAGGCTTGGAATGAATGGATAGACTTGCAATGAATGGAATGCATAGACTTGGATGGATGGATAGACCTGGAATGAATGGAATGTATGGACTTGGGAAGAATGAATGTATAGACTTGGGGATGAATGTATAGACTTGGATGGAGCATGGACTTGTGAAGGAATGTGTAGACTTGGGAATGAATGTATAGACTTTGAATGAATGGACTTGTGAAGGAATGTGTAGACTTGGAATGAATGGAATGTATGGACTTGGAATGAATGTATAGACTTGGATGGATGGAATGGGAGATGCTATGCTCAGACTTTGGAGATGCATAGACTTTGACAATGCACCTACGATGCTTAAGCTTATGCAAATATGCATCGAAATGCGTGTGAGCCAACAATGAAGACATGCGAATGGGCAGGCATTATTTGAAAAATAGTTTTTTTTCTTTTTTTTTTTTTAAAAAACAAACCATGTGAATTTTTATGAGTTTTTGGAAAGTTTTCAATTTTTATGAACTTTGGAATATGATTTTTTTTGTTTGAATTTTAACTTAGACTTTGCTGATACAGTATCGGAGAGATGTTTAAACCACTGGCTAGGGGTCCTCGTTCCTTCCCCTTTCGCTAAAAAGCTACCCAAAGCCGGGCGTGCATTTAAAGATGGCGCCCTACAGCCGACTGTCCATGGTTAACGGTGCCCCTACCAAGGCCATACCTGAGAAACATTCGGTCTTAGAGGGAGAAGAGAAGAACAATTGGAGATAAGCTTAATGCAGGATGGGAGATATCGAGACTTAAATTCCTTCCGGGGTATTACCCCTCAAAGAGGTAGTCTGTTGCGCCGCGGCTTTGTGCCTTTGATTTTTAGACCCTTGACATGCATACGACCAGGGTTTTCCCTGCGGGGACTTTGCCTCTCTTGACATGCCATAATTCATAATTTTGCATTTATCGAAATCTTGACTTGATTTTCATAATAGCCCTTTTTGGCTAGATGTATCATGAAATTTGATTTTAGTTTGGGTCAAGACTGCCCCTATTTGAGACTTCTCTCGTATTGGGGATTACCTAGGTTGGTCATCTCATCCGTCAACCTCTTGCCCCTGCATTCGGCTGAGTAAAGAAGAGAAAAGACTTTCAGATATACTCATGGCATGGCCAAATTAGCAACGGTGTTTTATCAAGGAGCCGGCTAAAGGGCGTCGTGAAGTGTGTGGAATGCCCAGCTAAGGGTTGCTCTTAACAAGCGGGGAGAGAACGTCGAATTCCCAACGCGGGGTTCTTATTAACCAAAGTGTTGTAAAAGTAAGCCTAAAGACTCTTTTCAGTTTTTTTTTTAAAGATGAAATTCAATAAAGATAAATTCCTAGGATAAAGGCTTAAAATATCACTCTTAATCATGTTAAGAAGCACTTCACTTTGAAAATCATGCGTGAAGCAATGAGATAATGATATCATAAAAATGCTTACCTACGTTAACATATTACCTTGCGATCTTTGTTGAAGCAGCTGCCGCGAGAGGCGGGGTTGATCATCGTGGGATAGTCCTCTTAGGCAGATAAAAGGATTGGAAGCAAAGGATTTGGAAGTGGCTTAACAAGAAGGAGTGGTGCTCAGACCAGACTCAGACGAATAAGGAGAAAAGGAAGAGAGGCGAGGGCTAGAACTCCCTCACTAAGGCGCGGAGACCCTGATCACATGGAACAGTCTACAGAAGGAGAGGAGAATTAGAAGGAGGAGTGAGGACTAAAGCCTCGGAAGCAGTGGGAGAAAGGTCAGATGCCCAAGGCAGTGGACGTGGAAGAAGTTGGGTCGGACCCAAGATCAGGAGGAATTAGAAGAAGAAATTGATAGATGGAAAGAGGCGGATCCGGAGGGTCTGGAGGCAGAGGAGGAGAATCATGGTAGAAGGAATCCGGAGGATCCGGAGGAGGAGAATCTCGAGGGACGCGATGCTCTGGGAAGAAATATGCAAAAAGATGATGAAAAATGAAGAAGAAAATGAAGGATGTGATGTCCCGAAGGAGCAGGAAGATGACACGGAGGAAAAATGGAGGGTCCGGAGATTCCGGAGGAATGGAATCAGAAGAGTCAGGATGCCCCGGAAGAAGATAGAGAGAGTAAGATGGAGAAAGGGTGCGATGCCCTGGGAGGAAGGAAAGAGAGTCCGGAGGAGGAAGACAGAAAAGGGCGCTATGCCCTGGGAGGAAGGAAAGAGAGTCCGGAGGTTCCGGAGGAGGAAGACAGAAAAGGGCAGGTTCCGGAGGAGGAAGATAGAAAAGGGCGCGATGCCCTGGGAGGAAGGAAAGAGAGTCCGGAGGTTCTGGAGGAGGAAGATAGAAAAGGGCGCTATGCCCTGGGAGAAGAGAAAGATCCGGAGGTTCCGGAGGAGGAAGATAGAAAAGGGCGCTATGCCCTAGGAGGAAGGAAAGAGAGTCCGGAGGTTCTGGAGGAGGAAGATAGAAAAGGGCGCGATGCCGTGGGAGAAGAGAAAGATCAGGAGGTTTTGGAGGAAGAAGACGGAAAGGGGCGCGATGCCCAAGGGATAGAGAGAGGGATGAAGGATCCGGAGGTTCCGGGGGAGGAAGATAGAAAAGAGCACGATGCCCCGGGAGAAAGTCTGGAAGTTCCGGAGGAGTGGAATCAGAAAGGGCGTCATGCCCTAAAAGGAGGGATAAAACACCTGGAGGTTCCAGGGAAATAGTAGGAAAGGGGATGCGATACCCTGGGAGGAGTGGATTAGAAGAGGATGAAGGATCCGGAGGTTCCGGAGGAATGAGACACCAAGGGGCTTGATGCCCCAAGAGGACAAGAGAGAGATCCGGGGAGTGCGGATGCAATAGTTGGAAAGGGGTGTGGTGCCCCGAGGGAAGATCGGAGGGGGCACAATGCCCGGTGAGTGTAAGGGGACCCGGAGATCCCGAAGATAGAGGCGAAAGATATAGGAAACGTGGGGGATCCGGAGCTTCAGGAAGGCGGGGAAGATACGGGTTTTGAAACCCGGGAAAAAAATGCCAATGCATGTGGATGCAATGCAACGGATGCGATGGATGCATGGATGCAACAGAATGCATGAGATGCAAAGAATATGAAGAACATGAAGGGTGAGGGGATGAGATCCTCCTCCTTACCCCTGGAGTGGCCCATGAAGAATCGGTGATAGACGGAAATATGGGTGGTGTTGAATGGAAGGTGGATAGAATAGTGAAAGGCCCCTTAGCACTAAGATAACCGCCCCTCCATGGCAGTGAAAGTGTATAGCCAATTGGCCCAATGGATAAAGCAAGAGCCCATGATGAAGCTTCAATAGTAAATGAAAACTCCCTTGGAGAGTGAAAAGTAATAGTGTGAGAGAGTTAGAAAGTTGGGATAGGAAGCATTGTATTACCCAGGGATTGCGATATATAAAGAATGTTGAACAGAATAGGCATTCGCCCCTTATATGGAAGAAAAGGTTCAAGATTTGAAAGTTGGAACAAGGGGTGTCCTGCCCAGCCCTTGGGCACAAACTTACACGGCATCAAAGTTTGACATTCTCTCTTAGTGAGCAGTGGCGGGGACTTGGCCTCTTCGACCATGCTTGGCACAACAACCCGGATTGACATCTGGCAAATAAACTCTTGCATCTTGAACAGCATGGCCGTGGCCAAATCTTTCTTTTTCGGCTCTTGATCATCTTCGGCACAAGTACTTATAGAAGGACCCCCTTTCCGAGTAGTAAAGGGGGGTGAAGCGGAGGCGGAAAGCTCCATGGATGGTGGAGGTATAATGGAAGGTGTTGGAGAAAGGGTGAGTGGAAGCGAAGGTTCAAACACGTCGAGCTTCTCCCTTTGCTCGGAAGCAGTCGGGGTTGGCTCGAGTGCAAAAAAGGGTGGACCTTGCTCAGGATTAGCCATAGGTAAGGGTGATAGGTTAAGTGGTGGAATAGGGGAAGGGACTGGCAAAGCTGGTTTTGGCGTTACAGGGATAATGGAGGGTTGAGGTGGCGAACAAAGAGGAGTAATAGAAGGCTCGGTAGAGACCGGTGGAATGGAGGCTACTGGTGTGGTTACGGGAGGTGAAGGTTTAGTGCGTTGAAAATGCCGGATGGGGCGAGAGGTGTTAGGGATAGGACGAGACTTATGGTGTGGCGGTATGGGTGATTGGAGTATCGACCCATCATCGTAACACTAAGTATTGGGGAGAAGAGGAGACTCATGGTGTGGTGGTATGGGTGATTGGAGTATCGACCCATCATCGTAACACCAAGAGGTCTCATAAATGGGGGTTGGATCAGGGACTGTGGCATAATCCTGAGCATAGGGGTCTTCTGCCAGTGGAGGAAGAGGACGGCGAAGGAAACTCGGAAGGGGTGCATCTCGAGGAGCTTCAATTTCTTGTGCCATCTCCAAATCTTCATCATTAAATAAATCTAGCGGACGCCGTGGTGGAGGCGAAATGATAAGTGGTGGAGTATGGTGTTGTGGGGGATTTTGAGGAGGCGAATATGTATATGGAGGCAGAGAGCCATGCGTAGTGCGGATGAGTGGAGGGCGGACGGCATCCACAGAACTTGTAACATCTTCTCGCTCACATATATCGTTGATGCCATTCTCTCTTATCTCCTTCCAATCTTTTTCCAACTTAGCGATGTTATTCATGAAATCATGAAGAGGATTGACTCGAGATGGAGGAGGAGCGGGCTGCGGGCTGGTGAGCCTCTTAAGTTGTTCTTCCATGGAAGCAATTCTATCAAAGATACTTTGCTGGAGGGGTGTAACCTGAGCAACAGAGGGTTGGCATGATTGCCTTGGAGGAGTGGCTTGATATGATGGCCGTGGAGGAGGGTTAATAGGCCGACCCGCTAAAGGACCCGGACGGGCCGGATTACAAGGAATAAATGGACCTTGGGGCCGTTAAGGATGAGAAATAGAAGGAGGCGGGTGATGGGCCACCCGAGGAGTATGTATGGATGAAGGAGACGGGTGATGGGCCACCCAAATAGGAGTATGTATGGATGAAGGAGGCGGGTGATGGGCCACCCGAATAGGAGTCTGCGTGGACGAAGGAGGTGGGTGATGGGCCACCCGAATAGGAGTATGTGTGGACGAAGTGTTAGTGTTGGTGTGCTACAGGCCAATTTCGGGTCGGGTAGGCCCAATAGTTGTACGATCTTGTTCATTAATAAAGTGGTGTTTGAGCGTAAATATGCGATTGTGTTACTTTACGTTGTCCCTAGGATATGTGGTTGTAAAGTCAGCTCGAGATGGGATCTCGAACATGAGACTTACTTTACATGAACACATACCTTAAACTGTTCCTGGTTGGAGGGTAATCACTCGGGGACTTTGATTACCTATTAAACCAGTACACATGATGTGTCAGTGACCAGTCTCATGGTCATTGGTGCGGGGCACCAACACATATGTGTAGGTGTATGTCCTTGGAGGATGTGCACTGAACTGATCCGCTATTGGATCTTCAGATGGTTGATTATACCTAATGTCAACTGAAGATCCAACGGTCTCAGTAGCATCGTTGGTCCTTTGACATGAGACATTGATCGGATCTTACACGAGGATTGGAATGGTTTAATTACTTGGCTAAGTGACTTTAACCATAAGTAATGAGTTGCCGAGTCGTTAACCACTCCAGGATACGTGTGAAGATCATCAATGGTCAAGAGGGGATCGCTCACTGTCAGGTATATATCAGACAGTTAATGGGTCATGACATTGACGCTCCGTTAAATCCCTGGCCAGGGTCGTATGAGTTCATTTAGAACGGACGTCATACACTTTAAGGAGGTCATAGTCAAATGGCACGATCATGGGGTTTGACAGAAACCGTACCCTCGATCGTACCAGACTCATAGAATGAGCGAGGGATTATATCGATGCGGTAACTGTGGACTTACAGGTACCAGACAGGTTGGTTTAAACCCGGGGTCATCTAGGATCACGCGGATTTGCTTGACCCAACGTGATCAAAGGTTCGGAATAAATTAAACTATTGTTCGGCTCTAGTAGAAGCGAAGAATACGTTTAATTTACTTCTAATTGGGAATTAGAAGTTAATGGACCTTAAACTAGAGTGACTATGGGCCTAGAGGATCACACACAATGGATTCTTGGGTGACGGATAATTATTATACAAGTGTATGTATTATTTCCATTTAATTCCTTTTGGAAAGGAGTGTAAACGGAGTTTAATACATATGTATAATATGAGAAAGGACATATATACAGTTTTGGTCTTTTAGAACCCTTTTCTAATAAACCTAAACTCTATATATAGCCATCTACGTGAGTTCATTCGAACTCTTGGCTTCTCCCTTCCAACCCCCCTTAATGCTAATCAAGCATTAAGCATTAAGGAGAGGATTAGCCTCCCCCTTTCTCCCCCTTGCTCTCTCTCTCTCTCCAGAAGGTGTTAGAGCCGGGGAAAGTTGTGCCGGGGAGGTACCGTCGCTGCGCAAGGGTCCGTGTGGATCTGCTCTAGAGGCCGTACAGCTGTGCGGTTCGGTTTCTCTGCATCGGGCTTAGCGGACAGCGTCGTTCCGCGCAAGGTGAAACACGCAACCCGTAATTAGGGTATTAGAAACACCGATTAGAGCATAGATTAAGCTTTCCACAATACCGGGATCGGGCAAATTAAATTTTTGTTATCCGCTGCGTCGCCCGTAGGTGCTGTGCGAAACCTTACAGTGGTATCAGAGCCAGGTTGGCGCTCTGGTCGGTGTTTTAGCGCCGTTTAGAACCATGTTTTAGGGGCTATTGAAAATCTTCAATTATAATTTGTAGAAAGAGATTTAGATATCTCTGTTCTTCCTGGATGCTAGGCATCAGGAACGTAAATTTTTTTTAAA
The DNA here is from genome assembly GCA_022559845.1 of Amorphophallus konjac. NCBI lineage: Eukaryota > Viridiplantae > Streptophyta > Magnoliopsida > Alismatales > Araceae > Amorphophallus > Amorphophallus konjac. The sequence goes on from CM040121.1 coordinate 536,755,603, forward strand.
AAAAAAAAAATTTTTTTTTGGGGTTGCGGTGGGCGCACTGCGCCGCTGTGGGCGCAGTGCGCCCGCCCGCGTGCCCCGCGGGACGCACGCGGGGGCCCCGCGGCGGGCGGGCGCCCGCACGCGGGGTCAGCGCCCGCCTGGCGGGCGCCGACCCGCGTGGCGGGCGCCGCGTGGCGGGCGCCCGTACGCGGGGTCAGCGCCCGCCTTGCGGGCGCCGACCCGCGTGCGGGCGCGCCCGACACGGGCGGGTCTGCGCCCGCGCGCGTGGGCGCCGCCCACGCGCGCGGGGCGGCCCCCCCGCCCATTTTTTTTTATTTAAAAAAAAAATTTACATTATATTCCTTTTAATTTATTGTGTACTTAAATAGTAATATATATATTAGATATATATATTAAAATACACAGTGAATTAAATAGGACTTTATCTTGTAGGTTAATTGTATTATCTCAAAAGTAAATGTCAAATGTTAAATTTTATTTAACCGTGTTGAATTTACCGAGGTGAGATAATTACTATTTACCTTGAGATAAAATGGTAATAATTGAAGTTACTTCAGTAAAATTTAAGTTTTTGAATTTTTAATTATTAGATAATTAAAAAATTCAAATTTTAAATTTTATTGAAGTTAAATGTGAGAAATTCAATTATTTGAATTTTTAATTATTAGATAATTGTTAAATTCAAATTTTGAATTTTAAAAAAAATTACTAATTGAGGATAATTGCATTACTTTAAATTTATTTTCAAACAAAAATTATTGGATAATTAGTTTGAATTTAAATTTAAATTATTGGCATGTTTAAATTTTGAATTTAAATTTGATTATTAGATAATTAAATTTAAATTTAAATTTAATTAATTATCTCAATTAGATGCCCCTGTAGAAAATGATGGTTCTTTACGTGCGTTACTTTATTTACCTTGTATTGACCTGCTTGTATGTTTAATTTTAGTTAATCATGCTTTGATTTTTAAAATTAAACAAAGCTAGCCTGTTTTTGTTTGCACATCCCATTATTAAATTCAAAAGTAAGGATTATTTTCAGAAAATAACCCTTGATTGATTTTATTTGAATGGGTTGGCAAGTGATCATGGACTTGGATTAATGTAATTAATTGGGGTCTGCGAACCTCCTTTCTCTCTCTGTTAAAATTCCAATGTACTTCTATCTTCCTCCATTGTTGTACTCGCCCTAAGGGCTGCTGGAATTTGAGTCACATGTAATTTAATTTTTCCGGCCTGCGTGCCGTGTAAAAGTTGTAATTAATGCGGCGTCGGCGATTGAAAGCGTGGAGCACACCCGACGAGGACGATCCAGCTGCTTCGGAAGCGGGCCGGATGTCTTAGTTACATTAGGGTTAAAGTCCATGATCACTTGCGTTCATTTTTGCATTGGATGCATTTATTTTGTGCAAACTACTAGGTACGGTAAATATATTGAATATATTTATATTACCACCTAGGGTGAGATCAAGATAAAATTAAATTCCCTCGCGTTTAAATTTTAGATCTGGTAAGCGTGGCTCTAGGAGTCGTCGTGGCCCTCCATCATTGTGGAGTGAATGAACGTCTTCATTTCATGGATTTGTTGTGCTTTCCACAAGGTCCATGAGTTTGGGGGCGGGATTAAACTCCAAGGCTCGGCCTCAATGGAGTGAGGAATTGAACTCGGCCTTGTTGTGCTTTCCACAAGGGTCGGGTCATGAACTTATTGCTATGTAGTAATGATGGTTAGATCTAACCGAGAATATCCTTTGTTGTGCTTTCCACAAGGGGATGATTTCTCGGGGGCCGAATATCGGATATTGCATTAGATGCAAGTGCTTGTTGACTGCCCTTGAGATGGTGTATGGCTTGTTGTGCTTTCCACAAGGTCGTACATTAGTCTCGTTGGGATTCCGACCCACTAGGTTGATCTCGTTGATCTCCCGTTCTATATACTGAGGGTTATATAGTCCGATCGAAAAATAGTGGGACTAACTAAGCTAGAAAACCACATCTAAGTTAGAATTTGAACACATGCTAAGTTGTCTTTTATTTCTTATCCAGATTACAATGTCGTCGTCCAACCCCCTCCGCGGCATCTTGGATGCAAATAGATTAATTGGACCGAACTACTCGGATTGGCTGCGTAATCTACGCATAGTCCTTACCGCCGAAAAGATACCGTACGTGTTGGACACGGTTCATTCTGAGCCAGCTCCTGATGCCGACGAGGGCGAGTTACTGGCTTATGCCAAGTGGTCTGAGGACTCCTCCCTAGCCCAATGTTACATGTTGGCCTCTATGGCTCCCGAGCTACAGAGGCAATTTGAAAAGACTGATTGTAGAAGTATACTTCTCAATCTACGCCAGCTCTTCGGGGAGCAGGGTAGGATTGAGAGGTATGACATCTCCAAAAGGCTTTTCAGGACACGGATGTCTGAGGGTTCTTCAGTACAGGCTCATGTACTGAAAATGACGGAGTGGATTGAAAGACTCAATGCATTGGGGTTCAAGTTGGATCTTGAACTATGCATTGATCTTATACTCCAGTCATTGCCCGATTCCTTTTCTTCCTTCATCATGAACTTTAACATGAACAGGATTGAAGCAACTCTCCCGGAGCTGCTCAATATGTTAAAGAGTGCTGAAGGAACCATGCAGAAAGATAAACCATCTTCGTCTGTAATGATTGTTGGCCGGGCCAACAAGAAAAGGAAGGCAACCCAAATATCCACCACAAGTAACAAAGGGAAGGGAAAGAAAAAGGCCACGGGTAAGCAGCACACCAAGGTTGACAAAGGGAAGGGCAAGAAGAATGAAAAGGAAGACAAATATTTTCGATGCGGGGAAACTGGGCATTGGAAAAGGAATTGCAAGGCAATTCTAAATGAAGGTATTTTTGTCATAGACCTTAATTTGTCATATATGGAATCCACATCATGGGTATTGGATACTGGATGTGCATCTCATATCTGCAATTCTATGCAGGTGCTGGCAAATAGAAGGCGATTGGGCAAAAAGGAGATTGAACTGAGGATGGGCAATGGAGCTTTAGTTGCTGCCAAAGCTGTCGGGACTGCACGCCTCAGTTTACCTTCAGGAGTCATTCTGGAACTGAATGACTGTTATTATGTTCCTAATATTATTAAGAATATTATTTCAATCTCTGGCTTGTATAACATTGGATATACATTGGCTTTTAATAGCACTGGGTGCTCTATAATGAATAATGGTTTGGTTATAGCCAATGGTTCATTGGTCAATGGTCTATATGTATTAGATACACGTTCTAATGTTATGCAAATTTCTAATGCTGATGAAGTGAATTCTGCATATCTATGGCATTGCAGACTCGGTCATGTAGGTGAGAAAAGAGTCTCTCACTTACACTCAAATGGGTATTTGAATTCATTCGAATACAAGCCATTTGATACCTGTGAGTCGTGTCTCATGGGGAAAATGACTAAGGCTCCCTTTGGTGGACATGGAGAGAGGGCTGTTGACCTTCTCGAGCTCATACACTCGGATGTGTGTGGACCCATGTCCATAGAAGCAAAAGGAGGTTATCTCTATTTCATTTCTTTTATTGATGACTTCTCTAGATATGGCTATGTGTATTTAATGAGACATAAGTCACAAGCCTTTGAGAAGTTTAAGGAATACAAGAATGAAGTAGAGAAACAGACTGGCAAAAGTATTAAGGCTCTTCGATCGGATCGAGGAGGTGAATATTTAAGCCATGAATTCACTTCTTATCTTAAAGACCATGGAATAGTTTCTCAGTGGACACCACCGTATACACCACAGCACAATGGTGTATCCGAGAGGAGAAACAGGACCTTGTTAGACATGGTCCGATCCATGATGTCTATGTCAGGACTACCCTTGTCTCTCTGGGGCTATGCATTAGAGACTGCGGCTTATTTATTGAATAGGATATCAAGTAAATCAGTTCCTTCTATTCCATATGAGATATGGAAGGGCAGGAAACCAAATTTTAATCACATTAAAATTTGGGGGTGTCCTGCTCATGTAAAGAAGAACGAGAGTGATAAGCTTGAGTCAAGAACCGATAAGTGTAGGTTTGTGGGATATCCAAAGGAGACGTTTGGATATTATTTCTATCACCCTTCTGAGCAAAGGGTCTTAGTGGCCAAGAGAGCTGTATTTCTGGAAAGAGAATATCTACTCCAGAAAAACAGTGGGAGCCAGATAGAATTGGACGAGGTCCAAGAACCACAATCCATAGACACACACTCATTAGATGAGACTGTATCGGTTGATGCTATTCAAGGTGAAACACTGACACTACGGAGATCTGGTAGACTACCGAGAGAACCTGAGAGATATGTTGGACATGTCTCAGATGGGTCCTCTAAGGTATGCATCGATGAGGATGATGATCCTCAGTCGTACCAGGAGGTGATCCGTAGTGTAGACTCCGAGAAATGGCAAGAGGCAATGGATTCAGAGATCCAGTCCATGTACACCAACAAAGTTTGGAACTTAGTTGATGTACCCGAAGGGAAGGTCCCTATCGGCTGCAAATGGATTTTCAAAAGGAAAATCGGTGCAGATGGACAGGTTGACACATACAAGGCTAGACTAGTGGCGAAAGGATATCGTCAAAGGCAAGGCATTGACTATGACGAGACGTTTTCGCCAGTAGCCATGGTTAAGTCAATCAGAATCCTCCTTGCCATTGCTGCGTACCTGGATTACGAGATCTGGCAAATGGATGTGAAGACAGCTTTTCTTAATGGAAACCTGTCAGAAGAGGTGTACATGGTACAACCTGAGGGATTCACTTCCAAGCCACATCCTAATAAGGTATGCAAACTTCAAAGGTCCATTTATGGATTAAAGCAGGCATCTAGAAGCTGGAACTTAAGATTTGACGAGGCTGTCAAATCTTTCAACTTCATTCGGAATGAAGATGAACCCTGTGTTTACAAGAAGGTCAGTGGGAGCTCAGTGACCTTCTTGGTCTTTTATGTTGATGACATCTTACTCATTGGGAATGATGTAGCGATGTTGACATCAACTAAGTCTTGGTTGTCCAAGACCTTCTCCATGAAGGATTTGGGAGAAGCATCCTATGTGCTGGGCATAAGGATCTATCGAGATAGATCTAAAAGGATGCTAGGATTATCCCAATCCATGTACATAGACACTATCCTCAAAAGGTTTAGGATGGAAAATTCCAAGAGAGGTCTCATTCCCATGAGACATGGAATTTGCCTATCCAAGGGGATGAGTCCTAAAACTTCTGAGGAGGTGGCACACATGAATAAGGTACCCTATGCTTCGGCGATAGGGTCAATCATGTATGCAATGCTATGTACACGACCTGATGTTGCCAATGCTTTAAGCATTGTCAGTAGATATCAGGCAAATCCAGGCGAAGAGCACTGGAAGGCAGTAAAGGGTATCCTGAAATACCTGCGAAGGGCTAAGGATCTTTTTCTGCTTTATGGAGGAGAGGACCTACAGCTTAGAGCTTACACAGATTCTAGTTTCCAGTCAGATCCAGATAATTGCAAATCCATGTCTGAATTTGTATTCATGTTGAATGGAGGGGCAGTCAGTTGGAGAAACCGTCTGGATGAAGAAATTCATCTTGGAACTCGGCGTAGTTCCCGAGATATCAACTCCCATCCCATTATTTTATGATAATAATGGGGCCATCGCTCAGGCGATGGAACCGAGATCTCACCAAAGGTCAAAGCATATTCTCAGGCGCTTTCACCTTATTCGGGAGATTGTTGATCGTGGAGATGTGATGGTAGAGCATGTACCGTCAGAAGATAACATAGCAGAGCCACTGACTAAGCCTTTGACACAGACTGTATTTGAGCGTCATCGGGATAAGATGGGCCTCAAAGTTGTGGGCAATTGGCTGTAGTTCAAGTGGGAGATTGTTAGTGTTGGTGTGCTACAGGCCAATTTCGGGTCGGGTAGGCCCAATAGTTGTACGATCTTGTTCATTAATAAAGTGGTGTTTGAGCGTAAATATGCGATTGTGTTACTTTACGTTGTCCCTAGGATATGTGGTTGTAATGTTAGCTCGAGATGGGATCTCGAACATGAGACTTACTTTACATGAACACATACCTTAAACTGTTCCTGGTTGGAGGGTAATCACTCGGGGACTTTGATTACCTATTAAACCAGTACACATGATGTGTCAGTGACCAGTCTCATGGTCATTGGTGCGGGGCACCAACACATATGTGTAGGTGTATGTCCTTGGAGGATGTGCACTGAACTGATCCGCTATTGGATCTTCAGATGGTTGATTATACCTAATGTCAACTGAAGATCCAACGGTCTCAGTAGCATCGTTGGTCCTTTGACATGAGACATTGATCGGATCTTACACGAGGATTGGAATGGTTTAATTACTTGGCTAAGTGACTTTAACCATAAGTAATGAGTTGCCGAGTCGTTAACCACTCCAGGATACGTGTGAAGATCATCAATGGTCAAGAGGGGATCGCTCACTGTCGGGTATATATCAGACAGTTAATGGGTCATGACATTGACGCTCCGTTAAATCCCTGGCCAGGGTCGTATGAGTTCGTTTAGAACGGACGTCATACACTTTAAGGAGGTCATAGTCAAATGGCACGATCATGGGGTTTGACAGAAACCGTACCCTCGATCGTACCAGACTCATAGAATGAGCGAGGGATTATATCGATGCGGTAACTGTGGACTTACAGGTACCAGACAGGTTGGTTTAAACCCGGGGTCATCTAGGATCACGCGGATTTGCTTGACCCAACGTGATCAAAGGTTCGGAATAAATTAAACTATTGTTCGGCTCTAGTAGAAGCGAAGAATACGTTTAATTTACTTCTAATTGGGAATTAGAAGTTAATGGACCTTAAACTAGAGTGACTATGGGCCTAGAGGATCACACACAATGGATTCTTGGGTGACGGATAATTATTATACAAGTGTATGTATTATTTCCATTTAATTCCTTTTGGAAAGGAGTGTAAACGGAGTTTAATACATATGTATAATATGAGAAAGGACATATATACAGTTTTGGTCTTTTAGAACCCTTTTCTAATAAACCTAAACTCTATATATAGCCATCTACGTGAGTTCATTCGAACTCTTGGCTTCTCCCTTCCAACCCCCCTTAATGCTAATCAAGCATTAAGCATTAAGGAGAGGATTAGCCTCCCCCTTTCTCCCCCTTGCTCTCTCTCTCTCCAGAAGGTGTTAGAGCCGGGGAAAGTTGTGCCGGGGAGGTACCGTCGCTGCGCAAGGGTCCGTGTGGATCTGCTCTAGAGGCCGTACAGCTGTGCGGTTCGGTTTCTCTGCATCGGGCTTAGCGGACAGCGTCGTTCCGCGCAAGGTGAAACACGCAACCCGTAATTAGGGTATTAGAAACACCGATTAGAGCATAGATTAAGCTTTCCACAATACCGGGATCGGGCAAATTAAATTTTTGTTATCCGCTGCGTCGCCCGTAGGTGCTGTGCGAAACCTTACACGAAGGAGGTGAGTGATGGGCCACCCGAATAGGGGTATGTGTGGATGAAGGAGGCATACCCTCAACAACGGCCTTAAGGGCTCAGATTTGTTGAGGGGTGAAATGATCTAGTCCACGGATGATTTGAGAGACCTTCTCGTCGTTGGGAGGAGGCGGTCCCGAAGGAATAGTGGCATACGATTGAGGCGAGGGACCATGAGATTGGACATTGCCCATGGGTTGGGCAATACCATAAGAATGAGGGCGTGGTCCCTTGAAAATATGGTGAGAATTATGATGAACATGTTGAGATTGAGGAGTACAGGATGTGCTAGGTTGTGCATCCTCATGAACATAATTAAGATTAAACATGCTATCTTGTCTATCAAAGTAAGCTGTTATGCAATCAAAGTTCAAGCAAAATAATTTGCAAAGAAGCACACAAGTTGGAATGGTTACCGTTGACCTTTTTTATTTATTTGAACCTTGGTGAATTAATGACTTTTAACAAACTTCGGAGTGATTCACACAAGGGAGGAACCTAGTTTCAATGTAAGTTTTCTTCGATGCCAACTAGGAACACTCTCTCACCCTGCATAGGCCAACTAAACCCGGGACATCAAAGGTACAACCTGCCCGGCGTCCGTGAGGGAATCCACGGGTGTGGGGACTTACGGAGGCTTGGTTTAGGAATTTCCGGTCCAATGAGACGGAATGCTCAAAGGAGGGTCCTTCCTTCACCAAGAGGGTGTAAGATCTCCTAAAAGTGTGGGGAGAGGAGGTCTCCCAAACCAAATGCAAAGATGAATGCAAAATAGAGATAATATATATGCATGAACAATATATGATAAAAATGAGATGGAACACACAGGAAAAGAGTTCAGTGCGGACACTCAGGGAAATGACGCCCTGATCCCTGCCGCTATATGTTAAAAGAGCGCCCCTGTGAAGGGCGTCAATTCCCCTATGTCCCAGAAACACTCCAACAGCCAGAAATCTCAAACAGTGATAAAGATACCAATAGGAAGGAATGAGAACACTCACAATCACAAAATAAGAATCATGGCAATCAATAAGAACATGAAATAGGATATAGCATGCTCATCATCATTTTTTTTAAGAGATGGATAAATGGAATTTTTGAAAATCTATCAAACTAACAAATCACATAGGGAGAGTGCTACGTGGAGGACAAAGGGAGGCGCACCGTGGGTGCAAAAGGGGAGATGGCACACGTGGGTGCCCAAGGGGAAGGGTAATCAAAAGAAAAACAAAAAGGAGTCCCACCGTGATCGCTAATTTGTAGATTCTAAGAAATACACTTAAGGAAAACTAAGAAGAGTTAAAAGGGAAAAGGAAAGAGAAGAAGAATGGGAAAGAGGGAGAAAAGGGGAGCATGCGAGGATGCTAAGGGGAATGTGATCGCCAGAGACGCGAGGGCCTTAAAGGATATAACAATAAATGATGGAGGGATCGTGAATATAAATACCTATAAAGCCTGTGTATTTTTCTCCTTTGGCTTTGATGCAAGCTCGAGAGGAAGTCTCCTTCAAGGATGAAGCTTTTAGTGCGCATGACTCTTCCTCCTGTGCCAAAACTCAGGCAGCACCTCCCCTGTAAAAATTGATATTCGGCCTCTCGACAGAGCCACATGAAGCTCTATTTATAGGGGAGAATGGAGTTAAATCCTAATACAATTAGGATATCCCAGTTTTAGCAAGAGATAAATATTGGAAGGAGTTCCTCCAGTCATGAAAAGTCATTAGGGTCCTTCCCGAAGTGAAAAGGGGCTCAAAATGAGGAAATAAGAGGGTTCGGTGAAAATTCAGAATTTAACAAGAATTGACGACTGGGTGGACGGTCACATCTTAAAATGACGCCCGCAGAGGAATCGTCATTTTAAGAATTGACGACTTGCAGAGGGGCGCTATTTAGAATTTAACACGAATTTCGGTCGGATTCAAAATCTCAAAATATAGCAATGGAAATGACGACCGGACTAGGGGCGTCAATTGAAAGTGACGACTTGCACACCGTCGTGAATCAAAAATAATAAAAGAAGCCAAAGGAAATGACGATTGTTAATTCGGGCGTCAATTGAATTGACGTCCGCGTGAGGGTCGTAATTTCAAAATATGCAAAACAGGGCCATTTTTCATTTTCTAATATTATTTTCCCATTTTTTAGGTGGACGTGCATCAAACTGTACTGATTCCAATTACTATTTTTTCGTATTTTTCTGACACCCGGAAGTCCACCAAATCACCCCTGGAAGAGGGCCAGAAATAATATTAAAATAATTCGATCTCGAATCAGTCGGAAAGCCCTATGTCTAGGGAAGCAAGTATTCAAAACATGTCAGTCGCTCGACGGGACCGTTTAATGTTCGGACAAATGTCCGGCTTCAGAATATCACAATCATCGCGGGAAAACCCGAGCACATGTATGCCGGAGTACGACAAAGTTGCTATTCAGAGGGAGAGGAAACATTCGGTTAAATCCCGATTAGAATGGTTGGAAACCCACGAGCTTGTCGGCCCGGTGCAAGATCAAACTGCGACCATACTGCGGTGGGCCCCCCGCGGTCAAAGTCTGGCTTGCGTGGGCATCGTTAATATTTCCGGTGCCGAGGGGCAACGGGAGAATGTCCTTTGAATCAGCTGGAAAGCCCTATGTCTAGGGAAGCAAACATTCAAAACGTGTCGGTCATTCAGGGGACCGTTCAATATTCGGATGGGTGTCTGGCTCGAGAATATCGCAATTGTCGCGGGAAGACCCGGAACATATGTATGCCGGGATACGTCAAATTTATTATTCCAAGGGATTGAAAACATTCGGTTAAATCCCGGTTGGTGTAGCAGGAAACCAGTGAATTTATTGGCCCGGTGCGAGATCGAGTCAGGACCATACCGGGGGCGCCTACCGTGGTCCAAACGAGGCTCGCGTGGGCATCATTAATATTTTCGGTGCTGAAGGGCAGCGGGAGAGTTTCCCGGGATTATATCCCAAAATGAGGACATGTTCAAGGGTAGCGGGTTATAGGCCTAGGATATGGGTCAGACAGTGACCATGATTGGGACGAACCCAAGGTCTGAGCGTGACCCATGAAGGTCTTATCAGTATCCCCATGCATAGGGTCCGGGGATGATGAGAGCCACATCGTTCTATTCATATTTTGTCGGTCATTCATGGACCGCTTTATGTTCGGACAAAGGTCCGTATATAAATACAACAGAAACGGAGATGAATCCGTGCAAATGTACACCGGGAGACGGCAGTTTCAGTAAGAGGGCGGGAGCGAACCCCCGTAGGAACTGAACCCATATCGAGGGTAAGAAAACTCAAACTGTGTCGGTCGCTCACGGACCACTTCATGTTCGGACAAAGGTCCGTGTTTAAGTACAACGAAGACGGAGATGAACCCGTACGAATGTATGCCGGGAGACGTCAATTTCAATAAAAGAGCGGGAGCGAACCCCCATGGGAACGAGCCCGGCTCAACGAACTATTCGCCCAGAGCAGTGTCGGATTACGGCCATATCGGGATAATTCCCGAGTTCCGAACCCGACTGGGAGAGGGCGTTATTGATATTCCCTTCATATCGGATCTCGAGGAGAGACGAGGCTGCGGAACAGATCATCATTTTATTATTATTTAAATTTTAATTATTTTTTTGTTATTTTATATATTTTTGGTGAGTTCGTTATCATTATGATTCACTTTATTATTATTTATTTATTTGTTATTATTTTTGTCTTGAGTTTATTATTATCAGTATTTTTGTTATGGTTTATTGATTTATTATTATTTTCTTTTAGTTTATTATTATTATTATCCTTTGTTATGGTTTATTCGTTCATTATTATTTTCTCTGGGTTTGTTATTATTATTTTTTTGTTGTTGCATTTGGGGCACGTGTGGGAGGACGAGCCAAAGAGAGCTAGGTTGAAGGCAGGTCGATGCATGTTTGGGGCTTGGGTTGATGCAGCAAGGGCTGAGGTCGATGCAAAGTTCAGGCGAAGTCTGTGCGAGGTCTGTGCAACCAGGATAAGGTCGGTGCAAAGTTCAGACAAGGTCTGTGCAAAGGGGATTGGGGTTTATGCAGGATGGCCTGGGTAAAGGTAGGGTTAATGCAAACTCGGGGGTGTACCGGATAAGGCACGAGAACAGTAGGAGGCTGTACCGGGTAGAGTTGGGCGAAGTGTGCCGGGCAAGGGGGGCTTGAAGTGTGCCAGACCAAGCGGCCAGAGGGTGTGCCGGGCAAGGCCTGGATGGGTGTACCGGGTAGGCTTCACAGGGGAGTGCACCGGGTTGAGCGAGGCTAGGGTGTACCGGGTCAGACACAGGCTGGTGTGCCGGGCTGGGTCTGGCTAGGGCGTGCCGGGGAATGGACCGGCCAAGGTGTGCCGGCCAAGGCACCAAGGGAGTGTGCCAGGCCAGGACGCAGGCGGGGTGTGCCAGAGAAGGCTAGGGCAGGGTGTGCCGGCCAAGGAGATTAAAGGGGTGCTGGGCAAGGTCCGGACTAGGTGTACCGGGTGAGGGCTGACTGGAGTGTGCTGGATGAACAGGCTGAAGGCTGTGCCGGGCAAAGGAGGCCAAGGGCGTGCCGGCTCAGGTGCGCTGGGAGCGTGCCGGGTCAGGCAGCTAGGGAGTGTGCCGGGCACGGCACTGGCCAAGGTGTGCCGGGCTGGGGCGGCTGGGAGTGTGTCGGGCAAGGCAGATGTTGGAGTGTACCGAGCAGGGTTATGTATAGCGTGCCGGGCGAGGCTCAAGGGAAGGTGTACGATGGATGAAATCTGCCAAGGTCTATGCACATACGAGATGTGTGAGGGGCCCGCTAGCCAAAGTCTATGCACATGTGAGAGTGTGGGGAAGATAAAGTATGCCAAAGTCCGTGCACATGGGGATGTGTGGAAGGGTTTTCTTTATTCATGAAATGCATGTATGGGGCTTTGACTTGGATTTCTTTTATTCGTGCAGATCACATTTTCGGTTATGTTCAGTAGTCCAATTCTATAAGTCTTGCATGATTCTCTCTTCTTGATTAGGGTGTTTTATCATGGCTTGTTTCATTTGTTTGTTGCTTTCTTTTGTCTTTCAATATGTTACTATTTCTGATGAAAATTCGACAGCATCTCCCCTTGACCCGGATGGTAAGAGAAATAAAGGGAACGTGCCCACATGGAGTGGCGGAACCCGTCAATTTGAGGTGTGTGCCATGGGTAGCAGCACCTTTAATGAAACTTCGGAAAGCCCGGGGAAATCAACGGATGGGGACCACGCCTAAGGCGGGCTGGGGTGCACCGGGTAAGAGGAGGTAGCAAGTGTGCCGGCAGAGGCACAAGTGGGGTGTGCCGTTGGAGGCACAGGCAGGGCGTGCCGCTGGAGGCATGGCAAGGGTGTGCCGCTGGAGGCACGGCAAGATGTGCCGGCCAAAGGGGGAGGCCAGGCAGGGGAGCTATGGAGGAAGCAAAAATAAGGAGAAGAACGTCTGTAGGGAGGCGTCAAGCGTCAAGACGTTTGCAGGCTTCTATTCTCACAAAAGGGGATGCCCAAGGGAGCTAATACATCGTGAGGGGGAAAAGGAGAGAGGGGAAACAAAACGAGACACAGTGGGGAGGGGAACGAAGCATTAACTCCTCCCCTCCCACAGCTCAATCTCTTCTCTCTTCTCTCTTTTCTTCTTCTTCTTTTTCTCTTCGCACGGACGCCGGGAGCCGGAGTAGCAGTGGGGAGGGGAAGGGCAGCAGGCCCTCTCCCCCTTTTCTTTTTCTCTTCTTTCTCTTCTTTTTCTTCTTCTCTTCAGGCGGTGGCGGTGGGTGGAGCAGCATCACTCTTCCCTCTATTCCTCTCTTCTCTCTTCGCACAGACGGCGGTGGTGGGTGGAGCGGCGAGCACTCTCCCCTCTCTTCCTCTCTTCTCTCTTCGCACAGACGGTGGTGGTGGGTGGAGCGGCGAGCACTCTCCCCTCTCTTCCTCTCTTCTCTCTTCGCACAGACGGTGGTGGTGGGTGGAGCGGCGAGCCCTCCCCCCCTCTTCCTCTCTTCCTCTTTGCTTCTCTTCTCCTTCTTCTTCTCTTCTTCTCTTCTTCTCTTCTTCTTTCTCTGTCTCCTCTCCTTCTCTCTTTTGTTCGCTGTGGAGCAGCGGGGTTTTTATACCCCCAGCAGCGGGAGCCTTCGAACGCGAACGGCCGAGGCGGGAAGCGACGGGCACTAATGGGGATTTGACTCCCTTGTCCTGGGTGGCAGGGGGAGTAGCTTGCGTGCCATCGTCTCTTGTCGACACCTCAGCTAGTGCATTGTGCGCCAAGAATCGTAGGGGATGGGCGTTGGATTTGATTTGCCAGAGGTGTTTGTGAAGAACACGCCCAGGCGTGCCGTTGGATGGGCGAAGAGCTGTGCCGCTAGGAGGCTGCAAAAGCGTGCCGTTGAAGGGGCTAGCAAGCGTGCCGCTGAAGGGGCTGGCAGGGTGTGCCGCTGAAGCGGGCTCGCAGGGGCGTGCCCTTCACTCGCAGGGGCGTGCCGCTGGAGGGCAGCCTGGGTGTGCCGCTGAGGGCCAGCAAGGGCGTGCCGCTGAGGGGACAGCAAGGGCGTGCCGCTGGAGGGCAGCCTGGGTGTGCCGCTGAGGGCCAGCAGGGGTGTGCCGTTGGAGGGCCAGAGGGTGTGCCGCTGGGGAGGCCACCGGGGGGTGTGCCGCTGAGAGGGCAACAGAGGCGTGTCGCTGGAGGGCCAGAGGGCGTGCCGCTGGGGCAGGTTTGGGCCCCCTGTGAGCACGAGTTGTGGTCCATTTGATTTTCTTCGGGGCCCATGGGTTATGAGCTTCCCGGGGGTTGGTTTCTCTTTACTGTCTTGACTCTGGGGATGGCTTCACGGCAGTGTGCATATTTGGGGAGTCCGGATGACCAGTCTCTCTGGGGCTTCTTCACTCGGTGCCGTTGTTGATGCGAGGTCGAGCATGATATCTGGACGTGCAATTTTTGGTGTCCACAGGGGGCCATACAGCTCTTTCCTTGGGCAGGGTGAGTGCGTTGGCAGCCATGAGGGCATTGAATATGTTCGGCAATGATTCCGACAATGGTGGATAATGGGCTCTCTTGGGGCCAACTGGCCCCCTTTGTTGTTGGGGAGGACCATAATTCCCATGGGGCGGAACTTGGTGATACTGGGGAGGTGGTTGTTGTTGCTGGGGTTGAAATGGTTGAGGCACATTATTCTGGGGAGGATTGTATTGTGATGGAGGACGCGAGGGGTATGGACCCCGTTGGAGGGGAAGTCGTGGCATGTGTGGGAATTTTGGGTTGGTTGGCTGGTTGGGGCTGCCAACTGTGCTCACTTGCTCATTTGTTACAACCCCTTCTATTACGCCACCTTCGACACCAGTGTTTATTTTTCTGACCATCCTGCGCTTTGCCGGCTCAAACATGTGCATGAGAAGGGAGTCTTTCAACTGGGTTTGGACATATCTGGCTCTCTCATACAGCTCCTCCATGGTCGTGAGTGTATTCATGGCCAAGATGTGTCTAAACTGCAGGGTGGCATTAGACACGATCATCTTCACTTGCTCTGGATCTGAGAGGGTATCCCTTATTCTCTCGGCTAGGGACCTCCATCTGTCTGCATATTGAATGAAATCTTAATGGGTTTGGTGGAATTAGGTGAGGAATCTTGACAAATTTGGCCAAGTTTTGACTATAAATAGAACCCCATTCGACCCTCAAATCATCCCTGGAGGTTAAGGTTACGCTGCTGTGAAGATTAGTGGAGATTTGAAGGAAGATTTGGAAGATCAAATAATTTTCTTATATTTGGGGATATTTCTTTAGATCCATCTAAAGGTAGGTGTCTCTTAGGCTAAACTCTAATTAAAGTATGTCATCTTGTTCGTTTTTCTGTCCTCTTTCCATTGATAGCTCATTTATTAAAT
The DNA here is from genome assembly GCA_022559845.1 of Amorphophallus konjac. Lineage (NCBI taxonomy): Eukaryota > Viridiplantae > Streptophyta > Magnoliopsida > Alismatales > Araceae > Amorphophallus > Amorphophallus konjac. The sequence goes on from CM040121.1 coordinate 536,771,003, forward strand.
TCCGTTATGAAATGAGCAAGTTATGGTCATTTTATTGGAGGGGTATTCCCATTTTTTCATCAGGTCCAGAATGTGCTATACCTCAATAGCGCGTTCTGAACGCGCTGGCCCGACATAGCGCGTTCATACAGTGTATTTTCTCGCCCTCTAGGGTCAAATATATTAAAAAGAAAAAGGGAAAAAAATTCCAGAACGCGCTACCCAAGGGTAGCGCGATCTTCAAGGTCGCGCTAGCTTATGCTAGCGCGTTCACAAGGACAGCGCATTCTGTTTTCTTCATATCGTGCTAGCATTGGCTAGGTTAGTAAAAAAAAATATTTCTTCATATCGCGCTAGCACTGGCTAGCGCGTTCCTCAGGTCGCGCTGGCCAAGGACAGCGCGTTAAAAAAAATAATTTTCTTCTAAATTCCTCGACTCGACTCGACGCACAAATAAATAAATAAATAAATAAATAAATAAATATTACTAGTTTTGTATCCACACACAACTCGAGCCCACATCCTATGCCCCTTGGGTCCTGACCCAAGGGTGAGCTCTCCAACATATAAAGCTAAGGAAGTTTTTGTAACTTCCAATGTGGGACTAAACTTAAGTCACTATCCAATAGGAACTATATCACTTGGAAATCCATATTAATTGTATCTATATAGTCACCAAAAGTAAGAAAATGTAATATTAGCATGTTTTGATTCTTACAGCATGTTAAAAATTATTTTGTAGAATAAAATTATTTTTTCATGTAATTTTTTTTACCATATTAGTAAATTATAACCATATTAGTAAATCAATGCATGAAAAATATTTTCAGCATGTTAAAAATGACTTCCAACATGATAAAATTATTTTCTACATACTGAGATGTAAAAACTATTTCCATCATGTTAAAATCTATTTAAAACTATCTTTTGTGCATGCTAAACCTAATTTCCTATTAAATAATTAGTAAAATGATGCATGAAAATTACTTCCAGCATGATAAAATTATTCCAACATGTTAGAATTATTTTTAACATGTTAGAATTATTTTCAGTGTATTAAAACTATTTTTTTAGCATGATAATTCTATTTTCCTATAAAATAATTAGTAAATAAATATAAAAAATGATTTTTAGCATGATAAAATTTATGTTGTTATCAAAGAATTTTTGTAATTAGCATGGTAAACTTATCTTATCATCCTATCAGTAAGTTAATGTATGAGAATTATTTTAGCATGTTAAGTATTAGTTTTAACATGTTAAATATTAATTTCTAGCATGTAAAAAATTAAATCCAGCATGAAAATTTTATTTTTATCATCTTATCAGTAAAGTAACATATGAAAATCATTGTCAGCATGTTAAGATTATTTTCAGCGAGTTAGAGTTATTTTTGACATAAAATTCTATTTTATTATCATATGGTTAATTAATGTATGATTAAATACTAATATCTAAACTCATGATTGTAATTCATAAAGCATATATTTTCATAACTAAAACTTAATGTTTTATGATTCTAAGATTAAGCTAAGATATAAAAAAATAATAATTCTAATAAAATTACTATCTTAAATTTTCTTCCTACTTACCGTTCATTTTTGAACTCCACGACTTAATGTCGTTAAACATGATGCCTTAAATTGTTATCTACTTTTCTTGCAACTTCTGAAATTTTGTCAAATCTGTGTTTATTACAAACAACATATTCTTGAAAATCATTGGCCATATACATTAAAGTGGATGTCTAAACGTACTTGGGATCTTCGGATCCATATGACTCAATGCCTGGTATTAATGGGGCCCGGTCTGGTCCTGGGGGGAGCGCCCGAAAGTACTTGTGCCCATGGGAGTTGATTGACCAACGGTGTGGCATTGCACCGAAGTGCATGATAGATTTACTTGACACGGCATTCCACTATTCGTACTTGTTTACTTGTTACTTGTTTCCTTGAAAATTACATGAATTACTTGACTTGCGTGAAAATGGCCAATTACATGAAATTATTTACTTGTTCAAAGTCATTACTTGGAAATTCATCTTGATATCATATTATCTCAATTACTTGGAAATTCTATTCATGTTTATACACTTCCCGATACAAGATAGAAAATTGTTTAAATTGTTAATACTTAAAGATTGCCTGGTTCATAGAGATATAAAATCCTACTGAGCTTTTTAGCTCACCCTACGTTTTGGTTAATTATTGCAGGAAATGAAAATGAACAAGGGAATGGACAAGAGTGAGAGAGTGATTTTCTTTTTTACCAAGGTTTATGTAGATCATTAGTGTTTTTACAAGAATGATGTACTTTGGGATTGAAAGTTGTAATATGCCTTTATGACTTATGAATTAGTGATGTAAACTTCATTTTGATGGAATAAAAGTATTATTTTCCCATTCATTTCTGACTTTAGAAATAAAATTGTACATGCTCTGATCGACACGATTGTTTATGACTCGTTGCGCCCTCGATATTCCGCGTCGGGGCGTGACAGTCTTTATGGTATCAGAGCCTAGGTTACATAAAATCCTAGGTTTCACAATTATATGTTCATTCTTAAAACATAGTTTTCCCTCAAACATAGGTTCTAGATCAATATCTAGAAATTTGAAAGATCTTGAACTTTCCCGGTAAGATTTGGGTAGAAACACGGGTTAAGTTTTAAGAAAAAGGGAATTATCAGGAAATAAATACCAAAACAAAAATAATAAACCTTGAAATTATAGTTTCAGGCTAATTCTCGCAAATGGCTGTCGAGAGAGCTCAATGGTGCGAGAGGCAACGCACTGTTCAAGGCTTAACCCAAGCCCTCCAACAGGTTGCTCAGGGAGGAGCAAACCGAGGAGCCGGAGATTTGCATAGGAATTTCTGAAGCATTAACCCTCCCAAGTTCGCTGGATCTACGGATCCGGATGTAGCCGAGCACTGTATTAAGGAGATCGAGAGGATATTTTGAGTCATGCAATGCGCTGACGAGGAGAAGGTCTAACTCGCTACTTTCCAACTGGAAAGGGATGCACGTGCCTGGTGGGAATCGGTCGAAGCTACTTTACCGCACGACCAAGTATTATGGGAAGAGTTCGTGGAGCACTTCAATAGTAAATACTTCTCTGATCGAGTACAAGAAAGGAAGGCCGCTGAGTTTGCCGCTTTGAAGCAAAGGGGTTTATCGGTGGCGTAATATGAAGCATAATTTTTGAGGTTATCTCGGTACGCTCTACATCTCATGGGAACCGACAAGATGAAGGCACGGAGATTTCTTAATGGCCTTAAGCCTCAATATATTACTCAACTGGCCCCGATGGATATCCAAATTTATTCTGATGCGGTACGGAGAGCACAACTCCTAGAAGATGCAACGGAGTTATCGGATCGCATCTGAGGAAGAGAAGCCAAGAGAGAGCAAGTTATTGGGTCCAGAAGTTTCAAACCTTCCTTCGGGAAGAAAAGGCCCAATGACGGGCGTAACTTCATCAAGGACGGGCGTAATTTCAACAAAGGTGGACGTAATTTTCAAGGAGACAAGAAGCCGAGGACATTCGACAAGCAAATCATTCCTATATCGGCAACATCAAAGGAATTATGCAAATACTGCGAGAAGCCCGGACACAAAGCCGAGGAATGTTGGAGAAAACTCGGTGCATGTCTTTGATGCGGGAGTCGGGAGCATAGGATCCCGAATTGCCCTCTTCTCAACGAGCAAGCTCCATCACCGGCCAAGCTTCCTATTATTGCCAAGAAGCCAGGAAGACTTCAAGACCTTATGGGTACAGAACCTACCGAGGAAGGAGGCATCGTGGAAGGTACTCTTTTCATATACGCCAAGCCTGCCTCTGTCTTATTTGACACCGGAGCTACGCATTCAATTATATCTTGAAGATTTGCTGGTCTTTTACCTATGAAGCCTGTTCCGTTAGATTCTACACTCACTATCACTACCCCTATTAGAACGGGAACATAGATTAAACACTTCTATCCTGGTAGTGAAATTCTAATTAGTGGTTATAACTTACTCGCTGATTTGGTATGCATGGAGATGGACGGATATGATGTTATTTTGGGTGCCGACTGGCTATCTACACATGGAGCTAGTGTCAATTGCAAGTTGGGTACGGTAACTTTTATGGGTTACCCCGACCTTCTATTTTCTAGCATCAAGCATTCTAGACACATATATCTCATTTCGGCCCTCAAAGCCGAGAAATTATTAAGGAAGGGTTGTGTCGGTTTCTTAGTTTCTATCACTATGACCGAGCACACAGAACCCGTTCTAAAGGACATTCCTATCGTTCGGGATTATTCTGATGTATTTCCAGACGAGTTGCATGGTATTCCTCCCGAGAGAGAAGTGGTTTTCTCTATTGATTTAATTCCGAGAGTGGCACCAGTTTCTAAAGCTCCATATCGGATGTCTGCCGTGGAAATGAAAGAATTAAAGGATCAATTATTAGAATTACTGGAGAAGGGGTTTATCCGACCAAGTACTTCACCTTGGGGAGCCCCGGTCCTCTTTGTTAAAAAGAAAGATGGTTCAATGAGACTATGTGTTGATTATCGGCAATTGAATCAACTCACCATCAAGAATAAAAATCCATTGCCAAGGATTGATGAATTATTCGACCAGATTTCTGGAGCTCGATATTTTTCAAAGATCGATCTTCGATCTGGTTATCATCAATTAAAAATCAAGGAAAGTGATATTCACAAGACTGCATTCCGGAGTAGGTATGGACATTACGAGTTCACCGCTATGCCTTTTGGCTTAACAAATGCGCCTGCTGCATTCATGCAATTAATGAACAGCGTATTCAGGCCATACCTCGATCAATTTGTGGTTATCTTCATTGATGACATTTTGATCTACTCCAAGTCTAAGGAAGAACATGAGGAACATCTTAAGAAGGCCCTTCAATTATTAAGAGATCACAAGCTTTATGTCAAATTAAGCAAGTGTGATTTCTGGTTGGAGGAAGTTTCTTTTCTCGGTCACATAATTTCCCGGAACGGTATCGCCATCGATCCTTCAAAGGTCGAGGCCGTAAAGAACTGGAAAGTCCTACTAGTGTGACGGAAATCCGAAACTTCTTGGGATTGGCTCGATATTATCAAAGATTTATCGAAGATTTCTCAAAGATCGCAGTATCTTTAACAAGATTGACAAGGAAGGAGAATCCTTTTATATGGTCTGAGGAATGCGAGAAAAGTCTTCAAACTTTAAAGATTATCTGACGACTGCTCCTATTCTCACATTACCTACGGAAGGAGGAGGATGCGAAGTGTATCTGATGCATCTGGAATTCGCTAGGTTGCGTATTAATGCAACACGGCAAGGTCATAGGTTATTCTTCATGGCAATTGAAGAAACACGAGAAAAATTATCCCGTACATGACCTAGAGCTGGCAGTTGTGGTCTTTGCTTTAAAGATATGGCGACATTATCTCTATGGCGAAGCCTTTACGGTGTATTCTGATCACAAGAGTCTCAAATATTTATTCTCTCAAAGGGAGCTCAATATGAGACAAAGACGGTGGTTGGAGTATTTAAAGGATTTCGACTTCTCTATACAATATCACCCAGGAAAAGGTAATGCCGTAGCTGATGCACTTAGCCGAAAACCAATGGCCTTATTATCAAGCATGATGGTTAAAGAATGACATCTACTTGAAGAAATGGCCAACTTAAACCTCAATATGGAGAAGGAAGGTGGAGTCTTTATTACAAATATTCGACTCCAACCCGAGTTACTCTCGGAAATCAAGGAACGGCAAGTTGATGATCCGTTGATCGTGGAAATTAAAGATAAATTAGATCAACGACCGATTTTCTTCTGGCTAATGATGGAAGGCTATTATTCAAAGGAAGAACTTGTATACCCGATTGTTCTACTATGAAGGGTAAAATCCTAGAGGAAGGACATCGGTCAAGGTACACTATTCACCCCAGTGCTACAAAAATGTACCAAGACCTCAAGAGAACATTCTGGTGGCCTAATATGAAGAGAGAGGTAGCCGAGTACGTAAGCCAATGTTTGGTTTGTCAACAAGTCAAGGCCGAACACCTCAAACCGGATGGCAAGCTCAAGCCTCTCGAAATACCGGAATGAAATGAGATAGTATCGGTATGGACTTCATTGTTGGATTACCGAAGACCCGAAGTGGTTTTGATGCTATATGGGTAATTGTGGATCGGCTAACAAGTCCGCTCACTTTTTACCTATCAAGACTAGATAGACCGTGGATGTTCTAGCCGCTTTATATATCAAGGAGATCGTAAGGCTGCATGGTATTTCAAGCTCTATTATTTCAGACCGAGATTCGAGATTCACCTCTCATTTCTGAAAGGGTTTACAATCGTCTATGGGTACTAGACTAAGGTTTAGTACGGCTTTTCACCCTCAGACGGATGGACAAACCGAGAGGACGAATCAAATTATTGAAGATATGTTGAGAGCCTGCATGATTGACTTCGGTGGAAGTTGGCATGAACACTTACCGCTGACTGAGTTCGCTTATAACAATAGCTATCAGTCGAGTATTCAAATGGCACCATTTGAAGCATTATATGGCCGAAGTTGCAGATCGCCTCTATGCTGGAGTGAGGTTGGTGACAAAGGATTGATTGGTCCCGACATTGTACAAGACACAACTGACAAAATTCAGTTGATACAAGAAAGGCTAAAGGTCGCTCAATCAAGGCAAAAGACCTATGCCGACAATCGGAGGAGAGACATTGAATTCCAAGTGGGGGAGCATGTCTTCTTAAAGATCTCACCCACCTGTGGAATTAGAAGATTCGGCATCAAAGGAAAGCTAAGTCCGAGATTTATCGGCCCTTTCGAGATTTTGGAGAGAATCGACGAGGTAGCATACAAGCTGGCCTTACCTCCTCAACTGACCGGTGTACACGACGTATTCCATGTATCAATGCTAAGGAAATACCTCTATGATCCTTCACATGTGATGCAATTTGAAGAATTGAAACTCCAAAAGGACTTATGAAGAAAGACCTATCAAGATACTGGATCGAAATTACACCAACTGAGAAATCGGGCCATACCGATGGTGAAGGTCCAATGGAGCAAGCGTGGATTCGAGGAAGCAACTTGGAATTGGAAGAATCCATCAAGAAGAAATACTCGGATTTAATCTCAGGTTAGAAATTCGACCTTTCTACTCGAATCTTTGACTTTTAGTTATATAATGTGAATTTGGAGGATCAAATTCTTTTAAGTGGGGGAGGATGTAGAAAGCCGATAATTAAAAATGAGAAATAAAATTTTTAATTTCATTATGTAATTAAAATTTTCATGAAATAATTAAATTACATTTTTACTATATGAAATAAACTAGTTTATTGACTTTACTTGAATTAACTAGAAGTAAATAGAGATTAAGTGCTTTAAACCTTAGATAAATCATAGAAATCCTAATAAAAATCCATGTAATGGATTAGGATTATAATTGGCCCATTGGATAATCCATAATGGGCTGAATTAATGGTTAAAGGATTCAATAAAGGTTAAAATAACCTTAAATTTGTAACATGTGTTTAATATGATATTTAAGGGATTAAAATAACCTCATTTCTAGAAACTTGACTCAAGAATCAACCCTTACCTAACAGCCCACCTTAGACCAGCCGTTTTTACATTATTTTCACACCTAAGATGGGCTAGATTAAGAAGAGAAATTGTATTTTTCTTCTAATTCGGACTTAATGGGTTTGGTGGAATTAGGTGAGGAATCTTGACAAATTTGGCCAAGTTTTGGCTATAAATAGAACCCCATTCGACCCTCAAATCATCCCTGGAGGTTAAGGTTATGATGCTGCGAAGATTGATGGAGATTTGAAAGAAGATTTGGAAGATCAAAGGGTTTTCTTATATTTGGGGATATTTCTTTAGATCCGTCTAAAGGTAGGTGTTTCTTAGGCTAAGCTCTAATTAAAGCATGTCATCTTATTCATTTTTCTGTCCTCTTTCCATTGATAGCTCATTTATTAAATTCCGTTATGAAATGAGCAAGTTATGGTCATTTTATTGGAGAGGTATTCTCATTTTTTCATCAGCTCCAGAACGTGCTATACCTCAATAGCGCGTTATGAACGCGCTGGCCCGACATAGCGCGTTCATACAGTGTATTTTCTCACCCTCTAGGGTCAAATATATTAAAAAAAAGGGGAAAAATTCCAGAATGCGCTACCCAAGGGTAGCGCGATCTTCAAAGTCGCGCTAGCTTATGCTAGCGCGTTCACAAAATTATTTTAATTAAAAAAAATTATTTCTTCATATCGCGCTAGCACTGGCTAGTGCGTTCTTCAGGTCGCGCTGGCCAAGGACAGCGCATTAAAAGAAAAAAATAATAATTTTCTTCTAAATTATTTTGGGTATAAAACTATATATATATCTATTATGAACACGAAAACCGCACCGCGACTTGACTCGGCACGGCACAAATAAATAAATAAATAAATAAACATTACTAGTTTTGTATCCACACACAACTCGAGCCCACATCCTATGCCCCTTGGGTCCTGACCCAAGGGTGAGCTCTCCAACATATAAAGCTAAGGAAGTTTTTGTAACTTCCAATGTGGGACTAAAATAACAAGGGACTAAACCGCAAACCTCTCGGAGAATCACAAGGGACTGAGGGGGAGTGCACGTGGTGCACGAGGGATGAAAATGAAATTGCAAAGGTGCTGTTGAGAGCACAACTGTAGCACGTGTGTGCGTAATAAGGAGGGGCACACGTGGGTGCCAAGTGGAGGGGCACACGCGAGTGCCGAAAACACACGAGTAACCAAAGAAAGTAAAAAGTTATCCCACCGTGATCGCCAAGATGTGAACGACGTCACGCGGAGAGGAGCAGCCTGAAAGGGTGTTGTTACGTTGGTGGGGATAATGACACACACGCTTGATGAGATGACGGGAAAGACACAGAAGAAGAGAGAATTGGACCGCAGTGGGATATTACTCTCCACGGGTTTTAACGGAATTGAAATGGGGATGGGAGGTGCTAAAATTAAAATGTAAAAATTAAATGACCATGGCGGGAAGTGACTCGTCGCGAGCCTCGGGGGGATGGGAATGGTGCAGAATTTAAATTGCTGCATTGAAATTACGGAAATTAAACGAACCGTCGGGGGAAATGACTCTCCGCGCAGGTTTACGCAGGAATGCGGCCGCGGGAAATGACTCTCCGTGCGGGTTTATGCAGGAATGAAAGAACAGGCATAAATAAAAGAACAATAAGGGAACTGTCGCGGGAAATGACTCTCCGCCCAGATTAGAACAATACAGAACCACCGCGGGAAATGACTCTCCGCGCGGGTTTTAACAGAAATGACAGAAATGAATAGAAATTGTAGAAATAAACATAATGGAGAACCGCTGCGGGAAGTGACTCTCCACGGGTTTTAATGGGGGATGGGAATAAAAGAAATGGAAGACCGCGTGCGTGGGGTTGGTGTGATCGCGAGGGGCTGAGGGCCCCGAAAATGAGAAGGGTGATCGCGTTTACCTCAAAAATGGGACATGGTGTGGATTCTTTCTTTCTCTTCTTTCGGCCGACCGAAGAAGAGGACCTTCTAGTTGGTTACCCTTGCAAGAAAAGAAACAAATACCAAATGGATCAGAATAAAAGGCGTAGTAATCAGTCCCTTGCGAAAAAATGGTGAAAGCATGAACAAACACACACCTAGTTGGTGTTGTTTTAAACCCCTCTCGAATGCGAAAGGGTAAGAAAATGAGATGATGAATGAAATCACTTGCAGAAATGCACGGAACAGTGCCATCTCAAAGAGAGAAGCGTGATGCGAGTAGAAACGACAAATGATGCATGCGACTAAAATGGAAAGAACAAGGGTGAAGAATGGAGGGTAAGGAAGAGCGTCTGGTATGCCGATGGTCGGATTCAGCGGTGCTTCTATAGCGTGAGGATGACGTGGAAGCGTGACAGATGAAGCAACCTTTCTCTCACGAGCACCCGGGCACCCGGAAGCCGGCAGAACCTCCCCTGAAGAAGCCTCGGACCTGAAAGCGGATCTGGCAGAGTCTCCCCCTCCTCAGTCGGATCTTAAGCTCTCTGGTTTCAAGGGAGGGGGTCCTCTATTTATTGGAAAAATTTTGAATGACGTGTCTTGGGTCTGGGACGCGTTCATGTGGACGCGTCCCGATTTCCAGACGCCTCAATTAATTTAAAAACACTTTCGTATATATTTATATTATATTTAAATGAAAGGACGCGTCTCAGAGGTCGCGTTAAATTGACGCGTCCCAGATCCAAGACGCGTCAAATTTTTTGCACCAAAACGGCACCGAAAGCCGTCGACAATGGAGAAAGTGATTGATTTCGACGCCTACCCGTGACTTTTGAAGGACACGTCTGGTCAGCAAGACGTCTTTGTATTTGGATTTATTTGAAACTTCAAACTGAGCGGTGGGAGCGGCGCCGCCCGCGTGCTGCACGAGGGCAGAAAGAAGGCGTCTGGGTCCTCCGCCATGTTTAAAATGCTTTCCAGAGAAAATCAAAAAAATGTGAAAAAATCCAGAAAAATAGGAAATCATTCAAATAACTCGAAATGTAAAAGCCGCTTTGTGGCATCATAGTATAATATGAGATTTACTCATGGTAATGTCAAAAACGACGTGTCTACACACACGAGGATGTGGTAACATTCAACTGTAGGAATACATGGGATGTAATTCACTGTCAAACCCATGCGAAAAGCCAAAAGAAAATATCCTACAGACATTTTAGTAAACGGAAAAGGGACCTTTGCACGACTGGACCAAGGGCGAGATCCATCATCCCATGAGCGTTTGCTAGATGGGTATAGGTAGGAAACATTTGAAATCTGGGGGACGGGTGGCGAAGCCCACACAACTCCTGGAGGGGAATGAGTGGACGCACGACCGCCATTATGACAGATGCATCTTGTGCAAACCGAGCCTCACACGACTCTCAGTTATTGCAAGAATGATACGTATCGAAGTAACACGTATTACATTAAATAGAACAGATCTATTGAAGACGTTGGGGAGGGAACGATCTTGCTGTCGCCTGCAGAGGCGTGGCCAGTGGCCATTTTGAATCATAAAATCTAGCACACGAAGTTGTGTTTACCCGATTGATCATAGGATTGTGGGTGCTTGTATATCCTAGATGAGGCCTCCTCACAATCGGGATATCCTTCTCTCATACTAGCATTAGACGTGCGATTGATGAAAATGAAACAAATAAAATTGGTGGTGGGAAGAACCAGCATACAGACTTAGGATAATCCCCGATAGAACACAAACAATAGCACTGAGCAAAGCAGGGGTACGCTATCCCCCATGGGTCTGATAGAGTTCTTTTATTTCTGAAAACAATGACAATATAAGGGGGAGTTCCCCTACTACATGATACGAGAACAAAAGAGAAACAACCAGAACAGAAGACTACACACAGAGGAGAAAAGAGAAAATCAAAAAGGGGAAGCTATTGGTCCTCTGGGGACTTTATTACAGTAGGAACCAGCCTACAGGTGGATCTCAGGACTGGAAGGGACTCTCCTTCACACAACACCAGAAGGGAGTAGTAGAGAACAACTAGGAACGGCTGGCCTCTCTCTTTTCTCCTCTCTATCTGTCTCTCTTTTTTTTCTTCTTGGGTGCTCTGTGTTTTCTTCTCCTCTTTCTCTTTGTCTGCGGCGCTCGAAGGTAAGGGTTTCTTTTATAGGCGAAATAGGGTATCGAGCGGGGGATGGGACAGGTGTCCCAGTGCCGGTTCACCACCTCGCACTTCGTAGAGGGCATGCGCCGATTCAGCAAGTAGGAAAGGGTGGCGCGGATTTGTATTGTTGAGAGGGGAGCCGACTCATCCGCTGCCAGCGCCGATTCAATGGTGATGGAGGTGGCGCCGATTCAATGGCGCAAGGGAAGTGGCGCCGATTCAATGGCGATGGAGGTGGCGCCGATTCAATGCACCGATTCACCTTGGCCATAAGGGCATTTTGTAATTTTATCTTGTTACCCCGGAATTGACCCCGATGGAAGTCCGACGTCTGTTGCAGCTTCGGGTTTGATGCGGTAGCTTCGGAATGTAGATTTTAACACTTTCGAACCTCAATTTATAATTCAGAGTGGTTTCTGACACGTGCCGAATTTGTGTTAGATTACTCGGGTTTTATTCTGATTTGGCCTTCGACATTGTGATTTGTGCTACCAGACCCGCTCTGTGCATATACGAGGCATCTTCATTGAGTGGGTTATCACTCGGAGTACCTTCACCCTGACTGGGCAACTTTTTAGCCTCTTACGGACCTTTTCGATAAGATGTGTACCTTAGTCGGGTCACTTGGGTTTTCTGCTGACATTACCTTCGGCACCCTGCTCTGAGGGACCAAGGACGTTCCTTCACCTCGGGAGGGTTCCTTATCAGGTGGCGGACCCCCATGTATATTTTAATCCTCGTTGGATGAGGTATGGGGTTTGTTCGGCGCGACCGAGTCGATGTTGGTTTGTTGATTTCGGCAGGCCGTACGGCATTGCCGGTTTGTTGTAGACTCTTTCGGACATCCCGAGATGATAAGTTTGTGAAGTCCCTGATGCTCTTGTCAGGTGACCTAATGCTTCAGTAGTCCGAGAGGACCCTTCTTTGACTTTCTTTAACTTATTCACGCCTAGCTAGAAATTCCCAACTCTTATAGCGTGCTTACCGTATAGCGATATTTTAGACATCAACAGGCCAGTAAGGCATTGCACATCCCTTACCCGTGCCGGTCGTTTCATTTCCAGCACAACTCAGATTTGGTCAGGATTTGCCTCTATTCCTCTATGGGTGACGAGGAACCCGAGTAATTTTCCTGACTTGACTCCAAACGTGCACTTGTTCGGGTTGAGCTTCATGTTGTATCTTCGAAGCATGGCGAATGTCTCTGCTAGGTCTGCGAGGTGCTCGGCCGCCTTGAGGGTTTTGACAAGCATGTCGTCTATGTAAACCTCCATATTGCGGCCGATCTGTGCCTCGAACATGTGATTGACTAAGCACTGGTATGTAGCCCCCGCATTTTTTAGCCTGAAGGGCATCCGAGTGTAGCAGTACAGTCTGTGGTCAGTGACGAAGGCTGTCTTATCTTGGTCGGGCCCGTGCATGCTGATCTGGTGGTACCCCGAATAGGCATCCAGGAAACTCAGCATTTCGTGTCCGACCGTGGCATCGACTAGCTAGTTGATTCGAGCATGTGGAAGCTATCCTTAGGCATGGCCTTGTTGAGATTGGTATAGTCCATGCACACTCGACACTTCCCATTGCTCTTAGGGACCAGGACCACATTGGCAACCCACTCGGGATACTAGGTGGGTCGTAGCAATCCTGAGTGTAATTTCTCGTTCACTTGCTCTCTGATAATGGCTTGTCGCTCGGGGTTGCAGCGCCTCCTGCGTTACTGTACCGGGCAGAAGCTTGGGTCCAACTTTAGCTGGTGAGTTATAATCTCCGGGGAATTCTGGGGAGCTCGTCCTCAGACCCGGCGAATATGTCCTGGTTGGCTACCAGAAACTTTGTGTAAGCCTCCTTATCCTGCTCGAACAGCATGCCCCGATTCGGAGTGTCCTATTTGGATCTTCCCCCACCTGGATGAGATAGAGGTCCTCGGCCGGGGTACTCGTGCTCGGGCCCGAATCTTCTATCCTGGTCCTCTTTTTGGGTGGGGCTTCCTCGGCGTGTCTATCGCGTGTGGAGATCAAGTAGCACCTCCTTGATTCCCTCTGGTCTCCCCTGACCTCCCCTACCCCACGAGGGGTGGGGAACTTCAACTTTTGGTGATAGGATGAGGGGACACCTCGTAGGGTGCCGAGGATACCTCGTCCTACTATCGCATTGTACCCAGTCGTCCTGCGTACAACTATGAAGTCCACTAGGAATATCACATCTTGGGGTGTGGTTCTGAATGTGATCAGTAGGGAGATTAGCCCCACCGGGAGGATAGTTGTGCCAGAGAAGCCATACAAGGCTATGTGCAATGGCATTATCCATGACAAGTCCGCTCCCATAAGGCGAGGCAATCGTAAGAAATCACGTCGGGACCGCTTCCATTATCCACTAAAATCCGTCGCACGGTACATTGGTTGACGATCGCCGAGACCACCAGAGCATCGGAATGAGAAGTGGTTACACCTTCGAGGTCTTCGTCTGAAAAGATGATTGGCACTTTAATATGTTCCCAAGCGGTGGTTCCACGGCGGTCACCCTACTCTACGGTGTTGATTACTGATGTGTACTGGGGGCGTCTTCTGGAACTATCTCCGCCCGAAGCCGGTCCTCTGAAAATCCCCATGATTTCTTTCCCATTGGGTCGGTTGTTGATGGGCGGAGGAGTCCGCTTGAGCTGTCGCTTTTCTGCAGCCTTGGTGATGAACTTAGCAAGGAGTCCTCGCCAGATGAGGTCCTCGATGGCATCCTTAAGCTGGATGCAGTCGGTCATGTCGTACCCGTGGTCGCGGTGGAAGCAAAATATTTCCTCTTGCTCTGGGTCCGAGGATCAGACTTCATTTGGGAGGCCACTAGAGGAAGGGCTCCTCACGGATTTCCTTGAGGATTTGCTAGGGTGGGGCTATGAGGGGCGTGTAATGCCGGTACTGGCCCCTCTCTCTGGCCTCGAGGTGGTCGTGGAGTTCCTGGTCTCGATGCTCCCACTTGTTCCGTCTCTCCCGTGGGGAGTCGGCGGATCTTTTTTGGTCGGGCTGACTAGTCCCAACTGCGCGACCAAGGGCCGCAGAGTTTTCCTCGCATCGGGCATGCTTCTGGGCCTGAGCGAGAAGATCCGTAAGGGTTGTGGGGGCTTCAACTCTGAGCGACCGTCGGAGGATGGAGTCCTGGGTCCCCTGCGTCAGGGCGGTGGCGGCGATGCTGACGTCTAGGTGGAATATACGGAGCGCATCCACTCGAAAGCGGGACACGTAATCCTAGAGGGTCTCCTCTCGTTCTTGCCTGATGGCGAGCAGGCTCACTACGGTCTTGGCTTCCTTTCGGTAATAAAGTTCTCCTTAAACAGCTTCCTTAGCTATTGGAAGGAGGCGATAGTCCCAACCGGCAGGGGCTCGAACGTTGTCCGAGCATTTTCCAGGAGCGTAGTGATGAAGGCCAAGCATTTGACAGCATCCGAGGCCCGGTGGAATACCAGGTTAGATTTGAAGCTGTGCATGTGATCAACCGGGTCGGTGGTGTCGTTATAAGGAGTGAAGGACATTAGTTGGAATTTCGGTGGGATGGGGGCCTCCATGATCTCCCCGAGAAGGGAGCATGGAAGTCCGCATCGTCGTCGATAAGATCACAGTTCTTGGCGGCGTGCAGGATGTCGTCTAGGTACCGGACCTTGTCTTTGATTCCCCGCTCCACTTCTTCGCAGCAACGCAGCCGCTGGGCCATTTCTAGGTTGGAGTGGAGCGGGTTGTGCGCCCTTGGTGCGGGCGAGCTGTGCGGGCGCCGGGCTTGTGCGGCAGAGGCATGGGAGGTCTCCCGCACCCGATGAGAGTCTGCTATAGTTGGAGCCCCCCCATTCTAGGGTTGCTCCGTCAGGGCATGCTCCTGCCTTGTTGGCATGTTGAGGAGGCCCCAACAAAGGTCCGTTAAGACCTGAAGCTGATGGCGCATCTCGGCGAGTTCGTCAGCGGCGACCTCCCGGCGTGGTCGAGTGGAGGACGTTGCCTCCTGTGATCCTCGGCGAGAACTGGGGCCCTGGTGGGATCCTCGGCCGTGGTTTCTGGTGTTGCGATATGTAATGCCCCGATTTTTTTGGATCATTGTTCGGATCAGGATCCATGGGTTTTGGATCGCTTTCGTGGGTCTCAGATTGAGTTTTGCGATTCACGCGTGTTTTCATCTGTCGGACCTTTGGAACCCTGTGTAAGGCGAACCATTACGTTCTCTGACTCTGGGATGTTACCACTGCGTTGTGCATTTCCCGAGGATGGCGGAGAGAATTTTCGTAATTTTTGATATTTTTTAGAATTTCTGGATTTTCTATATGTTTAACCCCCCCTTCTCTCTCCTCTCATTTCTCAATTTCTCCCTCTCTCTTCTCTCACGCTCTCTCTTCTCACCCTCTCTTCTTCGACGGCCGACGGAGTGAGGCGGGGGTAAGGCGGGGAGATGCAGGCGAGGAGGACAACGAGGATGGGTCGAGGATCGAGTGACGGAGGCGCAGTGAAGCTCGGCAATGAGTTTGGGGTGCCGCGGCGTTCGTGCGACGTTTTCTTCATGGATCGGCATCCTTGGTGCGCGGAATCTTCGGTGGAGGTAGGGGGATGGATCCTTTACCCCAGTACTTCCTTTTCCGCGCGTTTGGTAGGCCGTGGTGCGCCGAGCGGGCTTATTTTTGCGTTTTGGGGAAAATATGTGATTTTGGGGTGTGAGCCGGTTTTTGCGATTCGATGAGGTTTTTGGGGTTTAAAGGGGTCCTCTCGGTGCTAGAGAGGTTGGGGAATGATTTCCCCTTGTTTTCCCCGTCACCTGGGGGTGATTGGGGCATGGAATAGATTTTTCTCACGATTTCACCATTTTCGGGCGTGGACTGAGAATGCGAGCATCAAGGTGGTCGCATTCTTCAAGAAGGCACCGTATCGCGACATCACGTTCATCGAGGGAGATGAACAGTAGGGCGGTTAGGGTCGCGCCTCGTTGACTAGGCTCGACCAGGTCGCGCTCGCCATGTCGATCGTGTTCATCGGGTAACGCGCCCGGTGTATCAGTCACGTCTAAGGGTTAACACGCTCCGTTGACCAGGTGCGTCAACGATTAACACTGTGTCGCACCTGGGGTTTTCACCGCGTTAATAGTGGATCACGGTAGTTGTTCCCGCCGCGTTCGTTGAGAACGCGCTCGAGTGTTGCGCCGTGTTCATTAACGCACCCTGAGTGGTGTGCGCGTTAATGAAGGGGAACTGTTTTGTGGGCCAGAGCGTGATGCGGGATGGGATGCAACTCGATACCAATTGAATGCGATCCTGAGACTCTAGACAAATTCGTGACTCGTCCCTAGCGAGGGAAACATGCGGATGTGCGCGGTTGAGAAACCAGCAAGGAGTCAAGGGTAATTGGCTCTTCCGTACTCGGATTGAGTCACGGGACGGGTCACACACTCACTCTCGCAGTGGTGATTAAATTAATGTGAACATGCTAATTATTCTAACACTCAAGCAGCGGCATAAAAGGAACATATACGAACTAAGCAAATGTGACAAAAGGGAGGCGAATGTACCTCCACGCTCCGGGCGTGGGGAAGACGACGCCGATCAAGACTCATACACCCGGTACAGTAATTAAACAATAGTTACAGCAGTGAATTTTATACCCACTCCACGCAGGGAGGTAAAGGGCTATAGTGGGACCCGGGAGTAGCGAACTCGGGTTGATGGGCAGCAAGCCGGAAGGGCATTCGGGCTGGAGATGGGTTGCTGGTCTGGTTCGGTTCTGCTGGGCCCATGGGACAGCAGGCGGGTCCGACTGCTGGGACGGAGGCTGGCTGGGACGCTGCTGGGGGGTTACTGGTCAATCCCCTGGAGCGGCAGTCGCTGGTTCGGAGCCGAGGATTTATGGGAGAATTAACCTTGGACTGCTCTTGCTGGCCTGTTCACGGAACAGATTTACGCGCCTCCACGAAAACGATCGCCACGCTCAGATCCGGTGTCGGATCGAGGCGAGATCAACGCCATTGGAAAGTAGACTCAAAGATATACAACATACATGATTTTTACATCCATCCAACAGTCTGATTTAAAATAAAAAACTCTGTGCTCCACAAACTTTTCTGGCTCAGAATCCAGATCACACAGGACAGAATGAGATATGTCTAAAAACGAATTTTGACCAAAAAGGAAAAAAATGGATCTAGACTCTAGGAATTTTATGGGTGGAAGAGGGGGATGTTAGAATGACACACAAATATTTTGGAATTTTTCTAACGTGGTTTAGGGGGTGGGAAAAATAAAAGAACATGGTACTATCCTGCAAATCTGTAAACTGGTAGATTGCTAGGGGTGGAAAGATTTGACTAGGAAGGGAGGCAAACGGGATCTGATCTGGGTGAAAATTTAACTGGTGGAAGGGGATGACGGGGGAAACAAACTCTCAAAATTTGAGGTCAATCAGACAGCTGGATTGGGAGAACCAACCTGATCTTTAAGCTTCTATCCTGGATCTCGAAATCCTGGACAACAGGTTGAAGATTCGATTGTGGCGGCTCGACGGCGGCACGAACAGAGGCAGCGACGGCGGTGGCTAAGCTTCACACCCAGGGGAGGAGATACACCTTGGAATCCACCAAGTTTCAGGGCATCCACCCTAGGAATTCACAGCAATCCAGCTACAAGGGGAGGAGGAGAGATAGGGGCGCCCAAAGGCTCTTGTGCAAAATTACAATTTTCTTCTCATTAATTCTTAAAATATGAAAATACATAGGTTTTATAACTCTAACCAAAAGACCTAATTACCCTCAGATCTAGGGTTAGGGAGGGGCAAATAAGGGAGGGTTAGGGAGGGGCAAATAAGGGATAGGAGAATTTTCTCCCATGTGGTCAAATTAATACAAACATAAAAAACTAAAAAGGGGGATATAATAATCCCACATGGGACAAGAGAAGGGGGCACCCCCCTCTTGGAAGTCAACAAGGGTGGCTTGGGCCACCTTGGACCATGGACCACCCCTATGGGCCCTAGAGAGTCTAGGTGGCCCAATGGGAGAGAGGGTGGGGGTCCTATCGGGCCAACATGGCCCTTTTGCAAAGAAACCCACTAATTCTAAGGACTAACACATTAGCTTATAATTGCCATAGAATTGACTCAATGATATAAATGCAAATAAAAAAGTTAGTGGCCTTACTTTCATGTCTCATCAATTCTCCCCGGGTGGGAGAAACTCGACCCCGTCGAGTAAGGGGGTGCGGCTGCTCATGTGTCGCTCGGGCGGATCTGTATCACTGCTCGGGTGATCCACGTGTCGTCGGGTGTGGGGGCCGTGCTCCCCACCATACCAGGTAGCGCGAGTACGCTCCACTCCTAATAATTGTCACCTGCTCATCCCGTATATGTTCTATATGCTCACGCTGCTGTGGGAATGAGACTAGTGGTGGACACTCCGGGGTGGGGTCACTCTCAAAGGGAGGAGACGGCTCGAAGACTCACTGGGAATCACCGCTGGGTCCCTTAGGTGATTAGATCCGAGACATTTGAAATGTGGAGCTGATCCCATATTCCTCAGGCAAGTCCACAACGTACGCATTAGATCCGACTTGCCTCACACTTGAAAGGGACTGACACTTGCAAGCTTGCATTAGACCGGCTCAACTTGACGTATGCAGACTCACTATGCACTCGACAAATGTATGTAGAGACTCTTGACAAACTGGACAAATAAAGAAAAACACAGACTCACACATGACCCTAGACAAACCTACTGTTAGACCGACCCATACATATGCAATGGTGGCACAGGACATCCGAATGTGTGACTTGCATACACATGATGAAACCAAATGTTGGTGGAATCATGGAATCCTAGACATCCCAAAATGCACCACTCATGCACTGATCGACGACCTTTTGGATTTGGGAGGTTTAGGAGGTTTGGGTGGTTTGGGTGGGCCAGGAGAGCCGAATTCACCTTCTTCATTTTCCCAATGAACGGGCTCCTTGCCACGTGTAGGATGATTGGCCCGTGTGGGAGGGGTGTGATAGGGGACTTTCCTGAAGAGGTGGAATGGAGGTTGTGGGTCAAGAGGCTCACTAGGGAAGGGGTCGAAGAGATCAAAGAATGTGTGACCCCTCGAGATGGGTTCCCTCATTACGCAGTCCCATGTTCGGCCATCGGCCAGATGCAGAGGGTCACCTTTCGGTATGATGATAGATGGGGCAAGGGGCTCACGTGGAAGGCAAGGTAGGCAAGGTTCCCCCCTCGGGACAGTAACACCATAAGATAGGACAGAGTCAAGCTCATCGGGTATGGGAAGGAGCAAAAGGACCTCGAAGATGATATGTCCTATGGTGCACACTGAGGTAATGGACCCTAAAGCAGGGTGCGTGAAGCTATGACCATACGGTTGGTCAGACCCTAAGGCCAACATACACGCCAACTCCCTTTGACAATCTAAACTCCTAACAAAGTCCTTTACATTTTCTATGAAGCAGAAGGACTGGAAAGTGGTGTGAAAGGTGTTAAGGGGTACTACTTGGAGTGCTGGTTCCATGGATGGGTAGTAAGGGATCGGAGCATCTAGAAGTAGCCCCTTCCTTAACTAGTTAGCTAAAGGCTCTCCAATGACAAGTTCGCCCTCGGGAAGCAAGAATGGCTCTAGATGAGGGTCGGAGGGTGAAGGCTGTGGTGAAACATCTCCCTTGGATGGGGAGAGGACGTCCTCTATGATGGGGAGAGGACCTGGGGACTCCGTAGATGGCACCAGGTTCAGACTACCGGCTATGACCTCCTTAGGCTCGGGCAGGAGTTGCGTCCACATCCTATCCCTCCTATCCAAATGGTCCAAAAACATTTGCAAGAGGTCATCTAAGGTGCTGTTTGGACTAGGGGCATCATGGTGGGTTTACTCATATTCAATTGGCCTAGTCTTGGGTCGAGGCTCATCTACGTGTGGGGTTCTTTGCCTCCGACTATGACCCACTTGGTTGGAGGTGTCTGGGTAGGGTCGGTTGGAGGTGACTGGGCCGGGTAGGTAGACCCTTCTAAGCTCGCCCTTCATCTTATGCCATGACTCGACAGGCCATTGCCTCCTAATTTCCCTCATGCGTTCAATGCTCTCCCATTTCCATGCGGCTTCGTGAACAAGCCACTTTTGGGAAAAAATGGCTTGCATGGCATCAGACATAGTGTAACACTCAAAGTATTTGTCCATGGAGGCTTCTCAATGTAGGTAGTCGCTCGGGATGTTGGAGCCATAAAAGTCCGAGGCTTCGGGCCTACGGAAGCGGAGGGGATGGTTGCCAAGCCCTCGGGTATCATGCCACCATTCATATGGCCTGGGCGATTGGGAATCCATGGAATCCATGGGACTCGGGGAGCTATAGGATGGCCATGCAGACACCCGGTGACAAAACAAACTGACTCTCTAATGGACTAGACAATGGACTAGACACGACCCTAAAACAACAATGCAAAGTTGGAATGCAGACTCGACTACAAACCTAGACTCAACAATTATCCAGTACGTGGCGGAGGTTTGATCCAAAGATCGCACTCACGCAAGTGTGCTGCCTTCCCAATAGGTATAACCTATCGTTCCGGGGGCACCTTTTAATATACCGGGTATGGGAATGCAAATGCAAACTTTGGACCGACTACCCTAGACTCTAACCTGCCCTGATACCAATTTGATGCGGGATGGGACGCAACTCGATACCAATTGAATGCGATCCTGAGACTCTAGGCAAATTCGTGACTCATCCATAGCAAGGGAAACGTGCGGATTTGCGCGGTTGAGAAACCGGCAATGAGTCAAGGGTAATTGGCTCTTCCGTGCTCGGATTGAGTCACAGGACGGGTCACGCACTCACTCTCGTAGCGGTGATTAAATTAATATGAACATGCAAATTATTCTAACACTCAAGCAGCGGCATAAAAGGAATATATACGAACTAAGCAAATGTGACAAAAAGGGAGGCGAATGTACCTCCATGCTCCAGGCGTGGGGAAGATGACCCCGGTCAAGACTCGTACTCCCGGTACAATAATTAAACAAAAGTTACAACAGTGAATTTTATGCCCACTCCACGCAGGGAGGTAAAGGGCTATAGTGGGACCCGGGAGAGGTGAACTCGAGTTGACGGGCAGCAAGCCGGAAGGGCTTTCGGGCCAGAGACGGGCTACTGGTCTGGTTTGGTTCTGTTGGGCCCACGGGACAGCAGGCGGGTCCGGCTGCTGGGACGGTGGCGTCCGTGGGTCTCCTTACTACGGAGGCTGGCTGCGACACTGCTGGGGGGTTGCTGGTTGATCCCTGGGAGCGGCGGTCGCTGGTTCGGAGCTGAGGATTTATGGGAGAATTAACCTTGGACTGCTCTTGCTGGCCTGTTCACGAAACAGATTTGCGCGCCTCCACGAAAACGATCACCACGTGCAGATCCGGTGTCGGATCGAGGTGAGATCAGTGCCGTTGGAAAGTAGACTCAAAGATATACACTATACATGATTTTTACATCCATCCGACGGTCTGATTTAAAATACAAAACTATGTGCTCCACAAACTTTTCTGGCTCGGAATCCAGATCACACAAGACAGAATGAGATCTGCCTGAAAACAAATTTTGACCCAGAAGGAAAATGGTGGATATAGACTCTGGGAATTTTATGGTGGAAGAGGGGGATGTGAGGATAACACACAAATATTTTGAGATTTTTCTGACATGGTTTAGGGGGTGGAAAAAAATAAAAGAACAGGGTACTATCCCGCAGATCTGCAAACTGACAGATAGCTAGGGGTGGAAAGATTTGACTGGGAAGGGGGCAAACAGGCTCTGATCTGGGTGAAAATTTAACTGGAGGAAGGGGACGCGGGGGAAACAAACCCTCAAAATGTGAGGTCAATCAGACGGCTGGATTGGGAGAACCAACATGATCATTAAGCTTCTGTCTGGATCTCAAAATCCTGGACAGCAGGTTGAAGATTCGATTGTGGTGGCTCGACGGCGACACGAACGGAGGCGGCGGCGGCGGCTGAGCTTCACACCCAGGGGGGAGATAGATCTTGGAATCCACCAAGTTTTAGGGCATCCACCCTAGGAATTCACAGCAATCCAGCTGCAAGGGGAGGAGGAGCGATAGGGGCGCCAAAAGGCTATTGTGCAAAATTACAATTTTATTCTCATTAATTCTTAAAATATGGAAATACATGGGTTTTATAACTCTAACCAAAAGACCTAATTACCCTTAGATCTAGGGTTCGGGAGGGGCAAATAAGGGATAGGAGAATTTTCTCCCATGTGGTCAACTTAATACAAACATAAAAACCTAAAAAGGGGGGAATGGGGGATATAATAATCCCACATGGGACAAGAGAAGGGGGCGCCCCCCTCTTGGAAGTCAACAAGGGTGGTTTGGTCCACCTGGGACCATGGACCACCCCTGTGGGCCCTAGAGATTCTAGGTGGCCCAATGGGAGAGAGGTTGGGGGTCCCGCCGGGCCAACATGGCCCTTTTGCAAAGAAACCCACTAATTCCTAAGGACGAACACATTGTCTTATAATTGCCATACAATTGACTCAAGGATATAAATGTAAATAAAAAAGTTAGTAGTCTTGCTTTCATGTCCCATTAGAGCGGGGGAGAGCTGCCGGGCGTGCTTCCCTTGGCCCGTGAGTGTCCCAGACACCTCGGGGGTACTGTGACCATATTTTTGGGTGTCCGGAGGTATCATATTTTCTCGATTAGCATGCCCGTAGGTTTGGTGGGTCTGGGTGACCCCACGTGTTCCGGGCTTTCGTGTTCTCACTAGATTGAGTTGTCGTGAGTTGGCATGAGTGCGGAGGGCTGCTCCCGCACGTCATTGGCTTTCCGAGAAGTATTTTCCTTGTGGGCCATGTGGATGGCCTTGGACTGTGGGTCTAGTGAACCAGCCTGGGGCTGGGAGTTTCCCGTGTGTCCCTTGGATGGGGGATCAACTCGGCGGCTCATGAGCTACCTCGGTAATCATGTTACAGTAGTTTCAGATCTAGGGATTAGGCCAGATGGACGGCGTGGTGCTGTCGCGTACGATGGTCTTGACCCGAGTCTTGCGACTCAAGGACCGTTGGGTTTAGTATGTCTAGTGGACCATCTAGAGTCTGGTGACTCCGAGCCACCTGTTACTCCGTGTTACTCGCGATGGGTGCATGCGTGGTCTTCCGTGTTCACGTTTAGTGACCTCCCACTAGTCGTAGACTTCTTACGGCACGAGTGTGCTGACCCACCCGGGAGTGGTGGAGCGGCTTACCCGAGAGAGATAACTTTTAGTCTGGTTACCGTATGGCCCTCAAACGTAGCCGAGTCCAGGCTTTGGGGGAAGAACCAGCTAGAGGGTCAGACCTAGGGCGCATTGTCTGTGTGTGCACATGTGGTTGGGGGCGGCAGACCCGCGCTGACGAGCGCGACCCTAGCTAGTCCTTGTTTTGTGTTGTTGGTTACTGTACGGTGTCTCTATCTCCGCCTGGGGTGTCGTAGAGAGACACCTGAGGCTGTGGACTAAGTTGTTAGTGGACTCATCCGGCCTTGCTTCTGGTGGGCAGGTACTCCCGTCACGTGACGTGAGTTTCTCGTGAGTCAAGTTCTGCTTCACGTCTGCGAGAAGTGGTTTTGCGTGAGTTCCGGGTGTTTTCCCGATGCCGAGGTCTAGGGGTTCTGATGAGCGTCACCGAGGGCTTTCCCCTAGACAACGTTGAGTTTCTGATGGCATGGTCATTTCCCCCCGTAGCGTGGCTAGGGTGGTTCGTAGTCTGGTGGTCCCCCGACTGGGAGATCAGGACATGTTTTCCGATACAGTATGAGTAGCTGTAGAGCCGAGATTTTTCCGGCCACCGTGTTTACTGTACCTACTGTTACTGTTGTTCTTGACGTTGCTGCTTTCCGTGCCACCGTTATTTACGGTTGGGGCTTCGCGGGACCCCTACTGAGCCAGTGACAGGAGGCTCACCCCTACTTTTCAGGTGCGACGGTTCTTCCTCGAGGCTTGAGGGCGCCATGCAGAGGTTCTTAGCTGCCAGCTCGCCAGGTCGAGTGTTTACTTGCCATTTGGTACGTTCTCTGCCTTAGACTGTAGTGTCTGTTGGACTGGACTCTGTTGTAGTTGTTGTTCATTTCTGTTAATTGTTGAATTATCCTGCTTTATTTCCTATTTCTATGTACATCACACCTATCCATTTAGCCCTTCCAAGCCCTCTGGCTCGTGGGCAGCGGTTTAGGATTCGAATGGTATCGAGCCTTCCCGGTATCCAGATCTTGGGTCGTTACAGTTGATATTAGAGTGTGGTTGTGGACGTACATGGGAATTCGAGATATTGTAGTGATCAGAGTCTGTAAGGTCCAGTACAGTCGGCAGTTGGCATAGGGTTTTGTGTTTATTTTTCGTTTGGTTTCCCGTGTAAGAGCTTGAGTGCGCGGCATTGGCACTGTGAATGTGGTTGCTGTCATCATTGAAGTGCCGGCGTCTGGCCCGAGGGGTGTGATAGAGAGATTTCTTCCCGATGGGTGGTGGCTCCGGTCGTACTGCGTTAGGAAGGGTGTTGTCGGCAGGTGTGATGCTGCGGTGCTACGTTCGAGGTATTCACAGCAAGGTCAGGTGGCTGGCGAGGATTGTTCATGATTAAGTGACCATGATTGTGCTATGAGGGAGCTATTATAGAGTTTGGCCACTCTAGCCTAAGGTTTATGCAGCCCCTGAGATGTTAAGATTGTGGTTTGAGGTGTCGGAGCAGGTGCTCTGGTCGAGAGATGTTCTCCCATGAATGGAGGATCTTCTGTTGAGCTGCTGATTGTCGAGCCAATGTTCTTGTCATGCTCTGTGGCGTCAGAGATGACGTGTCGGTCCCGGTTATTTCTACGGATTTCGAGGCAGGATTGGGCGGAGTTGTCCCAGTAAGTTCTTGCTCCTGCGCTTTTACGTGTGAACAGGTTGTGTTCGCCCTGGATTTGGCGTGAGATGTGAAGGTGTCACGCCCCGAGATTATGCAGCGGAAATAATCGAGAACGTGAACAACCGGCATGGTAAGTCTCGAGCAAGCAATATAATCAGAGCGCAATAACAATCACACAAAGTAATTGCATAATAAATTTACTCAAAACTTCATCTTCATATCAAATGATCATAATTCAAATACATTATATTCCACTTCCTCTCTATACTCAATAAAAATAAAAATTACATGGACTCAATCTAGACATCATTAACTTCCTAAGTCTGCTCTCAATCTTATTCGACTTTCATTCGCTCTCGGACCCATCACTTGAATAACTCGAATCCGAATCTGAACTACTTGCATCTCTAAAAAGATTGGAAAGTAGGTAATGAGCACACTTGTCCAGTAGGTATCTTCGCATCAACATGATCGGTAATATTAAAGTAATTAATATATTTAGCTCTAAAGAATAAGATAAAATCATATAGATACGATAATTCATGCGATTAAAGCCAAAGTAACGAGACATAATCAAGCTTGAAATATTAGAATATGAATTGATCAGGTATAATCCAGCAAGAATGTAACAATGGACTTTTATGAGAATGTATCAAGAATGTACTAGAAAGTCATGTAACGAGCAAGTAAGTACTTTTTGCTTAATAGCAAGTACTTCGTGAATTTCTGTGGATCAATGTCCGCATGTTCCGTGTATGCCGTGGATCTCCACTTATTTATAAAGAAAGTACTCCCAGCGCAATGCGACGCCAATAGCATCATACCCCATGGTTTACAGTATGTTTCTGACAATCAGCCGAGGGGACTAGCATAGAGCCCTTGAACACAATCAGTGCTTGAACCGCATCTTCAAGTATAAATCAAGCTACTTCCACGTATATAGCAATAAGGTTGGGCCAATAATATACAAGCATTTCTTGATATGTTGTCAATAAAAGAATGCTTCAACTTTGAATAAGAGTTCAAGAAAAATTATTTAAGTACTAGGTCATGTCTTGAAGAAAATTCGACAGCATAACGGTACATTCTTTATCTTTCATAATTATTTTAGATGTCTTAAAAAATATGACAAGTCCTTGACAATCAATAGTCCATCTAAGATCATAGGAATATTAACCCTTGAGTCGAACCTCGGGTTAACAGTACTCAGGAAATTTAGCGGTCAAAGAAAGAACCGTCTAGGATCCGTTAGCGGTCTAGTGAAGGTATGCTAGCATACTCTGACGGTCAATAAGAAGGCCGCTAAGTTTCAAAAATATAAAACATCGGTATAAGTGCTTTCTAGACAATGAGTTTTAATGGTACAACCAACTCGGCGTCCTAGTGGGAATCCCAGGCTCGCAGAGAATTACGGAGGCCTTGAAACAAGATTTCCTAATCCGTTGGAAGGAATATCCAAAGGAGAGGTTATCCAGTCCAAGATTGTGTGCCTGTAGTGCAAGAAGTGTAACTAATGGTCATATATCGGGATATATGCCAAGTACTTATGAAAATAACTCTATAGATGAGAAGAGAATTAATAAAACAGTGATCAAGGTAAACCATGAATCATCTAACTTTAAAAACATGTATTTCATTACAAAAGTATATGACTTTGGCATAAAGTTAACTTATGTTAAAAATAACCCTAAGTACAAGAAAGAATATGAAATCCATTGTTGTGACAATAATAAAACTCACTGTAAGGAACAATACTTAAAACAGGCTTGGAACATAATTAACTAGACATACTATAAGTTTAATGGGCTGTTCTTTATTCAGTCTCGAGTTGACAGAATTCAGAACATTGACGGTCTATTATAGAACCGTTACAGACAGTTGGCGGTTTATCGCAAGGCCGCCAGAGGTTCTATAACAGTGAAATCACTAGAGTCTCTAACGGTCTATTTATTGGCCGCTAATCTTTGACAAACAGTTGATTGTAGGGCCGCTAAATAAATATGGCGGTCCATTAATAGGCCGTCAGGCTTGACAGAAAACTAACAATTTAACTAAATGATAGTCCAAGACACATCATGTCTGGAAATCAACATATATAAACTCCCCTATCATAATAGAACAAAGATTAGACATCAATATGCATGGGTTTCATGTATTTGAACAATAGAATTCATTTTAGTTCCTTTAGGGCTAAGAAATATGCATGAATGATACACTAAGTGCATAGTCCCAATGAAAACATGAAATTCACGGTCTAGAAAGCATGAATTCAAGTGCAACAAGAGGGCTTTTAATCCTAGAACGATTTTTTTAGCCGTTCATGAGATGACCTACCTCTGTTAAGGCCTTTAGACTTCGAATTGAAGACTGGAAGGTATCCCTAGTTCTGCACTTCTTGTGCTGGAACAGCAACTTCACACCCTAATAACTCTTGATTCTCTAAACCTAAAGATGTGAAATTTGGAGGGTAAGAAGAAGATATAAAGGGGAACAAAAAGTTCTAAAGGTTCCCGTTCTAAATACCTCATTTTGGATCTCTAATTCCTTGATCTTCAACACCCTGTTGCATAGTCTCCTGGGTCGTTGTTGTGAAACTAGCAACTTTGGAAGCTTCTATCTTCCTGAGGGCTTGATCTCCTAGCACGATATTTTGGGAGATGTTAGTCCTATATATTAAGAATAAAAACCTCAAAAGAACCTACCCATAATAATATCGTCTTACCTTAGTTCCACGCGAGCCAAACGTAAGGGTCGCGCTTGTGAAATCTAGGCTCTATTTTTAGGGTTTTGCTAGGGTTCCATGGATTGGATCCATTCTAGAGTCCCTAGTTGGTACTATTTCGACTTCTGAGAGTCCTTAAGATGTTTACTAATCCTCCCATCTTGATCTCTTAGGAGATAATCGTTAAAAATCTAATCTTTTTACTCTTTCTTTAACTCATGGAACTGACAGTAAGTGGCGGTCTAGAACGGGACCGCCAAACTCCCTCTAGCCATTTTACGATAGACCGCCATTATCTTTGGGCGTCGAATTTGAATTTAATTCAAACTCTTATCTTCATTTATCTACTTAATTATCTTAATAGGGAGCATTTATCCCTTAAATTCTGTGAATAAGTTAATTAACCTTCTAGAATATGGGCCAAACTTCATGGGCTTGGTCCTTAAGCCCTTCGGACTTTATTTAAATAAGTTAGGTTAATTGGTTATTACACTTGGGCCTTAATAATGATTTATTTAACCCAATATGCAATTATTAACCCATTTGGGTCTTGAAAATTCTTATTAGTTCTCAAAGAATTCCAAAAAATTCATAAATATGTCAGAAATAATTTATAAAATTTTTCGGGACATTATAGAAGGTTCCGCGGTGAGTTAGGGACTTGAGGATGAGCGTTGGTGGTTTCCGATTATGGCTAGTGCTGCGGCTCTTGGCGTGGCGTGTTGTAGTTTGCGGAATTGCAGCGGTGGTGCATCGAGAGATACTATGATCGTGGTCTGACGAGACACTCGGCAAGTGTTGCCGAAGGTGCTGACCCGACGGAAGTGATGGTTTTTCTGGTGTCAGAAGGTGAGATTCCCGGGATGCGCGAGGTTCGAGGGATTACGTTTGGTTAAGGTTTGTCGTCTTGCATTGAGTGCTCGGATTGGTTGGCCTCGGTGTGCCATGAAGTCCGTGCGAGACGCGTCCCCTATGTTTGTAAGGTGGTTGCCAGTGAGAAGCGTTGCCCGTTCCCTGATGTGTAAAGGTGTTGGCATTATTCCGGAAGGACGAGTGCCGGTTGGGCGCTGTTCGTGAGAATTTGCCGTCAGTGTTGTGATTCTCGATGTATTAAGGATCGGAGCCTGCAGAGTTACAGAGGATTGTTGGGATGGTGGATCCTGAGTTGTCGTTGTATTGGCCGTGCGCGTGGATCAGAGTGCGTAGTGGAAGCCTGGTGGGCCCATGACCCACTGGTCCAGGAACATAGCGTTGGTTGCTATGGGTGGTTTCAGAGGATGTGTTGAGCGTTGGAGGGTTGGTTCCTCGGTATGAGATTATCTCAGGTTGTGTGAGACGTGTTGTTGCCGTGCCGTTGCTTGAGGCATTGTGATTGTGGCACTGGCAGGATGGAGAGTTGGGGAAATATGTTGGCAAGTGCGCTGCATGAGTACCCTGTTCTTATGTTGGAAGTCGTGTCCTCGGATGAGATCGTGTTCTGGATAAGTGATTTCTGAGAGATTATGGGTTCCAGTTGGTGGCCGTGGGCGGCTGGTGGGGTTGACCGAGTGGTCAACCATGGTGAGATGTGTATTGTCTGAGGACCCGTGTGCATTGGTCGTGGCGCTGTCGACCAGGTTGCTGTGATAACAAGTGGCACTTGGTTGCCTTGGAGTCGCGTGACGTGAATTGCTCAGGTTGTGTGTCCCGTGGCTCTGTGGTAAGAGCGGAACCGGGATTGGCAGGCGTCCATTTGGAGCGATTGAGATGAGATAGGATTTGATGAGACAGGACGGTGGTCGATGCCTGTGCGTGGAGGTCCTTGATAGGATGTTGGCGTTAGATATGGTGATCCTTGGTTTGGTGACCAGCATGGGAGGATTTCCTCTGTAAGTCTGAGTCGAATGAGGTGAAGACCGAAGACTTCAGGATCTTGTCCATTGGGTTCGTCGTGCTCCCCTAAGAGGGTAGAGTTGGCATGAGGACATGTTTGGATGTGGTGTGCAAGTGAGGTTTTGGATTGGATGCTGTGTTGGTCTGTGTGAGAGTCAGCGGATGGCCTGTCGCGATGTGGGGGTGTGCCTGCTGGGCCGGTGAAGGTTTCCCGTTGACGAGTGTCTGGTGACCAGTGATTGATCTTTCACAGACAGAAGATGCTGGTTGTAGCGAGTCAGGAATGGCGAGAGCCGTGTGCAAGTGAGGCCTTTGGTGGCCGTTTCCGTGATGTGCTTTTTCTGGATTGGATCTAGGAATTGTGGAAGTTTATCTTCTGGCATGGTTGGTTTCCGTGCAGCTGAGGTGATACCAGACTTGTGTTTTATTGTATGACTGCTCTGATGATTGGTGTGTACGGTGTGCGGAGCGAGGTGTTGCTCGTGATTATGGTCTGTCCGTATCCCTCCGGATTGGTGCTTTCGTGAGAATCGAGATTTTTCTGTGCTGGGGCTCTGACAGCTCAGTCAGTTGGTTAAGGTGTTCTCCCCATGTGGCTTGGTGCTAGTCCTAAATTTTGAGGATGAAATTTCTTTAAGGGGGGAGGGCTGTAATACCCCAGATTTTTTGGATCATTGATCGGATCGATCAGGATCTGTGGGTTCAGATCGCTTTCGTGGGTCTCGGATTGAGTTTTACAGTTCACGCGTGTTTTCGTCTGTCGGACCTTTGGAATCCCGTGTAGGGTGAACCGTTGCGTTCTTTGACTCCGGGACGTTACTACTGTGTTGTGCATTTCCCGAGGACCGTGAGGTAATTTTTCATATTTTTTTGGTATTTTTTCGAAATTTCTAGATTTTCTATATGTTTAACCCCCCCTCTCTCTCCTCTCATTTCTCACTTTTTCCCTCTCTCTTCTCTCACGCTCTCTCTTCTCACCCTCTCTTCTCCGGTGGCCGACGGAGCGAGGCAGGGGCGAGACGGGGCGACGCGGGCGAGGTGGACGGCGAGGATGGGTTGAGGATCGAGTGACGGAGGCGCGGTGAAGCTCAGCCGCGAGTTCGGGGTGCTGCGGCGTTCGTGCGGCCTTTTCTTCGTGGATCGGCCTCCTTGGTAGGTGGAATCTTCGGGGGAGGTAGGGGGGTGGATCCTTAACCCCAGTACTTCCTTTTCTGCGAGTTTGGTAGGCCGTGGTGACCCGAGCAGGCTTATTTTCGCGTTTTGGGGAAAATGTGTGATTTTGGGGTGTGAGCTAGTTTTCACGATTTGATGAGGTTTTGGGGGTTTAAAGGGGTCCTCTCGGTGCTAGAGAGGTTGGGGAATGATTTCCCCTTGTTTTCCCCATCACCTGGGGGTGATTGGGCGTGGAATGGGTTTTTCCCGCGGTTTCACCATTTTCGAGCACGGACTGAGAATGCGACCATCAAGGTGGTCACGTTCTTCAAGAAGGTGCCATATCGTGACGCCGCATTCATCGAGGGAGATGAACAGTAGGGTGGTTAGGGTCGCGCCCCGTTGACCAGGCGTGACCAGGTCGCGCTCGCCATGTCGGTCGTGTTCATTGGGTAACGCGCCTGGTTGACGTGCTCCGTTGACCAGGCACGTCAACGATTAACACCGTGTTGCGCCTGGGGTTTCCGCCTTGTTAACAGTGGATCGCGGTAGTTGTTCCCGCCGCGTTCACTGAGAATGCGCTCGAGTCTTGCGCCGCGTTCATTAACGCGCCTTGAGTGGTGTGCGTATTAATGAAGGTGACCTATTTTGTGGGCCAGAGCGGGGGAGAGCCGCCGGGCGTGCTTCCCTTGGCTCGTGAGTGTCCCGGACACCCTGAGGGTACCGTGACCGTGTTTTTGGGTGTCTGGAGGTATCGTATTTTCTCGATTAGCATGTACGTAGGTTTGGTGGGTCCGGGTGACCCCACGTGTTCTGGGCTTTCGTGTTCTCGCTAGATTGAGTCGTTGTGAGTCGGCATGAGTGCAGAGGGCTGCTCCTGCACGTTATTGGCTTTCCGGGAAGTGTTTTCCGTGTCGGCCATGTGGATGGCCTTGGACTATGAGTCTAGTGAACTAGCCTGGGGCTGGGAGTTTCCCGTGTGTCCCTTGGATCGGGGACCAACTCGGTGGCTCGTGAGCTACCTCGGTAATAGTGTTACCGTAGTTTCAGACCTAGCGATTAGGCCAGATGGACGGCGTGGTGCTGTCACGTATGACGGTCTTGACCCTAGTCTTGCGACTCAAGGACTGTTGGGTTTAGTAGGTCTAGTGGACCATCCAGAGTCTGGTGGCTCCAAGCCACCTGTTACTCCGTGTTACTCACGATGGGTGCGTGCGTGGTCTTTCGTGTTCACGTTTAGTGACCTCTCACTAGTCGTAACATTCTTACGGTACGCGTGTGCTGACCCACCTGGCAGTGGTGGAGCGGCTTACCCGAAAGAGACGATTTTTAGGCTGGTTACCGTAAGGCACCCACGCACAGTCGAGTCAGGGCCTCGGGGGAAGAACCAGCTAGAGGGTTAGACCTAGGGCACATGGTCTGTGTGTGCACACGTGGTTGGGGGTGATGGACCCGCGCTGATGTGCGTGACCCCAGCTAGTCCTTGTTTTATGTTCCTGGTTACTGTACAGTGTCTCTATCTCCACCTGGGGCGTCGTAGAGAGACAGCTGAGGATGCGGACTAAGTCGTCAGTGGATGCATCCGGCCTTACTTCTGGTGGGCAGGTACTCCCGTCATGTGACGTGAGTTTCTCGTGAGTCGAGTTCCGCTTCACGTCTGTGAGACGTGGTTTTACGTGAGTTCCAGGTGTTTTCCCGATGCCGAGGTCTAGGGGTTCCGGTGAGCGTCATCGAGGACTTTCCCCTAGACATTGTTGAGTTTCCGATGGCATGGTCGTTTTCCCCCGTAGCGTGGCTAGGGTTGTTCGTAGTCTGGTGGTCCCCCGACTGGGAGATCGGGACGTGTTTTTCGATACAGTATGAGTAGCTGTAGAGCCGAGGTTTTTCGGCCACCGTGTTTACTGTACCTACTGTTACTGTTGTTCTTGACGTTGCTGCTTTCCGTGCCACCGTTGTTTACGGTTGGGGCTTCGCGGGACCCCTACTAAGCCAGTGACAGGAGGCTCACCCCTGCTTTTCAGGTTCGACGGTTCTTCCTCGAGGCTTGAGGGCGCCGTGCAGAGGTTCTTAGCTGTCAGCTCGCCATGCCGAGTGTTTACTTGCCATTTGGTACGTTCTCTGCCTTAGACTGTAGTGTCTGTTGGACTGGGCTCTATTGTAGTTGTTGTTCATTTCTGTTAATTGTTAAATTATCTGCTTTATTTCCTATTTCTATGTACACCACACCTATCCCTTTAGGCCTTCCAAGCCCTCTGGCTCGTGGGTGGCGGTTTAGGATTCGAATGGTATCGGGCCTTCCCGGTATCCAGATCTTGGGTCGTTACAGGGTATCTCCCACGAGGTGCCATGACTTTTTGATCGAATTCCCACAGACGGTGTCAAAAAGTGTAGAGGCGAGAAAATGGTATCTCGAACCTCGTACCACACTTTCAATATTTATTTGTTGGGGAAAGATAGTTTTACACCCGTGTAAGCCTGCAAGCCCCAGGAAAGTGGCGTCAGAAGGAGCCCCGGGCATTACCCCAGGGGACAACGCTCCGATGCTTAAGTGAGGACCTTGGAGAATAGAGATTAAGGAGAGGGAGTGAGAGGAGTGAGAGAGCCAAAGGGCGATCGAGCAAGCCTGGAATAATGAAGGGGCTTCCGAAGGAGTGCTCGCCGCGTCTAGTAAGTGCTCGAGGAGTGCTCGCTGGGTGCTGAGGTTACTCGGAAGGTGGTTGAAGCTCGGTTTTGTAGAATCTACTCTCGGGCTTGACTATATGGTGCAGAAGGTGGCCTCTCCGTCTCTCTTAATCAGCGAGTCTACCTTCTCCCCCTCTCTCTCTCCCTATCTATCCGTGCGGTTGGCTAGGGGTCCTTTGATAGGGGTTGTCCTGGCGGTGGAGGCTCATCCCTTAGTGGGGTAGGGCGTAGGTCATGGGATAACGCCTCCTCATGGTCATGGGGAGCTTTCCGTTTGATGTCCGCTCCTCCAGAGTCGGGCGATTTCTAGGCAGGCCTTACGGCATCTGCAGGGAGTGCTCGTCTTTTCTAGAGTCGTGGTCGGTGATGGCGGGAGTAATGTTTGACCATCAGAGCGTTATCCAGCATCCGATGTGTCGGGGTTGATGCCCTGAGTGGGCTGACGAATTCGATACCTGGTCGTATTGGGTCGTCCACAACGGGCTGTGGCCGTTGGGAGCCCGCTGCGTGTGCTATAGGTCTTGGGCCGACGCGGGCTTGACGAAATGGGCCTTTCATGTGCCATGCCAACTTTACCCTCTTCAGAAAGTAATCCTAAGTTCTCGTTTGCTGAAATTTTATGCATTCTTAAACGTTGAGTAAATAAAAATAAGTTATATTAGTAATATGGACAAGCCCTCTACGATTTTACCTACCATGCAGCTTAATTTTTAATGACATGAAACCGTGGAGGAATGAAGATTCATAGTCCATAACATTGAAGGGCAATGTTAATGTGTCACACTTTAGGACACTTATTTTCTCATACTTTTATCAGCGTCTGATTTGAAAATTAAACGACGGCCTAAGTAGAACTTAATGGGGGTGTTTGGGAGTAAATTTTTTTTAGAACTCTTTCTATCTCAAAAATTATGTTGTGTTAATTTTTAACTTAAATTTTATAATTCATAAAAATTGATAACATCTGTTTGGTAAAATTGATATAATTTTTAAAATTTATATAGAATTGTTTGGGAGGGGGGGTAGCCGGAAGGGGGAACCGGAGGGAGGGGGAACCAGAGGAGGGGGCTGCGCATTCGTCGGTGCCGGGCAGACGGACGGTGAACTGCCTCTTGATGGGCAGTCTGGAAGACAGATGCGACGGTCGCCCGAGGCTCGACCGGGAGAGGCCGACCACGCCCACGGTGCCGGCGGGCAGGGACTTCAGCACCTCCGGGGAGACACACGCGGACGTGAAATCGGACCGTGACTTCACCAGTGGGGTTCCTTCCGTCGGTGGTGGAGATGGTGACGTTGGCGAGCGTCAGGTCGGCGACGCCGCATCGGCGGGTGACGGGGTTCACTGCCATGGCGCGGCAGGTGCAGGGATGAGGCGCGTGGTCGGAGGGGAAGGTGCGGTCGGAGGGAGGGGGGGCAGGGGGAGGGGAGGGGGCTGCGCAGGGGGGGAGCCGGACCGACCCGGACCCGGAGGGGGGAACCGGAGGGAGGGGAGGGGGCTGCGCAGGGGGGGGGGGAGCCGGAGCCGGAGGGGGGGAGGGGGCTGCTCAGGGGGGGAGCCAGAGCCGAGCCGGAGGGAGGGGAGGGGGCTGCGCAGGGGGGAGCCGGAGGGGGGGAGGGGGCTGCGCAGGGGGGAAAGCGGGAGCCGGAGGGGGGAACCGGAGGGAGGGGAGGGGGCTGCGTAGGGGGGGAGCCGGAGTGGGGAACCGGAGGGAGGGGAGGGGGCTACGTAGGGGGGGGGGGAGCCGGAGCCAGAGGGGGGGAGGGGGCTGCGCGGGGGGGGGGGGAGCTGGAGGGGAAGGGGGGAA
Source organism: Amorphophallus konjac (assembly GCA_022559845.1). Lineage (NCBI taxonomy): Eukaryota > Viridiplantae > Streptophyta > Magnoliopsida > Alismatales > Araceae > Amorphophallus > Amorphophallus konjac. Next base: position 536,806,813 of record CM040121.1, read on the forward strand.
CCAGAGGGAGGGGAGGGGGCTGCGCAGGGGGGGAGCCGGAGCCGGAACCGGAGGGGGGGGGGGAGGGGGCTACGCAGGGGGGAAGCTGGAGGGGGGGGGGGGAACCAGAGCTAGGGAAGGGGAGACGCGGGGGAGGGGAGGGGGTAGCGAGTGGGAGAGAGCGAGAAGTCGCGAGTGTTTTTTTTAAAAAATTGATCTGATGTTATTTTTTTTTTGAGGAAGATTTACACGGGAGTAGATTCGATCTCTCCCTAAAAATTAAGAGAGACATACCAAACAAGATTTATAGATCTCTTACTCTTTTTTTTAAAATTGTGAGAAAAAAGAGGTGAGAAAGAACAACCAAACACCCCATAAGTTAGGTATTCTCTAACTAGAGAGCATCAAACTCCAGTTGCAACCCAACCTCATGTCACCATCCAACGAGATAACGGGGGATAGGGGGGTTGAAGCTTAATGCAGGAAATGCCTCAACTCCCGTGGCCCTATTTTGTTTCGGACTTATCCTATGGATAAATCTACTTAACCTTAAATTTAGCCCATTTCACTTTGATAAGATCAGTGGATTTAATAAAATCAGATTGATTCGAGTTAATCTAAATTAATTCAGATTAATCTATCTCATCTCAATAGGTGAGATAACTTAACCCAATTATTATCGAATTAAAATGAAATAAAAATAGACTAAATCAATCCGCTCTCCTTTAATCTGAGATGAACTTAAATCTCAGCAGCATCGTACCTAACTTGCTCCGACTATTAACGTAAAAAACTCCCGAATAAAATCTGGACTAACCATGGGTTAATCCGCTATCGACCAAGCCGGCGGTGTTAAGGAGACAAAATAAACGTAAAAAAAGTACTATTATATTATAATATTAGTCTAGTATTAGATTAATGTTGAGATAAAGTAAGTACCTTATTCATGCAGCATCATGCCTGTCCGCGAATGCATGGTTTTGAAGAGTAGAGAGGAACAGACGGCGACCGGACAAGGAAATGGAGACACATATGTCTGATCTGGTGCAAACACGATCATCGTCTCACGCATGTCAGAACGGAAAGGCGAACTCGATCGGTCACTTTAACACACACAAATAAAAACCCCAGAAGTGTGTTGAAGATAGACGATAATTAGCATAATACATATCCTTTAATTCTCTTTATTTGTTTAACATGCAGGTGGTACTCGATCGGTGGAACGTGATCAGAAATTGGAACCAGAAGCTGGCTAGAATTATAAGCAGCTAGCTAGAAGGTGCTGCGGTACCAGAAGATCCCGCTGTTCTTATTGTCTCCCTCGTCGGGCTCCACATAGACGCACTCCCTTGTCTCCCTCCACAACGCCTTCCATATGGGCGTGCCGTCGAACTGGTAGTACTCCCCCAGAACCGGCCGGATCGCCGCCGTCGCTTCCACCGCGTGGTAGTGCGGAATGGTCGAGAACAGATGGTGCACCACGTGGGTGTCGGTGAGGTGGTGGACCACCCGGTTCAGCACGCCGTAGTCCCTGTCCACCGTTGACATCGCCCCCCGGAGCCAGTCCCACTCGGCGGCGCCGTAGTGCGGCAGCGCCGGGTGGGCGTGGTGGAGGTAGGCGATGAGGACCAGCAGCACGTTCATCACCAGCAGCGGCCCGGCGTACACGCGCGCCACCCAGCCCAGGGAGCGCCGGCAGGCGAGGCGGAAGAGGAGGCATCCCACGAGGAGGAAGCCGGCGTCGGAGGCGACGATCTGCGCCCGCTGGCTGTCCGTGAAGATGGGGCTGTAGGGGTCGAAGTGGCAGGCAAAGCTGCCGTAGTCGCGGCCCGAGATGTTGAAGGCGAGGTAGCCGGGATGTCCGAAGGTGAGCGAGAAGAGCACGGAGACGACCCGCCCGGGCGGGGTGCTGGCGAGGAACCTGGAGTACCATGGGACTGCGCCCCTGAGCCGGGGGACGAGCACCTCGTCCCGGTCGAGGGTGGCAGCGCCGGCGTGGTGGCGCCGGTGGCTGTACTTCCAGGAGAAGTAGGGAACGAGCAGCGCCGAGTGGAGGGCCATCCCTACGGCGTCGTCGAGGAGCGGGTAGTCGGAGAAGGCGTGGTGGCCGCACTCGTGGCCGAGGACCCAGAGGCCCATGAGGACGCAGCCCTGCGCGACCCAGTAGAGGGGCCAGGCAAGGAGGGAGAGAGGGGTGGAGAGGCGGGGGAGGTGGCAGACGGCGAGGTAGAACAGGGCGGCGGCCGCGGCCAGGTCCCTGACGACGTAGGAGAAAGAGCGAAGGAGGGAGTGGCAGAAACAGTGAGGGGGGATGGCCTTCCTGACGTCGGCCAGGGTGAAGGGCGGCTTCGAGGTGGGCGCCCGGCGGGGCGGCCCGTGGTCGGTGCTCTTCTCCTCGGCGGACATGTGGCCTCCGGCGCCCATCTCTTCGTAAAAGCTCTCCCACTCTCTCTCTCTAAACTTCTCTCTGCCCACACCTGCTCAGCCCGGGGGCGGCCGAACTTATTATAAAGAACTCCCGCCGCGCCCCCCCCCCCCCCGCGGCCTTCGGAACAACGACCGTGCAGGACCGTTCGATCGCCGGCGGGGGACGGGAGTTGAAAACTCTCGCCCCTCGAAGTTGAAAACTTGTGCCCGGCCGCGGACATCAACGAGGAAACACTTTGGTCACCGGAGTACATCCCTGCGCTGGTCAGTATCTGCATTTTTTAGCGCAAAATGTGGCTCCGCCACCTGTAATACTACGACCAGATTCTATTGCTAGGTTACATTCGACCACGAGCATGTCATTTGGTCCGATTAGATGTGTGGTCGAATGTAATTTTAGACCGAGTAATAAGATATTTTTTGACCTGCAGATTTTCAGTCATATCTAATAGTCTGGTCTAACTAGGCTCCCGAGTCAAGCTCATAGTCTACGTTCGTCCAACGGACCAACCTGACACGTTTTTTTTAATCTCACTTTAAAATTTAAAAATTATTTAGTTAAATTATATTATTTTATTTAACTAAAAATTTAAAACTCTCTTTTCACATAAATTATGTAATTAATATTAAAATTTTAATTAATTTAGTTAGATTATAAATTTTATATTATTAAATATAATATTTTTATTTTTTATTTAAATTATCCGGCCGAGCCGAGCATTGGTTGGGCTTTATATTTGTTAAATAATATCGGGCCCGGTGGGACCCAACCCGACATAAGTCGAGCTCAGGTCAAACTCGAACTTTAATATTAATAAGTTAGACTCGAGCCGAGCCGATCTAACCCTGACTCAGACCCGGCCTATTGACAACGCTAGCTACGATGGCCAGCTCAGCCATGTTGGTCAAGTGAAGTAGGGTGTGTCCAGATACGGACATGATCCAACATCCCGGATCACGTCCGTTCTTTTGTCTCATGTCTGTCACTTATCTTGGTTAAAACTGTATCGGTACATAAATTCATCCTACATTTATATTTATTATAAAAAATTACATGTGTACCTTTATAGTTTTAAAAATTATTTATGCACTTCCACCTTTATCATATTTATCACAATATCTTAAAATCTATTAAATAGAGCTCTCGTACCCCTTAAAATCATATTAGACGGCAATAACAGGCCATATGAGTGGACCATTTTACCCCCGATGCACACAGAGAGAGAGAGAGAGAGAGAGAGAGAGAGAGAGAGAGAGAGAGAGAGAGAGAGAGAGAGAGAGAGAGAGAGAGAGAGAGAGAGAGAGAGAGAGAGAGAGAGAGAGAGAGAGAGAGAGATGCGGGACGGACACGGGAGACGAAACTATTAGGTGCCACCCTCGGACTCTAGATGAAGACGCGACCAGCAGCACACACCAGGGAGACACTAAGCCCGACACTACGAGCTCCTAGTGGCAAAACGTCGCTAACAGAAGTGGAAGCTCACTCGTCGTCCCAAGCGAGGGAAAGCGCGGATCGTGCGCGGTTAAGGAACCAGCGGAGGTCAAGGGTAGTCCGACTCAACTTCCGGACTCGGATCGAGTCACGGGACGGGTCACACTCACTCTCACAGCGGTGACATGGACACACGAGCTAGTACCTACACTCTCGGCAGCGGAAAAAGACCGTATACTAGCTAAGCAAATGAACGCCAAGAGGTTTGGACCATTACCTCCACGCACTCGGCGTGGCGAAGACAAACCCGGCCAATCACGGACCCCCGGTTAACACAATTTTACAGCAGTACAATAATTTGACCCACTCTACGCAGGGAGGTAAAAGGTCACATGCGGGGCCCGGGAATCACGCGAATTGGGTTGACGGGCAGCATCTTAATGTCGCCCGGCGGTGCCGAACTCCGCGTTTTCGTGCTTTCCGAACGGCGGGTTCTGCGGGCCCGCGGGGCCCACGGATGGCGCTGTCCTCCGGATCTGCGGGGGTGGGACTCACTATGATGGGGACCCCTGGTGCCGCGCCTCCACGGACGGCGGTCGGCCGGGAACACCGATCGGGGGTCGATCGGTCCCGATCTCCAAGCTTTGAAGTTGCTGTCCACGAGCTGAGGTTGCTGTTTTAGCAGCGTGCGCTCCGGCGAAAACGGCCGCTGCGATCAGCCCCGTCGTCGGAATGCGATGAAATCAGCGCCGTTGGAAAGAGGATTCAAAATCCTTCAACCTAGGGCCAGTGGAATCTTCTAAACCTCTGCGGACCTGGGCGTTAACTATTTTTCAATCCTCTGTTGCACAGCTCCCGAAATATCAGATCAGCATATGAGTTTCCTATAAATAGCCATTGACCGCCTTCTTGCCGTTGGAATCAGGCTTCCAGCTCTTCTTCAAAGTTGTAGGGAGTCAAACCACGAAATTGGGACAATTTTGGGAATTGGATTGGGAGGTGGTGGCGATTTGATATGATTTTTGGAGTGACTGGTGGTCGGATCTGGGAATAGGTGGACAGAACTATAGATGGGACTGAGAATGATTTTTAGAAAATATGAAATGGGCGAACCAGAAATTTAGAAAAATTGTGGATGAAGGGGTGGATGGGTGGAATCCCAAATAAAATTGGGAGAACCAAAATAAATCAAAAAGTGGACCTAAGACTTGAAACTCAGGGCGGATGGGAACCTGGATAGAACTTTGGCAGAACCGAAGTGGAAGAGTGGACGAAAATCTAAAATTATGAAACGGGATCTGAATGACAAACCAAAATTTTTGGATAGTTCCTGACACCTCTGAAACATCCAGTAAAATTACCAGGTCGATCTGAGCTCGTGGGTGATGGCTGAATTTCGTGGAAGCTGCTGTGGTACTGTACAGGCAGAACTTCGTTGATGGCGGTGGCGGTGCGGTGGCGGCTCGTGGCGGCGGCGACCGGAACTGATAGGGTGGAGTCTCACCACCAAGAAGCAACCTTCACAGCTGCAAGGGGAGAGGGAGGGGCGCACCAAGCTGGAGCTCCAAGGTTTTTTCTTCCAAATGAATGCATTAATTCTACTAAAATGGAAAATACAAGCTTAAATAGGTTACATCTCACATCCATCCACAACCATTGGATCTAGGGGATGGGAATGGAGGGTTGGGATGGAGTGTGACACACGCACAAAATAATATAAAAAAATAAAGGGGGGGGGGGGCGGCCCTTGGACCAAGGAGAGAGGGTGGACTAGTTGGTGGGGGTAGGTGGTCTCCCATGTGGACTTTTCTAGTCCATTGTCCCCCATGTGTCCAATTCCCATTCAAACTTCTAGATGCTCCCATGTGGCATGTTGACTGACCCCACGTGGGACCCTAGGCTGAGGTGGCCCAATGGGGTGGGGCCTGGGAGGGCCCGTGGGGCCCACGGGGTCCGAATTGCACATAAGCCCCTATTACAATCAAAATGTCAAACCGAATGCAACGAAATAAACACAAATTAAACACACATAAAGTCTAACTAAATATGATAAATTCCGGGACTCAGGGGGGCGTCTCCAGGCTGTCTCCGAGCCAAATAGATGCTGAGGTGGCTCGAGTCGTGCTCCGTGTGCGGTACCGGTGGCTCGGCGTATCGCGCCGCTCAACTGCTCGGGTGTCCGCACCAATTCTCCCCGGGTGGGAGAAACTCGACCCTATCGAGTAAGGGTCTGCATCGCTCCTGTATCGCTCCAAAAGGTCCGGATTGATCTGCTGCAACTCGCCATGTGTGATCCATGTGTCCTCAGTAGCGGGCCGTCCTCTCCATCGCACTAGGTAGCGCGGGTAAGATCCACTCCTGGTAACTGTCACTTGCTCGTCCAGTATACGATCTATATGCTCACGCTGCCGTGAAAAAGGGGCTGGAGGTGGAAGTGGACACTCAGGTGTGGGATCACTCTCAAGGGGAGGAGAGGGCTCAAAAGGCTCACTAGGGATCACCGTTGGGTCCCTATATGCAACAAGATCCGATACATTGAAGGTAGAGCTTATACCATATTCCTCGAGCAGGTCCACAATATACGCATTGAATCCAACACGTTTCAACACTCTAAAGGGACCGGCTCCGCGAGCTTGCAACTTCTTAACGGTTCCAGAGGGAAACCGCTCAGGTCTTACCCTGATCATGACGTATTCGCCCTCTTGGAACTCTCGGTGGTGTCTATGGGCACCGGCTAACTCCTTGTACTGTGCATTGCTGGCCTTACTGTGACGACGGACGTCGTCATGCAGACTCCTAACATGCTTAACAAAAAGAAAAGCACACAGATGCACACACGACCCTACACAAACCTAATGCTAGTACGACCCAATCATATGCAAGGTGGTCCAGGACATCCGAATGTGTGCCATGCATGCGTTTGACATAACTGGAGGTTAATGGCATGGTGTATTCCTAGACATCCTACGATGCACCAATCATGGACATTGGGTTTGGATGTGGGAAGTCCGGGAGTTTTGGGTGGTTTAGGTGGGCCGGGGAAACCAAAGTCTTCATTACCCCCAAATGACGGTTCAGACCTATTACCATGTGAAGGTTGCCAGGCCCGAGTAGGAGGGGTGTGATAGTGGACTTCCTTAAAGAGGTGGAGTGGAGGTTGTGGGCCAAAGGGCCCATGAAGAAAGGGATCGAAGGGATCAAAGAATGTGTGACCCCTCGATATGGATTCCCTCATCTCAAGATCCCATGTGTGGAAGTCTAGAAGGTGCTGTTGATCTCCTTCATTCATGAAGGGAGATGGGACGGTGGGGGTATGATGGTGGACCCTCTCAAAAAGGTGGAGTAAATATGGTGGGTCACGGGGTCCACAAGAGAATGGGTCGAAGGGATCAAAGAAGGTATGACCCCTCGGACTAGGCTTCCACAAATCACTGTCCCACATTTAGAAATCTTGGAGGTGTAAATGATCACCTTCATTCATTGTGAGAGGTGGGACGGTAGTCATAGGTAGAAAGTAAGATTCCTCCTTGGGCAAATGGGAATGAAGTCGGGCTCGGCCAGCATAGGGAGGAGTAGAAGAACCTCCGTGGTAACATGACCCATGGTGTACACGGAGGTGATGGACCCTAAAGCGGGATGAGTGAAACTACGACCTGTGGGTCGGTCGAAGCTTGGAGCCAACAAGTGCGTAAATGTCAATTACCGGTCTAACCTTTTAAGAAGGTCATCCAATGTATCCACATAGTGACTAGACCGGAAAGTGGTGTGAAATGAATTGATTGGCACCAGAGGTAGGATAGGGTCCATAGATGGGAGGGAGATGGGGCCAGGCCACTCTTAAGCCAGCTAAGGAGTGGCTCGACTATAAGTAGCTTTCCCGTTAGAAACACGGGTAGCTGTGGCTGAGGTGGCTCCGAATAAAGATCGGAGAGCGAGGCTTCTCCAACCCTTTTGTCCCCTAGGGCTAGAGATGTTCGAGTGGGGCACTGTCCGGCAAAGTGGCCGAACCCCTGGCAGCGATAACACTGCTGTCGTGACCCACTACGCTCATCGATAAGTGCGTCCTTACCCTTATCCTCCTGACGGACAGGGGGTATAGGCAAAGGGGCTCTCGTGGGTGGGGAACGAGGATCCACTATGATGGGGAGGGGACCGTGGGATGGAACCATAGATGGCGCCGGATTGGGACTACCGGCTGTTACCTCCTTAGGTTCGTGTTTGGTTCCTCCCTGGCTAGGAGGTAGGCAAGGGGGAAGCAGGGACTCGATATAAGCACATTTCCTATCCACTTTATCCAAAATGAGTTGGAAGAGTTCGGCAATGGTGGGGTTTGGAGTAGGAGTAATGTGGTGGACTCTCCCATATGAACTCGGCTTAGTCATGGACCTAGGCTCTTCTACATGCGCGGCGCGTTGCCTCCGATTATGGCCCACTTGGGTGGATGTGATTGGGTGGGGTCGGTTGGAGGTGACCGGGCCGAGTAGGTAGACCTTCCTAAGTTCGTCCTTCATCTCATGCCATGACTCTATGGGCCTTTGCCTCCTAACCTCTCTCATGCGCTCAATGCTATCCCATTTCCAGGCGGCTTTGTTGACAAGCCTCTCTCGGGCAAAACTAACTTGCATGGCATCGGACATGGTGTAACATTCAAGATATTTGTCCATGGCGGCCTCCCAATTGAGGTAGTCGCCCGGATCATCAGAGCCATAAAAATCAGAGGCTTCGGGCCTACGAAAGGGGAGAGGATGGTTGCCAAGCCCATGAGTAGACCAACGGCCATATGGCCCAGGTGATTGGGAATCCATGGGAAATTGGGGGGAACTACATGTTGAACATGCCGACTCTTGGACAAGACCGACTGACTCTTATTAGACTACACATGAACTAGGAGACACAAACTGATGCAAACACTCACAAAAGGATGCACTTAGACCTAAACCAATATCCGGTACGGGGCGGAGTTAATCGATCCGAAGATCACTCCCGCAAGTGTGCGACCTCCCGATAGGCGTAGCCTAACGTTCGGATAACACCTTTTAAGATACCGAATAAAGGGTACAAATGCAATTTAAAACACACTTTTTTTTTGTTGTTTTGAAAATAAGGATGATCCTAGACTCGACTTAGACCATGATGCATGCAAGACTTATGCAATGACTACCCTAGACTCGACTCGCTCTGATACCAAACTGATGTGGGACGGACACGGGAGACGAAACTATTAGGTGCCACCCTCGGACTTTAGATGAAGACGCGATCAGCAGCACACACCAGGGAGACACTAAGCCCGACACTACGAGCTCCTAGTGGCAAAATGTCGCTAACAGAAGTGGAAGCTCACTCGTCATCCCAAGCGAGGGAAAGCGCGGACCGTGCGCGGTTAAGGAACCGGCGGAGGTCAAGGGTAGTCCGACTCAACTTCTGGACTCGAATCGAGTCATGGGACGGGTCACACTCACTCTCACAGCGGTGACATGGACACACGAGCTAGTACCTACACTCTCGGCAGCGGCAAAAGACCGTATACTAGCTAAGCAAATGAACGCCAAGAGGTTTGGACCATTACCTCCACGCACCCGGCGTGGCGATGACAAACCCGGCCAATCACGGACCCTCGGTTAACATAATTTTACAGCAGTACAATAATTTGACCCACTCCACGCAGGGAGGTAAAAGGTCACATGCGGGGCCCGGGAATCACGCGAATTGGGTTGACGGGCAGCATCTTGATGTCGCCCGGAGGTGCCGAACTCCGCGTTTTCGTGCTTTCCGAACGGCTGGTTCTGCGGGCCCGCGGGGCCCACGGATGGCGTTGTCCTCCGGATCTGCGGGGGTGGGACCCACTATGATGGGGACCCTTGGTGCCGTGCCTCCACGGACGGCGGTCGGCCGGGAACACCGATCGGGGGTCGATCGGTCCCGATCTCCAAGCTTTGAAGTTGCTGTCCACGAGCTGAGGTTGCTGTTTTAGCAGCGCGCGCTCCGGCGAAAACGGCCGCTGCGATCAGTCCCGTCGTCGGAATGCGATGAAATTAGCGCCATTGGAAAGAGGATTCAAAATCCTTCAACCTAGGGCCAGTGGAATCTTCTGAACCTCTGCGGACCTGGGCTTTAACTATTTTTCAATCCTCTGTTGCACAGCTCCCGAAATATCAGATCAGCATATGAGTTTCCTGTAAATAGCCATTGACCGCCTGCTTGCCGTTAGAATAAGGCTTCCAGCTATTCTTCAAAGTTGTAGGGAATCAAACCCCGAAATTGGGACAATTTTGGAATTGGATTGGGAGGTGGTGGCGATTTGATATGATTTTTGGAGTGACTGGTGGTCGGATCTGGGAACAGGTGGACAGAACTGTAGATGGGACTGAGAACGATTTTTAGAAAATATGAAATGGGCGAACCAGAAATTTAGAAAAATTGTGGACGAAGGGGTGGATAGGTGGAATCCCAAATAAAATTGGGCAAACCAACATAAATCAAAAAGTGGACCTAAGACTTGAAACTCAGGGAGGATGGGAACCTGGACAGAACTTTGGCAGAACCAAAGTGGAAGAGTGGACGAAAATCTAAAATTATGAAACGGGATCTGAATGACAAACCAAAATTTTTGGATAGTTCTTGACACCTCTGGAACATCCAGTAAAATTCCCAGGTTGATCTGAGCTCGTGGTTGATGGCTGAATTTCGTGGAAGCTGCTGTGGTACTGCACAGGCAGAACTTCGTTGATGGCGGTGGCGGTGCGGTGGCGGCTCGCGGCGGCGGCGGCGGTGACCGGAACTGATAGGGTGGAGTCTCACCACCAAGAAGCAACCTTCACAGCTGCAAGGGGAGAGGGAGGGGCGCACCAAGCTGGAGCTCCAAGGTTTTTTCTTCCAAATGAATGCATTAATTCTACTAAAATGAAAAATACAAGCTTAAATAGGTTACATCTCACATCCATCCACAACCATTGGATCTAGGGGATGGGAATGGAGGGTTGGGAAGGAGTGTGACACACACACACAAAATAATATAAAAAAAACAAAGGGGGGGGGGGGGCGGCCCTTGGACCAAGGAGAGAGGGTGGACTAGTTGGTGGGGGTAGGTGGCCTCCCATGTGGACTTTTCTAGTCCATTGTCCCCCATGTGTCCAATTCCCATTCAAACTTCTAGATGCTCCCATGTGGCATGTTGACTGACCCCACGTGGGACCCTAGGCTGAGGTGACCCAATGGGGTGGGGCCTGGGGGGGCCCGTGGGGCCCACGGGGTCCGAATTACACATAAGCCCCTATTACAATCAAAATGTCAAACCGAATGCAACGAAATAAACACAAATTAAACACACATAAAGTCTAACTAAATATGATAAATGCCGGGACTCAGGGGGGCGTCTCCAGGCTGTCTCCGAGCCAAATAGATGCTGAGGTGGCTCGAGTCATGCTCCGTGTGCGGTACCGGTGGCTCAGCGTATCGCGCCGCTCAACTGCTCGGGTGTCCGCACCAGAGAGAGAGAGAGAGAGAGAGAGAGAGAGAGAGAGAGAGAGAGAGAGAGAGAGAGAGAGAGAGAGAGAGCAGGGGAGGAGGTCTCCCCTTCCGACGCCGGTGCAGACAAAAAAGAGGGGGAGAGAGTGATACAAAGCGAGAGGCGAGGAGGGGAGGGGGAGGGTGTCGGAGAGGGTCTCCCACTCCGATATCGGCCTCACGCCATGGATGCTTAGAGAGAGAGACAAGAGATAGAGACGAGCGAGGGAGAGGAAGTGGCGGGGCGGGGGGTGGACGTTAGACGAGATAGAGAGAGGCAAGATGGGGGTGTTGGAGGGTCCCCCTCCAACGTCAGCATCCCGCCAAAGATGGAGAGAGAGAGAGAGAGAGAGAGAGAGAGAGAGAGAGAGAGAGAGAGAGAGAGGATGCCAGACGAGATAGAGAGAGACGAGAGAGAGAGAGAGAGAGCAGCGGGGAGGGGGAGTGTGCCGGAGGGGGTCTCCCCCTTCGGTTCTGGCATTCGGCCAGGGATGCAAAGAGAGAGAGAGACGAGGGAGAGAGAGGGAGCAGTGGGGAGGGGGAGGATGCCTAACGAGATAGAGAGAGACGAGAGAGAGAGAGAGAGAGAGAGAGAGAGAGAGAGAGAGAGAGGCGTGGAGGGGGTCTCCCGCTCCGGCGCCGGCATCCCCTCAGAGATCCAGAGAGTGATAGACGAGAGAGGGAGTGATGGGGACATGTTTGGCAAGAGAGAGACAATGTCGGACGAGAGGGATAGAGAGAGAGGATGCCATGTCCGGTGGGGGAAAACATAGGAAGTCAGAAAGTGCAGGAGCAACTTTAACCTGAAGTCGCTCCCACTCGGAGTGACTTTATAGTTTGAAAATTAAAAAAATAAAAAAATCTGAACTCGTTCTCACACGGGGAGAGTTCCACTCTCTCTCACCCTCTGTGGTCCCGCTCTCATGTCACCCCCTTCGACGCCCTCCTCTCTCTCTCTCCCCCTCCCTCGGTTGCGCACCTCTTCTCTTGTCCTCTCCTATCACCCCCTCCACCGACCCACCCACTCTCGCTTTCTCTCTGACCACCTCCCTCTCACAACCGCCCACCCCCACTCTCTCTCTCTCTCTGAGGATGTCGATGCCGAAGGGGGACATCCCCTCGGATGCCCTCCTCTCTCTCTCCCCCGACCACCAAACCCTCTTCGATCCCTCTCTCTTGTCACTCCCTCTCTCTCTCTCACTCCTCTCTCCCTCAGTAAGGGATGCTGACGCCCTCTCTCTCTCTCTCTCTCTCTCTCTCTCTCTCTCTCTCTCGCAAGCCGCCTCCCTCTCCCGACTTCCCACCCCCCTCACTAGCCCCCCTCTCCCCCCTCTCATGTCACCATCCCACCCTCTCTCTCTCTCTATACCACTATACCTCACCACAAGGAAAGTCGGAGTTTTTGACCGACATATATTCTGTCAGAATTCCGTCAGAAATCCGTCGAAAATTTGTCAGAAAAACACTTTCCGACAGAATTTCTGACGGAATTCCAATGGAACATGTCCGTTGGGTATTCCTTGTCGTAAATTTCCGACAAGTGAATTTTCCGTCGGAACTCCGTCGATAATTTCCGACGGACAAGTAGTCGACGAAAATTTCATCTGTAATTCTTTTTGCGATGGAAAATACAATACGTCGGAAATGCCGTCAAAAAGTATTTCGACGGACAATTCATTTTTTTATAAAATATAAATTTCATATATTTTCTGACGAAAAGTGTATTCCGTCGGGAAATGCGTCCATCGAAATTTTCATCAAAAAAATATTTGCTATTTTTAAAAAAATATATAATTTATATAAAAATCTATTTAAATAAAAAAACATAAAATCTATCCATCATAAACAAAATCTAAGATATACAAGAAACGAAATGCAACATCAATCATTAATTTTATAATAATAAAAATAATCAAGAAATACTCTGCATCCTCCATGTCCTCATCCTCCTCGTCTTGCTCGTCCCCTCCGTCGTCACTCGCTCAAGGATCATATATTAAAAAAATAACAACATTAAACATGCATTAATAAATAAAAAATTTATTGAAAAGATAAATTAAAAATTTTATTTTATTGTATAAATTCGAATCAGATATAATATCAAATCGGTAATTTTAATAGTGAACTCAAACCAAGTATCCGATTTAGATTCCGTCAGCTCTCACAAGTCACATTTACCTCCCAGATCGTGTTGGAACGATCGGCATGCCGATCAGACCGGTATTTTATATTTTGGACTCCCGAACCTAACTTTTTTAATTTTAAACTAAGTGCATTTAGAGAATGCACTTTTGAGCGTCAGGTCCAAACCGGATATCCGATTTAGATTCCGTCAGTTCTCACAAGTCACTTTTACCTTTCAGATTGTGTTGGAATAATCGGCACGCCGATCAAACTGATATATTAGATTTTGGACCCTCTAATCTAATGTTTTATCTACATTTTAAACTAAGTGCATTTAAATAATGCTCTTTTGAGTCCCGAACTCAAATCGGATATCTGATTTACATTCCGTCAGCTCTCATAGGAAAGGGTGCACGGGGAGACGAAAGCATGCCCGAAAAGATTCTATGGGAACCCTAATACTACCCTGATAGCGACCCCCCAGGCAATCGTTGGAAGTCAAGAAGACGATATCGAAGTCGATAGGGATCTGAAAGGCCTCACGGAGGCCGTGGACCACCCTGTAGGTAGCTAGCGGTGGGGAGCGAGGACGATTGGGACCGGCACCCGAAGTGCTCGGAACACCGACATGACCGACTTCCTCCTCTTCTGTAGAAGATGTCGGGCCAACACGAAGGATCCTCCTATGAGGCGCCATTGGTTCAGGGACAGAGAAAGACGGAAGAAGCCCCACCAGGGTAGGAGGAAGATGACATGGAAGCACCCGACACCCACGATGAATACAAAAGAGGCGATTAGGGTTTCCCCGATGTCCTTGTGTCAGTATTTATAAGCTTCAAAGGCATATCGACCACTTCGAGGCGGAATGAGGGGAAAGGGCACCCATCACCACCAAAATACGGCCGTCGAACTTAGGCGACCATTCACGCCCCCGCTCCCAGACGAAAACGGGTATGTCATGATGATAGCGACGCTGCCTGACACCTCGACCGATGGCGCCTTACGTGCCAAGGAATCGAGTGAGTGGCAGGGCCGACCTACCCTATTGATATGAGGAGATCCTCCTTGAAATCCCCCCTCAACGGGCCCACCGGGACTGCCTCTCAAACCCCAAAAGTGCTCGGCATCTGAGAGTGGGGGGCTAGTCATGAGGGTAAAATGTGTAACACCCCAGATTTTTTGGATATTTATCAGATCAGGATCCGTGAGGTTTCGGATCACTTCTGTGGGTCCCGGATTGAGTTTAGCGGTTTACGTGTGTTGTTATCTGTCGGACCTTCGGAACCCCGTGTAGGGTGAATCATTGCGTTCTCCGACTCCGGGATGTTACCACTGCGTTGTGTGTTTTCCAAGGATCATGGAGAGTATTTTTCCTATTTTTATTTTTTTTGTATTTTCCAGATTTTAAAATCCCAAATCATTTTCTTATAAATAACCCCCACCCTCTCTCTTTCTCTCATTCTCTCTTCCTCACTCCCTCTCTTCTCATGCTCTACCTTTCTCTCCCTCTCTTCTCGGGCGGCCGACGGAGGTCGACGAGGGCGGGGTGGCAACGTGCGTGGGGCGAGGAGTGGCGTGGATGGGCCGAGGATCGAGGCATGGTGGCGCGTTGAAGCTCGATCGCATTCAGGTGCCCGGCGGGGGTTTCGTGGGGCGTTTCACGTCGGAACGGCGTCCACGATGCGTGAAATCTTCGGTGGAGGTAGGGGGATGGTTCCTTAACCCTTATAGTTCCTTTCCCGTGAGTTTCGTAGGCCGTGGTAAGCCAAGCGGGGTTTATTGCTCCTTTGGAGGAGAAATTGTGTTTTTAGGGTGTGCGACGGTCTCGTCGAATCGATCGAGGTTTCCCCTCTTTCTTCCCTCCCATTTTTGGGTTTTTGGGCCTAGGGGATGGTCCCCTATGTTTTCCCCTTCGATTGGGATCGAATGGGGCGTGGAACCGGGATCTAGGGTTGAGCTCGGTCAATTTTTTGCCGTATTTGGTCGACCGACTCGGGGAGTCCGGTCGACCGTTCGGGCGCGGCTCAAACTTGGCATTCTACCCAGTTCGGTCGACCGAACTGGTTGGTCGATCGACCCCCGTGGGTTGGTCGACCGAAATGCCGGGTTTTGGCCGTTTTGGGTCTCGGTCGATCCGGTTGAGACCCAATGACCGACCTTTGGCCCCGTGAGTGTCCCGGACACCTCGTGGGTACCGTGACCGTGTTTTTGGGTGTCCGGAGGTACCGTGTTATCTCGATTAGCTTGCCCATGGGTTTGGAGGGTCCGAGTGACCCCATGTCTTCCGAGCTTTCATGTTCTCACTAGATCGAGTCACCGTGTATCGGTATGAGTGCGGTGGGGCTTCCCCGCACGTCGTGGGTTTCTCCGGAAGGTGGTTTCCGAGTGGGCCATGTGTGTGGCCTTGGACTGTGAGTCCAGTCAAGCAGCCTGGGACTGGAGGTTTCCGTGTGTCCCTGAGACAAGGGATTAACCTGGCGGCTTGTGAGCTACCTCGGTAATGGTGCTATCATGGTTTTAGACTTAGGGATTAGGCTAGATTAACGGCGCTGTGCCATTGTGTACGACGGTCTTGACCCGAGTCTGTGACTCAAGGACCGTTGGATTTAGTAGGTCTAGTGGGCTGTCCAGAGTCTGGTGGCGTCGTGCCACCTGTTACTCCGCGTTACTCGCAATAGGTGCGTGCGTGGCTTTCCGTGTTCATGTTTAGTGGCCTCCCACTGGTCGTAGCCTTCTTACGGCACGCGTGTGCTGACCCACCCGGGAGTGGTGGAGCAATCCCTGGGTGATAATCTTATATATATCTATATATATTTATATATATACCTATTATTTGAATAATTTATCAATTGTGGCCTCCAAGTCCGGAACGGAAGGCTCGAATAGCGCCCGAGACACTTGGTCATCGACGGACGATCCATAATTTACCGAGTGTAAGTGACCGTGAGTCTCCCTGCCTGGAGAAATTTTGGGTTGATTTGTTCCCCTGCACGGGAATACTTTAAATTAAGTAATTTTATAATAAATTAAATCCTCCCTACGTGGAGTGAATTCCTTGTAACCGTGAATCTTCATCGACGCCGTGCGGGCACGCACGTCCCTGCTCGCATTCGTCTCTGGTCGGAGTTAGACTTTTCAGTCTAGCTAGGTACGTGCTCCAAACTTGCTCATTTAGTATCTTTTCAATTACCGCGTGAAGTGAGAGAGAGCCCGAACCATGCATCTTGTCTTCTGAGTGCATTGCTGTGGACGGAAGGGGAGAGCTTGCTTGCACCCATCCTTAGGCCCTAGATGGCCGCATTAAGGCACCCTAATTGTCAGGAGGTAGTTTCACAACTACTTCGCCTACGGGCGAGCAACTCTCCCTGACCGGTCCCTTAAAGTTGACCCTTTGCCCATTAGCCAACAAAATTCGGGTCTATAGCTTGCTAATTATCGGTCCTAGGATTGCATCATTTAGGTCGAAGGTCGTGCATGCCACGTTGGTCTAGGAATTCATTCGGCCGTCTGGAGCGCCCTTCAACTCTACAACCCCACATGGATCAAAAGAGCGTGAGTGCTATGTTGGCTCAGCTCGAGCATAATCTTATAACCCATTTTGAAGAATCCATAGGCCAACTACGAGAAGAGCTAGATGAGAGGATCCGAGCCTTAGAGGAACGACTGAAGGGAGAGGAAGGACGAGTGAATGGCCACGGCGATCCCGTAGCCCATCCTAGGGAGGAGAGAGAGCAAGCCCGCCAAAATCAGGCTCCCCAAGGTAGAGAGCAAGAGGCACATGCGTCTCGAGAAAGAGACCACGACGATGAGGATATCATCCTCCGGAACGTCAAAATTGACGCTACGAGTTTTGATGGGTCCCTAAACCCCACTACATACCTTGATTGGGAGACCAGGATGGATCAATATTTTGACTGGCATCGCCGTATGACCCCTGCTACAAGGATGAGGTTTGCCAAAATGAAACTCCTGGGTCAAGCCAAAACCTAATGGTGTAACGTTGAGAATCTCCTAGCATGGAGACGAGAGGAACCCATAAGCACGTGGGAGGAAATGAAGGAGAAACTGAGGGAGAAGTATCTGCCACCCTCCTACCATCAGCGTCTTTTAGACCAATGGCAGAAACTCACCTAAGATGGAAAGTCCGTGGACGAGTACATTGCCAAATTTGATGACTTCTTCCTTCGGAGTCGAGTCATGGAAGATGCCTCTGTCACCCTCTCACGATTTAAGGCTGGCCTATACGAGAGCATACAGTGGGAGTTGTTCCTACGGGAAGTTAACACTCTCGAGCATGCCTATCAGGTTGCTCGGGATGTCGAGCGGTTTCAAAGGATGGTCCCACCTCGGGTCTCCACCTACCGCCAACCCGAGTCCTGAAACCCCATAGTCCGCTATTCCGAGAGGCCTGGCCCCTCCACCTTCTATGTCCCTACCGCTACCCCTCTTCGAGCCGTTGCCCCTACCGTTCCTTTCACGAGAAACCCCTTACCTGCACCCGCTACTGTGCCTAGGCTGGAGTATACTCCGCCAACTGAGAGGAGAGATAACAAGGGAAAGGGAGTCATCCCTAGCACCTCCCAACCAGTCCCTGTCTCGGAAGTTCGTTGCTTTAGGTGCCATAACCTAGGGCACATTGTCTCCAACTGCCTCACTCGAGCCTTAGTCATCACCGACCCCCAGTCTGTGGAGCTTCCACCTCAGGAAGGAGAAGCCATTGAGAGGTACGAGGCCGATCCTAACCTCATCGCCTAGTTTGAGGAAATGGATGCAGGGTATGATGGAACGCATGCCGAGTACATGCAAGTGGGAGATATTGTCGAGAGTTTGAACCAGGGAAGACTGGGTGTAGTTCGCGACATCCTAACTCACCCCCAGGAGGACGACTGGCGTCGAACCTCCATCTTCAAAACATACATTATGGTGAAATCCCAACCCTGCAAGGTGATTTTTGACAACGGGAGCTGTATCAATGCAATCTCTTCAGACTTTATCTCCCGTCTAGGTCTACCTATCTATCCTCATCCGAGGCCATACAACGTGACTTGGGTTGACGACACGTCTATCCCAGTCACCACTACATGTGTCATTCCCATCCAATTCAAATCCTACCAAGGACAGATCTTGTGCGATGTAGTGCCTATGAAGGTCGGTAGCATCATCTTAGGATGACCGTGGAACTATGATGTAGACCTTACTACATTCGGTCAGTCCAATCAGTGTTCCTTCTCACACAATGGGAAGAAGATACAGCTGTACTCGGCACCCACAAAGGTGACCCTGGGAAAGAGTTCCACCTCCACCCCCATGTTGAGACAGATGGTATGCTCTGATACCAATTGTTGAAGTGCTAGACTTGGATTCAAAAGGGGGGTTGAATGAATCCTTTAGAAAATTTGACCAATTAAAAATTAATTGAGTCAATCAGAGATGCTGAACAGGAGCTAACTAGATTCTACCGAGTCTGAAGGGTAGCGAGGAGCTTGATCAAGCAGAAAACGTGCAACTAACATTCTCACAGGACATGGAGAGACAGATCGGCCTATACATTCATCTAACGGAACAGGACAACCAAACCACAGTAGACAAGGAAACTTTTAGGTGGTTCGGTCCTCCGACCTACGTCCACCTCACACTCAAACCAGAGTGTGGCTTACTGCTGCCAAACAGCTTGAAAATCGCTGGGCCTCACAGCTTGCCTACAAATCGCTGATTCACAGCTTCAACTGCTGGGCCTTACAGCTTCGCCGTCCGTTGGGCAATACAACTTGGCCATCCAGAGGAATCCACCTCTGCAGACGCTGACACACAGCTTGAAAGGAAATGTATGATGAAAGCAAACACAAAATACAGCCAACGAAAAGCCGACAATAAGATCAAACAGAATTGCTCACACATGAGCGCAGTGTCTTGGATCTGATCCAGAAGACACTTACAAACAACAGATCTGCAGTAAAAATTGATGCTGCTTCACTACACACTCTTTCTGCCTTCTGTTCTCAGAACCTCTCTTTTTCTTCTCTCGTACTTCTTTTCTCTGAATCGTGGGGGCACTATCTCTCTCCGCTTCAGCTTTCTATCTGCTCATTGATGGAGTGGTTTGTCTTTGGTTTTCTCTCTTTTTTCACACTCTGCTCTCACTTCTCTTCTTTTTTCTTATGCCCTGCTCTTCTTCGAACCCTTTTCTTTAGCATTTATATATATATCTGCTCCAGAACCCTAGGCGTGTGGATACCCCGTTTCTCGCCTGAAAAGTGGGGGCACGTGTAGGAATATTCTGGGCCCATATCTTCCTCGGATCACGTGCCATTTACCTGGTGAATGCATAGACAAACTGTCAGAAAAAGGAATAAACATTTTGTCACTTACTTAGCACAAGTCTTTCCGACGTAACGAGTAAGTAAGCATAAACTGTACTGAGTAGGAGTTACCAAGTCACCCATTGCACTGACTTACTACTAGGTGAGCAAGAGGTTGCACCAAGTTGAAGTGAGCAAAGACGAGAGATGCACTTACTTAAGAAAACGCATGACGTTATAAGCACGGACCATAGAGTCCAATTGTGCAATAGATATGCACCGACAAGAACCCACAGAGCACAAGGATACACTGCCTTTATTTTTGCCAAATTGGAAAGTTTGCACCGAGTTGAGAAAGAAGAATGCACGGACAAAGGAAGATGCAAGTCAGAACTTGCACCGAGCCAAGAAATCCCGTCCAAGTAAGAACTTGCACTGAGATGGCAGAGAGAAAGGCGCAGAACAAAGAGAGATGCAAGCCAAAGCTTGCACCGACTTCGATTTACACTAAGATAAGAAATGAGCAAACTCAACAAGTGCATTCTAGATAAGAATTGCACCGACCTAGATATTGCACTGAGAGAGTAACGGGATGACAATGTGTGTGCGTGAACAGAGGCTGCACCGAGGCCAGCACTTATGCGTGAAGTGCAGAACAAGACTAGACTTGCACCGAGCTAGATTTTTAGCGATACAACACATGCACTGACTATGATTTATTCTATGAAATAACATGCACCAAATGGACCATACAAACAGATAAAATTGAAGGATTTAAACACCTTAATCTAAACATTATTCATAGAAATTCATTATCAAAACTAGGGTTCCAACAATCTCCCCCTTTTTGATTATGACAACTATGGGTCATGTATGATTAAACCATTTAAAGAAAATTCAATACTCAGCATTCAAACCAGTGTGTTTACAATCTGTTGGAGCATGTTCAAAACTTATTCACACACAGACAAGATAGAAAATGCAATGATCACAAAAGGTGTGCGAACGAACAAAACATAAACATGTAACATGTAAGAACAAAAAGAGGATACTTCTGCATGTATTAAAAAAAGCAACATTAGTGTTTGAATGAACATCTCTTTTCATAAAAAAATATGAAATAGCAGATCTTTTCCCCCTTGTCATTTTACTCAGCATAAACATACCCAGCAGCATATATGAGGTCTTCTTGTTGCAGCATACATGAGGTCTTCTTCTCTTCTTCTCCCCCTTTGTCATTATCAAAAAATGGGGATTTGGGAGAAATTAGTGACCTCGGTAACTCCCCCTGTCTCTTGGAGGATATGCTGAACTGGAGCCAGAGATGTGAAGTCTGTTCATCAACGAAGTGTGAAAATCTCTAATGGAATCTGCCAGTTTATCGAGTTTTTAATGCACAGTATTCCCAAGTCTGTCCACTAGGGAGGTAGTAGCAGTTTGCTTTGTGAGATTTTGTTTGATACTCTCTGAGAGATTTTCCAATTTAGACTGAACATCTTGAAACTTGTTGATGACCTCAGGCTGACTGACTGTAATATTGCTCAATGTACTCTTTATCAACTCAAATTCAATCTTCAGATCAAAAGTGTGGCTGGGAATTTGAGCCAGCCTGGTGAATGTTGAAATTTGTGTATCTTGTATTTTGTTCACCATGTCAGCAATTCTATTGTTGATTCCCATAAGAGATTCAAGAATCTCTCGAACTGTTACATCAGTCTTTTGCTTGGCAGTCATGAACTCAATCCATTGGGCTTTCGTAACCCTGTCCAAATCGTTCAAATGGGAATTTACTTTGTCCAGTTGAACGGTGTTGAACAGAAACTGTTTATTCATCAGTTCATTCTGATTCAACACTATTTCAGTCAGATTCGCCAGCATCTGTGCAATATTTGGCTCAGGACAAGGTCTAGATGAACTAAAAGTGGATGCACTCGACTCTGGAAACTCAGTAAAGTACTCATGCTGTTGTTCTAGAGGTGGAGGAGGTGGTATACCAAGGCTGATCATTTCCCCAAGGTAAGGTCCATATGAAGGAGCAGGAGTAAGAGATATTCTTGGATACATCTGACATTGAGGAGCTGGTCCCATGACATACTCGTGTGTACCCTCTCCAGTGGCCCTTGGGGCTTCTTGTGGAACTTCTTGTTCTCTTGGTTGATCACCCTCCTGATCATTGACAACAGACTCAATAATTTCTTCAAAAATATTATCAGCCTCTTCTGTCAAAATCTGTGTAACCACCCTAGACAGCTATTCTTCATCAACTTCAGTTTCTTCTTCTCTTTCGTCTTCTATGCCTTGTGGCTCAGCTTCTTGAATTTTCACTTCTTTTTGTTCTTCTTCTTCTTGTTCTTGCTGAAGAACTTGTTGTTCTTGCTCAGATTGTACTCCAAATTTATCAAAAAGCTCACTGCTATTCTGATCCAGCTGCTGTATAATTTGAGTATCAGTTAGGTTCAGTTCATGGACTTCTTGCTCTAGTTGTAGATCATTGAGATTCTTCTCAACGGGTTCAACAGCAGAATATTGGTTTTGTTCAGCTAATATAGAAGGAGTTTCTTCTTGAGGAATTTGAGGAGGCTGTTCTGACACAGTTTTCACTTGAACTTTCCTCTTCCTTTTCAACGGAGCATGCTTTACTGATTTCTCTTTTCTTTGAAATTCACCAGAAGGACTCCCTGAGTTAGTCTTTTTTAGCCTCATGTAAGTATCAATGAACTCCATGTTGTACACATTAAATTTTGGAATTTCTTTCGAAGGCTCATCTTCTAAGGCTATGTTTGCCTTCTTAAAAATAGCAGTTAGGTGAGCTGCATAGGGCAAATATCTTCTAGACTCTCTGCAAGCCCTCATTATCTGAATCATTGTTTCAGGCAAACAAACTCTGATTCTCTTCAGCAGACAATATAACATAAATCTTTGAGTGTTGGTTAGTCTTCCTCTCCCTCCAACTTGTGGAGTGATCATAGCAGTGAGAATGTGATGCAGCAATCTCTTGAGAGGAGAGAAATTGTTTACATTAAACTGACCCAATTTTAACTGATTTTTGTCTTGGGGATTCTTAGGCTCATCTGTGATGACAGAGTATACCTCATGAAGATCACATGCAAACTTTCTTTCAGTTACTCCTTCTTCTGGTATTCTAAATACAGTATGTAGGAGATGTTTAGAGACTTCAATTCTGGACCCGTTGACTTTAGAAACCAGTATTACCTGATCCAAATCATACTTCAGATTCTGGTAGAACTCTGCTATGAGTCTAGGATAGTATACCCTATGCTTACCCAGAAACTTTAACCATTTCTGAGCCTTAAAAATTTCAATCAACTCAGGAAATTTCACAATCATTTTCTGGTCATGAAAGTCTACATACCGTGGGAAGACTATCTTGTTGGATTAATTGGATGGTCAAACTAGAGGGGGAGGAGGTGAATAGGTTGACCCTTTGAAATCTTTTACGAAAAATCACAATCAACTTTTAAGAACCAAAATACTATTTCAAAATTTAGTAAACAGACGGTGTGGAGATCGAACCTAATCAATCATCTAGCGTCACACACAAATTGCAAGAGACAGTAAACCACAAGAGAACACATATTTTTATGGTGGTTCGGTCTCCCTGTGGAGACCTATGTCCAACCCTCACTAAATCAGTGAGGATCCCTACTGAGCCTTACAGCTTTGCTAAACCGAGGAATAATCCCCTCAACACTGCTGACCACTACAGCTTGGTTGACAAGAGGAACATATCCTCTTCACTAGATACCCGCTGACAAATAGCTTGAGGGCATACAAGCCGAGACCCCTTGACCCAAGCACCCTCCGCTGGATCAAAATCCCCTCTGATGCGGGACGGGACTGACAAATGGACTAAACCTATGATGAAGACCAAGTGCGGCCAGCACTCACACGTGACAAGGCAAGCCGAGAGATCGACCTCCGTACTATTCCTCCGAAGAGAGGCGTCTCTCAACAAGAAACCCAAGTCCACGGTCGTCCCTATGAGGGAAGCGAGTGGATCAAAGCGGCAAAGGAGCCGACGCGCAACTATAGGAGTCTAGTCCGAGCTCGGTGCTCGACTAGGGCCACGGAATGGGATACTCTCACTCACGATCTCGCGGTGTTGAATGCTAGCTAGGATCCCTACACTCTCACGCGGCATACAAGATCACATACTAGTAAAGCAAATTGCCAAGGGGGGGAGCGTCGCACGTACCTCCACGCCTAGGCGTGGGGAAGGAACCCCGGCCGAGACCGACAACCCCGATACACACAATGAAAGAATAGGTACAAGCCAGCAATGGTGCCCACTCCTCGCAGGGAGATAACAGGCTACAACAATTCCATTCGGGGCGGCCGATACACGGGCTGACGGGCGGCACTCGGTGAAGGGTTGACCACGAGGAGGGTCCGGATGACGATCGGCAGAATCGCAGCAACGCGCGACTCGATGGTAAACGTTCCCACGAATGGATCCGGAGTCTGATTGGGGCGCCGTCAGCGAGGGCACGTAGTTAGGTCGCAGGAGGAAGCCTCGGCCAAAAGGCGTGCTCAGATTCCGTCCGTGGAAGCCGTGGCCGCACCTGCAAGTGGGGACAAGGAATCTGCTCCCAGAACTGCGCTGTCGAGCGGGGAAAATGGTAACTCGCTGCTCCGGTAGGCGATCGAGGCCCCGCTTGTGGGAGGACGTCGGGGACGCAGAGCAGCAGGTCCGGACCAAAGAGCTTGGTCAGATCTGGTCGTGGTTGGACGCTGTGAACTTTGGAAGTTGCCGGTTGTCCTGGCACCGGGTGGACTGGGCAGGCCCGCGCGACCTCGCGGGAACGGACGCCACGAACAGCTCGGACGTCGGAACGAGACGAGGTTGGCAGCGTTGGAAAGAGGACGACGAGAGGTACAAACCCTGAAGAAATCAGCTCCAAACTCGGAGTTGTCCGTCCTGTGGGATTTTCGCAAGAAGGAGGGTGGATCTGGGCGCGCAGAGAGGGAGGCTCCTGCGCTAGCTCACGAGAAAACTCGCCACGGGTGGTGCCGACCTCGGATCGAGGCGAAACCAAAGCCCACGCGCTTCTGACTCGTAGAAGTATCCACCAAAAAAAAGGAGGGGCTTGGATTCGACCCGCACCGGATGGGGACGCCGCTGCAACTCGGGGCCGAATCTGGAACACGCGAACTCGAACCGGAGATGAAGTAGACGG
Organism: Amorphophallus konjac; assembly: GCA_022559845.1. Lineage (NCBI taxonomy): Eukaryota > Viridiplantae > Streptophyta > Magnoliopsida > Alismatales > Araceae > Amorphophallus > Amorphophallus konjac. Next base: position 536,831,775 of record CM040121.1, read on the forward strand.
GAGAAAGAACCTCGGCGTCGCACCGAGGGGATGGGGAGTCGCACCCCGGGGTTGCTCCCGTCGCAGGAGCAGAGGAGGAAGAGAGGGTCACCCTCTCCAAGGGGTGGCTGCGCAAATGGCTGCTCAATCAAAATATTTCATTCATTCATTAATTCTCTAAAGAAAATACAAGAGATCTTTTATATGGGGAGGGGGAAGGCTAGGGTTGAAACCCTAGCCACAAGGGAAAGGGGGGGGGGTGCGCAATGTGGCATGGGGGAAAGGGGGGGGTGCGCACATTGGCTAGGGGGGAAAAGGGGGGGGACGCACCACTCCTAGATTCTAGGAGGGAATTGGGGAAGGGGGGGCGGCCAAAGGAGGGATGGGGTGGCCGGATGGGGAAGGGAAAGGGGGGTGCGCATCCCTCTTCCTAAAATCTAGGAGAGGGCCGCACACTCCACTCCTAGAAAGTAGGAGTGGGGCGGCTGCCACCTCCTCCTCTTGGAGGAGATGAGAGGGGCGCCCAAAACCCTAATGGGCCAAAAGGTTGGACCAAGAAGTGGCCCACTAGTCCTATTGCCCAACCAATGAGCCTAGCACACCCAATAAAGGTCTAATTGGCCCCAATTGGCCTACAAAGGTCCACAATAAAGAATAAACATGTCCACACAGAGACTAAACCAAGGCCTGGTATGGCCATCATGTAAAAGAAGGTCCTCTAAACCATGCCGTAGTCGCCGAGCCAAAGAGATGCCGGCGTGCTCCGCGTGCTCCGTCGAGAAAGGCGGCGCGTGTCCTCACCAATTCTCCCCGGGTGGGAAGAACTCGACCCCGTCGAGTAAGGGTCACGATCGCTCCAATAACGCTCCAGCAGGTCCGGGTCGATCAGCTCCAGCTCTCCACGTGTGATCCAGGTGTCGTCTGTCGCAGGGCGCCCTCTCCAGCGCACTAGGAAGCGCTGGTAGGCTCCGCTCCTGGTTGTGGTCACCTGCTCATCCAGTATGCAATCTATATGCTCGCGTGTCTGTAATGGGGCTGGAGGAGGTGGACGCTCAGAAGGTGTAATGCTCTCAACAGGAGGGGTAGGCCCAAAAAGCTCACTGGGAATCACCGCGGGATCCCGATATGCCACCAGATCTGAAACATTGAACGTCGAACAGATCCCATAGTCGTCTGGCAGCTCAATCTCATACGCATTCGACCCAATTCGCTTCAAGACTCGAAAGGGTCCGGCACCGCGGTCCTGGAGTTTCTTCACGGCCCCCGAAGGGAACCGTTCAGGTCTAACCCTGATCATGACGTACTCTCCCACTTGGAACTCACGGGTGCGTCGATGCGCATCAGCTAGATCCTTATAACGTGCGTTGCTGGCCTCGAGGGGGTGATGATGATGTAGACTCCGAACTAGCTATGTTGACTCATACCTATGTGAATGCAGTGGTGGTCCTGGACATCCAAACACAGACCTAGCATGCCTATGACTCCTACATGATTGGACAACACGGGGAGGACCAGGACAACCAAAGTTGTATCTATCATGCATGGGTGTCCTACGGAATGTGGTAGACTCATGGGGACTAAATTGCCCAAACTCACTCATGACATTCCCTATATGAGACAAACCCCTATATGATGGTGGACATGAAGAAACATGGGGAAGAGATATGTGTCCCTGGCCTCCTAAGCTCGGGCATCTGGACGCCGGTAAGGTGAGGTGTTGACTAGAAGGCCTAGGTGGTGTATGATAGTGGACCTCCTTGACATGGTGGGGAAAAGAATATGGGTCGAGAGGCTCACTAGGGAGGGGATCGAAAGGGTCAAAGAAGTGATGACCCCTCCCGACAGGTCCCTTCACTATACTTGCCCATGTGCGACATTCGCCCAGGTGCAGATAATCACCTTCAGGCACTCTCATGTATGGGGCAAGAGGCTCATGAGGAAGGCAAGGAAGGCAAGGTTCCTCCCTCGGGACCGTGAAACCATAAGCGGGGACAAAATCAACCTCCACGGGTATGGGAAATAATAAAAGGACCTCGGATGTGATATGTCCTATGGTGTAGACCGAGGTAATAGACCCCAAAGCAGGGAGTGTAAAGCTATGACTATAGGGTTGGTCAGACCCTAAGGTCAACATATAAGTCAACTCCCATTGATAATCTAAACTCCTAAGGAAGTCCTTCACATTTTCAAGAAAGCAGAAGGACCGAAAAGTGGTGTGAAAGGAGTTAAGGGGTATTATTGGGAGGGCTGGCCCCATGGGTGTATAGCAAGGAATGGAGACATCTAGAAGTGGACCCTCCCTTAGCCAGCTAGCTAAAGACTCACCAATGACCAGTTCACCCTCGGAAGGTAAGAATGTCTCTATATGAGGGTCTAAGGGTGAAGCCTCTCTCTCGGGAGGGGAAACGGAGTCCTCTATGATGTGGAGGGGATCACTCCCTAACTCCTCAACCTCAGTTAGGTACTCCTCAATCAACTCCTGTTCAGCCTCGTAACTCACTGGAACAAACCCAGGTGATGACATGGAGGTGGTCGGCGTAACGCCGTCATGGAAGACAAACTCACCGGGAAGGTGAGATGGGTGTAAGGTGCAGGTCCTCCTATCCAGGTCGATGGTCGCACTTCTTTCCTCCAACCAAGTTCGCCCTAAAATGATGCATGGACCAGCGAGTGTGCTGATCTTGCACCAAGCGCCATCGGAATATTTAACGGGGCCAAACCACCGTTGAAACTCGATAAAGGCTAAACCATCACGGAGAACAATCTCCCCAGTCTTAGAGAGTGACTCAATAATGTCTTGTGAGACACAGTTAGACGACACCCTACTGATGAAGTCGATCTCCGTATGCTTCCCATTAGGTAGGATGGCAGTGGACATGACAGGGCGCTGGAATGACTCGGTCATCGGTATAGGGATCGGGTCTCCCGACGACTGAGTGGTAGGGGCGACACTTAGGGGTCGTACCATAAGAGCGTCGAATCGGGCCAACATGGATGACGATGCATGGGCTCGAGGAATCGCCATGGGGCTGGCGGGAAGCTGGACATGCAAGACTCAACGAGATAAGGGTAAAACTCTAACTAGACACAAACCTAAAATGACAATGCAATGGTACGTTACCTAGATGAACTAAGAGACTCAATGCACCCTAGACAACCTAAAGACTCAAATGACCTAAGACCCCAATTTGTTAGAACAAACTGGTTCCCTAAGCTCTGATACCAAATTTGATGCGGGACGGGACTGAAAAATGGACTAAACCTATGATGAAGACCAAGTGCGGCCAGCACTCACACGTGACAAGGCAAGCCGAGAGATCGACCTCCGTACTATTCCTCCGAAGAGAGGCGTCTCTCAACAAGAAACCCAAGTCCACGGTCGTCCCTATGAGGGAAGCGAGTGGATCAAAGCGGCAAAGGAGCCGACGCGCAACTATAGGAGTCTAGTCCGAGCTCGGTGCTCGACTAGGGCCACGGAATGGGATACTCTCACTCACGATCTCGCGGTGTTGAATGCTAGCTAGGATCCCTACACTCTCACGCGGCATACAAGATCACATACTAGTAAAGCAAATTGCCAAGGGGGGGAGCGTCGCACGTACCTCCACGCCTAGGCGTGGGGAAGGAACCCCGGCCGAGACCGACAACCCCGATACACACAATGAAAGAATAGGTACAAGCCAGCAATGGTGCCCACTCCTCGCAGGGAGATAACAGGCTACAACAATTCCATTCGGGGCGGCCGATACACGGGCTGACGGGCGGCACTCGGTGAAGGGTTGACCACGAGGAGGGTCCGGATGACGATCGGCAGAATCGCAGCAACGCGCGACTCGATGGTAAACGTTCCCACGAATGGATCCGGAGTCTGATTGGGGCGCCGTCAGCGAGGGCACGTAGTTAGGTCGCAGGAGGAAGCCTCGGCCAAAAGGCGTGCTCAGATTCCGTCCGTGGAAGCCGTGGCCGCACCTGCAAGTGGGGACAAGGAATCTGCTCCCAGAACTGCGCTGTCGAGCGGGGAAAATGGTAACTCGCTGCTCCGGTAGGCGATCGAGGCCCCGCTTGTGGGAGGACGTCGGGGACGCAGAGCAGCAGGTCCGGACCAAAGAGCTTGGTCAGATCTGGTCGTGGTTGGACGCTGTGAACTTTGGAAGTTGCCGGTTGTCCTGGCACCGGGTGGACTGGGCAGGCCCGCGCGACCTCGCGGGAACGGACGCCACGAACAGCTCGGACGTCGGAACGAGACGAGGTTGGCAGCGTTGGAAAGAGGACGACGAGAGGTACAAACCCTGAAGAAATCAGCTCCAAACTCGGAGTTGTCCGTCCTGTGGGATTTTCTCAAGAAGGAGGGTGGATCTGGGCGCGCAGAGAGGGAGGCTCCTGCGCTAGCTCACGAGAAAACTCGCCACGGGTGGTGCCGACCTCGGATCGAGGCGAAACCAAAGCCCACGCGCTTCTGACTCGTAGAAGTATCCACCAAAAAAAAGGAGGGGCTTGGATTCGACCCGCACCGGATGGGGACGCCGCTGCAACTCGGGGCCGAATCTGGAACACGCGAACTCGAACCGGAGACGAAGTAGACGGGAGGAAGAACCTCGGCGTCGCACTGAGGGGATGGGGAGTCGCACCCCGGGGTTGCTCCCGTCGCAGGAGCAGAGGAGGAAGAGAGGGTCACCCTCTCCAAGGGGTGGCTGCGCAAATGGCTGCTCAATCAAAATATTTCATTCATTCATTAATTCTCTAAAGAAAATACAAGAGATCTTTTATATGGGGAGGGGGAAGGCTAGGGTTGAAACCCTAGCCACAAGGGAAAGGGGGGGGGTGCGCAATGTGGCATGGGGGAAAGGGGGGGGTGCGCACATTGGCTAGGGGGGAAAAGGGGGGGGACGCACCACTCCTAGATTCTAGGAGGGAATTGGGGAAGGGGGGGCGGCCAAAGGAGGGATGGGGTGGCCGGATGGGGAAGGGAAAGGGGGGTGCGCATCCCTCTTCCTAAAATCTAGGAGAGGGCCGCACACTCCACTCCTAGAAAGTAGGAGTGGGGCGGCTGCCACCTCCTCCTCTTGGAGGAGATGAGAGGGGCGCCCAAAACCCTAATGGGCCAAAAGGTTGGACCAAGAAGTGGCCCACTAGTCCTATTGCCCAACCAATGAGCCTAGCACACCCAATAAAGGTCTAATTGGCCCCAATTGGCCTACAAAGGTCCACAATAAAGAATAAACATGTCCACACAGAGACTAAACCAAGGCCTGGTATGGCCATCATGTAAAAGAAGGTCCTCTAAACCATGCCGTAGTCGCCGAGCCAAAGAGATGCCGGCGTGCTCCGCGTGCTCCGTCGAGAAAGGCGGCGCGTGTCCTCACCACCCTCCCTCTACTCAACTAGTACAAGGGAGAATTACAGTAGTATAGTTCAAGCTGAAATGAAAAACAATAAATGAAATCACTTGAAAATGGAAGAAGGAGCCTCAGATATATGATGGTGCTGATTCCCAAATCTCGAACGTAGAGATCGGAGAGGAACGGCTTCATCGATCAGCTGGCCTTCTCCTTCTGGATGGTAGATAATCTTGCAATGATCAACTACCACTGGGCTTTCTCTGATCTTCAGTGGATGCAACAGCACGCACTCAGCAAGCCGATGATGCAGACCTTCTTCTGCTTATTCTGCAGAACTCTCCTCTCATTTTCTATTCGACTGCTACTCCTCCTTTTATTTTGTTTTCCCGCGCTCTACCTATTCACATGAAAATTCCTTTTTGTGGGTCCCAACCAGATTTTCTGGTTAGCCCAATGATTGTTGTCCTAGAGGCTTCTGGAATCGAGAGGGAAGGAGTGCGCATGCTCTTTTAGATGATGTGGCATCTAACGCCACTTACGACTGGGGTCCACCCAATCATCTCTTGATGAAATTCAGATGGCGTCAACTCATTGAGACCATGAGGTTGACGCAGCCTTGAAATGCCCCACATGTCTTTGAATATAAGGCTGGATGCGTTGACACATGGGGTCACTACGTCGACCCACTGAACTGACCCAGAGCGATCTTTATCTCAGAATAAACTGCAGCGTCGACGCTATCATGCTGTAGCGTTGACGCACCGGGGTATTTCCAGTGAACAATGATTCTGCCACTTGAACTGCTGCGTTGACGCTGCTGAACTGTGGCGTTGGCGCACTGAGCTATGCCAGTGATTTGATACTTCTGCCACTTGTACTGATGCGTAGACGCAATTAGCATCCTGCGTAGATGCTGTCCTTTTATTCAAATCGCTGCGTGGATGCCGTGAGCATCCTGCGTAGACCCTGTTTCTTCCTTGCATTCAAGAATAAAGTATATACATGCGTTAATGAATCAAGGGTTAATTCATCAGTTCTGTTGAACTTAACACACACACGTCTCATGGTTGTCATCATCAAAACCAGGGGCATAACAATCTCCCCCTTTTTGATGATGGCAACTATGAGGTGTATGCCATTGCATCTACATAAAAATGCATTGTTCAGATCAAACAAGTAATTCACTTCAGAGATCAGAACACCAGTTCAGTTCATTTCATTTAAGTCCAAGGTTTAACATCAATAAGAGGAACAAAAGAACTTTTCTAACAAAAAGTTGGGTAATCTCACAGACAATTTCTTTCGAGCATTTCACAAAATATGTAAAAGAAAAAAAATTTCACTCAATCACATTTGATGCAGATGCAATGCAATTCCTGGTTCCAACTTGAGTTCATGTCTCTCCCCCTTTGACATCATCAGGAAGGGGAGCAGGTGAGGAAGAGTGTGACTGAAGGATGGTTGCAGACACATTGTCCAGTTGTTGCTGAAGCTGAGTTATAGAAGATGCCAAACTGTCTAGTCTGTCTGAAAATTATTGATCTCTTTGCAGAATAGACTTATGATAATCCTGTACTTTTGAAGTGACACTGTCAAACCAACTGTGTAAGATGTCAAACAGATAGTCCACTTGAGCTTTCTACTGAGATCCCCATTCTGGTGCAGAAGAGGAGGCTTCTGTTGGTGGAGGGCAGTACACATCACGCTGATCCTCAAGTGTGGGTGGGAAATTTTATTTTAGAATGTGCAAAACATCCATTACCTCATCACCCACTAGAGTGGTTCGTTCAAACAGTTTAGCAAGGTCCGTACCAAAAGATGTAATCTTTTCAAACAAGGTTTGAACCTTTTCATTGAACTCATTGTTCTTGTCAATCAGGGTGGAATATTTCAAATTCAACTTGGATTGGTTTTCCTTGACATTATGGTTATATGTCTGTACAGCCTGTAGCCTGTTCAGAAATTGTTGATGCAAGCTTTTCAGATTGTGCATTACTGACCGAGCTTTCTGACAGACCTGAAGGAGGGATTCCATGAAGTTATGAAGCTTTTTGTCTGACTTGAATTTGTCTTGCTTGAACTGTTCCCATCTGCTGTCTGATTTCTGCTCAAGATGAGAAATCCTCATTTCCATAGTTGAGCTCAGGTGCATTATGGAAGAATCAATGTTCTTGAATTTCATTTCCAGAAATTGAATCAAAGTGGGATTGATACCAGAAGTCTGATCATGCATGCCAGCATCATAATGAAAATCATCTAGAATTTATTCCTCGGGAAAGTAGGTAGATTCATGCTCCCTTCGAGGAGAGGGTTCCTGAAAAGGACCATGTATGATCATAATATCTCTAGTGACAGCTGGAAGATTTGGAGCAGTATTTGTGACAATATCAGCTTGGACAGGACTGGCTTCTTGTTGGTCTATTCTGGCAGGACTAACCTCTTGTCTGTCTACTCTGGCTGGACTGGCCTCTGGGTTTTCTTGTGCTGTTTCTCTCAATTCTACAACAGGAGTCCCAGAGGCAGAGGCATGCTTCTGACTTGGCAGTACTCTGACTGGCTGTCCATTCACAATTTTAAATCCCATGAACTTCTGAATGTATGATAAGGAGTATCTATTCCCTCTGGGAATGTTTAGTTTCTTTTCATTTCCAAAGTTCACTCCAACTTTTCTAAAAATTGCAGTCAATGGGGCAGCATATGGAAGTGTCCTAGACTGTTTCAGACATGTACCCATGGTCTGAATGATAACATCAATCAATAAAATCTTGACCTGTTTCAGCATACAGTATAGCAAGAATCTTTGCATCTCAGTAACTCATTCCCTACCACTGCTCTGGGGTGTAATGATGGATGTGCAGATATGATGTAGCAGTCTGTTGAAAGAAGGGAACCTATTGGCTTTCAAACTAGATAGGTATGTCTGCTTGACATCTGTAGGATCACTAGGCTGTTCAGTCAGAAGAGCATAAGCTTCATGTTCATCAAACTGAAAACTGTGTAGCTGAACCCCATCCATTGGATCTTTCCATGATCAGGCAAATAGTTTATTTGTTAACTCAAAACGGACATTTCTGACTGTTGAAGAAACTTTGGGGATTTGAGGCTCATATTTCAAATTTTGGTAAAATTCCCGAACGAGGGTGGGGTAGTATATCTTATGATTTGTGACAAAAGACCACCAACCCTGAAAATCCAAAGTGGGAAATAGTTGTGGAAAAACCTCAAGCATCTCAACATCAGTAGCAACAATATATCGTGGAATAAGGACTTTCAGAGGTTCTTCTATATTGATGGTGAGAGAGGTATCAGAAGACCTTGCATGGGAGCTGTCCACACCTTGATTCCCCTTCGCAGCAGCTGAAGATGTAGACTGCTCCTCTGCCCTTGATTTAGATAGCTTTCTCTTTTTGGTCGGCGGGCTCGGATGGAGACGGCGTTTCCGAAGAGGTAGCTCTATCTCTTTTCCTTTCCGTTTCTTTGGAGCTGAAGAAGATGGTATTGTTGAGTAAGGTGCAATAGATTCAGAGGGGGGGTGAATGAATCTCCCCTTTCAAAATTAGCCTAAATACAAACTTAAAACTCAGTTATGCAGAATTAAAACAGTTGCAGCTATATTCTGAGAATACTAAGGATCATCTCGGCAAGACAACTCATTTGAATTAGCCCTCACTCGATCCTATGCAAACATCTAATACACAGCAACTAAGTGAACATATAAGAAGATCAAACCATAAGGGACACCAGGATTTTTAGGTGGTTCGGTCAACAGACCTACGTCCACCCCTCACTCCAAACCGGAGTGAGGCTTCCACTAGTAGGACTAGCACAGCAGACTCAGTTTGCAACAAATGCTGCCACACAGCTTGACTAGGGGAACAACCTCCCCTCTTCCTCCCAACCGGAGGGAACCACTAGTGACACCAGTCACTAGCAAACCAGAGACGCAAGTCTCTCTTCCTCTAGACTAGGAGGGGACCTACAAGTAGCAACACTACCTGCACCCGGAGACCCAAGTCTCCCTTCCTCTGAAGCTCAGAGGGATGCACAAGTGACACTAAGTCACCTGCAAGCCAGAGGTCTCGGACCTCTCTTCCTCCCAACCGGAGGGACCCCTGGACTTGAAACCTACAAGCCCAGAACCGGAGACAAATCTCCCTTCTTCCAAACCAAGAGGGAACCCACAAGTAGCACCCAGCTACTTGCAACCGGAGATAGCAATCTCCCTTCTCCTGAACCAACAGGAGGGACCCCGACCTCTCTACAGAGTATCGGAAATACAAGGTAAAGGGAAAACAATAAAAGATAAAAATCACAGCGACATAAAGCTGGAGAAATGAAAAGCACAATGACAAACTGGGTTGGATCTGATCCAAGGTCCAGTGAACAATGAAGCTCCCTTCTTCTTCACAACCTCTCTATCTCACTGTCTCTCTTTCTTTTTCTTCTTCTGCTCTCTCGATCTGGCTCTCAGCTTTCTCTATCTCTTCTTTCTCTTCTGCACTTCTTCTCTTAGCTCTGGCTGCTTCTACTTCAGTCACTCTCTGCACTCGCACACCTTTCTTCAGAGGAAGAAGACACATATATATAGCAGCAGCAGATTAGGGCGGCGTGTGCTCTCCACGATTCTCGCCCAAATGCTTCAGTCCATGTGGAGGCTCCTCTGCATCTCAGATCACGTGCCAGATGCCAGCCTCGTATCACGTGCCCACTCTGCATAGGCTCCACGAACAGTACCTGTCACACAGTCATAAGAGAGTAATCAGAAGGATGTACATACTTGTTGGGTAACTGAAGACCATAGTGTACAGACTTAGTGTGAAGGATAGAATGTATAGACTATGAAGACTTAGCCAACGAGTGCATAGACTTGAACAGCTAGCCACGAGTGTATAGACTTAAGATGTGATAACAAGTGTATAGACTTAGAAAGCATTCAGCTCGTGTAATGTATATACTTCATGCCATGTACAGACTTGATGGCGTGGAGGCAATGCATAAACAAGCCTAACCAATGTATAGACTTTACGATGCTCAACCACTGTATAGACTTCACGATGCTCAACCATTGTATAGACTTTACTACGTGATGCAGCGTTGTACGGACTTGAACTCTAGGAATGGTTGTACAGACTTTGAGTGAAGGCATGAACAGTGAATCAATGTGTAGACTTCACTTCAAGCAAGCTACAGCCCAATGTATAGACTTGCCACCAACGCAATGTGTAGACTTGACTGCTGCGAGCACAGGCTGTACATACTTGGTGTGAAGAACACAAGCCAAGTGCAGTGTATGGACTTTATGCAAGAAAACAAGTGTGCATTGTATAGACTTGAGTGATGAGTGGACTTTCAATGAAGAGGCTGTACAGACATGATGAAATTACGATGTGTAGACTTGTCAAATATAGCTGGTCTATGTACAGACTAGAATAAGGCTAAGTCTGTACAGACTTGAACAAACACAGTGTATAGACTTTGGCAAGGCAACGTCGGTAAAACTACCAATGTGCAGACTTTCAAAGCTGAACGTAGGTATAGAACCCAATGTGGAGACTTGGAAGTGTAACGTAGGAACAGATGCCAATGTACAGACTTTGGCAAGCAACGATGTACAGACTTGCACAGTTCCAGTTTAAGGATGTATAGACTTTACCTATAAGTCCAATGTACAGACTTTAGCTGAAGACCACTGTATAGACTTTGAAGTCAAAGATAATGTGTAGACTTACGTTCGATCATGACTGTATAGACTTTGATCAGGCAAGCAACGACACCAGTGTACAGACTTTGAGGCGTTTGACCAAGGCAATGTGTAGACTTTACCCAATGTACAGACTTGGTGGTCTGAACGTAGGTAAAGGTAGGTAGTGTATAGACTTGGTGTGTAGCCAAAGCAGCGAACGTAGGGAAAGGTTGGAATGTATAGACTTACGTTCGATCAGGACTGTATAGACTTTACAGTGATCAAAGGCAATGTTTAGACTTGCAAGATTGAGACGCTGAACAAGACGGTCGGATGTACAGACTTCGTTGCCCAAAGGCAATGTATAGACTTGCAACATTGAGACGCTGAACAAGACGGTAGGATGTACAGACTTTGAAGATCCACTGTGGATGTATAGACTTCGAAGGTTGAATGAACAGTCAATGTATAGACTTCACTTGAGTGCATTGGCTGTACATACTTTGAGCAATGCAAAGGCAATCGGATGTATAGACTTGGAGAAAGGCAACCGAACACTGTACACACTTCCAATGTACAGACTTCATATGAACAGTCCAATGTGCATACTTCCCTTCGATGCATCTACAGTGCAATGTATTGACTTGACGAACATTATGCAATGTATGGACTTGATGAACAGTGCACTGCATGGACTTTGATGAAGGGCCCAATGTATGGACTTCGCCTGAAATGCAGGAACCTGGGCGTTGTACAGACTTGAGTTTTCAACAAACTGAAGTACACACTTGGAAGGCTTTGAAGGCAATGTACAGACTCTACCAATATGTAGACTTTGCCTAAAATGCAGTGTGTAGACTTGAGATATGATGCATGAACAGATTGGCGTTGTATAGACTTGGGGGGTCGACCCATCTGGAAGGGGGGTCAACCCATTGAACAGACTGACATCAAGATATCCAGATAACAAGCAATCCAGATAACAATCAATTATGAAATACATCAGCAATAATGAAATGCACCAAAGCACACACCACACAGCCATATTTAAATGCAGCAATAATTCAGATAAGATTTTTAATGAAACATTCATCTGCACCACAAACAGAATTGTATGCATTCAAATGACTTATAGTGTTTGCTATCATCAAAATCACAGGGACACAACAATCTCCCCCTTTTTGATGATGGCAATACTATGAGTCTTATGAATGAAATAAATGGAATATTCAGACTAGACTCATCAAAGTATTCTCCCCCTTTGACTTCATCAAAAAAAAATACTTTGATAATCTAGTGATGTCATATGAGACACTTAAAATAGATCAGCAGATGAGGGCAACACAATATCAGAATTATTTAAATCAATTCTCCCCCGTAGTCAAACAACTTATGCAGTCATGCATATGCAACAAATACTCCCCCTTTGACATGGCAGAAGATATAGAGCTATTGCAGACAAACAAATTGATCAGACAATCTAGCACATTGTCCCCTTATGCATATAGTGTCTCAAACAGACCAGAGAATTCTGCCATTATGATCCATGATGCAAGAGAAATCTACAAGGATGAACTCCGGTTATCCAAAAAAAAATTCTGAGAGTTGTGCCAATGTCAATCAAAACACATTGATAGAGGGCAATATGATCAGAAACGTTTAGAAGGTTGAAACCAATTGAGATGAAGGGAGAATATCAACAAAAACATAGGGACACTCAAGAATGCTGACTACATTTCCCCCTTTAAGAAAGACACTCAGCAAGATAGGAAAGCTCCCCCTGATTAGATGATGGAGTGAAGCCAATTGATATAGTAAAGTGATGAGCGTCTATCAGCAAGACACAGACTGTAATCACAGTGAATAAATGAGGAAGACAGATTTTCATTAGCACATCAAATTCATAAATCTTTGTAAACGAATTTCAGATTCTTCAATTATAATAGATTATGAATGAGTTTAAACTGACCATCATGATTTAAGAGAGATGTATTCAAAGTTTATCAAGAAAATTCAATACTCATATCTGAAACACCTTTTAATAAAGGTGAACCAACAACTCATTTGATATTCATGTTTAACCTCCTTCCACCTTACTCATTTAAATTCAGTGACTCCTATGGAAAATACACAAGATCATATTGAGATTAAACAGAAATAAATGAGACTGAGCTTGTCTTCAGATTTTTAGAATTTTCTGATACCAATTGAGCAGCACTTATTTTTCCTTGAGCAAGTTTGGTTCAGTCAACACCTTTTTACGTGAGGCATAACATGTCTTAGGTGAAGTGACCCAACTTGTGACAACCATATTGCCTCTCAAAAAGAACAGAGTTAGCAATGGAGTATCTTTTTACATGAGGAGACACCTTGATCAGAGGCCAGAATCCCAAGTTACTCAACACAACCATGCCATTGCTCTGCCAGATTTTTAACCATATTGAAAAGAGGTAACTATGGCACTTCATGACATGGGCTTACTCTATTTCATTGATAGAAAACCCAGTTTCTCTGTGACCACAGTCATTGCTCTAGCTTTAAATTTTAAATGTTTTCAGATTCTTCAAACAAAGCTCAGTACACTTGAAATGATTAAGAACAATACTTTCTACATGTATCTTAACCAAAGAAAGCCATGTCTTTTAAAATTTCAGATTTCAGAAAGTTTTGCATGAAATTAATGAGGCAATTGGTTAAGATTTATTAAGCATGATGATTCAGATATTTTCAAGTCTTTTACATCAAAACTTAGAAAATACATTAGGCTTAAATCAATTTGATTTATCAAAACATTCTTAAGCCAGTATAATAGAAGATTCTTCTTTTCAGAATGTCTGATTTATGCCTAGGGTGCACTGATTAAATCTTTCCTCATTCGGCTGAATCAATGACATTGTCAAGAGAAATTAGCAGATAGCAATTCTGATACCAATAGTTGAGAGAATAGAGCAATTCAGAAGCCATGATTAAAGACTAAAAATCAGTCAGATTAGCTTTGACCGGTCTTGACAAGATATGAAGAAATGTGTATGATAGGAACAAGCTACCAATTGAATGCATAGTAGACAGAATCAATGACTGAGTCTGGAATACAGACAGATCAGCTATATCAGTGTAGACAACAGAGAATTCAAGTGAACCACATATTTGCCAAAAATGGATCAGATTGCTAGACAGAAGGAGTTCAAGAGGTGAAGAGATGAAACAGGAATGCTCCCCCTATCTAGATGCAAGGAATCAAATTTTGTTTTTGATTTTTCAATGTAAGGAAATGCAATGCAACTAACTACATGTATGCATTCAGCAAATGAGATTATCAGAATTATGCAAACACTAATCAGACTCCCCCTTACAAAGTGCATGATATGCAATTAAAGCATTGAAACATGATTTCAAGGTTTATGCTCATTCAGACTTGTTGATTTGTTTTTTTAATTAGATTCCTATCCCGCCCCCTTTAAATACATACATGCATAAACATGTGAATCAAAGACAAGGGAGATGAAAGGATAGAAATACTAACCGTGATCGCCACCAAGGTTCCAACAACGCCAAAGGATGAAGAAGTGTAAAGAACGGCGCCGTGTACCTTGGAAAGAAAACTTGATCGCGCTTGAAACGGGGTGCGGGGAACTTGTGGATTCAAACCTCCTCTCCTTCTAGCCGGCTAGAGGAAGAGGGCCTCACGTTGTATTCATGCTCTCCTGCAAAACAAAGACAAAACACAAATGTAAAAACTCATTAGAACATGAAGTGTAGTATCAATCCCAAAGTGATAAAATAACGGTAGAAAATGAGGGAGAACGCACCGGGGGGAGGTTTTTAACCTCTATGGAAGGGTGGAAAATATCGGTGGGTGTGTTGTGCATGCATGAGATTTGAAATCACGAGATTTGATTGAGAGAATAGAGAGAAAACGATGATGCAAAACGGAGAAAAACGCATGTAGCAGAAAGTGCAGAAAACTGTGAAGATTTGTGATTTTGAGGAGACTAGAACTAAGAGTGTAGACCATGAAATCAAGCCTAGAAGGATGGAATTGAAAGCTAATACTTCCCTCTTCAAGCCAAGGTTGAAGGATTGAGTCGGCGGTGCAGCATGGCTTCGCCCCACGTCCGAAAAGAGCCCCCCGTCACGACTGCGAACTGGGCAGTTTTTATAGAGTTTTACAAGAAAATCTCATCTTCTTACCACGATTCCCGGAGATAGAGTCCAAGATAAATCGAGTTCTTTGGATCAAACTCGAGATAATACTAAAGACAAGAGATAGGAACAAACGAGGATCAATTCGGAGGAGGATTCTAGAAGATATGGCTCTTGGAAGGCAGCCCCGGAGCTTAATCTGCAGAGTTTTAGTTGAACTAGGATACTTAAATCCTGATCTTGTGACCCAGATCCCGAGAGATATTGCCAATGAAAATTTGATTCCTATGAACCAAATTCAAGATAATACCAAGGGCTAGAAGTAGGAAAAAATGGGGATCAATTCGGAGTAGAATTCAAGAAGTTATGGACTCTTCAAGAGGGCCACGGCGCACAAAAACGGAG
The DNA here is from genome assembly GCA_022559845.1 of Amorphophallus konjac. Classification (NCBI taxonomy): domain Eukaryota; kingdom Viridiplantae; phylum Streptophyta; class Magnoliopsida; order Alismatales; family Araceae; genus Amorphophallus; species Amorphophallus konjac. Next base: position 536,847,324 of record CM040121.1, read on the forward strand.
CAGAGTCCAGCACGAATTGGACTCTCAGGTGTATGTAACGGTCTATCGTAGGACCGTCAGAGTTATGTAACGGACTAGGGTGGGTCCGTCACACTCTAGAGGTCGAACGGAACGATTTTGAACAAGTTTCGGTGTAACGCACCCATACTAGACCGTCACATAGACTGTAACGGTCTAGGGTAGGACCGCCACATTCTGGGGTTTGAACAGGGTGTTTCGGGCAAGTTTCGGTGTGACGGTCTATCGTAGGACCATCACACTGAAGTAGCGCACCTATGTAGGGCCGTCACTTTGATGGAGGCAGATTCCGGGCAGACTGCGTGCGACTTTGGAAATTGAAGCGTAGCTCTCAAACGGGGCAGAACTAGACAAAGTGGTAGAAGAAGAAATTATAGATAACTGAGAGAGGAACAACTTTCATGAAGAAAGCAATTTGAGAAAATGATCAGAAGATAGAGAAAATGGGGCTGGAAGAGAGAGGAAAATTCTGAAACATAGGTGAACATCACATCCTGCTGGAAAAATGCGAATAACTCACAATTGGGGCAGAACTGGCCAATGGCGTAGAAGAAGAAATTGCAGATCTTTGAAAGACGCACAACTTTGGTGAAGACAACTTTTTGAATAGAGGATTGGAAGAGGGTGAAAAGGGACCACTTTCAGGACTGCACAGTGAGAGAGAGCCGATTGCTTGATGGAAGCCGGCCTAAATGGACCGTAAGTCGACTTAGAAGCCAGAATTTGATAAGATAAGCTCCGGGGCTCTAAGAAATCATGATCTCCAGGACTCAAAGGATATGAAATGATAAAAATGGGCTCAAAATCAATCCAAGGAAGGCTCCAAAACAATGGCAAATTTGGGACATCAAAAATGATGAATAAGAGAAATGACACAACTTGTGGGCTAAAACGTGTGTCAACAGATGCCCCTCCTTGATGTCCGTTTTGCAAGGGAATGAGCGAAAGCGACGCGAAGGCGAAATGGAATAGAAAGGAGATGGAGCGAAAGCGATAGCGACGTGAAATGGAGATGAAGCGGAGATGAAGCGGAGAGAACTGATAAGCGGGCATCAAGGTAAAAAGACACCCGTCACAACCAACAAGCGATAGGAATTCTCCTGAAAACGCCGAACTAATCACAAGGCATGGATGACGCGGATGAGACATGTCTGGAGAACTAAATTAAGGAAGGAAAAGGAAACACGACCAGCCTCATCGGGGACACAATCCACGGACAATGAGTGGGTCGGAAGGAACATAGCATAAGAGCTGGAAAAGGAAATATAAGAAAACTGAGATAAAATCCAGACAGGAATCACGCTGGCCAACCAGACCAAGCGGCAAGATTAGAGAAATCGTTTGAATTCAGAGTGGAATGAAGAATCTATTATCCAAGAGAACTGAAGTGCAATCAACCATTGCTGAGGAGAAATCCTTGAACGGATCACGAGACGTGAATGCTCAAAATGACATGATGCATGCTGGGCTAAAATAAAGAAATCATTAAAACGAATGCAAAGAAAGATAAAATAGAAAGTACTCAAGGATAATATTGCTAGACTGAGCAAAATGGGGTCAAGTGTCTTCTTGCAACCACGGCGTGCGAGACAGAGTCCATCATCCCCCACTTGACTCAACCGAGCGGCCTATCCAACGATTAACCGTATGCTCCTAGATCATCATCATTTTTGTTAAAGGGGAACATCAGATCCTAGAACACACGGCCAACCAGCTGGTCCTTGAGAGGCTATAATAACGTATATATCATATAGTAATGCAACAATGAGAAGGGATAGAGAGCTATACCTGACTTACCTGCCAAGCGAAATGGCATTTTTTTAGAATTTTTGATTTCTACTTTTTATAGATTTTCAAATAAGACAACAAAAATATATGACATGACATGATATGAGCATGAACGAATATGAACAAGCATGACATGAACATAATAAGAGAAATATGAACGAAACATGGCACAACATAACATAACGAAGATGGATGAAACATAACAAACAAACAAATGGCAAGCATGCATGCGACTAAAGACACGGTGGGACAAGACAATATGCACGCGGTGGGACAGCACATGCAGTGGTATAAGGACATGGTGGGACAAAGACACATGGGATACAATACCACGGAGGACAAAGACACGTGTGATGAATGACACGGCGGAACAAAGATACGTGCGTGATGAATGACACGGCGGGATAGAGATACGACCAACACGAGAGGACATAGACACACATGATAAGGACACATCGGGACAAAAGACATGGAAGACCATAGACATGATAAAGACAACAAACACATTCTTCAATCAAAACCCAAGATCAGATGAAGCGGAACCGCCAGGTTCAAAATCGTGGGACAATGCCCCTCATGGAGATATGATTAAGTAGATAAGCGAAAGCTGAGAAAGCCATGAGCTTCAGAATAGATCCAGAGATAGGATTGAAGAGATGAGAACATATCGAAGAATATGAGCATGAGACAGAGCGAAAGATAGAGCAAGGAAAGCTTGAACCTGCAACCTGTAGCCTGCACACTTAGCAAACAGATTATGTATCTATCCTCAAGATAAAAATAAAAAGGAACAAAAGAGAAGTATTTTTGGATTTTTGTATTTCTGATTTTTTTTTGCCATATTCAAATTTTTGGGATTTTTTGACATATTTGATTTTTTTTGGAATTTTGATATATTTGATTTTTTTTGGAATTTTGACATATTTATTTTTTTGGATTTTTGATAATATTTCATTTTTTTGGATTTTGACAATATTTCATTTTTTTTAGATTTTGATAATATTTCATTTTTTTGGATTTTGACAAAGCAATCTGCAGCACCCAAAGATGGGCTCAAACTACTGGCCAGGGATCGTCGTTCCTACCCCTTTCATTAAAGACTTCCCTTAAGTAGGGCATGCATGTTAGGGTGACTTACCATAACCAACAGCCTCTAAAGAACGGTGCCCCTACTAAGGTCATACCTGGGATACAACCCAGCCTAAGAGGGAGAAATAGAAGAAAAATTAGAGACAAGCTTTATGCAGGATGGGAGACATCAGGATTTGAATTCCTTCCAGGGCACTGCCCCTCAAAGAGCAGGTCTGTTGCGCCGGGGCTTTGTGTCTTTGATTTTGAGACCCATATTTATCAAGCACGCATGCGACCGGGCTCATAGCGTCCCGCGGGGCTTCGCCACTCTTGCCATGCCTTTGATTTTCATAATTTTGCATATTCATTCTTATTTTTGATAGCCCTTATTGGCTAGATATTGCATGAAAGCTCACTTTCGAGGGTCAAGACTGCCCCTATTTGAGACCTCTCTCGTATTAGGGAGCGCCTAGGTTGGTCATCTTATCCATCAATCTCTTGCCCCTACACTTGGCCGAGCAGAGAAAAGAAAAAGACCTTTGTGCATACCCAAAGTATGGTCAAAGCAGCAACGGTGTGCCTCAGAGAGATCGACTATGGCTTGCCGTGAAGTGTGTGAAAAACCCATGCTTAAAGGTCACCCTCAACGATCGGGGAAAGAACTGGACTCCCAGCACGGAGCTATCACCAGCCTAAGGATGCTGCAGAAGCGAACTCATTCTAAATGAACTAAGCAAATTTCTAAAAGCCACTTAACCATGTCGAGGAACCAACGTTATAAGCATGTGCAGGAGTAATAAGAGTAATAGCAATGATAATATATTCTTGCACAAAATGATGATACCTTGCAAATCCATAGAGTGGAAGTAGCGTCCTGACGCGATCTTGATCATCGAGCTTCGCGCAACATGAGCTTCATATTCCTTGCTTGACAGGACGAAAGGGAGAGGATAGTAATGGGATTGAAAGATTCCTTGACATGGAGGAGCAATAGACGCCAAACTAGACGAAGAAGGATAAAAAGGATGAGAGGCGAGGGCTAGAACTCCCTCGTTAAGGCACCGAGACCCTGATAACAAGGGACCAGATACAAAAGAAACCAGATTAGCTTAGATCAAGGTGGACTAAAGCCTCGAAAATAGCAAGAGAAAGGGCGAAGACCCCGAAAGGGTGAAGAGGAAAGAGTAGAAAGATGATAAGAAGAATCATCCGACGTGGTCGGAGAAGAGGGACGAGAATCATCCAACAGTGCCAGAGAAGGAGAATGGGAGACACCCGCCAAGGTCGGGGAATAAGAAGAACCCGGAGATACCGGAGGGGAAGAATCAGAGGCAACACCTGGAAGTCTCGGGGAAGAATAATCAGGTGATGTCCCGAGATTAGGATGGAATGATGACATAGGCCAGGGTCTAGAATCGTGAGAGGAGGGAAAATCTGGAGGATCCGGGGAAAAAAGAGAGGAATGGGGACGCATGGACCTATGGAAGGAGGAGAAAATGATGGAGATAGGATCAGATGGAGGAAGATACACCACCCAAGGGTGGGAACTGAGTAGAAGGAAGGATGAATGAAAAGAAAAGGAGGAAGAGGTGGACCCCTGAATGCACAACCGATAGCCATTGAGTTTACGTCGCCGCCTCTTCTTGGCAGAAATTTCTTGAAAATGGACCCACCTGGTGCGGGCTTGGACCTTCGGGCTTCTTAATATGTAATACCTTCTCAAATAACGGGCCCACCTAGCAGATGACCTGGCCCGACTGTGAACATGCAACTTCATCGGTGCGGTTGCCCCTAGACACCCGGTGCTAGCAATATGCGAACACTCTTGAGCGAGTAACCCTTCAGAGTGATGAATATCACAAACCCACGGGGTTTTGTCTCTCGGCACTAGAAGCATGAGATTCGGTAACTCCACTCGGAACTCAGTCTTGAAGCACAACTCCCTTGATAGAAGAGACGGGTGAAGCTGAGGGAGAGTAATACACGGCGTTGACATGGCCGGTTTGCTAATAAACCGAGGAAGATTACATAACAGGTGCAGAATATCCTTGGAAAGTGTAGAAGATACGGCCAATTGCCCCTTGAACATAGAACCCATAATCTGCTTGGTGGCCATATGTGTTAGCACAACGCGGGTAGAGAACCCTTCTTGGCCTGTCATCTGAACAGCAATAGAGCGAGGAGAAATAATAGCATCAACGATGAACTCTCCGGTGAGCAAGGAGATTGCCACCGGCCTCGCTTGTGAAGAAACTAGCATCAACTCAAGGGAACTCTTCTTAGCAACTCTCATCTTTGAAAGTAGAGGCGGATCATCCCCAAAATAACCAGGGACGAGGACACGAACCGGCATCCGACAGATAAAATCTTGAATCTTGAAATGCACGGTCGGCACTGAATCATCATGACTTGACTTATTGTCTCCCTGGGGATTAGACCCGAGGGGCACCAAAGGAAGCGCACACCCGCTCCGTGGGGTGGTAGTGGTTAGAGAAGTAAAGGGAATTTGTTTGGGTGGAACATGTGAAGGTTTGGAAGGCATGGAGGCTCCAACGGGAGTGGTGATGGAAAGTGAAGGCACATGCGATGTGGCGATGATAGGCTCGGGTGGCGATAAAGGCGACGGCGAAGGCGTGGCTAAGGGTAGAGATAAAGGAAAAGGTGTGTCTTGCTCAGGCTCGGGCAAAGGTGATGGCGGAGATGGAGGCGAGGGTGGAGATAAAGGTGGTGATGGAAGCACTGGTGGTGGAGATGGAGATGATGGTGATGGCAATGGAGATGGTGAGGATAGTGATGAAGGTGATGGGGGTAGTGGACATGGAGGTAGAGAGGGTGAAGAGGGAGGTTGTGGTGTCCACCGTCGACGTGTCGACACAACGCGTCGAGCGGTGTTAGAGATAGAAGTAGTGGTAGTGGCGGCAGGGGAAGAAGGGGAGGCACTAGCCTGAGCAGAGGCTTGGGTTTGTGGCGGCGATGGAGCCGGGGTAAGAGATGGTGGAGGTAACGGAGTAGGTGATGGAGCGAGTGTAGCACTAGATGAGGAATAATAGGGGTGCCCCTGACCTTGAAGTAACAGAGACGGCTGTCCGGGTGGCACTTCTTGCTGCTGTTGTTGGTTGCGAAGATGTAAAATAACTTTATGCATGGCGGCCCAATCAATCCTTTTCTTAGCTTCCAGATCATAAACATAATCCCGGAACTCGTGGCAATCCTCAACCAAATGCCCCTGCTGACGGTGGAAATCATAGAACTGAAGCATATCCCCGACCGCGGGTCGGTAAGGCACAACCAGAGAGAACGGCAACGCGTGAGTGGCCATCAAAGCCCGAAATATATCGGTGAAACACTCCGGCAAAGGAAGATGAGGAGCCTGCTTCGGGCAAGGTGGATGCCGAGGGATATGTAATGGTGGAGAAGGTTGTGGAGACGGAAGTGGAGGTTGCGTAGGCAATAGTGTGTGGCTAGTGGTGGAGGGATTTAGTGAAGGCATATGTGGAACGGAGTGGGGAGGTATGTAGACGGCATCCACCTGCTCGGGATGTGGTGTTCCCTTGACCGGAAGTGGAGATGGAGACGGGTATGTGGATGCGGGAGGCTGACTCATGGAAGGTTGATATGCGGAGGCGTATGGGTACGTAGAGGCGGGAGGTTGGCTCGTGGAGGGATATGTGGCGGAAGGCTGACTCATGGCGGGCCGACTCATGGGAGCGTAGGGTTGGCACGTGGAGGGTGAAGGTTGATATGTGGAGGTGGATGGTGGAGACTCGGGGTCAAGGGAATCTTAGATTTGTTGGCGAATGAAGCGGGCTCGGCTGTAAAGTTGCTGCCAGGAGGTGATGTCGTTGAGGGCTAAGATGAACCGATACTCGGGTGTTGCATTTGATATCAGCATCTTGATTTGTTCTCCCTCCGGAATGTGTCCCGAGACTTGCGTGGCAAGGTGACGCCAGCGGTCGGCAAAGGTGCAGAAATCCTCTTCGGGCTTCATCATCTCTTGGGCCAGATCCGCGATAGAATACTTGGGTCCAACCTGGTCTTGATACTGCTAAATAAACTTTTCTTGAACGGCATGAAAACTCACAACTTGCTCTTGCGGAAGAGAGAAGAACCAATCCTGAGCCGGGCCTTCCAATGACAGACCAAACAGATAAGCCATCAAGTGTTGGTCATGTCGAAATTGGGCCGACTCATAAACGAACTCCTTCAAGTGCACATATGGGTCACCAACTCCACTATAACGGCGATATGCGGGAATTTGTGAAGATGGCGGAAGCCGAAGACCTTGAAATACGAATGGGATACTCAAGGAGGATTTGAGATTGATCCGGCGTTGAAGCTCATCAAGTTGGCGTTGGGTTTGAGCAATCATCTCCTGGGTAGGGAGAGATCGAGAAGAATATGGGCCAACTTGAGCAAGAGGGTGTGAATTAGGACCAGGAGCATGGTATTGGGCCGAATAAGAGGATCCGGGCTGAGAAGAAGACGGGCCCATTCCGGGAATGGAATGATATGTGGGCCTGGAAGAGGCATGAGCATATGGGTTGAATGGGCTGGCAGCAACATGGGCAGAAGGATGAGGCCCATTAAGAGAATAATGCCCATTAGCAATTGGGCCAGCAACATATGAAGGAGAAGGAGGAGGCCCATGAATAGGAGATGGCCCATTATGAGAAGAAGGCCCATGAAGATGAGATGCAATAAGACGTTGGGCCTGGGCCGGGTCCATTTGGCAAATAAGGCTTGAAATACGGGCCATGAGATTAGCCTGTTCCTCAGATGGGTCAGAGGGACCACGAGAAGATGGACCCACGCGGGAAGAGGATTCCACGCGGGAATAGGAAGCAGATTGGGAAAAAGAATGATACAAGGGGTTAGAATGATGCTCCATGAGGGCAAATGGAGACTTAATACAAGGATGTCAAGGAGAATACAAGTGGGGAAGCACTGGCTTAATGGGCCCAAGGACAAGAGGGGACTGACCCACTAATGCAAAGACGAATGGACAACGGATCACGGGACAATGGACTAGACAATGGACACACAAAATGGGGTAACCTAAGTGGGCCTAACAACAACAAAACATATGGATGATGAAAGAATGCAACACAAAAATCACTAATGGGCTTGGATAAGCCCAAACAACACAAACAATGCAATATGAGAGTTTTCACCCAAGTCAAACAAGTTGATATGATGGGAAATATTTTAGGGATTTTAATAGACCTTTTAATGATTTGAATTAGGAAAAATTCTCTCAAGATAGGAATCCTATGGGAATAAGGTCCAAAATTTGTGTTGACTAAGGTTAACTCCCTCATACGTATGCAAATGCAAGCCTAAGGTGTGGAAAGGTACAACCGGCCCGACGTCCGCGTGGGAATCCACGGCTCGCGGGGACTTATGGAGGTCCCGGATAAGATCACCTAGTCGAGCCCAAGGAATATGGGAGCGAGAGGATCACTTACCAAGGTAGGAAATGCAACTATGATATGCAATGTATGACCCTATGTGCACCGGAGTGCATGCAATTTCTAGCCTAAAACTAGAAAATCAAGACAAAATTAAGCTATGCAAACATGATCCAAATAAGACAAATAGTATATGGATGGAAAGACAATACAAAGGTCTGCACAAGGGGCCCAAGAACATATCAATCTGACCTCGGGAGGTCAATCAAATCACTGAGCAAAGTTGCCCCCGTGACCCTGTGCACAGACCACATGCAGATTTTATGGACAAAATGCTAAAATGATGACAATTTTTAACTAAGCAAATGAGACCCAAATGATGCAAATAAGCTATGGATGGAAAGACAATACAAAGGACTATCCAATGGAACAAAAATCAGTGCAATTAGACACCGGGAAGGTAGTCAAATCACTGAGTAAAGATGTACCTGTGAACCTGTCCCAGAGCCTGCCTGCAGAACTTATGCATAAAACTCAAAAAGTTGGACAATATTAGAATATGCAAATGTTAACCAAATGATGCAAATGATATATGGATGTAAAGAAAATACAAAGGGCTATCCAACGCAACAAGAATCAGCTCAATCGGACTACGGGATCAAAAGTTATGCCCCAACGAACACGGCCCTGTGAGCATGCGCTCAGGACTGCTAGAAGTTGTAACGGTCTACCAAATGACCGTTACATGAGCGTGACGGTCTACCATAAGACCGTCACATAACCAGAGCCCGTAAAACATAAAAAATAGTGGGAGGATAGAGGAAATACTACCTAAACATGAACATGCACCCACCCAACCTACAAAAGAGCATGAAAACAAGCGTGATGGGCATTGGGGTCCCACCGTGATCGCCAAAAAACTGTTGATTTATTTTTTAATTAGATTCCTATCCCGCCCCCTTTAAATACATACATGTATAAACATGTGAATCAAAGACAAGGGAGATGAAAGGATAGAAATACTAACCGTGATCGCCACCAAGGTTCCAACAACGCCAAAGGATGAAGAAGTGTAAAGAACGGCGCCGTGTACCTTGGAAAGAAAACTTGATCGCGCTTGAAACGGGGTGCGGGGAACTTGTGGATTCAAACCTCCTCTCCTTCCAGCCGGCTAGAGGAAGAGGGCCTCACGTTGTATTCATGCTCTCCTGCAAAACAAAGACAAAACACAAAGACAAAAACCCATTAGAACATGAAGTGTAGTATCAATCCTAAAGTGATAAAATAATGGTAGAAAATGAGGGAGAACGCACCGGGGGGAGGTTTTTAACCCCTATGGAAGGGTGGAAAAGATCGGTGGGTGTGTTGTGCATGCATGAGATTTGAAATCACGAGATTTGATTGAGAGAATAGAGAGAAAACGATGATGCAAAACGGAGAAAAACGCATGTAGCAGAAAGTGCAGAAAACTGTGAAGATTTGTGATTTTGAGGAGACTAGAACTAAGAGTGTAGACCATGAAATCAAGCCTAGAAGGATGGAATTGAAAGTTAATACTTCCCTCTTCAAGCCAAGGTCGAAGGATTGAGTCGGCGGTGTAGCATGGCTTCGCCCCACGTCCGAAAAGAGCCCCCCAGTCGCGACTGCGAACTGGGCAATTTTTATAGAGTTTTACAAGAAAATCTCATCTTCTTATCACGATTCCCAGAGATAGAGTCCAAGATAAATCGAGTTCTTTGGATCAAACTCGAGATAATACTAAGGACAAGAGATAGGAACAAACGGGGATCAATTCGGAGGAGGATTCTAGAAGATATGGCTCTTGGAAGGCAGCCCCGGAGCTTAATCTGCAGAGTTTTAGTTGAACTAGGATACTTAAATCCTGATCTTGCGACCCAGATCCTGAGAGATATTGCCAATGAAAATTTGATTCCTATGAACCAAATTCAAGATAATACCAAGGGCTAGAAGTAGGAAAAAACGGGGATCAATTCGGAGTAGAATTCAAGAAGTTATGGACTCTTCAAGAGGGCCACGGCGCACAAAAACGGAGCAGAGTCCAGCACGAATTGGACTCTCAGGTGTATGTAACAGTCTATCGTAGGACCGTCAGAGTTATGTAACGGACTAGGGTGGGTCCGTCACACTTTGGAGGTCGAACGGGACGATTTCGGACAAGTTTCGGTGTAACGCACCCATACTAGACCGTCACATGGGTTGTAACGGTCTAGGGTAGGACCGCCACATTCTGGGGGTTGAACAGGGTGTTTCGGGCAAGTTTCGGTGTGACGGTCTATCGTAGGACCGTCACACTGAAGTAACGCACCTATGTAGGGCCGTCACTTTGATGGAGGCAGATTCCGGGCAGACTGCGCGCGACTTTAGAAATTGAAGCGTAGCCCTCAAACGGGGCAGAACTAGACAAAGTGGTAGAAGAAGAAATTGTAGATAACTGAGAGAGGAACAACTTTCATGAAGAAAGAAATTTGAGAAAATGATCAGAAGATAGAGAAAATGGGGCTGGAAGAGAGAGGAAAATTCTGAAACATAGGTGAACATCACAGCCTGCTGGAAAAATGCGAATAACTCACAATTGGGGCAGAACTGGCCAACGCGTAGAAGAAGAAATTGCAGATCTTTGAAAGGCGCAAAACTTTGGTGAAGACAACTTTTTGAATAGAGGATTGGAAGAGGGTGAAAAGGGACCACTTTCAGGACTGCACAATGAGAGAGAGCCGATTGCTTGATGGAAGCCGGCCTAACTGGGCCGTAAGTCGACTTAGAAGCCAGAATTTGATAAGATAAGCTACGGGGCTCTAAGAAATCATGATCTCCAGGACTCAAAGGATATGAAATGATAAAAATGGGCTCAAAATCAATCCAAGGAAGGCTCCAAAATAATGGCAAATTTGGGACATCAAAAATGATGAATAAGAGAAATGACACAACTTGTGGGCTAAAACGGGTGTCAACAAGACTGTCATAAAAAAAACAAATCATGTATGAGGAGAGTTCAGAAAATTTGAATCTGACAATGCAGATGATGAATGAATATGCAAAGACGGATTTAACATGCTATTTAGTTATTCTAAGAACAAGAAGTGTAGAGAATTTACCTGAAAGGGGCTTTATTAACTTGGGTGCCTTGGTTTAATTTACCCCTCTTTATTCCTCAGTCCAAGGCACACCTACAAAGTATTTGATCATCTTGATCCTGCAGGGACCCAAGCAGCTTTGGGTCCTGCGTTAGCCCTGACAGATGTTCTAAGCAAATTCATAGCACCAAGGTCATCATGATCCATCAGATAGCAATTGTCCATAGAGTGACTAAACTTCCCATAATATCTACATGAAGTGACTGATTTCTGGTTTTTATGATGCATAGTAACAACAGCATGAGGTTTATAAACATGATCATAATATTTTCTATTATATGCATGAACAATTTGGTTCTTATTCCTAACCAGCCAACATTCAGCAGATCTATGGCCTGGCTTCCCACAGTTATAGCATGAAATTTTTACAAAAGGTTTTGTAGGGAATTTGACAAAATGGGGTTTAACAAAATTCTTTTGAACATACCAACAATCCTTGACTGTATGCCCATTTTTCCCACATTCAAAGCATCTGGTTTGCTTACTTTTGAAACCACTTTTATCCCAAGTGGATCTAAACCAGCACTCAGCGGCCCTGTGCCCGGGCTTATTGCAGTTGAAGCACACAATGTGCTGACTAGAATTGTGTTTAGATCCATATGGACCATGAAAATGAATGGAAGACCTGGCATGCAGTTTATTGTCTTCTTTCATGATAAAACATTCACTCATGAGATGACCATACTTACCACAATAATAACATGAAGCATCAGGCTTCCTAGTAGCATGGTTTCTACCAGAAAACTTTCTAGAATGTAATGTTCCACTAGCATGCTCATCCTTCAACATCAAACTGCAATCTTCCATTATGTGTCCTACTTTCCCACAATAATAACATGACCCCTTTTTAATATGAGTGTGTGAGAGATCATGTGAATTGTGTGCAGCCTTCCTTATAGCAACAGGAGTGTCTTTTTCCTTTTTCTGTGAATTTCACCCTTTTTCTGTTTTGGAGTTTGTTCCACAGTTTTGGGTTTCACAGTGGACTTTTGTGCAGTGAATTGAAAAATAGAAGGACCATCAGTTGTGTTTTGATCAGAAGCTTTTACAAACACAGTTGAAGTTTTATTGCTATTGATCCTTTTGTTTGTTGAACTGTAACCCAGCCCCTCTCTCTGAGAGTTATCACTCTTTCCCAGAAGCTTATTCAGATTGTCCTTTCCCTTGACAAATTTTGATAGAGAATTTTTCAAATCTTTAATCTCAGAATTCAAATCAGCAATTTTAGCTTCATATTTGGACAAATCTGTTTCACAGGAAATTACTTGTTGATGCAAGGCATCATTCAGACTTTTGAGTCTTTCTACTTCCTATTTTAATTCTATTTCCTTGTCAGCTTCAGATAAGGACTTGTAAAGATCATCAACTTCTTGTTGAAGGGATGTGATAGTAAGCTCATATCCAACTATTTTCTGTTCACTGCAACTGACATTTCCATTTAACATTAAGTTGATGATTTTTAGACTCTCAATTTCTTGTTCTGCATCCACCAACCTATCAGAATTATTCATGCTCACACCCTTGCCTTTTTCAATTGTCAATAGCCTATCTGACAGTTGGTGTTTAGATGATTCAGCTTGTTGATTTCCTCTTTCAATTTCCTGTTTTCTCTAGGAGATCATCATCAAACATCCAATCATCTAAGGAAGACTGACATTCATAAAAGTTTTCCTGTTGTTTCTCAGATTGAGGTTTGTTGAGATTTTTCTGAAGCTCTAGATTCATTATTCTATCAGCCTCCATTTTTTCAGAAATCAATATGTTTTCTTTTTCAAGACTCATCAATTTGTGTTCAAATTCCTTGGACTGGTTTTTGAGTCTTTCATTTTCAGATTTCATATCTTCAGCTTCAGTTTTCTTTTCTAGCAATGATTTATTTTCATCTTTCAGATATTTGATTAAATCCTTTTGAATTTTATTATCAGAATCAAATTCATTTATCAAGTCTCTTAAAGCTGCACACGCATTGCAAGCATTTTTAGATTTCATTTTTTCAAATTCAGAGTTGACACATTCTAATTCTCCCACCAATTTTTCATTCTGAACTGCATTATAGTGATGAACCTGATCATCAAGTAAACTAAGCCTCTCCTTTAGTTCAGAAATTTCACAAGCAAGCTCCTGATTCTCCTTTTTGTGTAAACCAATTTGTTTCATAAGGGTTTGTTTTTCAGATTTCAAATGATCTAGATCTGTAGTAATAGAATCAAAATCTTGTAGTTGTCTTCTAAAAATGTCATTTTTAGTTTTTAGAATTTCAGGGCTTTCACCTCGAGATTTAGCATTCTCATGATTCTTTAGCTCCTTTTTCAGACTTTTATACTTCTTCCCTAGTTTTTTATAGGATCTTGTCAGATTGGCATAGGCATCTTCCCAGTCATCTAAAGAAAAATTCTCGAAAGGGTTTACCTCCTCAACATCTTCAAATTCATCTTGGTCACTACTATGGTTACTCTTGTCAGCCATCAGGCAACTGTCCTCATCTCTCCTCTGAGTTAGCTTCAGCTTTTCCAGAATGTCCTTAGCGGACCTGTAGTCATAAAAACAGGAATGTAGAGCCTTGTCAGTAGCTTCTTTCATTAGATTCAAAGCTCTCTGATTCTCTCCATGTTTTGATTTGTGACTGTCAGTCCATTTGGACTCTTTCCTTGGTAATCTATGAGGACCTTGTGAAATTAACTTCCACAAATCTGGATCCATCAATTTCACATAGTTATGGAGACTGGTAACCCATGAGTTGAAATTAGAGCCATTAAAAACCGGTGGAGAGCCCATTGAATAAATCGATAAGCAAATTAATACAGGAAAGAGTAAAATCATAAATGCACCAAGGGACAACAGGATCCTCTGCAGATCGTTGGATCTGATCAATCAGAGAACTGCTCTGATACCAATTGTTGAGTCAGGTGCAATAGATTCAGAGGGGGGGTGAATGAATCTCCCCTTTCAAAATTAGCCTAAGTACAAACTTAAAACTCAGTTATGCAGAATTAAAACAGTTGCAGCTATATTCTGAGAATACTAAGGATCATCTCGGCAAGACAACTCATTAGAATTAGCCCTCACTTGATCCTATGCAAACATCTAATACGCAGCAACTAAATGAACAGATAAGAAGATCAAACCATAAGGGACACCAGGATTTTTAGGTGGTTCGGTCAACAGACCTACGTCCACCCCTCACTCCAAACCGGAGTGAGGCTTCCACTAGTAGCACTAGCATAGCAGACTCAGTCTGCAACAAATGCTACCACACAGCTTGACCAGGGGAACAACCTCCCCTCTTCCTCCCAACCGGAGGGAACCACTAGTGACACCAGTCACTAGCAAACCAGAGACGCAAGTCTCTCTTCCTCTAGACCAGGAGGGGACCTACAAGTAGCAACACTACCTGCACCCGGAGACCCAAGTCTCCCTTCCTCTGAAGCTCAGAGGGATGCACAAGTGACACTAAGTCATCTGTAAGCCAGAGGTCTCGGACCTCTCTTCCTCCCAACCGGAGGGACCCCTGGACTTGAAACCTACAAGCCCAGAACCGGAGACAAATCTCCCTTCCACCAAACCAAGAGGGAACCCACAAGTAGCACCCAGCTACTTGCAACCGGAGATAGCAATCTCCCTTCTCCTGAACCAACAGGAGGGACCCCAACCTCTCTACAGAGTATCGGAAATACAAGGTAAAGGGAAAACAATAAAAGATAAAAATCACAGCGACATAAAGCTGGAGAAATGAAAAGCACAATGACAAACTGGGTTGGATCTGATCCAAGGTCCAGTGAACAATGAAGCACCCTTCTTCTTCACAACCTCTCTATCTCACTGTCTCTCTTTCTTTTTCTTCTTCTGCTCTCTCGATCTGGCTCTCAGCTTTCTCTATCTCTTCTTTCTCTTCTGCACTTCTTCTCTTAGCTCTGGCTGCTTCTACTTCAGTCACTCTCTGCACTCGCACACCTTTCTTCAGAGGAAGAAGACACATATATATAGCAGCAGCAGATTAGGGTGGCGTGTGCTCTCCATGATTCCCGCCCAAATGCTTCAGTCCACGTGGAGGCTCATCTGCATCTCGGATCACGTGCCAGATGCCAGCCTCGTATCACGTGTCCACTCTGCATAGGCTCCACGAACAGTACCTGTCACACAGTCATAAGAGAGTAATCAGAAGGATGTACATACTTGCTGGGTAACTGAAGACCATAGTGTACAGACTTAGTGTGAAGGATAGAATGTATAGACTATGAAGACTTAGCCAACGAGTGTATAGACTTTAACAGCTAGCCACGAGTGTATAGACTTAAGATGTGATAACAAGTGTATAGACTTAGAAAGCATTCAGCTTGTGTAATGCATATACTTCATGCCATGTACAGACTTGATGGCGTGGAGGCAATGCATAAACAAGCCTAACCAATGTATAGACTTTACGATGCTCAACCACTATATAGACTTCACGATGCTCAACCATTGTATAGACTTTACTACGTGATGCAGCGTTGTACAGACTTGAACTCTAGGAATGGCTGTACAGACTTTGAGTGAAGGCATGAACAGTGAATCAATGTGTAGACTTCACTTCAAGCAAGCTACAGCCCAATGTATAGACTTGCCACCAACGCAATGTGTAGACTTGACTGCTGTGAGCACAGGCTGTACATACTTGGTGTGAAGAACACAAGCCAAGTGCAGTGTATGGACTTTATGCAAGAAAACAAGTGTGCATTGTATAGACTTGAGTGATGAGTGGACTTTCAATGAAGAGGCTGTACAGACATGATGAAATCACGATGTGTAGACTTGCCAAATATAGCTGGTCTATGTACAGACTAGAACAAGGCTAAGTCTGTACAGACTTGAACAAACACAGTGTATAGACTTTGGCAAGGCAACATCGGTAAAACTACCAATGTGCAGACTTTCAAAGCTGAACGTAGGTATAGAACCCAATGTGGAGACTTGGAAGTGCAACGTAGGAACAGATGCCAATGTACAGACTTTGGCAAGCAACGATGTACAGACTTTCACAGTTCCAGCTGAAGGATGTATAGACTTTACCTATAAGTCCAATGTACAGACTTTAGCTGAATACCACTGTATAGACTTTGAAGTCGAAGACAATGTGTAGATTTACGTTCGATCATGACTGTATAGACTTTGATCAGGCAAGCAACGACACCAGTGTACAGACTTTGAGGCGTTTGACCAAGGCAATGTGTAGACTTTACCCAATGTACAGACTTGGTGGTCTGAACGTAGGTAAAGGTAGGTAGTGTATAGACTTGGTGTGTAGCCAAAGCATCGAACGTAGGGAAAGGTTGGAATCTATAGACTTACGTTCGATCAGGACTGTATAGACTTTACAGTGCTCAAAGGCAATGTTCAGACTTGCAAGATTGAGACGCTGAACAAGACGGTCGGATGTACAGACTTCGTTGCCCAAAGGCAATGTATAGACTTGCAACATTGAGACGCTGAACAAGACGGTAGGATGTACAGACTTTGAAGATCCACTGTGGATGTATAGACTTTGAAGGTTGAATGAACAGTCAATGTATAGACTTCACTTGAGTGCATTGGCTGTACATACTTTGAGCAATGCAAAGGCAATCGGATGTATAGACTTGGAGAAAGGCAACCGAACACTGTACACACTTCCAATGTACAGACTTCATATGAACAGTCCAATGTGCATACTTCCCTTCGATGCATCTACAGTGCAATGTATTGACTTGACGAACATTATGCAATGTATGGACTTGATGAACAGTGCACTGCATGGACTTTGATGAAGGGCCCAATGTATGGACTTCGCCTGAAATGCAGGAACCTGGGCGCTGTACAGACTTGAGTTTTCAACAGACCGAAGTACACACTTGGAAGGCTTTGAAGGCAATGTACAGACTCTACCAATATGCAGACTTTGCCTAAAATGCAGTGTGTAGACTTGAGATATGATGCATGAACAGATTGGCGTTGTATAGACTTGGGGGGTCGACCCATCTGGAAGGGGGGTCGACCCATTGAACAGACTGACATCAAGATATCCAGAAAACAAGCAATCCAGATAACAATCAATTATGAAATGCATCAGCAATAATGAAATGCACCAAAGCACACACCACACAGCCATATTTAAATGCAGCAATAATTCAGATAAGATTTTCAATGAAACATTCATCTGCACCACAAATAGAATTGTATGCATTCAAATGACTTATAGTGTTTGCTATCATCAAAATCACAGGGACACAACAGGTATCTCCTCTGGAGGATCTACCACGGGAGCATCGTGAGTATCCTTCCGATTCGCTGCCCTCGATTCTGAGAAATTTCTTGGCTTTGCCAGCGAGCTCTTCTCTTTTCCTTGGAGCTGACTGAGACGGCGTCTCCTCTGGAGCAAGTTAAAATTTGGTTAGAGGCTCAATCTTGCCCTCAGCATAGATGGGAGCTCTTCTCTTTAAACCCTTCTTGTCCTTTTTCTCTTTTGCCGGAGGAGCCATGGTAGCGAGGTGAATCACCCGGCAACAGGGAAGAGAAGTGTCGTGGGAAAGAAGATGAGGGAAGTGGAGAGGTAGGAGCCAACATGGTTTTTGAAAGAGGCGAGGAGACAGAAGCGTTTACGTAGAGGGGTTTTAAAGAGATGACCCCTTGGTTTCAAAGAGACAGAACCGGTTCAAAGAGATGAACCGGACTGGGTTGATGGAGCGACCACGCGACTGCGTTGACGCATTGGAGGCCTGAGGCGACGCCACCAAAAGGAATATGAAGGTAATATCGATTTAAGAGCCACAGTATTGAGGCATTCAAAAGACACTGAAACATGAAAGATGAGGATTGCATTCAGGGATTTTTAATTGATGAAATTGAAGTTCCCTTATGAGAGATATGATAATAGACCCTAATTCATTTAATGATGTGGAGAAAGACAAACTTATGAGTTTGAGTTAAGCCCATGAACGAGAAGAGTATGTGTATGGAATAAAGATAGAATAGTTTGCACACCAGGAACTTTCTCAAAACTATCCCCTAGATTGTTCAATTTCAAGAGACCCTTATAGAAGTGAATTTAACGAGTATTGAAGATGAACTCGGTAGGATTTTATGTGAGCTTAAGAACAACCACACACACACACACACATATATATATATCTATTTATTCACATTTTTTTAATTTTTATTTTTAATTTTCATTAGCAGTCAAGTGTAGCTAGCATATTGACACAGATACACATGTTTATCAGACACCAGAGTCCCCGGTTATTCAGCATAGCTAACTATTCTGCTCCAATGAAACAGAGTTGGCAATTCACATCATGACATGCCTCTCAGCACTTCATTGGTGCATAAAGGTAGTTTCTCAGTGAAAGTTTACCATTGCTCTGCAATGAATTATTTTTCTTTGGGAACAGAGATAGGAACTCACATCATGACATGCTCCTTAGCACTTCCTTGGTGCATAGAGACAGTTTCTCAGTAAGAACTAGCCATTTCTCTGCAATTTATTTCATATATATATATATATATATATAGAGTTTATTCCTTCAGCTCTTATTAAACCTATTCTGAGTTTAAGGTCAATACAGAGATTAAATTCATTTTGCACAAAGTGGTCTCTTTACTTTTGATCATCATGGTTCTAGAGTGAAAGAGTTCACAGTTTTATTAAATAGTTCTAGCTATTCCATATGCAAAGCACTTTTAAGTTCAAGGATTTGTAACCTTCAAGGATCATAAAATTTATAAGTCTCCAGCCATTAAATTTATATAGAGTCGGTCGGTGAAGACCAAAACCTTTCATAAATGAATCATCATTTTAACTCCCCCTGAATCAATGGCATCAATTCAAATCCAGAGCTCATGAACCTTACCTCATACTTGAAGATTGATGAGATCTTCAACAACTAGCTAAAAAGATGAATGGATGAAGTATGTGAGGAAGAAACGAATTGATGAGAAGTCGACAAGGCTCCAGGCTTCAGAGAATCCAAGGTACTGGAAGTGCCATTTCAGAACACATTCACACAGCAACAGACTTTGACGCACAACAGACATTATGACAGCTTCTTCTCACCAAAAATATCCTCAGTAGGCAGAATTTCCAGATTGCGTTGACTCATCTCCAGTACTGAGTTAACCCCTCTTACGTGAGCAAGCTGACTCCAGGACGGTTTACACCAGGTTTCTGTCAGTGCGTCAACTCAACCACTTCACAGCGTTAACTCACTCTACCAATCAGCTGAACTCCCAGCACTGTTTCCAGATTAGTTATATCAGTGCGTTGACCCAGCCTCATCACTGCGTTAACTCGGACTTCTCCACCAATAAGCCAGTTCAATCAACTGAGTGAGCCACACTTCAGGTTCACAAAATATTAATCTCAAGGTGGTAACTGTTCTCCTCAGCAAGAAAAATCTAGTACAAGCTCCCCCTCAGATTATGCATGACAAAAAGTTTTGATGAAAATGCAGTTATTAACATGATGGGCTTTTTATTTATCATCTGTTTTTCAAGACAGAGAGTATGACCAAAAACTGAGCTCCCCCTAGATTTGTGACTTATTTAGAAACCAAGCACTTTCAACTCAAGCAAGGCATGTAATCAATTTATTGCTAAGTAAAGTTAACCAATCAAATTCCAAAGAATAAACTGAGCTATCAAGTTAGGCATCATGATGAGAATTACATAGTCCAAGCTCTCTTCTAAGATAAGTAAATCTTTCATTACTCAGAGGCTTGGTAAAAATGTCAGCAATTTGATGTTCTGAGTCTACAAAAATCAATTTAAAGCTTCCTTTATTAACTTCATCTCGCAAGAAGTGATGCCTAATTTCTATATGTTTGATCCTAGAGTGCTGAATTGGATTTTTTGCCAGGTTAATGACACTTGTGTTATTACACAATATTGGGACACACCCAAGATCAATTTGATAATCTTGGAGTTGGTGTTTGATCCACAACACTTGAGTGCCACAACTCCCTGCAGCGACATATTCTGCCTTTGCAGTGGATAGTGCCACTGAGTGTTGTTTCTTGGATGCCTAAGAAACCAAACACCCTCCCAAAAATTGGCAATAGCCACTTGTGCTTTTCCTGTCAAGTTTGCAACTAGCATAGTCTGCATCAGAATAAGATACTAAATCAAGAGTGTAAGATGTAGGATACCAAATCCCTAAATCTCGAGTTTCAGCAAGGTATCGAAAGATACGCTTAACAGAGCTCAAGTGGGATTCTCTAGGATCAGATTGAAACCGAGCACACATGCATACACAAAATTGGATATCTGGCCTAGATGCAGTAAGATAGAGGAGTGATCCGATCATACCTCGATAGGTCTTGGCATCCACTGATTTACCTTTCAGATCTGCATCCAGAGTTGTGTTGGTGCTCATGAGAGTGTTGATTGCTTTAAGAGTCTCCATTTGATATTTCTTCAATAGTTCAGAGATATACTTTGCCTGGTTGATAAAGCATCCTTCCTTGCTTTGGGTGATTTGAAGTCCTAGAAAAAATTGCAGCTCACCCATTAGACTCATTTCAAATTCTGTAGTCATCAATTGTGCAAATTCCTCACACATGCTTGGTTTTGTGGATCCAAAGACTATATCATCAACGTAAATTTGAACCAGAATAATGTCATTGTTTCTTACCTTGGTGAATAAAGTTTGGTCCACTTTACCTCTTGAATATCCCTTTTCAGTGAGGTATGAGCTGAGTCGGTCGTACTATGCTTGAGGTGCTTGTTTAAGCCCATAGAGAGCTTTGTCTAATCTGTAAACATGGTTAGGACTATCTATGCACTCAAAATCAGGGGTTGTTCAACATACACCTCTTCTTTTATTAGACCATTAAGAAACGCACTTTTTACATCCATTTGTTGTAGTTTTATTCCATGGCAGCAAGCATATGCAAGTAATAATCTAATGGCCTCTAATCTAGCTACTGAAGCAAAGGATTCTTCAAAATCAATGCTGAATTCTTGGTTATATCCTTGAGCTACCAGTCTTGCTTTATTTCTTATCACAATTCCATTTTCATTTTGTTTATTTCTGAAGACCCACTTAGTTCCAATTACAGAATGTTCATTAGGTCTAGGTACAAGGTGCCACACTTTGTTTCTCTTGAATTGATTTAGTTCTTCATGCATTGCATTTATCGAACATTCATCTTTTAGGGCTTCACTTACATTTTTAGGTTCAATTTGAGATACAAGAGCCAAATTATCCATTTCCTCAATCATCCTAAAGTGAGATCTAGTTTTTGTAGGGTCATGCAAATTACCAATAATGCTTGATAAAGGATGATCTCTTAACATTCTAATATTGGTTAGAGAATTACCTTCATTAGCATCTACATTACCTTGAGTGCTTGATTCTGCCAGACTCTCACCTGGCCTTGACTCTTTCTCCTGATGATCTTGTTCTTCCTTTACTTCAAGGAACTCCCCATCATCCTTGTCCCTGCAAGATTGTTTATTTTCAGATCTAACATTCATTTCATCAAAGACAATATGTGGAGATTCTTCTACAATTTGAGTTATGACATTTAGGACTCTATAGGCCCTAGAGTGTTTAGAATATCTCAGAAAAATGGCTGGTTCACTCTTAGGTTCAAACTTATCCAAGTCCCGTTTGTCATTATTTTGAACAAAGCATTTTGACCCAAAAACATTGAAGTGAGCAACAAATGGCTTCTTACCTTTCATTAACTCATATGGAGTCTTTTTGGACAGAGGTCTTACCATTGCACGATTTACAATGTAGCACGAGGTGTTTACCGCCTCAGCCCAGAATTTCCTTGAAAGTTGTCCTTCGATCAGCATTGTTCTAGCCATCTCCACAAGAGTTCTATTTCTTCTTTCCACCACTCCATTCTGCTCAGGAGTTCTTGGTGACGAAAATTTGTGTGATATTCCTTTTGCCCTGCAAAAGCCATCAAATTCTGAATTTTCAAACTCTCCTCCATGATCTGACAGGATAGATGAAATAGTATACTTACTATCCTGCTGAACTTTCCTGAAAAATGCCTGAAATTCTTCAAACGCATCATTTTTATGAGATAAAAAGAACAGCCAAGTAAACCTAGAAAAGTCATCTACCAAAACAAAGCCATATCTATTCCCACTTAAACTTGCTGTTCTGGTGGGTACAAACAGATCCATGTGAATAAGTTCAAGAGGTCTAGAAGACTGGTTTTCTATTCTAGATTTAAATGACTTCCTAGTGTGCTTACCTTGAGTGCATGCATAACAAACTTTGTCATTTTGTTTAAATGAGACATCAGGCAAGCCGTTTATCATGCTGAATTTAACTAACTTATGCATGACACTATAGCTAGCATGTCCTAGTCTACGATGCCATAGCCAAGCCAGCTCACTTTTATTAACGGCAAGACAGAGATTGTTGTGAGCAGGATCATCCAAGTCTACCATGTACATGTTGTTTATTCTTTTTCCAATGAACTTAACATTTTCAGAATGCATTTCAAGAATGGTGCATGCATGAGAATCAAACACAACTTTGTGTCCCCTGTCACACAGTTGGCTTATACTAAGAAGATCGTATTGTCCTTCAACAAGTAGCACATCATCAATGGAGTTCAAGGGATTTTTGCCAACTTTACCTTTTCCAATAATTTTACCTTTGTTGTTGCCCCCAAAAGTGACATGCCCTCCTTCTTTCTCAACCAAGAAACAGAATTTTGCCTTATCTCCCGTCATATGCCTTGAGCAGCCACTGTCAAGATATCATCTGTTGTGTACAACTGCAAGGCACTCCTGCAATTCACATCAAACAAGAGATTTTGGAACCCAAATACACTTGGGTCCCATCACACCATAGGATTGTGTCAAATAAGACAACATGCTTTTGGGAATCCATATTTGTTGTTTTGGAGGTTTTTGATATGTGAAGTTCAAAGGTTTGAGAGTTTTCTGATTGGGTTGAGGTACCCTTTGGAATGACCTTTTTGAATCAGTTCTGTTGTTAGAGAAGTATGCAGTTTTATTCTTGTTCCCATTCCAATGATTATTGTGACTCCAAGAAGCACTGGGAATCTAGGATGAGAAGTTCTAGAAGAATACTGAACTCTTGAAGGAATGAAGGTTCGCTGCGTAGACCCTCTCACCTGACTGCGTTGACTCATCCATCTAACCCTTCTGTCATATGGGTTCTGGTGCATAGGATGCGTTGACGCACTGTAGTGGCTGCGTCGACTCACTCTAGTATTTCCGAAAGAATACCCATCCTGGAAGGGTGTATGCGTTGACACGGTATGGACACTGCGTTGACGCGGCCAATGGTTTGTTCTAGCATTATTTCTGTAGAACCCCTGGGACATGGGTTGAGTGGACGCAGGGTACCCAGTGCGTTGACGCAACTGTCTTGTACCAGACCTATGACTCCCTAAATTTCTATAAGTCTGATGCTGGGTTGATGAACTAGGGTCTATAGGCTGACCTGAGGGTTTACTTCTGAGCTTAGGCACATTCTTATGGTGATTGGCATTTAAGGTAACATTCATTTTCTCTGTGCCCTTTTCTTTTCTGGTTTCATCTATCTGTTTTACTTCTTCTTGATTTTTCTCATGGGACTTCACTGCAGCCATTGGGTTTTGCTCAGATGTGCCCTGTTCTGGAACAACGGTTATTAGCCTTATCCCTAGATTCTTCTTTTTAGTTGGATTATATCCAAGTCCTTCTTTTTCAAAATTACTTTTCATTCCCATAACAGCTTCTAGGTTATTTTTGCCTTGTGTAAATTTCTCAAGGGAGACTTGTTTATTTGAGTTTTCAACTTCCAGTCTCTTCAAGTTTTCTTGGAGTTCTAGATTTACTCCTTGAATGGCTTCATATTTTTTTTCAGCAATTTTTACATCACTCTCCAATTTTTGCATTCTGAGTTTCAAGTCATCATGTACTTTCAGTAAAAATTCATTTTCTCTTTTCATCTCTATTAATTGATCTTTATACAGATCACTTTCAGCAAGAGACTCTCTTAGATGAGTAATTTCAGCTTCTAAGCACATGATTTTCTCATTCAAGGGATTATCTTGACTAGTCAAATTTTTCTTCTTCTTCAGTGATTTATTTTCTTTCCTCATATAATCATACTTATCTAGCAATTCATTAAATGCTTCTTCCCAATCACTGCAAGAAAAGTTTTCAAAAGAGGAGGTTACGTCATCCTGATCATCTCCCTTAACCATAAAGCACAGCTTAACATCACTTTCTTCTTCAGAGGTACTCTCTTCTTCATCTTCATCTTTCTCCTCATCACTCCAAGTACTCATCATAGCTTTTGGCTTCTTGTTCTTCCATTTTGGTTGGACTTTCTTCACATTCTCTGGACATTCAGATTTAATATGACCTTGTTTCCTGCATTTGTAACAGACAACCTTGTCAGATTTCCTAGAGTTTTCTGATTTGAATTTTGAACTCTTTCTTACCTCTGGTCTTCTGTTGTTTCTAAATTTACCTTCCTTCCTTAGAAACTTCCTGAATTTCCTGGTTAGCATTGCTACCTTACCTGAGTCATCATCTGAGGTAGATGACTGACTGTCATCTGAACTCTCCTTGCTGCTAGGACCAACCTTCAAAGCAAGTGGCTTCTTCTTTTTCACATCCTCATCAGTTCTTTTGAAATTCAGCTCGTAAGCCATCAGTGATCCAATAAGCTCATCAGGGGTAGTGGTAGGAAGGTTCCTAGATTCCTCAACAACAGTGGCCTTGGTGTGCCAAATTGGAGTTAGGGATCTAAGAATTTTCCTGACCAGTTCATAATCAGTGTAAACCTTTCCCAGACCTTTAAGACCATTCACTAATAGGGTTAGTCTAGCATACATTTCAAATATATTTTCCTCTGGCTTCATTCTAAAAGCTTCATATTCAGAAATTAACATATTAACTTTTGTCTCTCTTACCTCTGACGTACCTTCATAGAAACCAAGGTTAAAGATGAGAGATGAGAGAATTGTTTTATGATAATTTATATATTTTTTTTTGTTTTTTTTGTTTTGACTCAAATAAGGACGAAGAGAGATAAGAGGAGATTTTTTTGTTTTTTGTTTTTTATTTTATTTTTATTTTTTTTTGTATGTAAACACAAACAAGTTGTCACACAAATTACCTAATGACCTAGCTGTGACCTAGACCTACAAATTGGGTTTCACAAAATTACTAAAGTGTAACTTGAGTTCACCCTCAATATTTCCACCGACCGGGTAAGGGGTGTGGTAGTGGGTGGCTCCCCTTGCTTTCGCAAGGTCCTAATTAAAAACCACTAGCCCGCTTAAGGCGTTTGTCGTCCGACCGTCTTACCTTAGGCACCAGTTTTCACAAGAGGGTAAGCCCAAATAACACAAGAATCACAATGTGAATCTAGGACCAATGTCTACTGAATTTTATTTAGGGTCTAGGTGATGCAAAGATGCAAGGAAATTATGATTTGTGGGCTAAGGAAGGGTGATGAAATCTCCACCTTATCTTACTTATGTGTGTTGCCCTTAGAATATTTTAGAATGATATGCAACAAAGCAAGTTCAAATAAGGGGTTCTATGCAAGTATGCATGAGCATGTGATTAAGAAAAAGATTAGAAAATAACTCACCTTGCCCCTTGCAATCTCCAAAATGCAATGACCAAAGTTAAACAACAAGGGAAAAAAATTATATCCTAAATGATGCATGACTTAGAACATGAAAGTGTGATTTCTATTATTGGAATGAGGATTTTTATTGGGTTCAAGTGAAGAGTTTTTTTTTATTTAGTGAACCTATCTAACCACAATATGTAAGAACATTAGGGAAATGACATAAAATGAGAGGAGTTAGGATACTTACTTGAAGCGCAATCCCTCGTTCTCTTTTTTTATTGAATGACAAAATCAAAAGATGAAAGAAAGAAAGGCAAACTTACCTCTATTTTCTTGATTTTTTTTCTGCAAAAAAAAGAAAGAAAGAAAGCTTTATTAGTACACTATAAACACAAGGAAAATAAAGTTCTTAAATCAAAAATCATCATTCCTCCCCGGCAACGGCGCCAAAAATTGATAACGCGAAAGTTCGTCGTTTTAAACACGCGTATCAATCTTAAAAATTCACTCGCACTAGATGAAAGAGAGACGTAATATGGTGGCGAGAAGGGTCGAATCCACAGGGAAGAAGAGATTTTTAGACTTAACAACCTTGGAGTCCTTTGGAAAACACTTGTGATTTTTCTTTGCTTAAAGAAAATAGTGAAATGATGAACAAACTAAACACCTAATTAAAAACACATATGACTATGCACCTATGCTATAGAAAATAATTGCATGAAGGGAAAAGAAGAGATAGAAGGACGTATAGAGGGTAGAAGATCAAAAACTAGATCAAAAGAACAACTTCTTTTATTAACTTAAAAGAAAGAGTACATGAAGTGTAAGATAAGCTTACAATAAAGATGTGACGAGATTACAATGAAGTAAAATAAAACTAAAGTAATAATAAAAAGAGGAGCATGAGGTGAGAAGATGGTAGTAGCAATGGTGATGACGTCGTCGTCTCCTCCTCGTCGAGCCTTGGAGAGGATCGCTCCGCCTTGAAAGAGATCATCGTGGAAAGAGGTGGATGAAGAAGCCGTCGTCGTCCACGTCACGAGCCTTGGAACGTCGCTCGCCTTGATGTGCACGCCGCCATGAAAGGAGAGTTGTGGAGGATAAACTTTGGAGAGAAATATAGAGAGGAATGTGGAAGGGTTTGTGTAGAGATGAAGAAGAAAGAAAATGAGAGAATAAAATAGTGGAAAAATAAATATAACTAGTAAACGGAGAAGAATTAGAGAAAGTGATAGAAGAAGAAAATCTAGATCTACAAGAGAGGAAGAACTTTGGTGAAGAACTCAGAGCGAAAAGAAGAGTGGAAGAGTTTCAAAATGGAGGAAGAATAGAGTGTAGTGCCTCGGATGAACAGTGAAATCACAAGACAGCAAGTTGAAAAATGGGAAATAACTTTCAAACCAGAAAGAATTAGAAGATGGTGTAGACAAAGAATTTGAAGATATTTTAAAAATAAAGAACGTTTATGAAGAAAGCAAGAGAAGAAAATGACTAGAAGGGTGAGAAACAAGGGGAAGAACAGAGAGAAACACTGGTTCACAGATGAACATGATAGTACAGTGAAAAACATAAAATACCTTGAAAACCAGAAAAAATCAGAAGATGATGCAGAAGAAGAAGTTGTAGAGGCCGTAAAAACAAAGAACTTTCATGAAGACAGCAAGAAGAGAAGAAGGATGAAAAGGGCGAACTCGGCAAACTAAAAGATGTGAGAGGGAGAGAAAAATGCCAAAAGAAGAACTCTCATACTCCTCCTTGTCATGGGCTATTTATAGGGAAAGTTGGATAGATGGAGGGTAGAGATTGTATCAAAAGGATATGGATGGCTGGGATTTAGGTAGAATATGATGCATGGGGAAGAGAAAAGGAGGTGAGTACACCCTTCCCAAGACTCATCATTCCTCTCCTTTATTTCAAACTTTGAATTCAATTTTCCCTCCAACCAAGATGTGTACTTCTTCTCCTCTATTTCAAACTTCGAATTTTCTTTTCCCTCTAACCAAAATATTTTGAGTTATCTTTTCACTCCAACCAAAATATGTGTCTTTTTTTGTTTGACTTGGTCAAAGTGGTGATGACAATTTTGCCCTCAGCTTCTCTTATAATTACCTTCAGTGTCCTGCATACACATAATTATAATTTAGTCCATAAAAATTATCATAATGTACACATAAATCTTTAATGCTCATGATTAACTATGCAATGGAGAATTAATGCTCATGGCCCTCGACTTTAATTCATTAAATAATATCACCAAATTAATCAATTTACGTGAAATACCCTATTTACATGTAAAGTTGAGATTAACGATGGGACATGCATAATTATCTAATTATATGCACATAAAACGGTGTATATGTGATGAATTACAATCAAAAATGGACACTTATCAAATATCACAGTTCTTAATATTCTAAGAGATGCAGTGAATGCTGACAAATTCCCTTTTGTTCTCAGGTGTACGTCAGGAAAGGAAATTTTGGACATAGTAACTACTGCAAACGAGGAGGAAGAGGATAAATGCTTGATGGCCAACCGGAGAAATGATGCTGATGATACTCCTTCTCTGGTAAGCTCCGGATCTGATGAACCCTCGTTTGATGAATTGGTTGCAATATATGAAGATTTGTTAGATCTGTCCAAGAAAATGAAATCTGAGAATAAAAGGCTAAAGCAAAAGATTGAACAACGCAAATCTGAAATTATTTGTGATGTTTGTCCTACATTGAAACAGTCTTATGATACTTGCTTAATAGATGTTCAAAATTTTAAGGAACAAAATGGTTCTTTAAAAATTGAAAATCAAACATGTTTGAACAATATATCAGAACTTGAGAATCAGCTGAATAAGAAGAAAGATGAGCATATAAAAAGTATGCAAGAATTGATCGAGATTAATTCTGTAATGGACAAACTGAAGTTTGAAAATGTAGAAGTTCAAAAAGATAATGAAAATCTCAAGGCTAGAATGAATGAAGTCAATAAGGAAGATGTATATACTTCTTCTGTAGAGTCAAGCTGCAACAAGTGTTCGGTTCTGCGAGAACGTAATGAGGAACTTTACAGTGAAATGAATGGCTGAATAAACTAATTACTTCGTTTAAAGAGGATCACAAAAATCTGCTTGCTGAGAAAATTAAAGTGGAAGAAAGAGAAAAGGAACTAATTAAGAAACTGGAGTTGATGTCCAGTAATGAAAAATGTGATGAAGAAATTAAAAAATTGCATGAGGAAAATAAAGAACTGAAGGAACAAAATAAGAAACTCGTGGTCTTGAACATTGTCGCAACTAAAAGATGGTTAACCCTTGAGAAAGAAAAAGTTGTAATTAAAGAAACTCAGTCTGAGAAAGAATTGAAGCTGAAACTGGAATTAGAAACTGTTAAAAATTTTAATGATGCCATGCAGAGACAAATCATCACATGTGAAGAAGACTTGATAAATTCAGAAGTCAAAATCTCTTCTCTGCAATCTGAGATAAACGAATTAACTCATTCCATGTCTAAATCTGTCAAGGAAAAAGAGAAAATCAATGTCCCCTTGAATGATAAAATCACGGAATTAAGTGAAGAGGAAGGGTGCAATTCTCAAATTGAGAAGTCTGTTAAGAAAAAGTTGTACACTACCTTTGTTCGCAGCTCTGACATTGCAAGCTGCTCTGGGCCTCCTAAAACATCTACACCATCAGTATTTCAATTCAAGGCCCTGAAAAATGAAAAACAAACAAAAGTTGTGAACAAGGGTAAATAATTGAACAAGAATGGTAAGAAAAATAAGGTCAAAAATGTCCCTACTTATGCCTTGGAATCTGCTAGCTCTACTGCATCTGATGGGTCAATGCATACTGTTCATAACTCATTTACTTATTCGTATGCATCTGATAAGAGTGTTTCATGCCATTATTGTGACAAGGTAGGCCATGTAATGGATGTTTACAATTTGATGGCTGAGGATGAGCACCTCTGTGAAACAATGCATTTTAAGAATTCATTTGTTAGAAACCATGCTACTAGGAAATCTGATGCTTCATGCTATCACAGTGGTAGGCGTGATCATTTAATGAATGAGTGCTCTGTTATGAAATTCGATGATAGGATGCATGCTAGATATTCTGCTAATCATTATAGCCCCAAAAGAAATACGTTTGCTCCAAACCACCACATTATTTGTTTTAACTGTAACAAATGTGGTCACAAAGCCATTGAGTGTTGGTTTGGATCTACTTGGGGTAAAAATGGTTCTAAAGGTAAGCACATCAGGTGCTTCGAGTGTGGGAAGCATGGCCATACAGTCGAGGACTGTTGGCATGTTCAGGAAATTTTTGTTAATCCCTACTTTGTCAAATTCTCTGCAAAACGACCTGTGAACTTTTCATGCTTTAACTGTGGTAAGCCAGGTCACAAATCTACTGAATGTTGGTTGATTAAGAATAAGAAACAAAATGTCCATGTAAACAACAGAACATTTCGTGCTCAGGTTCATAGGTTTGATGCTGCTGTTAATATGCATCATATGACCAGAAAATCTGCTGTTTCATGTAGATATTGTGGTAAATTCAGTCACATCGTGGCCAATTGTTATCTGATGGATTTTGATGACAATGTCGCTAATAAACTGTTCATAACTCCTGTTAGGGCTAATACAGGACCCAAGGCTGCTTAGGTTCCTACAGGATCAAAATGATTACTTTGCTACAGGTGTGCCTTGGAATGAATAAAGAGGGGTCAATAAACCAAGGCACTCAAAAATTGAAAGACCCCATGATCCTGCTCTTCAGGTCTGTTGTGAGCACTTACTTCGAATTCTGTCATCTGAAATTGTGAGTTTGAAAGGTTTGAATATCATGTTGATTCGGTATGTGCTGAATTGAAATCATCTAAAATTTGAATTGCACATAATGTTTATGATAATCTCCTTTTGATTGAATTGCATGTCTGTTTCATGAGCTTTCATCATAAAATCATGTGTTACGTTTTCTTTGTATACCATGCACTTAGTTTGGGGGAGATTGACTGCTTTCGTTTAATCTTCATGCTGCTCATGTGTAGTTTTATTACATATTGCGTCTAGATAGGGGGAGCATTCTTGTTTCATCACTTCTTCACCTCATGAACTCTTTCTGTCTAGTAATCTGATCCATTCTCTGCATTTTGGTGGTTCACCTAAATTCTCTGCTGTCTCTACTTATTTAGCCGATCTGTCTGTATTCCAGACTCAACTACTGAAATTGATTCTGCTCTGCATATATTTGATGCTCTTCTCTCCTGCTGTTATTTGCTCTACCAGCTTGTACCTATCCAACACTCACATCCTTTCAAGATGGTCTGATTAATCTAGTTCTTGTTCCAGGAATGATAAGTTGTTTAATTGCATTGATTGGGCTGATCTGAGATCCTTATGTTGGGTACCATGTTTTAGTCTAAATTCTTAAAAGAAATTCCTATCATATAGGTTTAAGAATGTCTACTGATTCAGACTGATATAAGTTTAATGTGTTCTCATATTTGTATTCAAATATATTAAAGTATCTGAATGGTGAGTTTTAATAAATTTTAACCAACTGTGTCATGAATACCCTAGTCTCACTCATCTGTAATCTAAAAATGTGATATCAAGGCTACTTTGGTAGAGACACATAGAGTGAGTATTGTTTTTAAACATTAACCTGAAAAATGTTGACTAAAAGGAAAAATTGAATTCAGAGCAATGACTTGGTCACTGAGAAACTGGGTTCTCTATCAATGAAATAGAGTAAACCTATGTCATGAAGTGTCACAGTTATCTCTAGTGAAAATTTATTGAAACATCTGACAGAGCAATAGCATGTCTGTGTTGAGTAACTGGGGAGTCCGGCCTCTAATCAATGTGTCTCCTCATGTAAAAAGACACTTCTATTACTAACTCTGCTCTCAAAGTTGAGAGGCAATGAAAGTTATCACACTGAGTAACTGGGGCACTTCACCTAAGACGTGTTGTGTCTCATGTAAAAAGGTGTTGATCAACTTAAATTGCTCAGGAAAAATAATGTGCTAATCAAAAGAAAATATCTTGCAAAAATAGTCAACTCACATTCTAGTAAGGGTGTTTAATCTCAATACTGCTCTGTGTGACTCTCAAAGGAGTCATCAAGTTTATTTGAGTAAGATGGAAGGTGATTATTCTTGAGTATTGCTTGATTAATTGGTTCACCTTTATTAAAACCTACCTTCAGATATGAGTATTGAATTTAATTGACAAATTTAGTATACATCATGGTTAAATCAGTTGGGTCATGTCGGTTAATTCATAACCCCCTATGATAGGAGAGTCTTTCCTTATGAGGACTTATTACTGTGGTACCTGCCATACAATTTTCTCTGATTAGGTTCACCTCTGACAACTTAATCATCATGCTAACTCACCTGTTGGAGATCTTGTGCCTTGCTTGCTGTTATTTACTCCTACCCTTGGCTACATCTACTTCATTTACATCATCAGTGTTGGCCCAGAGAGATGGCGGACAAGAAGGGGGGTTGAATTGTCCCCAAGCCGAGATGGCAGAATTTAAACACTTTCTAAACTAAACACAGCAGAATTAATATTAACTACGTTAAATAGCCTAAACAAACATGAGATTAAAATCTTCTCTCAAACTTTCCGATCTCACTCGAATAAACTAGACAATGGATGAAAGAACCTACTCCAAACACGGATTATCGATGTAAGGAACAATTAAAATTAATCCTAACAAGGATAGCGGATGAAGCAATGTGCGATGATGTAGTGAGCAAAGACCTACTAAATTGACCTGTGAAGGGAGATAGAAGAAATGAACAATCACACAGACAATCACAATAGACACAGCGATTTTTAGGTGGTTCGGGTACACTGCCGTGTCCCCTACGTCCACCCCTCACCGAACCCCGGTGAGGCTTCACTACACGCTACAAAATGTAGTAACACGGGGACGAACTCCAACACCACACACGCTGCTTCCGTAGTAATCCACACACACGAGGCCTTGCCTCAAACCGCTGCCACAGCAGCATACACACACAACGTCGGAGAACACACACCATACACTAAAACCACACGGAGACGCAGCTCCGTCCACACACACAGTAATATTAAGAGTTTGGCAACATACAAGGATTTACAACATATGCTCACAATAGTATGTAAATGGAGAAAAACTATCATTAAGAGATGGATTAAGAATGTAGAATGTTTTCCCTTTGTTTTCCAATGGCTGTTTGTAGATTTTCCTTGAAACTTCGGTTGGAGAGAATCGAATCTGTAATAGGATGGAGCACCCGGTCGTCTTCCTTGAAGATCCGGATCGTCTGCAACTTCAGCAACTCGTACTGAGTATATCCTTCAAATCCTAGCTCCAGTCAAACCTGCATACATCATAAAAATGATTAACTTCATAAACCCCTCTCCTCTCAACCTTGTAGCCGCACTCCTCCTTCTTCTTCTGCAAGAGAATGGAAAGCCTTAGCTCATCTTGTTGCTCAGGATGAAAATCGCAGCACTAATAAGAGGGCAGCAAGTAGATAGACAAAAGAACATGTATATGTATATTACACCTCTTAGACAACCATTCAAAACCTTGAGCAATCTTAAACAAAAGCATAGAAGTGAAAGATCAAAACAACTCCCTCGGATTTTCAACGAAATGCTTTGATAGGGAGGTAGGGTGTGCTGGAAAACTGATTCACGGAGTGGGAAGCGGCCAGGCTTGAAGAATGAAACGCCCAAGACATCCGACTGCGAAGAGCAACATCAGCCTCTTGATTGAACCTCAGGCTCGTGGATGACGTCTTCAGCAGCGTCTTCTTCCTCCTCCTACTATGTGCATCTCCCTTCCTCTAGCTTTTACACCCAGATCGTTGTTGAAGAAGCCTTACAGCTGCAGCCGTCCATCTGCACACACAAGGGTTAGGAACAACCTGAAATTTCAGATCTAGTTTGGTTCCTTAGGGTTTACAACCCAATTAGATGTATTTATGCTTCTAGGACGGTCAAGGGACAGCCCTGGGATAAGATCCACAAATCATGGAGTGATTTAGGGCAGTTGGACCGGAGTTAGAAGACTTTCGGAGTGCTTACATGAAGGTCGTTTTTGATGGCGCCGCCCCGGACCGAAAAGGGTCGACCCTTGGGGTCGACCCTCGTGGGGTTTTTAAAGAACCAAGTTCAATGGGTCGACCCTTGGGGTCGACCCTCGTGACCCTCCCGTGCGGGTAAAAGATAAGACTCTCAGGAGTCGACCCTTGGGGTCGACCCTTGGGGTGGACCCTTGCAGGTGTGTAGAAAGAACCCGCCGGGTGAAAAAAATAATTATTACCAGGGGTCGACCCTTGGGGTCGACCCTCATGACAACCAAAGGCCACTAGAAGTCAGAATAAAATTCTATACATCAGGGGTCGACCCATACAGGGGGGTCGACCCCAGGGGTCGACCCATGCAGGCAGACTGCGGGTAATTGTTTCTGTCCTGTCAGAAACACTAAGGGTCGACCCCAGGGGTCGACCCATGCAGTTTGGGTTATAAAAACCCATCAAACCTCCATGAATTCAAGGGAAAATAAATGATTAAATATTACCATAATCCCATGATGATCAACCATGAATATTATCCCTGAAACACATGATAAAATAAGAGGTTAGATCGAAATCAAAATATCTAGATCAAGCATTAATATATGGAGCTAGTTTTGAGACCAAGACCCAAATGACATGAAATATGATTATGAAAGCATTAGCATGAGGCACATAAATGCTTTGAACACATTTTCATCTCAAGAACCGCATATGAGTTCCAACTTCAGTCCAGAGCAACATTTATCCAATCATCTGAGAACATGTAGATCTTGCACTAATCAAAGACATAACTTTGTCATTCTTTAATCAATGCAATTGAAAAGAACAAACACTACACTTGCAGATGTTTCAAAGGCTTTCAATTCAATTACTACAAAATCTCATATCTCATAAATGGTTTCAGTTAAGCACACATGAGTTGCATGTTCAGTCCAAAAGTTCAGAATCAAAGCACACTTACCATTGAGGCATGATTTTGTATGAGTGAAAGGAAGATGATGATCCTTTCAACAAACATAGACAATGAAATGGAAATGATTTTACACAATGCCATGCAACCAACTCAATATCAATGAATACTCAATGAGTCCACACTAGTATGGGCAAAAAGAACAAGAGCATTAGTCTGAACATTCCCACACTAAAACATGCATGAAAGCGCATGCATTCTCTCCCTGTAGCAGTACCTGCAAAGTAAGATATCAACATGTGAGTTCGTTTATCATGAAGACATTCTCCACTAATCAAGCACACAATATTTCCACTAATCAAGCACACAATATTTCACACAATATATTATGATCATCAAAACCATTATCAAAGACAAAGAGGGAGAGACACGAACCCAACAATCTCCCCCTTTTTGATGATGACAATATATTGTGGCCTTCCAAAACTCTCTCCCCCTTTGACATTATCAAAAAGTGGGGAACCAAAGAGAACGGATGTGAAAGTTTAACCAGAAGTAGACGGATATATAAAGACAGTGGTGCACGAACCCAGCAATGAACCTCCCATGAAGGGGAGGTGTGTGAACCATGAACTCTTAAGCAAGATTGTGGAATTTGAAGTGCAATATGCAAGATGACAAAAGCATATACAAATGCTCATCATTTTTTTTTTGAATTTTATGCAAAGTTGATGAACAAAGAGATGTCATTTGACGTGCAATATGCAATATGCGATATGCAATATGCAATTATGCAATATGCACTAAGATGGAATGAAATAAGGCATGAACACAAATGATCAAGCAGTTAGGCACTCAAGCATGCATAGTTAAGTATGGAATCAAGCAAGTAGTTGATAAGATCACAAGAAAATCTCTTCCTTTACAATGTAAGAAATGCAGTCTGGACAAGACTATTCTCTCCCTTGAAACAATACAATGCTCCTTGTTCAGAAAGAAACAAGACTTTCAAAAATGTAAGGTGAGAGGTATGTCAAGAATAAATTTAGGAGGGTTGACATGGCAACATGCAGAATACAAGATCTTTTAAAGATAGTTCAGCAAATAGAGTGAGCAGGATCTGAGCAGATGGGATCGAATTTCCAAAACACAACATTTGAGAAGAAAAGATTTTCAGTGAGGTACCCATTCCATATATCTATGTTTAAGTTGCAGACTCTTCTATTATAAAAGCTTATGAAGTGGCTTTAAATGACAGGCATGGTTTAAGAGTGATGTATACAAGGTTTGTCAGTGAGATTCAATACTCGTATCTGAAACAATGTTTTAATAAAAATGAACCAATTGCTCATATAACTTTCTAGTTCAGCCTCCTTCCATCTTACTCAATTAATTTCAATGACTCCTTTAGGAGTTACACAAAGAAGTATTGAGATTAAACAATTGTGAATGCATCTGAAATTGACATTGCTTCCAAAAATTTTTCTGATACACACATTTTTCAGATTTTTACTTTTGAACATCAATTTGTTTTTCAATGAACAAGTTTGGTTAATCAACACCTTTTTACATGAGGCACAACACGTCTTAGGTGAAATGACCCAGTTACTCAGTGTAATAACCGTATTGCTTCTCAATTAAGAGAACAGAGTTAGCATTAGAAGTATCTTTTTACGTGATGAGACACCTTGGTTAGAGGCAGGAATCCCCAGTTACTCAATACGGTCATGCCATCGCTCTGTCAAATTTTCATACAATTTTCAGCAGAGGTAACTATGGCACTTCATGACATGGGTTTACTCCATTTCTTGATAGAGGACCCAGTTTCTTGGTGACCAAAATCATTGCTCTGTCCATAACTTTCTTTAAAAAAAACTCAAGCAGATTAAATGTTTAAGAACAATACGGACATTATGTATCTCAACCAAAGAAGAACATGGTGTTAACTTTTCAGATTTCAAGAAGGTCTTGCATGAATTTACATGAGACAGTCAGTTAAGATTTATTAAAAGACTAATTCAGATATTTTCAAATCCTTCAAATTCAAAGTTAAGAATACATTAGACTTAAACCAATTCAAATCAACAACATTCTTAAACATGTATAATAGAAGATTCTTCATAAAAGATGATTTCAGATTTATGAAAGGGTGCACAAACTGATATCTCTTCAATTCTCAGTTCAATCAACATCTTGACAATGACATTCAGCAGCAGAGACATTAACAAGCATGCATAGAAAGTGAATGAATTTGAACTCATGCTTGTTGCAGTTATGATCAACATGCATTAGATAGATTTTCAGAAAACCAATGGCCGTGAATCAATGTAGTTCAGGAACAAAGTCTGGAATACAGTCAGACCAACTTGACAGTTGTGGCAGGGATGAGTTTCAAAGATAAGCTGGCAAAAGAAGTTGCAGCTAGCTAGACAGAGGAATTTGAGTCAATTAGAGATTGATGAATTCAAGATCCTCCCCCTGCCTATATCCATTGAACCGACTCTTTTTGGAGTTTTTCAAAGTAAGTGATATGCAATGACTTTCCTAGAAGCATTACATGCACATGAGAGGCATGAACATTATGGAGGGACAGCCAGACTCCCCCTAAATATATGCCATTTAACAAACATGTCCAAATCAATGCAAGTTCATCTAGCATGATGAAGAGACATAGAAGAATATACATGTGGCATGCATTGATATGAATGTTTCACACAGGTTGATTACCGGTACGTGGTGGAGTCAAAGGTCCAAAGACCCTACTCACGCATAAGGATGGCTTCCAAGTGGATATAATCCTCTTTCCACTAACATCATTTTATAAACCTGTTAATCATGGCGTTCAAGCACACAAGTATGTAAAGATGTGTATGACATGTGCAATGTATAACATTTAAGAACTAAAGATATTCACAAAATATAAAACAGCTCCAAACATAATTTTTACCTTTTCAAAATTTTCAAATGAACCTGAACAGATGAATTCTTAGAATCAAACAGTTTTCTTTCTTGCCTTGAGAAACCTTTATTTATCGACATCTTCATTGTCCTCAAGGCACCCTACAAAACAAATTCTCATTTTGGACATTTGGGTACCCAAGTCATCTTGGGTCCCGAGGGGTTAGTTCTAACATGAGAAAATGTATTCTTTTTATTTTTCCTCTCATATCATTCATCATCGGCCCTCATCATGGTACAATCATCCATTGAATGTCCATTCAGGCCACAATAGAAACAATGAGAAGATTTTCTTTTCATGAACCATTTGTCATCTTTTTCCATTAAGGAATATGTATTCATTACATGTCCACATTCACCACAATAATGACATGGAGGTTTTCTTTTTACAGGCCACTCATCATCATTTTTCTTCATAAAATAATTTTCCATTACGTGGCCACGCAAACCACAATAGAAGCAATGAACAGCGAAATTTTTCTTCTTCGATTTTTCAGAATTTTTAGAATCATCAACAATTTTCATTTGTGACTTCATTGCCTCATTGTCATCAAATTTCATTAAGGAGCAACTATACATATCATGGCCAAATTTACCACAATAAAAACATGATACATTCCTTCTTTTTCTTGGAACATGAGCAAACTCAGCAGTGTGGGATTTTTCATGCTCACAATTACAATCAATGATATTTTTCTATTTTTCATTTCCTTTATCACTCAAGCACATGGACTCATTCAAATTCTTGATCTCATCTTCCAATGATGAACTGTGCACTTCACAATTGGCAAGCTGTTCTTCACACAATGCAAGTTTATCATCCAACAGAGAATTGATGGATTTATAGCTTACAATTTCTTATTCCATAGCATGAATATTTTCATTGTCATCAACAATCACTTGTTTTCCTTTTCCAAACCTGTTGAGTTTATCAACCAACAAATTATTTTGATGATTTAACTTCTCAATTTCTTCAGCAAGTCTTGCATTTTGAACAAGTTCATCAAGCAAGAATTGATCACTATCTGAACAGCTCAACTTTTCTTTAGGTCCTTTTTCAACGTTTTCAAATTCTAAAATTTTAGCCATCAAAGTTTCATTTTCAATTTTCAGAATTGAAATAGTTTTTTTATGCATATCAATATCATGCAACAACCTTCCATTCAAGTTCCTAAGCTCAGAACATTTTTCACATGACGAATCAACGACACAAGAGTTTTCAACTTCAGAACATTTAGTACATGGTGAGTTAACATGCGATGAATCATCAAATTTCTTTTTCAGTTTCCTATTTTCAGATTTTAATGCTTTGTATTTGTCAAACAGTTCATCATATGCATTCATCCACTCATCATAACTAAGTTCATCTTCTTCCTCAGGGTCAGAGTTTACCTTAGAGTTTTCCTCGCTATGGCCTTCATTTTCTTTATTTGCCACGAGACACTCACCATTCCAGCTTTCATATTGGACTTCGCTTAGCCCATCCAAGAGCTCTTTGGCTGACCTACAAGATAAAATGAAGGGATATACGTCAGTGTTCACTGCAGCCTTAAGAGTGTACAAAACAAAAAGATTATCAGAATCCTTTTTCTTGTCCTCATTGGTCCACTTTGACTTATCTTTTGGTAAAGCATGAGAACCGTGAGTCATTAAGTTCAAAAGCTTCGGATTAGTACAAGAAATCCAAACACACAATTTTCCAAGCCATGATGTAAAATCAAAACCATCAAAGACAAGAACCAAATTCAAACTAGCCATCATGAAAAAGATCTTTTCTCCTAGACCGTGAGGTCCGTAGAATAAAAATCCGATACTGGGCTCTGATACCAATTGTTGGCCCAGAGAGATGGCGGACAAGAAAGGGGGTTGAATTGTCCCCAAGCCGAGATGGCAGAATTTAAACACTTTCTAAACTAAACACAGCAGAATTAATATTAACTACGTTAAATAGCCTAAACAAACATGAGATTAAAATCTTCTCTCAAGCTTTCCGATCTCACTCGAATAAACTAGACAATGGATGAAAGAACCTACGCCAAACACGGATTATCGATGTAAGGAACAATTAAAATTAATCCTAACAAGGATAGCGGATGAAGCAATGTGCGATGATGTAGTGAGCAAAGACCTACTAAATTTGTCACGCCCCGAACCGATGGCAGCGGAACGTGTCGTTTGCTCGGAATGTGGCAGTTAAACAGTCATGTCAATCAGAGCATAGTCATTTCCACAAAACATAAATTGGACAAATAACAAATTTCATTTCAAATATAAGTTCTTTACATATTCGGGCTCATAATAAATGAAAAGACTCAATAAAGAAAAATTACAATGAGACTCTTGACTCGACTTAACATAAGACACAGGATAGCAAGACTAGGTGGTTCGTCTAGATGTCAGAGTTCTTTTCACTCTTGCCCTTGCCCATCATGTTCAGTCTCATCATCACTAAGGTCATTACCTGAAAAACATTTGAAAACGCAGGGTGAGCGAACGCTCAGTAGGACTTAATATCTCGTGCTTCCTAGCTAGCTTTAAGTCAATTACAGTTTAACATGCTCATGCAGGTCATGCAAGATATAGAAATCGAGAACGGTAATAACACGAGATAAATTCAAGAACTAAAAAAAACGAGTAAGCAAGATGCTAGATAAACTCATGAAGAGTAATGACAATGATAATCAAGAGAGTATAGCGAGATCTTAACAAGTACTTTCTGAAGCTAGGTCAAGAGCATTCATGAGGAAATATAACATTCATTTCTCTATGACGAACACTATCACGAGAGCTTCAAGGTATCCAATATTATGAAGGATCTTCATGACAAGATAACGAGTACTATCAATGGGATAATTCAAGAACATTTATGATGATCGATATAGAAGTAGAACAATTACTTCTACAATCACTATATAGCATTTGCCAAGACACTAAGGGAATATCACGATGATATGATAACCCCCCCAATAAGGCAATTCAAGATCTTTTCATGATGAACAATTAGTTGTAGAAAGATGCACTATGATGGCAATTACTCCTGATCATCACTATCACAAGAGCGTTTACACATCTAGCACTATATAGGATTGGCCAATGCACTAAGGGAAAAATCACGACGATATGACCACCCCTCATGAAAATAGCACTAGGTAGTATTTGGTCGCACACTTAGGAGTTCTCCCGACTCTATGATTGCCCCTAAATGCCAATAACTGAGTTGGTGAATGCCAGCACCCGATCATCGTATACCGGTAACGTTTGGACTTTGCCTCACCCAATAGGGTCAGATCAGGACCCGTAGCATTTAAAATATCATTTTAGTGGGACCCATAGCCCCTGACATTTAGTCTAGACTAATTCCATATTAATGGCCAAGAATTTCAAGGATCAAGCATGTACGAACAATAGGGTAGATTTCATTGAACAGAGATTCAAGATAGACCTCGATAAGTCTAGAACGGTGGCACACAAAAACTGAGAGAATTCGAGAAATCTGGGAGATTGGCGTCTCGTCAGAGTACCATATATTTAAGAAGTCGCGCCCACAGTGGTGGTCACTCATTCTCTGAACAAAGCATTGAAGAATTGGTACCTCCATAATACGATTGCTCTTACACTAAGCGCCCGCCAATAAGGTCACCCCTTCAACATGCTCACGACAGAAAACAGTGATAACCAATGTAGTCGCTAATCAAATGACTAATAGGGTTCCAAGGTTCTTGTGGTACAACCAGCTCAGTCGACCTTGAGGGACTCCAAGGCTACGAGGAGACTTACGGAGGTCCCAATGACTAACTTGTCAGTCCGAAGGAACGGAATGTCCAACGGAGGGCTCGTATGTCACAGAGAGTTGAGGTGCATAACGTGAACCAATCATGAAACATGGACTCCACTACGGACGTGAGATGAGAGTGCCAAAAGACCCGAGGTATGGGTCAAAACCAGAAGAAAACGGTGACAACATGAATGCGTTAATTATAGAACTCATGTCCATCCAATTCTATAATTAACTATAATTAAATAAACTTATATTAATTGACGTATGTGAGTAGTGTCATTTATTAATTAGCATCCACTTGGAGGGATGTTAATTCTATGATTTTTAACTTAATTTATTTAACAAGAATTTCCGTCAATATCTATTTAATTGAATAATTTTAAAACATACATTCAAAGAAACATTAATATATATAAAATAATTAAAAAAATAGAATATATGATAATTAGGAGAAAAATTCAAGGATTCTAAAAATATATTTTTTATAATTTTATGTTACATAGTTTAATAGATATGGATTTTTAAAGATATAGTCACAAGTTATATATATATATATAATATAATATAAGAATTGACGCCTTTGCACTGTGGCATCAAAAGCATTTGATGACATTTGGTTTGTCGTCATTTCAACGAAGTGTCAAACTTCAAACCTCCGGTTCTCGACGTGCACATGTCGGAATCACGCGTTCTATATATCGAAATGACGGGCTCGAAAAACTCTACCTAACCGGACGTTCAAAATAATTTTTCATTGAGAGATGGGGGATCTTGAGATATGGGGCATGAAAAATGGTGTAATCACTCTCACTATCTCGGTCACCTCCCCAATAACACACCCATAAAATTTCATGGCCAAAGGACACTCCGACGACCTAGAAAACTCTAAACAAAGTAAAACTCTATAACTATCTGCTACAGTGTAAATCGTGATTCGCCGTGCAACTATTATAAATATACTAAATTAATTAACTAGTTAATGTTACTAGTTAATATCTATATCAAGAGATGAAAATTTAAGGAAAATATGGGGATTCTAATCGTATACACTTTACAATTTTTAGATGAGAGGTGACATGGATATAAAATTTTTAACCATAGTGTATTTAATATTTAATTAAGAGAAAACATGCATAACGATGAAAACACAATACTTAAACATGCAGGACGTGCGGAAATATGATTTTATGAACATAATGAGGTTTATGCAGAAGTTTTATGACGTTGGTTTGGCTTGGGAGATTACCTACCTTTCACGTTGCTTTAATCGGGACAAGGAAAGAACAGAGGATGATGAGCAACTACTGCCACTACAATAGGAAGAGGAAGATAGCAGCTGCGGCGGCCTTCATGTAACAAGGATGAAAGAGGAACATGCTTCCTCACATCTAGCCGAAGCAGCAGGAGGAAGAAGCCTTTCCCCTGCTACAGCAAGGCCCTTTGCGTCGAGATCACCATCAAGAGGAAGCAAGGGTCGACGAAGACGTAGTAGCCGCATGCAGCAAACATGGTTGCTCATTGGAAGGGCATGCCATTTTATAGAGGAGGAGGGTTTGAGGGGTTCGAATGCTAATCATGGAAGGTATTCATCTTGCCATCCGTGAAGCCCTCGCCCATGCAATGTTTACAGCCGACTGCCGTGTTTTCATATAAAAACCCTAAACTACAATCATGCAAGCCTCGTTCGATCGAACGTAAGTGGGTTTGGGTTGGCTAAACAGTGGGTTATTTGATGGGGAAAAGCCCAACAAAATGGGCTGGCTTGGTCGTGTCCACGTACGTGAGTTTTTAAGGTTTTCATGGGCATGCAACCGTGGCTAGCCATGGGTTAAAGGCTTTAATCACATATACGAGTTTTTTTGTGTGTGTTTTAAATGACCTGTGAACGTGAAGGCCCTTTGAATTTTATATATACACTTTCCAAAGCCCATTATATATGTGTTTAACGTAAGCCCCCAAACACATTCAGTTTTGGGATATTTTGGGTTAGGTTTACAGGCTTAATAGCATTTATATTTTTATGTATATTCTAAAAAAAGCCCAATAATTATTATTAAAGCCCACTAATTATATTTGTTTGAATTACAATGGGTTTTAGCTGATTCATTTGGTGTGGCCGGTCATAATATTCTAGGGTCTTTATTCACTTGAGAGAAGAACCTTATATAGGGATTTTTTTTCCTAAATTTCATTTATCAACTGTTGTCTCGAGTATGAGAGTCGGGTTTTATCCTATGTCACTAGTATCTCTAGTGAGGCCCGTTGAGTTTTATCTTTAAGGTTGGGCTTTAATTCTTTTGAAGGAATTACTTATAGCCTTCTAATTAATATTTAGGTCCTTTGTTTTATTCTAGCTATTTTACATTTATTAAAATTTTATTCTCCATTTTTATTTTATGACTAATATTATATAGTTATTATCAT
The DNA here is from genome assembly GCA_022559845.1 of Amorphophallus konjac. Taxonomy (NCBI): domain Eukaryota; kingdom Viridiplantae; phylum Streptophyta; class Magnoliopsida; order Alismatales; family Araceae; genus Amorphophallus; species Amorphophallus konjac. Next base: position 536,891,499 of record CM040121.1, read on the forward strand.
TTATTTTCTATTTAAATTTTCGGGGTGCTACATCCTCCCCCACTTAAAAGAATTTGGTCCCCAAATTCACATGATTTTTTCTCTCCATAATAGTGGGGTAAAATCACCATATCCAAAACATGCATTCTAGCTAGATCATTCTCACAACATGCTAAGTGCTAAGATCACCATATCCGATTCATGCAATTTTGGATAAGATAGGTTTATAGGGTTACCTTCCAATGCTTGCTACGCTTCTTCCTTTAAGAGTGGACAACGAGTGATTTTATGATCTCCGCTTCCGCAACGGATGTATTTTCCAAGTTTATACCAACACTCATCCGGGCTGTGCCTTTCTTTCTTGCAATGCTTGCATTTCCCCTTGGCCGGAACAATTTGTCGATCATTATTCCGGGGTTTCTTATTTTCATAGAATTTGTTGTCTCCATTAAATCTCTTCTTGTCGTTCACATTTTCCCTGTTCTTGGATCCATTTGGTAAGTCCTTCTTGGCGGCCTTTCCTTTGATTCTTTCCATCATATCCATAGCATCTTCCAAGAGTTGAGATTTTCTAACCATCTCCGTATATGTTTGAATTTCTAGTGGAACTAGTTGAGGTATAAGTTCCACCTTCAAGTCATTCATAAATCTCGTTGCTCTCATTTTCTCCGTGCAAACCAAGTGTGGTGCATATCGGGCCAATCTAGAAAACCTCACCTCATACTCGGCGACTGACAGACTATGTTGCTTCAAAGCCGCAAATTCCATAGATTTCTTCTCGCGAATTCTTTCTGAGAAATACTTCTCGTTAAAGAGTTCTAAAAACTCGTCCCAAGAAACTTGATCGTTAGGCAAAATGGCTTCCACGGATCCCCACCATACTCGGGCATCCTTCTCTAATTGATATGTTCCTAATAGTACCTTCTCTTCATCGGTGCATTGCATCACCTTAAAGGTCATCTCTATTTCTTGCACCCAATTCTCTGCTTCATCCGGGTCGGTAGACCCACTAAACTTCCTGGGATTTATCTTTTGGAACTTCCGATGTAAATCCCCGGCTCCATGCCGTGCTCCACCTTGTGCAACTTGTTGCAAGGCTTGCGTTAAACCCTGGATAGTGCATTGCATCTCACTCCACTAAGCTCTCTCAGCGGCCATTCTAGCCTACAAGAATAAGGTTTGGATTAATTATATTCATATCTCGGCAGGTATCTAATGCGAATGTAACATATTTTATCATTTAACCCACAGCTCTACCCAAATCTCACGGGGTTCCTATAGGATAACTGACAAGGAGAACTCAATCTAGGACTTGGACTTAAGGACCTAGGGATTTAGAAAGCCTAGGCTCTGATACCACCTTCTGTCACGTCCCGAACCGATAGCAGCGGAACGTGTCGTTTGCTCGGAACGTGGCAGTTAAACAGTCATGTCAATCAGAGCATAGTCATTTCCACAAAACACAATTTGGACAAATAACAAATTTCATTTCAAATATAAGTTCTTTACATATTCGGGCCCATAATAAATGAAAAGACTCAATAAAGAAAAATTACAATGAGACTCTTGACTCGACTTAACATAAGACACAGGATAGCAAGACTAGGTGGTTCGTCTAGATGTCAGAGTTCTCTTCACTCTTGCCCTTGCCCATCACGTTCGGTCTCGTCGTCACTAAGGTCATTACCTGAAAAACATTGGAAAATGCAGGGTGAGCGAACGCTCAGTAGGACTTAATATCTCATGCTTCCAAGCTAGCTTTAAGTCAATTACAGTTTAACATGCTCATGCAGGTCATGCAAGATATAGAAATCGAGAACTGTAATAACATGAGATAAATTCAAGAACTAAAAAAAAAAGAGTAAGCAAGATGCTAGATAAACTCATGAAGAGTAAGGACAATGATAATCAAGAGAGTATAGCGAGATCTTAACAAGTACTTTCTCAAGCTAGGTCAAGAGCATTCATGAGGAAATATAACATTCATCTCTCTATGACGAACACTATCACGAGAGCTTCAAGGTATCCAGTATTATGAAGGATCTTCATGACAAGATAACGAGTACTATCAATGGGATAATTCAAGAACATTTATGATGATCGATATAGAAGTAGAACAATTACTTCTACAAGCACTATATAGCATTTGCCAAGACACTAAGGGAATATCACGACGATATGATAACCCCTCCAATAAGGCAATTCAAGATCTTTTCATGACGAATAATTAGTTGTAGAAAGATGCACTATGATGGCAATTACTCCCGACCATCACTATCACGAGAGCGTTTACACATCTAGCACTATATAGGATTGGCCAATGCACTAAGGAGAAAATCACGACGATATGACCACCTCTCATGAAATAGCACTAGGTAGTATTTGGTCACACACTTAGGAGTTCTCCCGACTGTATGATTGCCCCTAAATGCCAATAATCGAGTTGGTTAATGCCAGCACCCGATCATCGTATACCGATAACGTTTGGACTTTGCCTCACCCAATAGGGTCAGATCAGGACCCGTAGCATTTAAAATGTCATTTTAGTGGGACCCATAGCCCCTGACATTTAGTTTAGACTAATTCCATATTAATGGCCAAGAATTTTAAGGATCAAGCATGTACGAACAATAGGGTAGATTTCATTGAACAGAGATTCAAGATAGACCTCGACAAGTCTAGAACGGTGGCACACAAAAACCGAGAGAATTCGAGAAATCTGGGAGATTGGCGTCTCGTCAGAGTGCCATATATTTAAGAAGTTGCGCCCACAGTGGTGGTCACTCATTCTCTGAACAAAGCATTGAAGAATTGGTACCTCCACAATACGGTTGCTCTTACACTAAGCGCCCGCCAATAAGGTCACCCCTTCAACATGCTCACGATAGAAAACGGTGATAACCAATGTAGTCGCTAATCAAATGACTAATAGGGTTCCAGGGTTCTTGTGGTACAACCAGCTCAGTCGGCCTTGAGGGACTCCAAGACTACGAGGAGACTTACGGAGGTCCCAATGACTAACTTGCCAGTCCGAAGGAACGGAATGTCCAACGGAGGGCTCGTATGTCACCGAGAGTTGAGGTGTATAACGTGAACCAATCATGAAACAGGGACTCCATCTACGGACGTGAGATGAGAGTGTCAAAAGACCCGAGGTATGGGTCAAAACCGGAAGAAAACGGTGACAACATGAATGCGTTAATTATAGAATTCATGTCCATCCAATTCTATAATTAACTATAAGTAAATAAATTTATATTAATTGATGTCTGTGAGTAGTGTCATTTATTAATTAGCATCCACTTGGAGGGACGTTAATTCTATGATTTTTAACTTAATTTATTTAACAAGAATTCCCGTCAATATCTATTTAATTGAATAATTTTAAAACATACATTCAAAGAGACATTAATTTATATAACATAATTAAAAAAATAGAATATATGATAATTAGGAGAAAAATTCAAAGATTCCAAAAATATATTTTTTGTAATTTTATGTTACATAGTTTAATAGATATGGATTTTTAAAGATATAGTCACAAGTTATATATATATATATAATATAATATAAGAATTGACGCCTTTGCACTGTGGTGACGACATTTGGTTTGTCGTCATTTCAACAAAGTGTCAAACTTCAAACCTCCGGTTCTCGACGTACACATGTCGGAATCACGCGTTCTATATATCGAAATGACGGGCTTGAAAAATTCTGCCTAACCGGACGTTCAAAATAATTTTTCGTTGAGAGATGGGGGATCTTGAGATAGGGGGCATGAAAAACGATGCAACCACTCTCACTATCTCGATCACCTCCCCAATAACACACCCATAAAATATCATGGCCAAAGGACACTCCGACGACCTAGAAAACTCTAAACAAAGTAAAACTCTATAACTATCCGCTACAGTGTAAATCATGATTCGCCGTGCAACTATTATAAATATACTAAATTAATTAACTAGTTAATATTACTAGTTAATATCTATATCAAGACATGAAAATTTAAGGAAAAACATGGGGATTCTAATCGTATACACTTTACAATTTTTAGATGAGAGGTGACATGGATATAAAATTTTTAACCATAGTGTATTTAATATTTAATTAAGAGAAAACATGCATAACGATGAAAACACAATACTTAAACATGCAGGACGTGCGGAAATATGATTTTATGAACATAATGAGGTTTATGCAGAAGTTTTATCACGTTGGTTTGGCTTTGGAGATTGCCTACCTTTCACGTTGCTTTAATCGGGACAAGGAAAGAACAGAGGATGATGAGCAACTACTGCCACTACAATAAGAAGAGGAAGACAGCAGCTGCGGCGGCCTTCATGTAACAAGGATGAAAGAGGAACAGGCTTCCTCACATCTAGCCGAAGCAGCAGGAGGAAGAAGCCTTTCCTGTGCTACAGCAAGGCCCTTTGCGTCGAGATCACCATCAAGAGGAAGCAAGGGTCGACGAAGACGTAGTAGTCGCATGCAGCAAACATGGTTGCTCATTGGAAGGGCAGGCCATTTTATAGAGGAGGAGGGTTTGAGGGGTTCGAATGCTAATCATGGCAGGTATTCATCTTGCCATCCGTGAAGCTCTCGCCCCTGCAATGTTTACAGTCGACTGCCGTGTTTTCATATAAAAACCCTAAACTACAATCATGCAAGCCTCGTTCGATCGGACGTAAGTGGGTTTGGGTTGGCTAAACAGTGGGTTATTTGATGGGGAAAAGCCCAACAAAATGGGCTGGCTTGGTCGTGTCCACGTACGTGAGTTTTTAAGGTTTTCATGGGCATGCAACCGTGGCTGGCCATGGGTTAAAGGCTTTAATCACATATACGAGTTTTTTTTTGTGTGTTTTAAATGACCTGTGAACGTGAAGGCCCTTTGAATCTTATATATACACTTTCCAAAGCCCATTATATATGTGTTTAACATAAGCCCCCAAACACATTCAGTTTTGGGATATTTTGGGTTAGGTTTACAGGCTTAATAGCATTTATATTTTTATGTATATTCTAAAAAAAGCCCAATAATTATTATTAAAGCCCACTAATTATATTTGTTTGAATTACAATGGGTTTTAGCTTATTCATTTGGTGTGGTCGGTCATAATATTCTAGGGTCTTTATTCACTTGAGAGAAGAACCTTATATAGGGATTTTTTTTTCCTAAATTTCATTTATCAACCGTTGTCTTGGGTATGAGAGTCGGGTTTTATCCTATGTCACTAGTATCTCTAGTGAGGCCCGTTGAGTTTTATCTTTAAGGTTGGGCTTTAATTCTTTTGAAGGAATTACTTATAGCCTTCTAATTAATATTTAGGTCCTTTGTTTTATTCTGGCTATTTTACATTTATTAAAATTTTATTCTCCATTTTTATTCTATGACTAATATTACATTGTTATTATCATTTATTTTCTATTTAAATTTTCGGGGTGCTACAAAATTGACCTGTGAAGAGAGATAAAGAAATGAACAATCACACAGGCAATCACAATAGACATAGATTTTTAGGTGGTTCGGGTAAACTACCGTGTCCCCTACGTCCACCCCTCACCGAACCCCGGTGAGGCTTCACTACACGCTACAAAATGTAGCAACACGGGGACGAACCCCAACACCACACACAATGCTTCCGCAACAATCCACACACACGAGGCCTTGCCTCAAATCGCTGCCACAGCAGCACACACATACAACGTCGGGGAACACATCCCGGACACTAAAACCACACGGAGACGCAACTCCGTCCACACACACAGTAATATTAAGAGTTTGGCAACATACAAGGATTTACAACATATGCTCACAATAGTATGTAAATGGAGAAAAACTATCATCAAGAGATGGATTAAGAATGTAGAATGTTTTCCCTTTGTTTTCCAATGGCCGTTTGTAGATTTTCCTTGAAACTTCGGTTGGAGAGAATCGAATCTGCAATAGGATGGAGCACCCGGTCATCTTCCTTGAAGATCCGGGATCGTCTGCAACTTCAGCAACTCGTACTGAGTATATCCTTCAAATCCTAGCTCCAGTCAAACCTACATACATCATAAAAATGATTAACTTCATAAACCCCTCTCCTCTCAACCTTGTAGCCGCACTCCTCCTTCTTCTTCTGCAAGAGAATGGAAAGCCTTAGCTCATCTTGTTGCTCAAGATGAAAATCACAGCACTAATAAGAGGGAAGCAAGTAGATAGACAAAAGAACATGTATATGTATATTGCACCTCTTAGATAACCATTCAAAACCTTGAGCAATCTTAAACAAAAGCATAGAAGTGAAAGATCAAAACAACTCCCTCGGATTTTCAACGAAATGCTTTGATAGGGAGGTAGGGTGTGCTGGAAAACTGATTCACGGAGTGGGAAGCGGCCAGGCTTGAAGAATGAAACGCCCAAGACATCCGACCGCGAAGAGCAATAGCAGCCTCTTGATCAAACCTCAGGCTCATGGATGACGTCTTCAGCAGCGTCTTCTTCCTCCTCCTGCTATGTGCATCTCCATTCCTCTAGCTTTTACACCCAGATCGTTGTTGAAGAAGCCTTAGAGCTGCAGCCGTCCACCTGCGCACACAAGGGTTAGGAACAACATGAAATTTTAGATCTAGCTTGGTTCCTTAGGGTTTACAACCCAATAAGATGTATTTATGCTTCTAGGACGGTCAAGGGACAGCCCTGGGACAAGATCCACAAATCATGGAGTGATTTAGGGCAGTTGGACCGGAGTTAGAAGACTTTCGGAGCGCTTACACGAAGGTCATTTTTGACGGCGCCGCCCCGGACTGGAAAGGGTCGACCCTTGGGGTCGACCCTCGTGCGATTTTTAAAGAACCAAGTTCAATGGGTCGACCCTTGGGGTCGACCCTCGTGACCCTCACGTACGGGTAAAAGATAAGACTCTCAGGGGTTGACCCTCGCGTGAGTGGGTCGACCCTTGGGGTGGACCCTTGCAGGTGTGTAGACAGAACCCGTTGGGTGAAAAAAAAATTACTACTAGGGGTCGACCCTTGGGGTCGACCCTCATGACAACCAGAGGTCACCAGAAGTCAGAATAAAATTCCAGACATCAGGGGTCGACCCTTGGGGTCGACCCATACAGGGGGGTCGACCCTTGCAGGCAGACTGCGGGTAATTGTTTCTGTCCTGTCAGAAACACTAAGGGTCGACCCCAGGGGTCGACCCATGCAGTTTGGGTTATAAAAACCCATCAAACCTCCATGAATTCAAGGGAAAATAAATGATTAAATATTACCATAATCCCATGATGATCAACCATGAATATTATCCCTGAAACACATGATAAAATAAGTGGTTAGATCAAAATCAAAATATCTAGATCAAGCATTAATATATGGAGCTAGTTTTGAGACCAAGACCCAAATGACATGAAATATGATTATGAAAGCATTAGCATGAGGCACATAAATGCTTTGAACACATTTTCATCTCAAGAACCGCATATGAGTTCCAACTTCAGTCCAGAGCAACATTTATCCAATCATCTGAGAACATGTAGATCTTGCACTAATCAAAGACTTAACTTTGTCATTCTTTAATCAATGCAATTGAAAAGAACAAACACCACACTTGCAGATGTTTCAAAGGCTTTCAATTCAATTACTTCAAAATCTCATATCTCATAAATGGTTTCAGTTAAGCACACATGAGTTGCATGTTCAGTCCAAAAGTTCAGAATCAAAGCACACTTACCATTGAGGCATGATTTTGTATGAGTGAAAGGAAGATGATGATCCTTTCAACAAATACAGATAATGAAATGGAAATGATTTTACACAATGCCATGCAACCAACTCAATATCAATGAATACTCAATGAGTCCACACTAGTATGGGTAAAAAGAAGAAGAGCATTAGTCTCAACATTCCCACACTAAAACATGCATGAAAGCGCATGCATTCTCTCCCTGTAGCAGTACCTGTAAAGCAAGATATCAACATGTGAGTTCGTTTATCATGAAGACGTTCTCCACTAATCAAGCACACAATATTTCCACTAATCAAGCACACAATATTTCACACAATATATTGTGATCATCAAAACTATTATCAAAGACAAAGAGGGAGAGACACGAACCCAACAATCAGTTTCACTCTCCACACTATTGGAATCTTCCATCTTGTTTCTGTATCCCTGTCGAATGACTCTTGTAACCGGTTCTGGTTCTGTGGGCCTTTCACTTGCATTGTTCTGTGCATACAAATGTAAGATGTGCCACAACCAATTTTGCTTCAGAATTCTTGTGGTGGTGGATTCCAGATTGATTCATTGGATAACCAGAGTTCATCCCTGTAGATACATCCTATGCTTGCATTTTCGATTCCTTTCATGCTCTCAGGGGGAGTTCTGGGCATTATAGATATTCATGATTATGTCAAAGGGGGAGGACTGTATTTCAAAGGGGGAGAGTAGTCCTGCATTCATGTTCATAAGGGGAGGAGAATAGGTTCATGCATTATATTATTTTTTCTCGCAAACTACCTTCTTTTTGTTGAAGTCAAAGGGGGAGAATAGTTTGACAAGTCAGTGTGACTCATTGTGTTGCCATCATCAAAAAGGGGGAGATTATTGTGCCCCTGTGCCTTGATGATGTTTTGCTTCATGAGTTTTGATGATAGTAACACTATGAGTCACCACTTGAGAATGAATGGTTGAAGAATGTTTTGATGATAGCTGAGTCACTTCATGTGCCTGAATTGACTTCATGTGCTTGATTGAATGTCACGGTTGCATATATATATATATATATTGATGTGCGTTTAACTGCTGGTCTAGGTCTGACCATGTCTCGAATGCATATATTGCACTTCATGGCTTTAAACGTCTATGCATGCACGCAATCAGTTAAGTCGGTGCATTCAGGTTATGTCTAAGGCTCGTGCATATATGTCAGTCAGGCTGCCCAACAAACTCGGTGCATATCATCATTCATGGGCATTAAGGTCTGTGCATTCCATTCTCTATGCACGTAGTCTTGGCGAGTGTTAGGTCGGTGCATTGCTTAGCTTGAGTCTCATGCTATGTCTAAGGTCAGTGCAATGTTTTGTCTGAGCACGTTGCATTGTGTCTCATTGTCTCTGGTTGCATTTCATACATTCTGTCTACATGCATTCCATCTCTGCGTCTTATTTTGCATCTCATGGTGGCCTGGAGTCGGTGCATGTGTGCGTCTCATTTAGCATCTCACACACACCTTAAGTCGATGCACATGAGTCTTCAGGTCGGTGCATCCTTCTCTTATGCCTCGGTGCATCTTTTCTACATGCATTCAAAGTCAGTGCATATGCGACACAAGTCGGTGCACATTCTGTGTCATGTGCATATAGGTCTGTGCATCATTGTATAGAGTCTGTGCATAGTCAAGCATATTCACGGTCGGTGGAATGCAATGTTTGCTATGGGCTAGCACTAGGTCGGTGCATATTCTTATTGTTGTGCTCGTTTTCATGCTAGTTGGTACATAGTCAGTGCACATTTCACCAAGGTCCGTGCGTGCTTGCAACCTCGCATTCTCAGGTCTGTGCACGGTCTCATACTTGCATACTATGTCAGTGCAGTTCATGCATACCGCATACACATAGTCTGTGCAATTTATAGCTCCGCATTCACGACAAGTCTGTGCATATGTCTGCTTTGTAAACTTGAGTCCGTGCATACATAATCTCATGCTAAACCAAGTCTTTGCCCACCTCTAACCAATTCAGTGCATAAGAGATTCATGCATCTTAGTCCATGAAATTTCTGTAGTCTGCATAGTCAGTGCATCCCTCTCTTACTCGCACACACGGAGTCCATGCAAGGCTGCTCACGACCCGAGTAGGTCTGTGCAATGCTTGCACATTGCATACACATAGCTAGTGCATCCGTTAGTCTTGTGATGCAAATAAGTCTGTGCATATGCTAGTGTGACAGTACTGAACTCGTGCATGAATGTACATCACAATTAAGTCTGTGCACATCTGGCTTATTCACCTATTGACTCCGTGTAGTCCTGTTTAACTCTTTACTATATGTATAACTGTCTCGAGCTGATAATTCTTTCTGACTGTATGACAGGTATTTGTTCTCGAGAAGAATAAGAATGGCACGTGATCCAAGAGTGGAGGAGGTGCCAAGATCGTGACACGTGGAAAGCATTGAGCTAGGATGCTGCCACGTGGGCCAAGGCATTTGGGCGGGAATCATGGAAAGCACACGCCCTACATTTGATACTCATATAAAAAGGAAGCCTCTCCTTTCAGAGAAGGATGATCGAAGCATAAAGATCTAGAGCCAGCACGATCCAGAGAAGAGAAAAGAAAAGAGAGAGTAGAGCATAAGGAAAAGAGAGTTCGTGAGAACAAGGGAAGAAAAGAGAGAGCAGTAGAGAGGGAAAAGAAGCAGAAGAAGAGGAAGAAAGAAAGGGAGAGATAGAGAGCTCGAGGAGAGGAAGTAAAGCCCTAGCTGAAGATTTATCTCTACTGGAATCAGGATCAAATCCAATTCAGTCAGCTCCATGGGAGCCACATCTGTGTTGCTATCGTTTATAGCTTTCAGTTGCTGTGTTCTCTTATCTTTTGTTTTCTTTTGAACTTTATTTCAAGCTGTTCGTCAGCGGAGCAAGCTGTGTTGCTCAGCAGTTGCAGAGGAGGATTCCTCTGGTCGGCTAAGCTGTATTGCCCAACGGATCAAGCTGTTAGGCAGCGGATGGTTAAGCTGTATTGCCCAGCGGAAGTAAGCTGTGATGCTCAGCTATTTGTAGGCAAGCTGTGAGACCTAGCTATTCAAGCTGAGTCAGCAAGAATCACACTCGGGTTGAGTGTGGGGTGGACGTAGGTCTGGAGGACCAAACCACTTAAAAACCTTATTGTCCATCGTGATTTGAGTGTCTATTCTGATCCGCTAGATGTATGCTTAGGTTCGATCTGAATCGTTTGTCTAGCGAGAACTTTAGTTTCATCTTGTTCATTTGATATTGGTTCTGGAGAGTGTCAAATTCACTCAAGTCATCTGAGCGTCTAAGTTGCTTTCGTTCGCTTGATTGGGTTCAGTTAATAGCGTAAGTTTGCTTAGGAGTTTGCACTCTTGCAGCTCAACTGTTTGATCAAGAGAATCATTGTCCTCCTTATCTTGTATAGCTTAACTAGTCTTAATTTTGCATTCATGTCTAGTTACAATTTTTAATTGGGTAAATTTTTAAGAGGGATTCATTCACCCCCCCCTCTGAATCCAGGTTCGCACCATACCTTCTTGGACTCCTTCACCCTATCACCGGCCACTATGACAGCTTCGATGCCCTAATGACTCTGCATGGGGCGTTTGACTCTGCCAAATGCTGAGCGTTCGTGACCACCCTGGTCCAAGGCGCTCAGGCCTGGTTCCAAGGGCTCGCCCCCGGAAGAATCCTCAACTTTTGGCAGTTCGAGCGAGTTTTCAACGAAAGCATCGCCTGCAGTGGCCCTCCAAGGTCGATCGCGAGATTACTGGCTCTCAAGTAGGCACAAGGAGAAAGGCTACGGGCTTACATTAACTGCTTTAAGTCAGAAGCCCTGCGCATCCCCCGCTTGGACGTGGCCTCAGCCATCACTGCACTGATCGGAGGCACCCGAGATGAAAACCTTCGGCAAGAATTGGTGCTTCACCCTCCCTCCTCTCTCACTAATTTGATGACCCTGGCTCTGCGCCATGCAGCGTGCGAGGAAGTTCTCAATGCTTGCCGAGATCCGGCGAGCTCGGGGCGAGAAGAAGATAAGAAGCGGCCATTTGAGCAAGCCTCGGGACAGGGGAAACGAAGGAACCAAGAAGGCGACTGAAGGGAGCCTCCTCATAAGTTCGAGAGGTATACTCCTTTATCCACCCCCGTCTACGAGATATACCAAGAAATCAAGGACTCGGGCCTTTTTCACCAACCCGAGTCGATGAAGGCCGACCCAAGACGCCGCAGCCGTCGAAAGCACTGCCAATTTCACGATGACCACGACCACCACACTGGTGACTGTCAACAGCTCAATCGAGCACCTCATCCGCCAAGGACACCTCTCCCGGTACGTGGCCGAGCAACAGGAAGATCACGGAGTCCCCCAGGAAGAAATTGACAATCACCCCCGCGGAGTCCACATCAACGTCATCTCAGGGGGATCCGCCTCAGGAGGGGACAATAGTCGAGGAAGAAAGCATCACGCCGAGCGAGCCAATCGAGATTCTGAGCCCCCTAAGTCTCCACCGGTAAACGACAAGCAGGGCTTGGTGTTCTCCGACCAAGACATGGAGGGGTTTACTACCCCGCACAACGACGCCCTTATAATCTCGGCTACTATAAACCATTGTAACGTAGATAGGATTCTAGTGGACAATGGCAACTCCCCTGATATTTTGGCGTATGAATGCTTCTTGAAGATGAGTGAAAACCCATCGAAGCTCCGCCCGATTCGAACCCCTCTCTGGGGGTTCAATGGCCAGGCAACCTATCTCGAGAGAGACCTAAGCCTGCCAATCACTCTCGGTACCCCTCCAAAAATTGTCACATTTATGGTGAACTTCGTTGTGATTAAAGGGATGTTGGCCTATAATGCCATTTTCTATAGAGGAATTATCGACCGGATAAAGGCAGTGCCCTCCACTTATCACCAGAAGATGAAGTTTCCCACTAAATACGGTACTGGGGAAGTCCGAGGTAACCAGGCAATAGGTAGAAGGTGCTATGTAATCTCGATCGAAGCCGTAGGGCCAGAAGAAAAAAATAAAGAGTTTGGGGTAGTCGAGGATAAAATGACGGCAGGCAATCCCGGCGGGGAGCTGCTGTCAATCTTCCTCAGAGATGACCCGACTCTTGAAGTTAAGGTTGGGGTAGACCTATCACCCGATGTACAAAAGCAATACAAAGACTTTCTTTCAGAGTACATTCAAGTATTCGCATGGTCTGATGAGGATCTTCTCAGAATTTCCAGGGAAATGGTGATTCACAAACTCAATCTCGACCCATCGGTGAAACCAGTCCAACAGCGAAGAAGAAGGCACGCCCCAAAAAAATAGGTGGTCATTAAAGAGCGGATCAATAAGGGGAAGAAAACCGAGTTATTTTTCCCAGTCCCTTACCCGACGTGGCTCGCCAATGTCGTCCTAGTGCCAAAAGCTTCAGGCAAATAGCGGATGCGCGAGGACTTCACCGTGTTGTGCCCCTGTGATTTTGATGATAGCAAACACTATGAGTCACCATATGTTTGTGTTTGCATGAAGGATTGAATGATTGCATACTCTGTCATTTATCTAGGACGTTTCAAGCTCTACCACACACATCAGGTCCGAGCATATAGAGTGCGTCGGTGCATTGACCAATTCGTGCATATTTTTGATCAACACCTGTTTGCATATATTAGCCATAGTCAGTGCACTCGTCTGTCTCATGCGTACACTAAGTCTATACATCATTAGCTGATAACTGAGCAAGTCTATACATCCGTTAGCTCAGCTCGTGACTTAGTCAGTGCAATCCATGTTCATTATGCATGTGTGCATGTCTGTACATTCCTTGGCAGTAAGTCTGTACAGAGTTTTGCCTAGACTACATCAACTCAAGTCTGTACATTCGTTGATGACAAGTTTGTACAACCTCCGTTGTTTTACTCGACTAGTTAGTATAGCCAGTGCTCTTCATGCATATACATAGTCAATGCATTGTTTTGTCTCGCACATACACCAAGTCTGCACACGGTTGCTTTGATGACTTAGCAAGTCTGTACATTCATGAGCATAGTCAGTGCATTCGGTTGTCTCATGCATATACAAGTCTGCACATTCTCTGCTGATATGCCCATGCATCATTTTAGCAAGTCTGTACATCGCTTGCACATTGCACACAAAGTCTGTACACTCGTTGATGATATGCCTATGCATCATTTTAGCAAGTCTGTACATCGCTTGCACATTGCACACAAAGTCTGTACACTCGTTGATGGCATGTCCGAGCATTCATCTTCAATGTGCATACTTTTCTATATGCATATCGCATTACAAGCCAGCAAGTCTGTACATTGTCTTGTACATTGCACACATAGTCTATACATTCTCTGGTGGCATGTCCGTGCATTCACCTTCATTGTACATACTTTCCTATATGCATACTGCATTCCACGCTATCAAGTCTGTACATGCTTAGTTCAAATCTCGAACTAACTCGATGCATCCTTATCTTTTCCTTCAGATTGATTCAAACTGATAATATGTTCAACCTGACAGAACATCTGTTCGAGGAGCTTAAGAAGGGCACATGAGCCAAGGATGGACGTCTAACCCTGATAGTGACACGTGGAACCATTGTGCTGGGATACCACCACGTGGACTAAGGCCTCTGGGCGGGAATCATGGAAAGCACACGCCCTACCTCACTGCTCTATAAATAAGAAGCTTCTTCCTGTGAGCAGAGTGATCGAAGCAGAAAATGATTTAGAACTAGCATGATCCATAGAATAGAAGAAAAGAGAAAGAGAGCAGCAAAGAGGAAAAGAGAAGTTGCAGAAGAAAAGGAGAGAGAGAGAGAGCTCGTGAGGATCGAGAGAAAAAGAGAGAGAAGGAAAGAGAAAGAGAGATAGAGAGTTCGTGAAGAAAAAGAAGAGATGCTCCATCAAAAGATCTGTCTTCACTGGAATCTGGATCAAATCCAATCTAGTCAGCTCCATGGGAGCCACATTTGCATTTCATTGATTATAGCTTTCAGTCGCTGTTATTTCTTGTTTCCTGCTTTCATTTTTAACCTTTCTTCAAGCTGTTTGTCAGCGGGCGTGGTGGATACCTCGGATAGCAAGCTGTGTTGCTCAGCGGGCAGAGGAGGATTCCTCTGGACGGGTTAAGCTGTAGTCCCCAGCGGTTGGCAAAGCTGTAATGCCCAGCGGTCAAGCTGTTAGTCAGCGGTTGTAGGCAAGCTGTGAGGCCCAGTGATTTAAGCTGTGTATCAGCAGAATCCACACTCTAGTTGGAGTGTGGGGTGGACGTAGGTCTGGAGGACCGAACCACCTTAAAAATCTTCTGTGCAGTGGTTTGATTGTCTATTTTGTTTCGCTAGATGCATACTTAGGATCGATGTGTTCTTTCATCTAGTGAGTGGTTTATTCGCACACCACATATTTGATTGGAATTGGGTTTGCACCCTAGCGCATATAGAGTAGATCATAAGTTAAGTCTATCTGATCTTTCCATTTCGTTCGAAAAGAACACCTGTGTCATACAAGGCACTTATTTGTGTTAATTCCGCATCTCTGATTGTTATAGTTTTTAATTGGGAGTAATTTTTTAAGGGGAGATTCATTCACCCCCCTCTGAATCCATTGCACCGATCCCAACAATTGGTATCAGAGCGGGTGTCTGCACAGAGGGTCAAGCGACCTGCAGATCCGATCCGTAATTGGCTTCGGTGCGATCTGAGTTGATCCGTTCGCTTGCATTGTTTTAATCTCTTCTTTATTTAGAATTCTGATCTTGTCTGAGCATGGAATTCATGATTGATCTCCCGAGGTTTGAGGGTCTAGGCTTTTAAAAGTGGCTTAATCAATTTAGAGAGTACGTGATGCAGGTTAATCCAGATGTATGGATAATCATTGCACACAGCCCTTATGAAGTTCCAAAGGATAAATCCTTTTGGAAAACTTCAGATCAGCTGAAATTCTCTAAAAATCAAAAGGCCCTAGACCTTGTGAAAGGGGCGATAAGATCTAATGTGCTTACATGTATCTCTGAGTGCAGAAGCGCAAAGGAAGTGATAGACAAACTGACTGACGACTATGGTGGAGAAGGAATTCAGTGCTTTATGACAAGAGATCACATCAGTGATCAATCAGATGAGTCTCCATCTTAGGTAATTTCTAACTCAGAACAATTAGCTCTTGATGAATTGATTAAAATGCATGATGATTTACTTGAGAGTTATAAATCTTATAAACTTAAAATGAAAGAGATGAAAAAGGCCATGTTGCATGAAATTAGGGAGTTAAAATGTGTAAATGCCAACCTTAAAAGTAGTCTGAAAATAAGCAAAAATTCATGCAATAAATGTGACTCTGTTGGAATATTAAATAATGATCTTCTATCTAAACTTAGGCTGCAAGAGCAACATGTTGTGTCTCTTCAAGGAGAGATAGAAGATCTGATGAATAGAAATTCAGAACTTGAGTTGCATGAACAACACTTGATTGAAAATCTAAAAGCTATGAATCAAGATAGCTTGATTGAAGAAAATTGCAAACTGAAAGATCAAAATAAAAGGCTAATGGTTCTGAATACTGTCCTGTCAGAGAGATGGATGCCTATTGAAAAAGGGAAATGTGCTGTAAAGGAAGCTGATGCTGATAAGGAACAAACACTTGAACATGAAATTGAAACTCTGAAAAGTTTAAATGATGCACTGCATCAACAGATTATTTCCTGTGAAACTGAAATTGCGAGCTATGAGTTGAGCATTACCTCCTTGAATTCTAAAATTCAGGATCTGAAAAATTCACTGTCTAAATTTGTTCAAGGGAAAGATAACCTTGACAATATCTTAGGTATTAAAACAAAATTTCAAAAGGAAGGGTTAGGATATCTTCCTGCAGATAAGAAGAATAATGTTGTGAGAAATCAAAATTGTGTGCCTTCTTGTTCTGCTACACCCATGTTTCAGCTTACTGGAAAAAGGACTGAGAATCAAGATGAAATTTTGAAAAATGTAGGAAAATCGAAGAGGGTTGAAAGTAAAAGGAAAGCTAAAGCTTCATCTGATGCTGTTAAGAGTTCAACTGGTCTTGAAAATTGTCAAAAACAAATGCATGCCACAAAGATTTTCCCCATTCATTCACATGCACCCACAAGTATCACTTCATGTCATTATTGTGGGAAACTTGGTCAGAAGATGCATGAGTGCAGGACAATGGATCTAAATGAGCTGTCTGCTAACAAACCTCATGTTAGAAAAACTCAAGACAAACACCATACATTTCAGAAGAAGAAAACTTATTATTTTCATTGTGGGAAGTTAGGCCATGTTGCAGCCCATTGCTGGGATGCCCTGAGGAGAAAAGAGAGTTCAAACTTTAAAAATTGTTCTGTGAATAAAGCTGTCTTCAATAGAAATACTCATGCATGTTTTGAGTGCAGAAAAATTGGCCATCGTGCCTTTGAGTGCTGGGATGTGAGAAGAAGCACTAATTTTCATGGCAGAAACACTTTCACAAATGTTCAACCAAAGAATGTCCATGTTTATACTTTCAAGAGAAATCTGAATAATGCTAGTCATCGTCATGGGAGAATAGGACACATCATGAATGACTGTCATGCAATTGATTTCGACAACAGAAAAATCTGGAAATCCTAGAGTTCATATGCTAAAAGTGTTGCTAAACTGACTGGACTCAAGAGCTCTTGGGTCCCCAAATCTGCATAGTAACTTCAGTTTGCAGGTGTGCCTTGAAGAAGGAAATAAACGGGGTAATAATATCAAGGCACATAAAGGTCAGTCAACCCTAATCTCTTCTCTTGTCTGTATTGTTTTTCCCTTTTATTAGCATACATGCATGACTAGATTGCTAAATAGCTGTGGTTAATATCAATAGAGTTTTTAATTGATGCATATTATTTAGAACTCATGAGTATAAATAAATGCACTCATCTGAGTGTCTGTGTCAAACACATACATATCTGTGTACCTTATGAAAAATCTGTTTAATCCCCTGTAGGATGTCATTGCACATAGTACTTTTTAGAATCTTCATATATATTGCATGCATTTAGGGGGAGTTTGTTGAGTCTTTGCATGTCTTTGCATACATATAGTTAATTACATTGCATTTCATTACATCGAAATTGTCAAAAAGATTACATTCATTAAGGGGGAGTATATAACAAGATTGTGTTCTGCTGGCTATTCATCTACTTTCTTGTTATTTCAATCAGTCATCTAAAGCTCCCGTCCTTATTTTGAGATCATCCATTTCACGTATCTGAACTTGACTCTGGTTTGATTTTGAATCTTCTGAGCTGATCTTTCTTGAGTAAATCCGTCTGATGGACCTCTGGATATCTATGATTACCTATGATATATTTTTGCTGCACCTATAAATTGTCCTAATTGGAAGTGTCGACACAGTGAGTCGACATCATCTTGGAAATGCTCTGTCAAATGTCGACACCTTCATTGTTGTGCTCATCTTTGTTATATGCTTGAAACTCTTGTACAGTTCACAACTTGAATGCTGTTGAATCTCATTAAAAATTTCAGAGAATTGAGAAGAGTTCAATTCGTATACCTTGATCATAAATCTGAAAATCAATTTATTAAAGAATCTTCCATTATAAAGATTTATGAATGGCTAAAAGATCAGATTGGTTTAAGTCTAATGTATTCATTTAGCTTGGATATGAATATCTTGAAAATATCTGAGTCATTTTTAATAAACTTTAACCAACTATTTCATGTTGAATCTTGTAAAATCTTCTGAAATCTGAAAATGTTAATATCATGGCTTTATTTGGTTGAATTATATGAAATCAGTATTGTTTTTAAACATCTGATGCATCTGAAACATTCCCAAGGGTAAATTCTGTCAGAGCAATGATTTTGGTCACTGAGAAACCATGTCCATTGACCAAGAAGTCTAGAGGACTGTGTCATGAAGTGCCATAATTAACTCTGCTAAATAAAATTCATTGAATATCCAGGCAGAGCAATGGCTTGAACACTGAGAAGTATACTTCACTTATCAATGAAATAAGGCAAAGTATGTCATGAGGTGTCAATACTATCTCTGAAGCATGACAGTTAGTCATGCTAAGTGCTCAGGGATACTGGCGTCCAAACAACGTGTATCCTCTAGCCACAAGGTGTGTACTGAACTTAATTGTACCTGGTAAACTTGCTATGAAATCATGTACTGTGCATAAAGAAAAATCTAAAATTATTTGAAGAAGTATGACTGATCCTCAGGAACCAAATCTGAATTCTTTCATGATGTTTAACCTCAATACTAATGATTGTAATTTCTGAAGAAGTCATTGAATTTGACTGAGTAAGATGAAGGGAGGTTAATCAAGATATAAATATGAGGGCTTGGTTAACTTTTATTAAACATTGATGTTCAGATATGAGTACAGAAGTTTATTGACAAACTGTGTATACATCATATTTAAACCATGATGTTCAAATAAAAATTCATAAGCCCCTATAATGGAAGAGTCTGAACCATCCGTTTATTCAGATTTATGAAATAAGTATCTTATTAAAAATCTTCTATTTCCTTGAAAGATCCTGTATTCTGCATGCTGCCATGTCATCCTTCCTGAATGTCTTCTTGACATATCTCTCACCTTACACTCTTGAAAGCCTTGCTTCATTCAGATCAGGGAGCATTGGATTATTTTTAAAGAAGAGGTTAGGTCTTGTCTAGACTGCACTTATTGCTTTTTAAAGGGGGAGGTTTGTTTGTGATCTTGTCAAAGGAGGAGGATAGATTGATTGGCTCTTGTCTCGTCTGCATCATGTAAGCATCAGTTTCTCCATGAATCGCATTCATTATTCATAAGGAGAGAATACATCTGCAACATAGACTTGATTGGTGCTTCATTTAACTGCCTCTGTGATTTCTATGCCTAAATGATTTAGTCAAAGAGGGAGTGTTTAATTCAATCATGTCATGTATGTGTGTATTTCTCGTCTCAAACTATTTTCTTTTTGATGAAGTCAAAGGGGGAGAATAGTTTGACATGAGTCTGTGTGACTCAT
The DNA here is from genome assembly GCA_022559845.1 of Amorphophallus konjac. Lineage (NCBI taxonomy): Eukaryota > Viridiplantae > Streptophyta > Magnoliopsida > Alismatales > Araceae > Amorphophallus > Amorphophallus konjac. The sequence goes on from CM040121.1 coordinate 536,911,229, forward strand.
AGTGTTGCCATCATCAAAAAGGGGGAGATTGTTGTGCCCTTGTGATTTTGATGATAGCAAACACTATGAGTCACCATATGTTTGTGTTTGCATGAAAGATTAAATGATTGCATGCTCTGTCATTTATCTAGCACGTTTCAAGCTCTACTACACACATCAGGTCCGAGCATATAGAGTGCGTCGGTGCATTGACCAATTCGTGCATATTTCTGATCAACGCCTGTTTGTATATATTAGCCATAGTCAGTGCACTCGTCTGTCTCATGCGTACACTAAGTCTATACATCCATTAGCTGATAACTGAGCAAGTCTATACATCCGTTAGCTCAGCTCGTGACTTAGTCAGTGCAATCCATGTTCATTATGCATGTGTGCATGTCTGTACATTCCTTGGCAGTAAGTCTGTACAGAGTTTTGCCTAGACTACATCAACTCAAGTCTGTACATTCGTTGATGACAAGTTTGTACAACCTCAGTTGTTTCACTCGACTAGTCAGTACAGCCAGTGCTCTTCATGCATATACATAGTCAATGCATTGTTTTGTCTCGCACATACACCAAGTCTGCACACGGTTGCTTTGATGACTTAGCAAGTCTATACATTCATGAGCATAGTCAGTGCATTCGGTTGTCTCATGCATATACAAGTCTGCACATTCTCTACTGATATGCCCGTGCATCATTTTAGCAAGTCTGTACATCGCTTGCACATTGCACACAAAGTCTGTACACTCGTTGATGATATGCCTGTGCATCATTTTAGCAAGTCTGTACATCGCTTGCACATTGCACACAAAGTCTGTACACTCGTTGATGGCATGTCCGAGCATTCATCTTCAATGTGCATACTTTTCTATATGCATATCGCATTACAAGCCAGCAAGTCTGTACATTGTCTTGTACATTGCACACATAGTCTATACATTCTATGGTGGCATGTCCGTGCATTCACCTTCATTGTACATACTTTCCTATATACATACTGCATTCCACGCTATCAAGTCTGTACATGCTTAGTTCAAATCTCGAACTAACTCGATGCATCCTTATCTTTTCCTTCAGATTGATTCAAACTGATAATATGTTCAACCTGACAGAACATCTGTTCGAGGAGCTTAAGAAGGGCACGTGATCCAAGGATGGAGGTCTAACCCTGATCGTGACACGTGGAACCATTGTGCTGGGATACCACCACGTGGACTAAGGCCTCTGGGCGGGAATCATGGAAAGCACACGCCCTACCTCACTGCTCTATAAATAAGAAGCTTCTTCCTATGAGTAGAGTGATCGAAGCAGCAAATGATTTAGAACTACCACGATCCATAGAATAGAAGAAAAGAGAAAGAGAGCAGCAGAGAGGAAAAGAGAAGTTGCAAAAGAAAAGGAGAGAGAGAGAGAGAGAGCTCGTGAGGATCGAGAGAAAAAGAGAGAGAAGGAAAGAGAAAGAGAGATAGAGAGTTCGTGAAGAAGAAGAAGAGAAGCTCCATCAGAAGATCTGTCTTCACTGGAATCTGGATCAAATCCAATCTAGTCAGCTCCATGGGAGCCACATTTGCATTTCATTGATTATAGCTTTCAGTCGCTGTTATTTCTTGTTTCCTGCTTTCATTTTTAACCTTTCTTCAAGCTGTTTGTCAGTGGGCGAGGTGGATACCTCGGACAGCAAGCTGTGTTGCTCAGCGGGCAGAGGAGGATTCCTCTGGACGGGTTAAGCTGTAGTCCCCAGCGGTTGGCAAAGCTGTAATTCCCAGCGGTCAAGCTGTTAGTCAGCGGTTGTAGGCAAGCTGTGAGGCCCAGCGGTTTAAGCTGTGTATCAGCGGAATCCACACTCTAGTTGGAGTGTGGGGTGGACGTAGGTCTGGAGGACCGAACCACCTTAAAAATCTTCTGTGCAGTGGTTTGATTGTCTATTGTGTTTTGCTAGATGCATGCTTAGGATCGATGTGTTCTTTCATCTAGTGAGTGGTTTATTCGCACACCACATATTTGATTGGAATTGGGTTTGCACCCTAGCGCATATAGAGTAGATCAGAAGTTAAGTCTATCTGATCTTTCCATTTCGTTCGAAAAGAACACCTGTGTCATACAAGGCACTTATTTGTGTTAATTCCGCATCTCTGATTGTTATAGTTTTTAATTGGGAGTAATTTTTTAAGGGGAGATTCATTCACCCCCCTCTGAATCCATCGCACCGATCCCAACACACCGACCTCAATAAAGCCACTCTCAAGGACTACTACCCATTACTGAGCATCGACCAACTGGTCAATTCAACCTCGGGTAATGAACTCCTCAGCTTTCTAGATGCGTATTCCGGATACCATCAGATCCGGATGAACCCCGAAGATATCGAGAAGACCGCCTTCGTCACCGACTTCGGCGTATACTGCTACACCCGAATGCCCTTCGGGCTAAAGAACGCTGGAGCAACTTACCAGAGGCTGATCAACCAGATCTTCAAAGACCAGATCGGGCAGAACATCGAGGCCTATATTGATGACATGCTCGTCAAGACTCCCTCCAGAGGTACAATTTGAAGACCAATTCGCCGACCTAGCCGAGACCTTCAACACCCTCCAGAGGTACAATATGAAGCTTAATCTAGCCAAGTGGACCTTTGGAGTCAAATCTGGGAAATTCCTGGGATTTTTAGTGACCTAACGAGAAATTGAGGCCAACCCTGACAAGATCCAGGTCATCCTGGACATGCGGCCGCCCGTTTGTGTCAAGGATGTTCAACGCCTGACAAGAAGAATCGCTGCACTCAACAGCTTCCTCTCCCAAGCGACGGAATGATGTCTGCCCTTCTTAAAATTACTGAGAGGGCCCAAGCTGGCGTTGGCCACCTTCGCTTGGGACAGTGAGTGCGAGAAGGCATTTACCGAGCTAAAAAAGTTTCTGGCCTCACCGCCAGTGTTATCAAAGCTTGTGCCCGGAGAGACACTGTACCTCTATTTCTCGGCGACCCCCTCTAAAGTAAGCTCAGTTTTAGTTCGAGACAACCATGGAGTGTAGAAGCTCGTCTATTACATTAGCAAGGTGCTCCTTGAGGCCGAAAGAAGGTAGCCCGCAACCAAGAAACTTGTGCTAGCATTGGTGACCTCGGCTAAACGCCTCCGGCCTTATTTCCAAGGACACACCATCGTGGTGCTGACTAGTGAACCCCTGAAGAAGATTTTGGCCCACCCCGAAGCTTATGGTCACCTCGTCAAGTGGGCAATATTGCTCGGGGCCTACAATATCTCTTACTGACCTCGCGCTTCCGTCAAGGGTCAGGCTCTCGTAGATTTCATCGCAGAGAGTATTGTCCCGCCTAAGGAAACGCCTCAGCCAACGTCCGGCCCTGCCTGGGACCTGTTCGTGGATGGATCCTCAAACTCGACCGGCTACGGCGCCGGTATTCTCCTCAAATGCCCAGAAGAAGTAGAGCTACAATACGCTCTGAAGTTTAAATTCCTGGTGTCAAACAACGTCTCCGAATATGAGGCTCTAATATCTTGGGCCAAGATGGCGCGGCGCCTGGGAGCTGAGCGAGTTAGAATCCACACCGACTCCCAGTTAGTTGCCAGTCAGATCAACGGGGACTATGAAGCTCGAGAGCCACAAATGATCAAGTAACTTCAGCTCGTAAAGGAAATAGCTCGATTTTTCAAGAGTTTTCAGGTGATCCAAATAGCTCAGGAAGAAAATTCCCGAGCGGACGTCCTCTCTCGCTTGGCCTCCTCTATCAGCTCAGAAGGTACCCGATCGGTCCTCTTTGAGGAATTAGAACGACCGAGCGTAGAAACTGAGCTCGTGGTCGTTGTGCAAGCATCATCTGACGATTGGAGAACTCCATATGTAGCCCGGAGCCGCAACTCCCAAGAGCCCACCGACCCTCGGGAAGTTAGAAGACTGAAGTATCAAGCTCGACACTTCATCCTCCTAGATGAAATTCTTTATGGAAGATCATATGCTGGCCCCCTCCTTAAGTGCCTCGATGCTCCGGAAGCTTGCCAAGCAATTGAGGAGGTGCATGAAGGCATCTGTGGCGCACACCAAGGAGGGTGGTCGGTTGCAAGGATCTTAATGCGAAGAGGTTACTGGTGGCCTGCTCTCCAGCGTGATTGCTCGACATACGTTCGGGAATGCGATCGATGTCAATGGTTCGACCATTAAGTCCACCGGCCAGCCTCGGAACTCATGACCCTAACCGAGCCTTACCCCTTCGCTCGGTGGGGGATCGACATCCTAGGCCCGTTTCCCGTGGCCCAGGCTCAGAAGAAGTTTATCATCGTCGCCATCGACTATTTCTCCAAGTGGATCGAGGCTAAAGCTACTGCCAAGATAACTGAAATGGTAATATGGAGTTTCATTTAGAAGTCGATCATTTGTCGCTTTGGCATCCCCCGAGTAATCGTGAGCGATAACGGTCGGCAATTTAACTGCTCTTATTTTAAAAATAAGTGCGCCGACCTACACATTTGCAATCACTTTACCTCGGTAGCCCACCCTCAGGCTAACGGACTAGTCGAGAATGCCAACAAAACTATTCTCAAAGGCATCAAAACCAGGCTCGGGAAAGGTAAGGGTAACTGGCTCGAGGAATTGCCTAACGTACTATGGTTATACCGAACTATTGAGTCCCAAACGGTGGCAATCAAGAGGGGAGGGGTGAATTGATTGGCCAATTAAAATTCTTTCTGAGTAAAACAATGATAAGTAAACATACAAGCACTAGGCCTCACTCAATCATGATCTCACTTGTCAATACGTGTATATAAGAGTAGGTGTTTGATTAAGGACTTGGTGTACGCTCAACTCATCGTGAAGCCCACTCGACAATGAATCTGGAAAAACAAACCACAAGTAACACACGGAGTTTTTTTAGGTGGTTCGGGTACACTGCCGTGTCCCCTACGTCCACCCCTCACACGTGAGGATTAAGACTTCACTATGAAGTGAGCCACACACACACACTGTGTAGAACAGCAAACACCCACACACATGGCACCCGATTTGGGCTGCCAAACGTACACACACACACACACATGTTCGTGTTTTCAAACACGAACACCACACACAAGAATCTGATTTAAGATTTACAATAGATGCACAAGCTTAAGCAAAAAGATTCAAAAAATGGAGTGTAAATAAATGTTTATCGTGGTTGAAGCTCCCCCTTTCGCTTCTCCGGATGTAGTTCAGCACTTCTGCAAGTGGAAGAACGATCTTGGAGGAAGTATGAAGCAGTGCTGCATAGACAAAGGTTGCAGCTTGATATCCGACACAGCTTTCAGTTGTAGATGGTCTTGAGGCTTGATTCAAGCTTCTTCCCTTCGATTTCAGGTTCAGAATAAGGTGGAAGTGGAGCTTGGAGCTACTGCTGTGACCCTACACACACAAGGTTTAGAGAGAAAACCCAATTTCAGATCTCACCAAGACTCCCTTAGGGTTTTCACCCAAATGATATGTATTTATTGGTATAGGATGGTCGGGGACGGCCTAGAGACCAGATCCATAATTTCAAGAATGTTTTAGGGATGTTGGGATGACTTTTGGTGCGATGCCACGGAAGTCAAAATTCACGGCTCGGGTTCGAGACTGAAAGGGTCGACCCTTGGGGTCGACCCTCGTGAGGGTTTAAGGGTTTCTGGGCCAATGGGTCGACCCTTGGGGTCGACCCTCGGGGCTAATCCGTGCGGGTTTTAAATAACATGATCAAGGGTCCACCCTTGGGGTCGACCCTCCCGTGATTGGGAGGTGTGGTGAAAAGGATCCGACGAATTTTTAAATCAAACTACTAGGGGTCGACCCTTGCGTCTGGGGGTCGACCCAAGGGGTCGACCCTTTCAGCTAGAGTTCAAAAGCCCAATTGTTTTGCACCCGGGGACCTAGGGGTCGACCCAATGGGTCAACCCTTGTTCCAGAACATCCAAATGGTAGATTAAAAAGCCCACTAAGTCCAAGAACAAGTCAGGGGGTTTCAAGATGGTTTTTAAAACATGATAGGGAATGAAATCCAACCCATTTAAGCTTAGATAAGTCATAAACCAATTTAACCCTTGAGATCGAAATAATGAACTTCAAACCACACAGTCAAAGGCCAATAAGTTGAAGTCGATCTCACCAACCGTCCTCGAGTTCCTTAAGCACTTAGGCACGTTCCTTGCCCTGTAAAGACATACATTCTGAATTAGATTTAGCATTGTAATTTAAGTTCAAACGTCTTACCAGACGAAGTTACTCTTGTACCTCCAAAAGCTCCAAGTCTACATCAAGGATGTGCATTTTCAAAGCTTTTCATGTTAGAACAACTCAATTTCAATTCACACAAATATATAGTGTTTGGTCATCATCAAAATCTATTTAGTATACCCACAAGGAAGGGGTTCAACAATCTCCCCCTTTTTGATGATGACAAAATATTATATGCCTTGCATAAACATATGACTTCAAAAAAGATGTAGCATTTATGGAATTCAACCATCAACCTCCATATCAAGAATAAAACATTCATACTTCACATGAATCAGTCAAGAAACATCATTGCATGAACCATACCGATCCAAACATATAAGATTGACCATAAAAGGCAAGATTTCTACCGACAACATAATTTAAAGGTGAACAAGGTCTGAGTTCATGGGCAAATGACAATATGCAATGCATGAGACGCAACTAAGATGCAACACAACTTAAATGCAGCACTACTAATGGACAGAAAGTATGATAAAGGCACACATGCATGCAAGCATACAACACACGATATCATATAAGTAGCCGAAGAGCCGTGGCACACATATATGCCTAAAAGTTCTCCCCCTTTGGCATCATCAAAAAGGAGGGGGTGAATAAGGATAAGTAGGGTGCCAGTCTGCAGGAGCATAACTGCTTCAATCATCATCCGGAGTGGATAGACGTGATGGACGCCGAATTTAATCCAGAATTTCCTGTAACATGTGGGTTTGATCGGCCAAGGTGTCGGTGAAAGACTGAGTGTACTCGTTGTGAGAAAGCTTTAGATCATGAAGGTCCTTTGTTATAGCATCAAAAGTCTCCCCATACGTGTCTAACCGATCATCAATAGAATCTAAGCGATCCATGAGCAGCTGAACCTCTTCGGAGGGCATCTCTGCAGCAGGAACATGGGGTTGTTCCTCACCAGCCGGCTCTCCATCATCCTCGTCTTCCTCATCATAACTGTCAACTAGAACGTCACTTTTTAGTTGGCGAACAAACTCGCCATTTCTGAATACATAGCCCATATGGTGACAGATGGAGTGCATTGTAAAAATATCAGCCTCTCGAATAGTTTGGGAGGATTCCTTGGACAGATCCAGCTCCATGTATACAAAAATGGTAGTCAATGCAGTGGCATATGGTAAAGTTCTGTTCTTGTGCTTCACGCTTGAACACGTGTTCCAAAATAAGTGCGGGAAAACAGATTGGGATACCACCCAAGAAACAATAGAATAGGAACATATGAATTTCAGTGACTTTGTCATGTCCTCCCCCTCGCGGCAGTAAGATGGTTGTAATCATCCGATGCAATATGTGTTGTAGGGGAGGAAAATGATTAGCATTTAATCCAGCAAGTGACTTATCACCCTTATCTTCAGATGTCATGAATTGATAGACTGTTTCATCTGGAACCAAAATATCGCCAAAGGCATACCCCTCATTTGATAAACTAAAAGCAGCACCTAGAAGCTCCGGTGAGAGGATAACTTGAATCCCATTCACTTTTGTAATTGGTGTGTCACCGGCCATAGATAAATTACTATAAAACTGAAGCACTAGATTGGGATAAATGCGGCGATGTGCAGACATGAACAAATCCAGATTGGGTTGACTGCAAAGAATATCAACAAGGCTTGGCATATAGTGGCTTAGATTACCGAAATCGACCACCCGGGGACGGAGAACTTTCCGATCCAACACCTTGCTGGCCGATGGGCGGCCTCTAAGTGCTTCAGCTTTGTTGTGCCCCCTGTGTCTTGTTGATGATGTGGTGTTTTAATGATAGCAACATGAATGAGTCATCACATTGTTTTGAATATATCTGACCTATTCTGTGGAAGAATGCATGTGTATAATGCATAACTGATATACTATGTGGAGAATGCATGAGTGTGCTGGAATGAATGAATGATTTGCATGTCTGTACATCATGCATGCCTATACACTGCTCCCTCATATAGGAAGTATGTACATTACATTGTCTATAGTATTTTGAAGTCTGTACATCATGTTCATTCAAGTTCACTTCATGTCTGTCAGCCGTGTGCATTGGTTTCTAAGTCTATACAGCCTCTGTGTGTTCTATGCATCTCACATGTCTAGACACTCAGCATAGTCTATACATTGTGTTGTGTTTGTGTTTCAATGAGAACACAAGTCTATACAGTCATGCATTGTTGCTGAAGTCTATACATCGTCCGTCTCATGCATTGTCTCAGGCGAAGTCTGCACATTGCATTGATGCTTTGGTCGCATGAGTTGAAGTCCATACATTGGACCGTCTCCTTCAGCGTCTCAAGTGGACACAAGCGTGTACACTGCCTGCATTCGTTGTGAAGACTAAGTCCATACATTAGACCGTCTCACTTAGCGTCTTATGCATAGGCTAAGTCTCCATGTCTATACATCCGAGCATCTCATGCAAGTCTAAGCATTACTGTTCATGCATCAGTCTTCATATGCTAAGTTTGTACAGCCTACGTCTCATGCAGCGTCAACGCTGTGAGCATTCTCAAGTGTACAACGTCAATGCATGAAGTCTGTACATCAGTCTTAATATTCTAAGTCTTTACAGCCGTTGGCTTTGAACCTCAGAGTCTGTACATCCGAATTGCCCTTGATCTGGTCAAGTGTGTACACTCATTCACTATAGCTTTCACATATTCAAGTCTATTCATTGGCTCATGTTTACAAGTCTGTACACTGGTTCAAAGTCTACACAGCGCCTGCCTTCATCTGAGGCTTATGAAGCCTTTGTATTCATTAAGTCTATACACTGCATTGTGCATACTTTACATTGCTTTCGCCTTCACAGCAAAGTCTATACAATGAAATGCATATACTTAGAACTAATGACTTCGTTTCATCTGTCTGACAGGGACTGAAGAGGCTAATGAACCCCTTAACGCAAGAGGGCTGAAGACATCCAATTTCAGCTGCTGGAACACACCAATGCGTCAACGCCTTGATCAAGTGGCGTGGACGCAGTAGTTCAAACAATCAAGAAAGAAGCTGGTGGATTACTCTGGTGTGTCAACGCATTGATCAAGCAGCGTCGACGCAACAGTTGAAGAAGCATTCAGCTTCACAGGCTATTCCACTGCGTCAACGCCACAATTGAGTAGCGTCGACGCAACAGCTAAAGAGACGAGGCTAATGGCTACTGGAATGCCTCACTGCGTCAACGCCACGGGTTGGAAGCGTCAACGCAGCAGACTTGAGCTTTGCTGATAGAATATCTCTGAAGGGTGCGTCAACTCCTTGGAGCAAGTGGGTTGACGCCATCTAACTCCAGCTGCTGAGCGTACTGGTGCTGGGCACGTGATCCGAGGATAAGGAGAGTGCCCAGATGAGGACACGTGTACTGACAGCCTGCTGGATGCTGCCACGTGCTCCGAATTCTTAGGGCGGGAACTGTGGAAGCCACACGCGCCCTGCTGCTGCTGCTGCTGCTGCTGCTGGTATATAAAGGAGCCTTCGTCCTCAGATGGAGGCTGATCGTGATCGAAGCTAGGGAGCAGAAGCTGATAGAAGAATTAGAAGGAGAGAGAGCTTCCACGATCCAGCAGAAGAAGAAGAAAAGAAAGAGAGAAGAAGCAGAAGAGAAAAGGTGAGAGATAGAGAGCTCGAGCAGAGTGTGAAGAGGAAGAAAAGAAAGAGAGAAGAAGCAGAAGAGAAAAAGTGAGAGATAGAGAGCTCGAGTAGAGTGTGAAGAGAAAGAAAAGGGGAGAGAAGCAGACGTGAAGGAGTTGAGAAGAGAGAGAGTGAAGAAAGAGAGTGAGATCGAGGGAGATCTGTTCTTGCTGGAAGTTGGATCAGATCCACTCCAGTCAGCTCTTTAAGAGCCATATTCTGTGCTTAGTGCTTACAGCTTTCCGATGTTGTTTACTCCCATCTTTTGTTTTCTTTTGAACTTCCTTTGTCAAGCTCTTAGTCAGCGGATTGCAGAGGTGCTGCCTCTGGACGGCTAAGCTGTATTGCCCAGCGGTTTGCAGTGGAGGAGTCCACTGGACAGCAAGCTGTGTTGCTCAGCGGGGCGAGGAGGATTCCTCGGACGGCAAGCTGTGTTGCCCAGCGGTTGTAAGGCAAGCTGTGATGCCCAGCTGTTCAAGCTGTGAGTCAGCGGAATCCACACTCGGTTTGAGTGTGGGATGGATGTAGGTCTGCTGGACCGAACCACCTAAAAAACCCCATGTGCATTGTGGTTTGATTTGTCTATGTGTGCTTCCGCTAGATGATTGCATAGGGGCGCTGCATGTGTTTGGCTTCTGGTTGAGCATAAGAGTTAATTAGTTTTCTGATTGGCTAAATTTGTCTTGTTAGCACTCTAGTGATCTCACTGTGTGTTTGTTTCAGTTCCGCAACTGCCCATTAGCCTTCAAGGTTGTTCAGTTTGCGAACTAGCATTTTTAGTGAGCATTAGATTTTAATTGAGCGAAATCTTTACTGGGTGAAAGTTTTTATAGGCCATATTCATTCACCCCCCCTCTGAATACTTGCACCGAACACAACAATTGGTATCAGAGCGGTCTCTGACTTAACAGATCTAACAATCTGCAGAGGATCCTGCTAACTATTTAGTGCATTTCAGAGTGGGTCATTTGGAATCGTCTTGATTTACTGTCTTAGTGCATTTCTGTCTGGTGCATTTCATAAGTGTGCCTCTTGTGTTCTGTATTTAGCTTCACTGAGTTAGTACCGTGTCTTGCTTATCTGGTTTTATTGTCTAGTGTTTTGTGCTTTGAATTTGGTTGTTATCTGATTCGATGGCTAATCCTCCGATATTCAGAGGTGATAACTTTGACTCTTGGTTCGAAAACCTCCATCGGTATGTAAAGTCTACTGATCCAAAACTGTGGAAGGTAATGACTCACGGCCCATACAAACTGTCGAAGGATAAATCTAAATGGACCAAGAAGGACAAGCTGAAAGACTCTGTCAATAATAGAGCTGTAGTTTTATTAAAAGAATCAATTGACAGATCTCTAATTGAATGCATTTCATCTTGCAGGTCTGCCAAAGACATTTTGGATAAACTGAAGCTAATCAGGAATCACAGCAAGTGCTTAATGGCTGATCATAGAAATGTTGATGATGAAACTTCATCCTAGGTAAGTTCTGAATCAGAAGGATACTCTTTCGATGAATTGATAGAGATGTATGAAAACTTGTTAGAAGTTTCCAAGAAATTGAAATCTAAAAATAAAAAATTGAAAAAGAAATGTGATAGAATAAATCTAAAGATTCATGTGAAAACTGTCCAAATATGAAAAAGTCTTATGATGCTTGCATGCTAGATGTTCAGAATCTTAAGAAACAAAATGATTCTCTAAAATTTGAAAAACAAACATGGTTGGATAAAATGTCAGAAATAGAGAATCAGTTGAATGATAAGAAAAAGGAGTATCTAAAAGGCATGCAGGAACTCACTGAAGTTAATTTCTGAATTGGACAAAATGAAATTGGAGAATGAAGATCTTCAAAAGAAGAATAAAACTCTTATGGTCAGAATGAATGAAATCAATGAGGTTTCACAGTCCTCTTCTGCTAAATCAAATTGTAAAACATGCTCAGCTTTAAGAGAACGTAATGAAGATCTCTTTAGTGAGAATGAATGGCTAAATAAACAAATTGCCTCACTTAAAGATGATCACAAAAATTTGCTCGTTGAGAAAATTAAAGCAGAAGAAAGAGAAGATGAACTGATTGAAAAATTGGAGCACATGTCTGGAAGAGAGAGATGTGCTAATAATGAAATTCAGGATAAAAATCTTGAGGAAGAAAACACTGAATTAAAAGCTGAAGTTGAAAAACTAAAGTGGTTGAACACTGGCTTGTCTGAAAGACTTCTCACTATAGAAAAAGGAAAAACTGTCTATGATGGAAATTCAGAAATGTTGAACAGTCTAGAACAAGAAATTGAGAAGTATAAAACTGCAAACCAAGTTCTAAGCGAATGTGTTAATTACAGTGAACAGGAAATAGCCAGTTATGAACTTCACATTGCTAGCTTGGAAGATAGAATTCATAATCTGGAAAATTCAGCTATTGAGTCTGCTAAGATTAAAGGAAAAATGAAAACTGTTGGGAAGAGGAAGGATGATAACTCTGAAGGGGGAACAAATTGCTGTTCTGATGTTAAGAAAATCACTAAAAACAGCTATATACAACTTTTGTTCAAAGCACTGATGTAGCTGGTACTTCAAGACAATCCCCAAATCAAAATGAAAATCAGAAGTCACCTTCAAAATCTATCTTTCAGTTTAAAGCTCAGAAAATTGAAAAATAAACAAAACATGTTGAGGATAATCAGAAATTGACAAGAAAGAGTCAAACAAAAAGGGCAAAGAATAATTCTGGTTATACTCTAAATTTGTTAGCTCTGCTGAATCTGATGGGTCAATGCAAAATGCTCATGCTTCTTGTACTCATTCACATCCATCTGTGAATTCATCTGATAGAAATCATGCCCCTAGGAAATCTGATGATTCATGCTATTATTGTGGTAGGAATGGTCATTTAATGAATGAGTGCTATGCTTTGAAATCTGATGACAGAATGCATGCCAGATACACCCCAAATCATCATGAGTACAAAAGAAACAAACTCAAATTCAATCAGCATATCATTTGTTTCACTTGCAACAAGCCTGGGCATAAGGCTAATGAGTGCTGGTCAGGAAATCATTGGGGTAAAAATGAATCAAGAAGCAAGCATCTTAAATACTTTGAATATGGTAAGCTTGGGCATGTAGTCAAAGATTGCTGGCATGCTCAGGGAAATAGATTAAACTCTAAATCTGTCAAATTCCCTGCTTTCTATAATTCTGCTAGAAATAACTTGAGAGATAAAAAGAAAAACTTTGCATGTTTTGAATGTGGTAAGCTAGGCCACAAAGCTGCCAACTGTCGGCTGGCTGAGCATGGAAAGAAAAATTTTCAAGTCAATAAAAGAAATACTCATGCTCATACACATAATTTTCATACTCATATGCATGCACATGGGCATCATGTTTCTGCTAACATGAAGAATAAAAATAAAAATTCTGTGGCTTCATGTTATTATTGTGAAAAAATTGGACATTCAATGTTTGAGTGTAAACTGATGGAATATGATGATCATGTTGCTAAAAGATTGTTTAGAACACCTGTTAGGGCTCATACAGGACCCAAGGCAGCTTGGGTTCCTGCAGGATCAAAATAATCCAGTTGTTGTAGGTGTGCCTTGGAAATGAATAAAGGGGGTTAATCAACCAAGGCACTCAAGAATGAAAATCCCATGACTACATTTCAGGTTAGTTCTGAAAACTCTGCTAAAATTCTGTCTTCTAAATTTGTGTGCTCTAAATGCCTGCATATCATGATTAATTCTTTTGTGCATCATCTAACTGAATCTAATTGAAAATCTGAAATGCACATGGAAATAATTGTAGTTTACCTCTGAATGCATTACATATCTATGTCATGATGCATGATATGTCAAACTCCCTGTATGTCGTATTGCACTGATTTGCATGACCATCATGGTATATTAGATGGAACAGTGCTGAAGGGCAGATGGAGTATGTCTGGATGCTACTGCCATGTGTGAGGTGGTCCTTGGACCAAGTCCTCCGCCCAGTACCATGGGTCAAGTCATATAGAGCAGTGTATTGCATATCATGTTGATCTGTTGGTGCTAAACTGAAGTTTTCTGAAATATGAATTGAACAATCATGCTTATAGTAATTCTCTTCTGTCTAATTTGCATGAATCATATCTGAATGCTAAATTTGATATCATGTGATGTGATTTCAATATATTTCATGCATATAGTCAGGGGGAGTCCAACTATCTTTTTATGCATATGTAGGATAGTGCATATCATAGAATTTTGAAAAATCTAAAAAGAAATTCATTGCACTTAGACAGGGGGAGCATTCCTATTTCATATCTTCTTCACCTCATAAACTCCATTTGTTTAAGTAACCTGATTCACTCTCTTGTCTATGCGCTATTCAACTGAATTCTCTGCTAGTATCTCTAAAATAGCTGATCAGTCTGTATTCCAGAATCAGCTACTGTATGTTGATAAAATCTCTTCTGATGCTCTTCTCTATTGCTGACTTACTCTTGCACCAGCCTATACTCACCTCTCACATTCTTCTCAGCTGGTGTGACTGAATTGGCTCTACTATTGATTTGTTGGTCAGCTAAACTTATTTTTCTGATCAAGGGAACTTAAGCTGCATGTCATGCATTTCAGTCTGAGAACATTGTAGAAATTTCTATCATATAGGTTTAAGAATTATCACTGAATCAGACTGATATAAGATTAATGTATTCTCAGATTTGTAGTTAAATGAATTGAAAATATCTGAATGATAAGGTTTAATAAACTTTAACCACATGTTTCATGTAAACCTTAGACTCTCTCATCAGATATCTAAAAATTTGAACTCAGGGCTTCTTTGGTTAAGATGCATATAGTGTGTATTGTTGTTAAACGTTAATTTGAAAAATGTTGACTAAATGAGAAATTGTGAATTCAGAGCAATGACTCGGTCATTGAGAAACTGAGTTCTTTATCAATGAAATAAAGTAACTCATGTCATGAGGTGCCATAGTTATCTCTGATTAAAATTTAGTGAAACAAAACCTGACAGAGCAATAGCTTATTTGTGTTGAGTAGCTGGGGAGTCTGGCCTCTGATAAAGGTGTCTTCTCATGTAAAAAGATACTCATATTGCTAACTCTGCTCTCAAAGTGAGAGGCAATGACAGTTATCACACTGAGTAACTGGGTCACTTCAACTAAGACTTGTTGTGCCTCATGTAACAAGGTGTTGATCAACTTAAATTGCTCAAGAAATATAATGTGCTTCATATAAAATTATCTTGAAAAATCTGTCAACTCATGTTCTTGAAAAAAGTGTTTAACTTCAGTACTAACCTGTGTGTTTTTCAAAAGTGCAATTGAGATCATATGTGTAAGATAAAAGATGATTGTTTTTGAGTGTTTTCTGACTATTTGGTTCACTTTTATTAAAACTTGGATTCAGATATGAGTATTGAGTTTAATTTGACAAATTTGGTATACATCAAAATTAAATCAGATTGGTTAAGTTGCCACTTCATAACCCTTTATGATAGAAGAGTCTACATCTTTTAAGACTTATTGAAGTGATGTATACATTAAAATCCCTCATGATCAGATTTTCCAGATCGCCTGATCAGATTCAGTCTGATTGTTCATTGAGATATCTTGTGATATTGTTGGAATCTTCCATCACCAATCTCTGTACTCTCCACACTATTGGAATCTTCCATCTTATTATGCCATAAGTTCTGATTCTGTAATGGCAGAATTTAGCTTGATTCATTGGATAACCAGAGTTCATTCCTGTGCTTCAAGGGAAGTTATGGTTTCTTTGCATCTAAGGGGAGAGTAGTCAAGCCTGCATGTTGATAGGGAGAGAGCTGTTTCATTGTCATAAGGGAGATCTTCATTTTAATGAACCATGACTCACTCTCTGCATTTATGTGCTTTTCTGTGCATTGTATTTGACTATCAAATAATTTCCCTTCTTTTTGATTATGTCAAAGGGGGATAATAGTTTGATGAGTCAGTGTGACTCATTATGTTGCCATCATCAAAAAGGGGGAGATTGTTGTGCCCCCTGTGTCTTGTTGATGATGTGGTGTTTTAATGATAGCAACATGAATGAGTCATCACATTGTTTTGAATATATCTGACATATTCTGTGGAAGAATGCATGTGTATAATGCATAACTGATATACTTTGTGGAGAATGCATGAGTGTGCTGGAATGAATGAATGATTTGCATGTCTGTACATCGTGCATGCCTATACACTGCTCCCTCATATAGGAAGTATGTACATTGCATTGTCTATAGTATTTTGAAGTCTGTACATCATGTTCATTCAAGTTCACTTCATGTCTGTCAGCCGTGTGCATTGGTTTCTAAGTCTATACAGCCTCTGTGTGTTCTATGCATCTCACAAGTCTAGACACTCAGCATAGTCTATACATTGTGTTGTGTTTGTGTTTCGTTGAGAACACAAGTCAATACAGTCATGCATTGTTGCTGAAGTCTATACATCGTCCGTCTCATGCATTGTCTCAGGCGAAGTCTGCACATTGCATTGATGCTTTGGTCGCATGAGTTGAAGTCCATACATTGGACCGTCTCCTTCAGCATCTCAAGTGGACACAAGCGTGTACACTGCCTGCATTCGTTGTGAAGACTAAGTCCATACATTAGACCGTCTCACTTAGCGTCTTATGCATAGGCTAAGTCTCCATGTCTATACATCTGAGCGTCTCATGCAAGTCTAAGCATTACTGTTCATGCATCAGTCTTCATATGCTAAGTCTGTACAGCCTACATCTCATGCAGCGTCAACGCTGTGAGCATTCTCAAGTGTACAGCGTCAACGCATGAAGTCTGTACATCAGTCTTAATATTCTAAGTCTGTACAGCCGTTGGCTTTGAACCTCAGAGTCTGTACATCCGAATTGCCCTTGATCTGGTCAAGTGTGTACACTCATTCACTGTAGCTTTCACATATTCAAGTCTATTCATTGGCTCATGCTTACAAGTCTGTACACTGGTTCAAAGTCTACACAGCGCCTGCCTTCATCTGAGGCTTATGAAGCCTTTGTATTCATTAAGTCTATACACTACATTGTGCATACTTTACATTGCTTTCGCCTTCACAGCAAAGTCTATACAATGAAATGCATATACTTAGAACTAATGACTTCGTTTCATCTGTCTGACAGGGACTGAAGAGGCTAATGAACCCCTTAACGCAAGAGGGCTGAAGACATCCAATTTCAGCTACTAGAACACACCAATGCGTCAACGCCTTGATCAAGTGGCGTGGACGCAGTAGTTCAAACAATCAAGAAAGAAGCTGGTGGATTACTCTGGTGCGTCAACGCATTGATCAAGCAGCGTCGACGCAGCAGTTGAAGAAGCATTCAGCTTCACAGGCTATTCCACTGCGTCAACGCCACAATTGAGTAGCGTCGACGCAACAGCTAAAGAGACGAGGCTAATGGCTACTGGAATGCCTCACTGCGTCAATGCCACGGGTTGGAAGCGTCAACGCAGCAGACTTGAGCTTTGCTGATAGAATATCTATGAAGGGTGCGTCAACTCCTTGGAGCAAGTGGGTTGACGCCATCTAACTCGAGTTGCTGAGCGTACTGGTGCTGGGCACGTGATCCGAGGATAAGGAGAGTGCCCAAATGAGGACACGTGTACTGATAGCCTGCTGGATGCTGCCACGTGGTCCGAATTCTTAGGGCAGGAACTGTGGAAGCCACACGCGCCCTGCTGCTGCTGCTGCTGGTATATAATGGAGCCTTCGTCCTCAGATGGAGGCTGATCGTGATCGAAGCCAGGGAGCAGAAGCTGAGAGAAGAATTAGAAGGAGAGAGAGCTTCCACGATCCAGCAGAAGAAGAAGAAAAGAAAGAGAGAAGAAGCAGAAGAGAAAAAGTGAGAGATAGAGAGCTCGAGCAGAGTGTGAAGAGGAAGAAAAGAAAGAGAGAAGAAGCAGAAGAGAAAAAGTGAGAGATAGAGAGCTCGAGCAAAGTGTGAAGAGAAAGAAAAGAGGAGAGAAGCAGACGTGAAGGAGTTGAGAAGAGAGAGAGTGAAGAAAGAGAGTGAGATCGAGGGAGATCTGTTCTTGCTGGAAGTTGGATTAGATCCACTCCAGTCAGCTCTTTAAGAGCCATATTCTGTGCTTAGTGCTTACAGCTTTCCGATGCTGTTTACTCCCATCTTTTGTTTTCTTTTGAACTTCCTTTGTCAAGCTCTTAGTCAGCGAATTGCAGAGGTGCTGCCTCTGGACGGCTAAGTTGTATTGCCCAGCGGTTTGCAGTGGAGGAGTCCACTGGACAGCAAGCTGTGTTGCTCAGCGGGGCGAGGAGGATTCCTCGGACGGCAAGCTGTGTTGCCCAGCGGTTGTAAGGCAAGCTGTGATGCCCAGCTGTTCAAGCTGTGAGTCAGCGTAATCCACACTCGGTTTGAGTGTGGGGTGGATGTAGGTCTGCTGGACCGAACCACCTAAAAAACCCCTTGTGCATTGTGATTTGATTTGTCTATGTGTGCTTCCGCTAGATGATTGCATAGGGGCGCTCCATGTGTTTGGCTTCTGGTTGAGCAGAAGAGTTAATTAGTTTTTTGATTGGCTAAATTTGTCTTGTTAGCACTCTAGTGATCTCACTGTGTGTTTGTTTCAGTTCCGCAACTGCCCATTAGCCTTCAAGGTTGTTCAGTTTACGAACTAGCATTTTTAGTGAGCATTAGATTTTAATTGAGCGAAATCTTTACTGGGTGAAAGTTTTTATAGGCCATATTCATTCACCCCCCCCTCTGAATACTTGCACCGAACACAACAAGCTTGAGCGGCCTGTTTAGAATGAGCTTCACTAGTAGAGCTCGATGCAACTCCTCTGCGAGAGGGGCGTCTCCTTGGGGCCATCTTGAACACAAATCGAAAGAATCACTTGATAGGGTATAGAATGAGATAGTTCAACTTGGAAGACGAAAACATGGATTAGAGATCCTCCACACTCACAAGAGTTTACCTCAGGTGGATTGAAGAGCAAAGAATGACCCTTGGAGCCGCAAGAAGACGATGCGCGCGGGTGGCCACCGGAGGAACCGCGGCTAGGGCTTGAGAGATGTGAAGCCAAGAATGCATTTTTAGGGCTTGCAAGGGGAGATGGCTAAGCTTAGAAGGGGGCTTTGGGGGTTTTAGGAGATGGGAAGGAGGAAACATAGAGTTTCCACCCCTTTTAGGGCGGTTCGGACGCGGCGGACGCTTCCCAACCGTAACGGGTCGACCCTTCCTCTGATTTTCTTCACAAAATTGCTTAAGTGAAAGGGAAGGTCAAAAATGATGTGGCTCTAATCCCAATGATAATATCACGTTGGAATCAAGGAATTGGAGTTGTTTTATGGGTTAATGCATTGGGAAACTTATTTCAAGAAAATCTAGGATCATAGTAGACGTTCATTATCTCACGTCTCCGAATTTCAGATTTTGAACAGTTTGTGCTCCTTTGTTGGCATGAAAATGTATCCAAGGTGATTTCAGCCATAGAATTAGCAATAAACATGTGTGTATACAATATACATAGAAGAACTGCAGAAACACATCAACATGATTGTTCACACAATTTGATTTTTCTTTTATTTTTCACACAACATAATGCACATGTATGACAAAGGAAAATTCAGTTATGCATTACACTAATGCAAATGCAAGTTATGCAGCGACCGATACACACAGTAATGCATATGATCATGATGTAGACTCATGTATCCTACAGACCCCTAGTTCTCTTCTAAATGTTGTGAATTTCTCTTCACAAAGAGGTTTGGTGAAAATATCGGTAATTTGACGATCTGTTTCAATAAAGCTGATTTCTACATCGCCCTTGCTTACATGATCCCTAATGAAATGATGTCTAATTTCAATATGCTTGGTGCGAGAGTGATGAACAGGGTTCTTTGACAAGTTTATGGCTGATGTGTTATCACAAAGGATTGAGGTGTTTTTGAAAAAAATGCCATAGTCAATTATTTGTTGTTGGATCCATAGCACCTGGGCAACACAGCTACCGACAGCCACATACTCGACTTCAGCGGTTGATAGTGCCACTGAGTTCTATTTCTTGGAGGCCCATGAGACCACGCATATCCCAAGAAACTGGCAGTACCCGCTGGTGCTTTTCCGATCCACCTTACAACCCGCATAATCGGCGTCAGAATAAGCAATTAAATCAATGCTCGATCTACGCGGAAACCATAATCCCAAATTAACTGAACCAGCAATATATCTTAAAATATGTTTAACAGCCGACATGTGTGATTCCTTTGGATTTGATTGAAATCGAGCACACAAGCACACATCAAATTGGATGTCGGGTCTACTGGCAGTTAAATATAGCAATGAGCCTATCATGCTTCTAAAGAGTTTCTGGTCCACACATTTACCTGATTCATCTTGATCAATTTTTATTGAGGTGGACATGGGAGTTGGTTGTGGTTTGGTAGAGGTCAGATTGAACTTTTTCAGCAGCTCCATTGCATACTTCTTCTGATGTATGAACATACCGTCAGCCGTCTGTGTGACCTGCAATCCCAAGAAGAATGTCAATTATGCCATAAGACTCATTTCAAACTCACTTTGCATCAATTTGACAAAGTCTTTGCTGAGAGCATCTTTGGTAGAGCCAAAAATAATATCATCTACGTAAACTTGAACAATTTAGATTTCCATACCATTCAACTTCGTGAAAAGGGTTTGATCAACATTACCTCGTTTGAATCTATTTTGAATGAGGAATTCACTTAACTGTTCATACCATGCCTGGGGTGCTTATTTCAGACCGTAGAGTGCCTTGTCTAGCTTGTACACATGGTCTGGATGCTTTGTGTCCTCAAACCTCGGTGGTTGCTCCATGTACACGTCCTCCTGTATGTATCCATTCAAAAATGTACTTTTAACATCCATTTGAAACAATCTAATGTTGTTACAGCATGCAAATGCTAATAAGACTCTCACTGCCTCGAGTCTTGCTACTGGAGTAAAAGACTCATCGAAATCAATTCCAAGCTCTTGGCTATAGCCTTTAGCTACAAGCCTGGCCTTATTCCTAGTTACCACTCCTTGATCGTTTATTTTGTTTCGAAAAACCCACTTTGTTCCGATCACTGAGTGGTTTCTAAAACATGGCACGAGGAATCACACTTTATTCCTTTGGAACTGGTGTAGTTCTTCTTGCATAGCCATGATCCAAGACTCATCCTTCAAGGCCTCTTCAATAGAGTGAGGTTCAAACTGGGAAAGTAAGGTAATATAGTCCTGATTTTCAACTTCCCTGAAGGAGGCTCGTGTTCTTGCTCTGTCTTCAACATTGTCGATCACATTCTCTGACGGATGGTCCTTTTCGAAAGTCCGTTACCTTGGAAGCTGATGTTCCAACTGATCTTCCGGATTTGCATCATCTTCTTGTGGTTCTTTTACTTCTTATTTTTCAATTTTTCCTTCCATCATCTCGATATTACCGTCATTCAATTCATCGTCCTGCAAAACAGATTTTTCATTAGTGCTTTTAGAAGATGATTCATCAATGATGACATGGGGGCTTTCCTCAACTACAAGAGTTCTCAAGTTATACACTCGATAAGCTCTTGAGCTAAGTGAGTATCCAAGAAATATACCTTTGTCACTTTTTGGGTCAAATTTAGCCAGGTCCACCTTACCATTATTGTGAATGTAACAAACTGAGCCGAACTGTCTAAGATAGGAAATGTTTGGCTTCTTACCTCGATACAGCTCATAAGGGGTTTTCTTCAACAGTGGTCTTACCATGGCACGATTGACAATGTCACAAGTAGTGTTCACTGCTTCAGCCCAAAAGTACCTCAGTAAGTTGTTCTTGTTTAGCATGGTTCTTGCCATCTCAATTAGCGTCATGTTCTTCCTTTCAACAACACCATTCTGTTCGGGGGTTCTTGGTGCGGAGAAGTCATGCGTATAGCCTTGAGCCCTACAAAAGTTGTTGAACTCATGGTTATCAAATTCCTTACCGTGATCGCTCCGCACGGCTTTGATGCAACACCCCTTTTCGTTTTGAACTACCCTGCAAAATGCTTTAAATTCTATCAGAGCATCATTTTTATGTGAAGGAAGTAAACCCAACAAAATCTTGAGTAATCATCCACAATGACAAAGTCATACAATTTACCACCCAAGCTATGTGTTCTGCTTGGTCCAAATAGGATAATGTGGATTAACTCAAGGGGCCTTGATGTAGTTACATCATTCTTGCATTTGAATGATGTCCTTGTTTGCTTACCCATACTGCACGCCCCACAGACTCCTTCATCAGTAACCTTCAGTTTAGGCAATCCAACAACCAAATCATTTCGAGACAGTTTTAGCAAAATATTAAAACTAGCATGCCCAAGTCGGCGATGTCAAATCCAAACATCATCATTATTCCTTGCAACCAAACACAGATTTTTATGAGAGGGTTCATCCAAATCAATAATATATACATTGTTATGCCTAAAACTAATGAACTTTATCTCATGAGTATTTTTATTCACAATGGTGCAGTGGTTAGAATCAAAAGTCACATTGCATCTTTTATCACAAAGTTGACTTATACTCAAAAGATTATGATGCAATCCTTTCACAAGCAAGACATTCTCAATGGCATGATTTTGATTCTTACCTATCTTACCTTCTCCGATGATTTAGCCTTTGTCCTTACCACCAAATGCCACTGTTCCACCATCCTTTTCATGCAGGTCCGCAAATAATTCTTTGTTTCCCGTCATGTGCCGAGAGCATCCACTGTCCAAATACCACCTATTCCTTTGAGCTCTCAAGCAGACCTGCAATCACAACAAACGTACTTATGCAGATTTTGGTACCCAAGCAAGCTTGGGTCCACGATGGTTAGAAACATGAGATGTGTATGATCTATTTCTCATTCTAGCAAAGCTTTCATCATCAAATTTCAGAATTCTACAATCATACATGTCATGGCCTAACCTTCCACAATAAAAGCATGTAGTGGCTCTATCCGTGTTTCTTCTTCTTCCTTTATTCAAGAATGAATTATGCATATGTATTTTTGACGTGGATGGAGATGAACTTTTGGGAGACATATGAGTTGAATGTGTTTCAGATTGTAAAGTTTTTCCTTTTTTAAAAATGGCAATAGCATCCTTCAACTCATGGTTTTCATGCATTAGAGAATGGACTTGATTTTCAGCCTTTTCTTTTGCTTGATTGCATGCCATGCTTTCAAGCTTTTCTTGTTCCAGATTATTTTTCAAATTATCATGCATTTTACTTAGTATGAATTGCTCCTCTCTCATGCATGAAATCTCTTCTTCAAATAATTCATTTTTGGACACAAGAATTTCTTTCTCATTTATCAATTTCTTAGTTTCAGATTTCAACACATGGTAATTTTCACATGAGTTTTCAGCATGCACAAGATGTTCAATTTTCTTTTTCAAATGTCTGTTTTTAGATTTGAATTTTTTACATTTTTCATATAACGACCCATATGCAATTTGCCATTGTTCACAAGTAAGAGTTTCAGTTTCAGAATCTACCTCATTTCCATCGTCGTCATTGGCCATGAAGCATAGGTTCTGGACCAGCTCATCTAGTCCATCTTCATTCCCGAACTCTTCCTCATCTTCATCGCTCCAAGTGGCCACCATGGCCTTGGGCTTCTTGAATTTTCCTTTCTTCAGCTTCTTCATCAGATCAGGGCACTCACCCCGCATGTGACCGGGTTTCTTGCATTTGTAGCAAATCACTTCTTCTTTCTTACTACTTTCTCCTCTGTTCGGACCTTGCCTTCTTGGTCCCTTTCTGAATTGACCATCGAAATTTCTGGTCCTTTTGACGAACCTTGTTGCCCTTCTTGTAATCATGGCAACCAGCTCTTCATCTTCACTGTTGCCGATTGAATCATTGTCACTGCCCTCTGAATCTTGTGGATTCACTTTTAGGGCCAAAGGTGTGACTACCTTCTTCTTTTTGTGGTCCTCCTCGCTCCTCTTGATGTTGATTTCGTAAGTCATCAAGGAGCCAATTAGCTCATCCAATTTCAAAGTGCTGAGATCCTTTGAGTCCTCGATTACAGTGGCCTTTGTGTGCCATTGTGATGATAAGGATCTCAGTACCTTTCTGACGAGTTCCTTGTCTGAATACTCTTTACCAAGACCCTTTAATCCATTCCTGATTTCCGTCAATCTTACAAACATATCAGAAATGGACTTTTCTGGTTTCATCATAAATAACTCATAATCCCAGACTAACAGATTTGCCTTGGTTTCTTTTACTTTCGATGTTCCTTCATAGATCAACCGCAGCTTGTTCCACATCTCCTGCGCAGAATAACACATGGAAATACGTGAGTATTCATTAGGAAGAATGGCACATTGTATTATATTCATGGCTTTAAAGTTTGCTGAACACTTCTTTATATCCTCATCATCCCACTCATCCTCATTTTGAGACAGAGTATACGGACCCTTGCTAATGACGCGCCACACGTCATAGTCTTGGGCTCGTAGAAAAACATACATTCTGTTTTTCCAATAAGGGTAGTTTGATCCATCAAAGAACGGGGGTCTTTGGATCGAATGCCCTTCGGGCATCATCCCCTTGTTTGCCATAAAAGGGGATCTGCTCTACGACCGTGTGGTCGAGTGAAACAGAGACCAAAGCTCGGATACCAATTGTTGAGTCCCAAACGGTGGCAATCAAGAGGGGGGGGGGGTGAATTGATTGGCCAATTAAAATTCTTTCCGAGTAAAACAATGATAAGTAAACATACAAGCACTAGGCCTCACTCGATCATGATCTCACTTGTGAATGCGTGTATATAAGAGTAGGTGTTTGATTAAGGACTTGGTGTACGCTCAACTCACCGTGAAGCCCACTCGACAATGAATCTGGAAAAACAAACCACAAGTAATACACGGAGTTTTTTTAGGTGGTTCGGGTACACTGCCGTGTCCCCTACGTCCACCCCTCACACGTGAGGATTAAGACTTCACTATGAAGTGAGCCACACACACACGCTGTGTAGAACAGCAAACACCCACACACACGGCACCCGATTTGGGCTGCCAAACGTACACACACACACACACGTTCGTGTTTCCAAACACGAACACCACACACAAGAATCTGATTTAAGATTTACAACAGATGCACAAGCTTAAGAAAAAAGATTCAAAAAATGGAGTGTAAAGAAATGTTTATCATGGTTGAAGCTCCCCCTTTCGCTTCTCCAGATGTAGTTCAGCACTTCTGCAAGTGGAAGAATGATCTTGGAGGAAGTATGAAGTAGTGCCACAAAGACAAAGGTTGCAGCTTGATATCCGACGCAGCTTCCAGTTGTAGATGGTCTTGAGGCTTGATTCAAGCTTCTTCCCTTCGATTTCAGGTTCAGAACAAGGTGGAAGTGGAGCTTGGAGCTGCTGCTGCGACCTGCACACACAAGGTTTAGAGAGAAAACCCAATTTCAGATCTCACTAAGATTCCCTTAGGGTTTTCACCCAAATGATATGTATTTATTGGTATAGGATGGTCAGGGACGGCCTAGAGATCAGATCCATAATTTCAAGATTGTTTTAGGGATGCTGGGATGACTTTTGGTGTGATGCCACGGAAGTCAAAATTCACGGCTCGGGTTCGAGACTGAAAGGGTCGACCCTCGTGAGGGTTGATAAGTGTGTATTTTTCCATCATAATTCATGTTATTTACATTTTTACGGGTTTTAATAATAATAAATATGCACTTATCACGCTTATTATTAATTTATAGTAAAATAGTTATTTTTTGGAATTAAATGATTTTAATAAAGATATTTCCTTATTTAACAAGCACTCAAAACAATAAAAATAAGAAAAAAAGAAAATATAATGAATGTTGAAATGGGCCAAAAGCCCAGGGAGTTGTTCTAAAAGAAAAGAAAAAAAATAGAAAAAAAATAAAATTATTTGAAAATTTTTTAGGATTTTTCTAAACTATATATGATATATATATAACAATATGTATATTATATATATATAATATATAACTAATCTATTAGTGTGTGAAAGTGTGTGTGTGTGTTGTTTTGCAGCAACCGCCCGCCCGCGCGAAGGGCACGGGCGACGAAGCGTGGGCGCAAGGCGCCCACGCGGTGGACGTGCGGTCAACATGTGTCAACCACTGCAGGCGAGGCCCGGTCACCGGCCCACGGCGGGCGCAACGCGGCGCAGCCGCGGGAGACGAAGGGCGGCGCACGCGCCTGCCGCGAGCGGTCCACGCGGAGGAAGAAACGCGGAGGAGAGAGAGGGGTCGGCGCACGGGCTCACGCGGCCGGTCAGGAGAGAGAAAAGAGAGAGAAAGAGAGAGGAAGAAGGAAAAAGGGCTAGAAAAAAAATGAAAAAAATACAGAAAAATCAGAAAAAAATATCCAAGTGTGCAACACATGTTGGCACACAATATTGGGTCAAAAATAGTAGCAATTAGGTGTTCACATTGGCAAGAGTGTTCACATTTCCTAAGGGGTTGTTATGTAAACCCTATATAAAGGGCTTTAAAGGTAATGGAAGGGGAGGTTAGCAAAGAGTTGTAAGCTATGGGTTGCTAAGATTTGTAAGTGTTCTTAAAGTTCTTGCTTTGTGGCTTTGGTAGGAGAAGATTTTGAGAGCTTTGTATTTAAGTTTTGAAGTTTATTGTTAGTTTGTATTGAATACTTTCATTGTACTCTTAGCCATTTTTGGCTCTTCATAGTCAATTTACAAGCTTGTGTGATCCTTATTTCAATTTATTATCTTCTACAAAGTTGTCAATCTGTAAGTGTTCTTCAACTTCTCTTTCTAGTATTCCCCTTAATTCCTTCTAAATTGAAAGTTATTTTCTGTCATTCTAAGTTCTGCTATTTACGTGATTACTGTTCATCTGAGTTGATACCTTCTGCCATTTATTTATTTTGAAGTCTTTTCAATCATAATTTTACTCTGAGTTATTCATGAAAGTTGTTTCTAACTTGTAGATCTAAGTTTTCTTCTTCTACCACTTCTCCAAATTCTTCTTATTTTGTGCGTTAGAATTAATTTGGTATTGTTCGAATTTCTGCTATTTTACTGTTCATCCGCACCAATAGGTCTTGGTTTTTCATATTTTTCACTGTCTTCCTTTCATTTTATGTTTTTGTGTTCTTCATCAAACTTCTTCATCTTTTCATTCTCTACAACTTTCATTTATTCCACTTCTTCTAATTCCTTCTACATTTTAAGTTATTTTATTTCTTTCAACCCCCTATTTTCAATAGAATTCTGTTGTATTTTCAACTTGTGTTTGTTTCCATTTCTATTCATCCACCTTTCTTCACAAGTTCTTCCCACACACCAAAAGCGGTAGTCTTCTTCCAATCATCTCACGGCGTCGACTTCCAAGGTGGAGCGATCTTCATCCAAGGCTCGGCGAGGAAACGACGGCGTTCTTCATCAATTGACTAAATTTCCTTAACTTTTCCCTTGTTATTTAAAGTTGTAATTTCATTTCATATTGCATTCTTTCACTTTCAAAAAAATACAAATCCATCTATACAAAGTTTTGAAGTTCTCATCTTTTCACCTATTCCAATTTCTCTTCTTCACCCATCTCATATTCTTTAGTTAAGTTTTCAAAGTTGCAATTCATTTCCTTTAGTATTAATCGCACTCAAAAGATAAAATTTGATTTTCAAAACATAAGGATATTTTCCAATATTGATCTATAAAGATTATTTCTTCCCCGTGGGATCGACCCGTATTTATCACTTTACTCGTATTTTTAAAATCCTTTAAGTGAGTGAGTGCGGTTGTATAAATTTTGAAATTTGTGTGACACAGTATTTTTAAACGACGGGTGTCGAGCGCATCAAATTTTTGACGCCGTTGCCGGGGAAGGAATTTTTACATGTTGGGATATTCTTGTGTTTGATGTATATACTTGTATAATAAGTTTTCTATTTTTAGTTTGCAGGAAAAAGAAAATAAATCTAAAAATCAAAGAAAGAGGAAAATCATACCTGAAATTCCAAGAAAATCAAGCGTCGCTGAAAGCTCGGTACTGTAGCAATCAAGCATCGCTAAAGGGCAGAAACGTCGGAACAGGTGATGTTTTTCCAATTTCTGAAAAATCCTTACAAAAATCTGAAAAACTCTTGAAAAATCTATAAAAATCATAAAACAATCAAAACAAAAGGAATTTTTGTGCTGGCTAGATAGGTTCATTAAATAAAAAAAATACTTTCATCAAAATAAAAAAAAATGCATTCCAAGAATAGAAACCACACAACATGTTCTAGGTCATGCATCATTTAGCATAGAATTTTTCTTTGTTTAAATTCCTGTCATTATATTTTGAAGATTACGAGGGGCAAGGTACATTCTACTTATCCGATTATGACATGCATATTGCATAAGAACCCCTTGTTTGAAATTGTGGTGAACATTTCATTTCAAAATATTCTAAAGGCACTACCTTTAAATAACATAAGATGGGGATTTCATCACATTTCCTTAGCCCACAAACCACATTTCCCTTGCATCTTTGCATGACCTACGCCTTAAATAAAAGTCAGTAAACATTGGTCCTAGGATCACACTGTGATTTTAGTACGATTTGAGTTTACCCTCTTGTGAAAACCGGTGCCTAAGGTAAGACGGTCGGACGGCAAACGCCTTAAGCGGGCTAGTGATTTGACATAATTAGGTCCCTACGAAAGTAGGGGGAGCCTCCCACTACCCCACCCCTTACCTGGCCAGTGGAAATATTGAGGGTGAACTTTAGTTGCACTTTAGTTACTTTGTGAAACCCTATTTGTAGGTCTGAGTCGCATCTAGGTCATTAGATAATTTGTGTTAATTTGTTTGTGTTTGCATAAAAAAAATTTTCAAAAAAATAAAATAACAAACCCACACCTATGCTGAAGCACTTTATTCCTTCTACTTACAATCCCTCAACCTGTATTCAACTCCCTGACATTCTTGTTGATCAATATGAAAGTCGCCCTAGTCTCATCCAGATGCTCCCATCTTTTTATGGGAATCTCAATGAAAATCCTTATAGGCATCTAGATAATTTTCTAGAAGTTTGCTCCCTAATAAAAATTCAGAATTTTAATGATGATGCCTTAAGTTGATCTTATTTCCATTCTCATTGAAAGATAAAGTAAAATGTTGGTTAAGGAGTTTTGGAAAGATTATCAGGACTTGGGAAGATATGCAGTTAGAATTTTTGAAAAAAAATTACCCCATAGTCCGGACCAACATGATGAGAAAGGCGATTATAGGATTTACTCAACGTCCGGGAGAGCAAATTCATGAATCTTGGGAGAGATTGAAGGATCTAATAAGTCAATGTCCACACCATGGGTTGCCCAAATGGCAAATTATATTTACATTTTATGAGGGGTTATCCGATTATGATAGGCAAATGGTGGACATATATTGTGGAGGGACATTTTTGAGCAAAGGTGAAGATGAGGCGTATGATTTGTTTGAAATTTTGAGTGAAAATTCGATAAACCGTGCCTCCATCTCATCTCATCAACAATCCGTAGGACATGTCAAACAGGCTGAAAACTCAATCCACACTTTCACGAAAGCTTGTGAATTCTATGCCAGTCTCACTCACCATGTGAGTGAATGTCCTACTATAGCTCGACTCTCTCTAGTCATCCGAGCACAGGTCCAAAATGGCCTAGGATTCTCTCCACGCCAGTGTGATACCCTTTCCGATAATTCTATGTCTGGCTAGAGCAATCACCTAAAATTTCCTTGGATGGACCAAACAATCCAAACCCATTTGTCTACACTTTCACCCCAAGAAGGCCACGGGTGGCCCCTGTGTCCTCAACTTCAGCTCAACTCATCTCACCCAGATTTCGGATTCAACATTGATACTAGGGGTAATTCACCGGGCCATTGCTTTGAACCTCAAATCATGTACTCTCAGTCTACTTATCATGACTCTCCTTCACTTTTCAACCAACCCCCTCAATATGTGAATGATGATGATGATGATCTTCTGCCTGTCATTTTGGCTCAAGATATCACTATTGAGAGTGAGGGGGAGTGCGCATGTAATATCATGATGAAGGAAGGAAAGGAAGAAGGGGGTGACTTCAATGATAATGATGATCATATCACCCCATTCTATGAATGTTTTGAGATTGAGAATACTACAGTAAAGGATAATGGCCCAAACAACTCAATTGATGACATAAATAAAGAGGAGGATTACTTTATAAGTAATAATATTGTTGATTTAATGGAACAAAATTCTGAATATCCTCCTCCCCTGGAAGAACATGATGAAGGGGCCTTATTAGAAAAATTTACATTTCATCTACCGTCCCCATTTTTGGAAATTTTGATTGATAATATTCAGTTGAGTGAGGAGTGTGATGAGGGGCCCGTCGTAGAGAGATTCACATTTGATCTGACCTATGATGAAAGGGCCGGACTGGAATCATTTACATTTCCTCTATCCACCCCATTTTTGGGCAATTTGGTTAACAATCCTCAGATGAGTGAGGGGTATGATGAAGGGGTTTCATTAGAAAATTTCAAATTTGATCTAACCCCTAAGGCCTATCCATTGAAGTCTGAATCTGTGAATGAGTTAGTGCTTCCTTCTACTTTGATTCCCCTATCAGTTGAGCCTCTCCAATTTCAGATTCTAGGACCTGAGGGGGATGTGCCAACCACATTCATCTTCGATTTAACTTCCTCTCATGACGACAAGTTGATCAATGCCCTTAAAGTTCATGAGGCTGTTACTGAGAGGAACGTGGCTAAAGATGACGATTTTATTCATACACCACAAGTGCCTGGCCAAATTTCAGTGGAGAAAGTAGTCAATAAAGGGTTAGTCAGGAGAGATGATACAGGACAAGGGGACCAAGGGATTGATATGGTGCAAGGGTTCCACCTCGATCTTGACAAATTGCCCATTGATCATTTCTGGATCCCTAAAGCTGAAAACTGGCTCACACACAGGGTTAACGTTAAAATCCATAATGTGCGAGTCCTGCCTATTTCTAGTCCCGGTCTGTACATGTTTACTCTTGTCTTCCAATGGCATAAGGGATGGAATTTGAAGGAGGACAAGATCACGTGGTGTCTCATTCTGAATGCCACACGTTGGTTAGTGATCTACCTTGTGTCTGGCTGACGACATAAAACTTAGCGCTTCTTGGGAGGCAACCCAAAGTTTAAGTGATTTTTGTGTGGTAATCAGTATTTTTTTGGGAAGCTAGATGTGTGCAAGAATTTGAGAGGCCAGAAAGAAGCAGAGAACCAAGCATAGAACATCTTATTCCACTCTCAACAACAAAAACAACAAAGAGATTACATCAGGTTCCACCCTCTTTCTCCACATTACTCGTATTGCCACTCTCTGGGCAAGAAACTCTAGAGGGTGTTCCCACGCCGAGAGAAGCAGTATTCCTACCGCTCTGTGATCCTCTTTCTATCTCCACTCCTCGGCGCCGATCAGCGGGGCAGCAAAGAAGCTACTAACACGAAAGCCACGCTCTCGTGCTCTTCGATAGCGTTCTTCGCCATCCTTCAGCCATTGATCAGCAAGGCCGAGACTGGTCCTCAATTCAAATAGTTGGGCCTCCAGGGCCCTCTTCTCCTCTTTCTCGGCCAATCTCTTAGCCTTCTCTCTATCTCTGTCCCTCTCTCTCTCAGCCCTTTCTCTCTCTCTGTCTTCTCTTTCCAACTGAAGGGTGATCCTCCGCTCCACAGCGTCCCTAGAAGAGTCCTCATCAGACGACACTGTAGTTCCTTTTCTAGCTCAGTTATTCTAGCTTCCTTCTGGGTGGTGAGCGCGAATGCCTCCTGTGTTTCTTTCTCCTGCCATACATATCATCTCAGGCATATAGCAATGCTTACACAAGGGAAATTAAATGGTGAAACCCTCTCCTGTGCAGAAAGTATCCCTTCTGCCTCCGCAGCACGTTGTGTGGCATAAGCAAGCTGCTCGTGGAGTAGATCCAGCTCTGCAGTACGAATCCATAGACTGGAAGAAACGCCATCTGCCCCCATCGCAGATGAAACTGCATCGAGCTGGGCACGCTGCGACACATATGAGGTGACATTAAGTGGTTAGCGCCATGAATCTCAAATCATACCTGGAGTGTACATAAAAATACTTACTGATGAACCCAGAGCCGCTCGGGTGTCACTCAACTCTTGCTCCGTGTCCGCCAAACGAGCTCGTAAGTTCATTATTATGGTATCACGGGCATCCTACAGTTATGGCTTATGAGTTCACAAAATGAAAAAAATCAAAAACAAAAAAAAATGTAAAAGATAAAAACATGGTTTCTTTTTACTTAACCTCTACGAGCCCTCCAGGCTGGAGCCTCTCTGCATACATTGCCCTATAGAGACGTAGGTAATCCTCACTGTCTTGTGCTTGAGATTCCACGAGCGTGCCACCCCTTTGCCAGTCTTCATATTGTTCAGGGAAGCGCACCCTCCAATCGACACAGGTTACCGGTCCCCGCGTCTGCTTTCCGATGCTGGGAGATATGGTCATATCCACCCATTCCTAGGCCATCCCTAGGGTCCTCATAGCTAATCTCAGTCTGAGGGGCTCGATTTCATTCAAGCAATGGAGCCAGAGGTCCCATCAGAATCAGGCGCGGCTTCCAATAACCCACGGCTGGTCAACATCGACCATGTTCGAGAAAGGCCTCCAATTCACCTTTGATGGGTTGTACACATCCTCTTGGTTAGCTAAAAAAAATGATGATAAACAAACAAACCAAAAAAGGGAGAAAAAGTATCATACCATCGCTGCAGGGAACTCTTGCAACTCCCACCTTAACACCATCAGTTGGTAGGATAGAGGTGCTGTGCTCATGATGGGTTGCCACCGTCTAGCAAGCGGGACCGTCACTGGCCGGCAGTGACGAGCTCTCCCCATTGGAAGGTAATAGTAGCTCCATAGCTACACCATCATGTGTCATTGATATCAACAAATTCAAGAAAAAAGGGGCATAAAACAACTACAACATTCTTTACCTGGATGAAGGGCGTAAACCCACTTATTGTCATCTCTCGGTCTGTCCTTTGCGACAGACCTATAAACAGATGTGCCAACACCGGCAGCTCCCCAGGCATATTGTCCTACTCTTTCCAAGTCTACAAGCAGCTCTAAGAAGAGACAGTGGATACTGTCTCCCTTGGAGCCCAATAGTAACTTTCCCAAAAGAAAGAGGTGGAACCTCCTAAGATCCATGTTGGTCCTCTCCCAGTTGCTGGTGTCCACGCAATATACCGCACGGGCACCTCTTTCGGCCCTTTCCATAAATTCTTCGAGGGATTCATCATCACGCGAACGCATGTCAGTAAGCCCCAATGCCTCCATGATCGATGCCCTAGCTACTGACCTGTTCTTCCGACCGTCTAAATCCATCCCCAACATCTTCTGGGCACCTTCTCGGTAGTCCGCGTAGGTAACGCCAGTCACTGCTTCCCCATCTACTTTGAGCCCGTAATCCGGACCACGTCTTCCAGGCTGGGAACCATGTGCCCCCACGGCATCAGGAATGCCCGACTCGCCGGGCCCCATCTTTCACGTAATGCTTGGATCAGGGCCAGGTCAAGCTTGATCGGCTCGATTCTGAGAAAGGCCCCGAACCCCATCACGTCTATCCTCACCTTCTGGAAGGCCGGGAGACCTCGATAGGCCGCC
Organism: Amorphophallus konjac; assembly: GCA_022559845.1. NCBI lineage: Eukaryota > Viridiplantae > Streptophyta > Magnoliopsida > Alismatales > Araceae > Amorphophallus > Amorphophallus konjac. The sequence continues at coordinate 536,944,768 of CM040121.1, forward strand.
ACTACCAGCTCCCACGAGATGTGTGATCTCATCACGTTCTGCACATACATACGAAATGAGCAATGGGAGCTTTGCAAAGTAAGATAGGAGACGAAAGCATGAAGTAAGGAATGCAAGGAGCCACTTACAAGCTGTGATAGAGTTCTCTCCCTCAGTTGTCCTTCGACTTCTGAGAGTCTCCTGAACTACTGCCCGATCTGCTCCTCTTCAAGGAGCGAGAGGACTCACCTTCTGCTATGAAGCTAGATTCACCCTCCATTCTAAAATTGAGCAACACTCACTACTTCCCTTTACAACCTTTCACTCCTCAAAATCTACTCTCAAGCCTTCGATGTGCCTAAGTTGAGCGAAAAGGGAGGTATTTATAGGATTGGAGAGAAGGTGATCTGCATCTATCCCCGTCACCTTTAGCAACAGCTTTGGCGACAAGTTGATGTGACACGACCTTGGACTTAAGCAAGCAAGCACATTCGCAATCTAAATGGGCCAATTTGGGCCGCCGCTCTCTCGTCGCTCACCCAAGCCCTGGGTAACTTGGCAATGCCAAGGTGAGGTTGAGGGGTTGGGTCCTTGCTGGTAGAGGGCCAGCAAGGCCAAGACTTGATTCCCAATGGATGTGGAAGCCCAAGACAATGGGGCCGACCAAGTGCCAAAGGCACCGGTTTCTCTCTTTTCCCACAGTGATCACTTATAGCATAAGAGCTTAAGGATCGGGCTCTCATTCACGGCCAGCGGAGTTTATGAACTAATATTGAAAGAACAAGCACAAATTAGAGCAAAGTTTGGAGCACTTACTCGACCGGTTTGAAGAAACCGGTCCCGCTCGGAGACGAGGGCGAGCGGGGAAGCGTGGGTTCCCCACACGCCTCGCCGGGGTAGCTTGACCTGTTTAAGCTATTACAACACTACACCCCATGCAAGGGGGGGATCGTGGGGAAGGGAAGATGATAGTTACAATCAAAACTACCTCCACGCAGGGAGGGGCCTTCAGCCGGCCAAGCGGGGTGGAGAAAACTAGGGCTAAAATGATGATGAAGTGAATATGCTGAATCTGCCTTCTCTCGGCAATTGTGGATAGACAGTCGGTACTATGGCTGCAGAACGTGATAAGGAATTTTTCCGAATTCTTCTGGGGTCGCTGCTGGCCTGGGCAGGAGCTCGAACAGGGACGCTGATTCTCAGACTGACAGCAACTGGTTACTAACAGCTGGAAGAAGAGGTTGCCTCGGTCGCTCCCAAACTCCGAATCAGGTGCCGCCATAGCCACTGGAACCGTGGACGAGTCTTCTTTGCAACAGAACTGACGGGGAAGCCGAAAGATGCCGGAGAAGATCAGAGGACCCAGAACAGTGAGTGGGGGTCGGTGTAGACTGTGGGAAGCAGAGTCGCATGCCTGAGGAATAAAATTCGTAACTTCTGCTTCCGGATGTCGAACGGAGTTCTACTTCTTGGTTCTAAAAGTAGACAGGGAGAGGAAGAACTTTGCAGAAGAGCTCGTGGCCTGATTCCTCCGGGGTTTGTCGTGGTGAAGCTTTCTCTACGGATCAGGATCTCTGCAGAGCTAGCTCCTGGTTTCCAACAGCAGGTTGCAGAGGATGCCCCGACAGCTCCCGAACTCAGAATCGAGCACCAATAGAGTCGTTGGAACCATGGACGAGTTCTCTTCACAGAAAAACTGACGAGGAAGTCAACGGATGTCGGAGAAGACTAGGGTATGCAGAACAATGGCGACTGGTCGGTGCAGACTATGAGTAGCAGATCTGCGTAGCTGAGGGAGAAAAATGAGAACTCTGGATCACGAACGCCGAATGAAGTTCTGTTTTTGATTCTGAAGTAGACTGGGCGATGAAGAACTTTGAAGAAGAACTCGTGGACTGATTCTTTCGGGGTTCGTCGTGGCAGAGCTTCTAATCTGGCTCAGGTCCTCAGCCGAGGTAGAACTGAGCAGTTGTGGGAGAATGGACCTCCTGGACGGCTCAGAGATCGGAAGAAGATGAAACCACTTCTGTTGCGAAGGAGACTGGTAGACGCTTCCGACGATGGCTCTTGGGTCTTCAAACTCGTCCGGAGGAAGTCGTGGTGGCCGCTGCAAGTTGCTGGTTCATCTGCAACCTCTGGACAGCAAACTGCAACTTCGAAGTAGCTTCCAATGACCAAGAAAGAAGAAGGGAAAGGGGGTAGATGAGTGTGGGAGTGACCCCTGGTTGTAAGGGGGTCTTGGAGGGGGTGTTCTAAGGTGTGGGAGGTGGAGAATAAGGTCTGGAAGAGGGTCAAATAGATGATGGTAGCGGGGGCTGCGAATTTGGTTGGAATGGAGAGAGGGAAAGGATATTCGAAAATAGGTTTAAGGGTGGGGTTAATTTTTTATCTTGGGAATGGGGGGGTTGTGTTGGGGAAGGGAAGGGGTGCTTGGGGTAGTGGGAAGGGTGCTTGGGAAAGTGGGAGGGGTAGTTGGGGGTTGGATGGTGAGGAGAGGATTGGTGGAGGGGGTCTTGGGAAGGGGTGGAGTATTGATGAGGGTTGTGGGGAATGGGAAGAGGCTTAAATGGGGTAGGTGGGGAGTGGAGGTGGTTGGGAAGGGAGGAGAGAGAAGAAAATTCAAATTTGGGTGTTGAGGAGAGAGAAAGTGGAGTGAAAAAGAGAGATTAAGAGAGGGAAGGGTGGGGAATCTCTCCCCTAGGGTTTCTCACCCAAAAAATGGAATCTCTCCACTAGATAAGAAGTGTAAACTCTCAAAATGACAAGTTTTTTCATTCATTGATTCATTAAGTTGAAATGGGGGGGAATGGGGTCCTATATATAGAAACCCACATTTCTACAAAAGTCCCTGACAATTGACTCAATGACAAATAGTCGAGGGGGTAGGGGGAGCCCTTGGGCCAAGCCCAATGAATTAGGTCCAATAGCTGACTAGACAACCTAATGACACTCAAACTTAGGGAAATAAACACAAGACCTAGGAACATGACTCAATTAAAAGGGAAAATACATCAAATGACTCAAATAAAAATTACATAGGACTCAAAATTAAATGACTAGACCATGCCGGATGCAGTGGGAGGTGATGTCCCCATCATACTCCCGGGGTGCGGAGAACTCGACTCCGTCGAGTAAGTGTCCTTCCCTTCTTGGAGGGTGTAGAAGTGGTACTGCCCTCAAGTCTTCCGAACGAGACCGATCCATCCACCTGCCGAGATAGCGCTCGTATACCTTGCTCCTGGTGGTAGTGACCTATTCATCCAATATTCGTTCAATGCGCTCACGTTGGGCTCTCTTGGCTGGTGGACTCTCCTCACGGGTGGGTGCTCTCTCAACGGAGGGAATAGGCTCAATATCCTCACTAGGTACCACCGTGGGTCCCTTGTATGGCACTAGGTCGGCGACACTGAATGTGGGACTTACCCCATATTCCTCGGGGAGATCTAACTCATAGGCATTTGCACCAATGCGCCTCAGGACCTGGAAGGGACCAGCCCCACGTGGCCTCAATTTGGAGATGGCTCCCGGGGAGAGCCTCTCCGTCCTTACCATCACAAAGTCACCCTCATGGAATTCTTGGTGACGTCGATGAGAGTCGGCTTGCCTTTTATAAGTCACATTCTTCTTGCTAATGTGCTTGCGGATCTCTTTATGCAATGTTGTGAATGCAGACATTCTAGGGGTGATGGGTGGACCTGGGCAACCAAAAGTAGACCTATCGTGTAATGATGTAGTGTAGACTTTGGTTAGCCTAGGTGGGCCGGGGCACCCGTAGGTGGCCCTATCATGCAAATTAGTGATAAATATTGGGGGACCCGGACATCCGTAGATGCCTTTGACATGCTTAAGACCCATGATGAATGAAGGTGGACCATGACATCCGAATATGGACCACTCATACTTTCTACTTGACATGTGGATGATATGAATGAATGGACCCAACATAGTGTTCATGCCAAGGGGTATGGTAAGCCTAGACACATGCATGCTTTTCCCAAAGGTGACTTCCATGTGTATAGGTGTGGGACAACCTTTGAACTCCCATTGGAAAGGATCGAATGGATCTAAGAAGGTGGTCATCATGGGGTGGGGCACAACCTTATTACCCAGGGATATGTGGCCCAAGGTCATGGCTCCCAAGGTGTAACCCGGGTCTAGGATGGGGTGGATTAGGTCAAACATGGTGGGTTGGGTTAGGGAAAGGTGGGTGGTGGATAAGGTGGTTGGGTCACATAGGGGTCTAGGCTCCCATAGGAAGGGATCAAAGGGGTAGTGGAAAGGTCTTCCTAGAGGGTGGCACTCTATGTCTTCAAGGTACCCAAACGGTGAGTCATCCTCCTCCAAGATAATTGGGCCAAGGTCTCTAGTGGGTTGGCCAATTAAAGCAATTGGAATCTTGATGGGTGGGAAGTGGGCCAAGATTGGTTTCTCGTCCTTGGGGAGAAAGAGGAGGATTTCACTCGTATAATGGCTACTAGTGTAGATGGAGGTGATGGAACCGGTGGCGGGGTAAGCTAGGAAGGGTCCACTAGAGTAGATGGGGCTAGACTCCAATGGTCCTATGGCAAGCATATTGGTCAGGTAGACTTGCCATTGTAAACAGTCCACTAGGTCCCCTAAGCCTTCCACAAAGTAGGAGGTTTGAAGTGTGACATGGGAAGACCGGGTGGGCATAATTAGGACTTGATATGCCAAGGGTGAGAGGTAAGGTGGTGAGCTAGGAATGGTGGGGCCTTGCTTAAGCCATTGGAGTATGGACTCATTCATGGTTAGGGTGTGCGGCTCATGAGGACCCGAACTAGGAGAGGTGGGTGGAAGTGGGGGGTCTAGGATGTTCTCTATGGTGGGAGGTGAATCTGGATTGGCATCCATCTCCACTTGGGTAGGAGTGTGGGCCATAACTTCCAAGGATAATGGGGTAGGATAGTCTATGGTGGGTGGAGTCATAATGGTCAGTGCATGGTACTCTCGGGGTGGTGAACATGGGTGGACTTGGGTTGGGCTTGGTCGGGGAAGTTCATGGGTGGGAGTTGGGTTCGGGGGTGAAAGATCGGTTGGTTGAAGAGGTTTGGGTTGGGGTGCGTAGATCTTTCTAAGATCGGCCCTCATTTCATCCCAAGATTCAATGGGTGCTTCCCCTTTGGCTTCTTTCAAACCTACAATGGTCTCCCATTCTTTCCTAGCTTGGCACCAAAGCAAACTCTTGGCATAGTTGACTTGGACAAGCCCTGACAGGGTAAACCTCCCAAAGTGTTGGTCTATGGACTTCTCCCATTCTAGATATATGCTAGGGCGGGATCCATCAAACACAAAGGCTTCTAATGGGCCTAAGAGTGGCGAATATGCCATGTATGAGGTAGTCATGATAGTGGACAAGGGTGATGCATGCAATGGCCCTAGGACAAGACTTAGTAGAGACAAGTCTAGAACTTGCTCTGATACCAATTGATGTGACACGACCTTGGACTTAAGCAAGCAAGCACATTCGCAATCTAAATGGGCCAATTTGGGCCGCCGCTCTCTCGTCGCTCACCCAAGCCCGGGGTAACTTGGCAATGCCAAGGTGAGGTTGAGGGGTTGGGCCCTTGCTGGTAGAGGGCCAGCAAGGCCAAGACTTGATTCCCAATGGATGTGGAAGCCCAAGACAATGGGGCCGACCAAGTGCCAAAGGCACCGGTTTCTCTCTTTTCCCACGGTGATCACTTATAGCATAAGAGCTTAAGGATCGGGCTCTCATTCACGGCCAGCGGAGTTTATGAACTAATATTGAAAGAACAAGCACAAATTAGAGTAAAGTTTGGAGCACTTACTCGACCGGTTTGAAGAAACCGGTCCCGCTCGGAGACGAGGGCGAGCGGGGAAGCGTGGGTTCCCCACACGCCGCGCCGGGGTAGCTTGACCTGTTTAAGCTATTACAACACTACACCCCATGCAAGGGGGGGATCGTGGGGAAGGGAAGATGATAGTTACAATCAAAACTACCTCCACGCAGGGAGGGGCCTTCAGCCGGCCAAGCGGGGTGGGGAAAACTAGGGCTAAAACGATGATGAAGTGAATATGCTGAATCTGCCTTCTCTCGGCAATTGTGGATAGACAGTCGGTACTATGGCTACAGAACGTGATCAGGAATTTTTCCGAGGGCGAGAACAGTGGGAAAATCTTTGTTACTAGAACTGGAGTGCCTCTGAATTTTTTTGAATTCTTCTGGGGTCGCTGCTGGCCTGGGCAGGAGCTCGAACAGGGACGCTGATTCTTGGACTGACAGCAACTGGTTACTAACAGCAGGAAGAAGAGGTTGCCTCGGTCGCTCTTGAACTCCGAATCAGGTGCCCCCAGAGCCGCTGGAACCGTGGACGAGTCTTCTTTGCAACAGAACTGACAGGGAAGCCGAAAGATGCCGGAGAAGATCAGGGGACCCAGAATAGTGAGTGGGGGTCGGTGCAGACTGTGGGAAGCAGAGTCGCACACCTGAGGAATAAAATTCGTAACTTCTACTGTCGGATGTCGAACGGAGTTCCGCTTTTTGGTTCTGAAATTAGACAGGGAGAGGAAGAACTTTACAGAAGAGCTCGTGGCCTGATTCCTCCGGGGTTTGTCGTGGTGAAGCTTTCTCTCCGGATCAGGATCTATGCAGAGCTAGCTCCTGGTTTCCAACAGCAAGTTGCAGAGGATGCCCCGACAGCTCCCGAACTCGGAATCGAGCACCATCAGAGTCGTTGGAACCTTGGACAAGTCCTCTTCGTAGAAAAACTGACGGGGAAGCCAACGGATGTCTGAGAAGACTAGGGATGCAGAACAATGGCGACTGGTCGGTGCAGACTATGAGTAGCAGATCTGTGTAGCTAAGGGAGAAAAATGAGAACTCTGGATCACGAACGCCGAATGAAGTTCTTTTTTTGATTCTGGAAGTAGACTGGGCGATGAAGAACTTTGAAGAAGAACTCGTGGACTGATTCCTTCGGGGTTCGTCGTGGCAGAGCTTCTAATCTGGCTCAGGTCCTCAGCCGAGGCAGAACTGCGCAGTTGTGGGAGAATGGACCTCCTGGACGGCTCGGAGATCGGACGAAGATGAAACCACTTCTGTTGCGAAGGAGACTGGTAGACGCTTCCGACGATGGCTCTTGGGTCTTCAAACTCGTCCGGAGGAAGTCGTGGTGGCCGCTGCAAGTTGCTGGTTCATCTGCAACCTCTGGACAGCAAACTGCAACTTCGAAGTAGCTTCCAATGACCAAGAAAGAAGAAGGGAAAGGGGGTAGATGAGTGTGGGAGTGACCCCTGGTTGTAAGGGGGTCTTGGAGCGGGTGTTCTAAGGTGTGGGAGGTGGAGAATAAGGTCTGGAAGAGGGTCCAATAGATGGTGGTAGTGGGGGCTGCGAATTTGGTTGGAATGGAGAGAGGGAAAGGATATTTGAAAATAGGTTTAAGGGTGGGGTTAATTTTTTTTCTTGGGAATGGGGGGGTTGTGTTGGGGAAGGGAAGGGGTGCTTCGGGTAGTGGGAAGGGTGCTTGGGAAAGTGGGAGGGGTAGTTGGGGGTTGGATGGTGAGGAGAGGATTGGTGGAGGGGGTCTTGGGAAGGGGTGGAGTATTGATGAGGGTTGTGGGGAATGGGAAGAGGCTTAAATGGGGTAGGTGGGGAGTGGAGGTGGTTGGGAAGGGAGGAGAGAGAAGAAAATTCAAATTTGGGTGTTGAGGAGAGAGAAAGTGGAGTGAAAAAGAGAGATTAAGAGAGGGAAGGGTGGGGAATCTCTCCCCTAGGATTTCTCACCCAAAAAATGGAATCTCTCCACTAGATAAGAAGTGTAAACTCTCAAAATGGCAAGTTTTTTCATTCATTGATTCATTAAGTTGAAATGGGGGGGGAATGGGGTCCTATATATAGGAAACCCACATTTCTACAAAAGTCCCTGACAATTGACTCAATGACAAATAACCGAGGGTGTAGGGGGAGCCCTTGGGCCAAGCCCAATGAATTGGGCCCAATAGCTAACTAGACAACCTAATGACACTCAAACTTAGGGAAATAAACACAAGACCTAGGAACATGACTCAATTAAAAGGGAAAATACATCAAATGACTCAAATAAAAATTACATAGGACTCAAAATTAAATGACTAGACCATGCCGGATGCAATGGGAGGTGATGTCCCCATCACAAGTCCTCCTCCCTTTACTCTCGCGCCCACTCTACCATGTGGAGTGATCGAGTCGGAGGCATGCTTTATTGACTTTTTCGGCCCAAAGATTCCATGTGTTCATTGTCCCGTTGTGACTGCCTTTCGCATACACATGAAATAGGGGGACATTTCTGCGGGAAATCCGGATCCGTAACCCAAGTTGAAATCAATAGTCGATTCCCTTTGCAACTCATGGACATGGTAAGTTCCCCTCCTTCTGTGCTAAGCAATGGCTTCTGGGAGGGAATCCAAGATTTTGTGATTTGACGTTTTGCTTGAGTGAGTGTGTTTCAGTTGATCGGCCACGCAGAGCAGGAGCCTTCATCACTTCGCCCCACCTATCAGGTTGTATCATTCCATCCCCACCATATTATCTATTTACTTGTTCTCTAATCTGTCTACTGCTTATGCCATTGAGGACAATGTCATTTAAGTTGGGGGGGAATTTTTCTTGCTATCTTGTATTGTACCGCTAAACAAAACTTTTCCCCATATGGAGTTTCCTGATTCATGCTTCTTTTGACAGTAATTCTGGAATAGAAAAGACTGGGAAAAGGATGATAGATAATTTATTTAAATTAGCCATGGAAAACTGATTTAAGAATCTCTTTAAAGTTCATGTGCACTTTAGAAGAATGAAAACACTTTACACGCTAATGAAACAAGCAGGACAAGCCTTCTGCTATTTTGGGTATGTTATTTGATATTCTGCACTTCTTGAAGAAGAGATAATTTATAAGCTTTCTGCCATGCTAATAGTGCAAAAGCACAATTGAAAATAATTTTTTTTTTGAGAAAAACACCATGAAAAATGCTCCGATTCTGAGTAACCGGGTCTACTTCACCTAAGACGTGTTGAGGTTCACCTCAAAAGGAAAAGAGAACTTTGATCTGTGTCACCGGACCTACTTCACCTAAGACGTGTTGAGGTTTGCGTAAAACAGTGAATGGTAGTGCGGCATCATGTGTGTATAGAAAAAAAAGAGAAGAAGAGATCCCAAAAGGGACATAGCAATAAGGCAGGTAAAAAGCTATTATGCTTAATGCTCTGTTTCGGAAGTGCAGAATTGAAAGGTATTTGTTCGGAATAGCAAATGGGGGACGCAATTGTCTATATTGGGACGTTAGCATTTCACATACACAAGTGCTACTAAATTTTGATTAGAATTCTTAATCATGTACTTTAATTTCCTACATAAGACTAGTATGTGATAATGATTCCAGATTCCTAATCTTTAGTCGATTCTATGAACGATGATCTTCAAAAAAGGCATGACTATTTTAAACTCTTGTTAGTCCCTATCTTTTGAGATTATTTGCATTGCTAAGGGACTAGCAATAAGTAAGTTGGGGGGTGTGCCAAGTGTGTATTTTTTCATCATAATTCATGTTATTTACATTTTTATGGGCTTTAATAATAATAAATATGCACTTATCACGCTTATTATTAATTTATAGTAAAATAGTTGATTTCTGGAATTAAATGATTTTAATAAAGATATTTCCTTATTTAACAAGCACTCAAAATAATAAAAATAAGAAAAAAAGAAAATATAATGAATGTTGAAATGGGCCAAAAACCCAGGGAGTTGTTCAAAAAGAAAAGAAAAAAAATAGAAAAAAAATAAAATTATTTGACTTTTTTTAGAATTTTTCTAAACTATATATGATATATATATATATAACAATATGTATATTATATATATATAATATATAACTAATCTATTAGTGTGTGAAAGTGTGTGTGTGAGTTGTTTTGCAGCAACCGCCCGCCCGCGCGAAGGGCACGGGCGACGAAGCGTGGGCGTAAGGTGCCCACGCGGTGGACGCGCGGTCAACACCTGCGCCACGCGGCGCGGTCAACCACTGCAGGCGAGGCCCGGTCAGCGGCCCACGGCGGGCGCAACGCAGCGCAGCCGCGGGAGAAGAAGGGCGGCGCACGCACCCACCGCGGGCGGTCCACGCGGAGGAAGAAAGGCGGAGGAGAGAGAGGGGCCGGCGCACGGGCGCACACGGCCGGCCAGGAGAGAGAAAAGAGAGAGAAAGAGAGAGGAAGAAGGAAAAAGGGCTAGAAAAAAATGAAGAAAAATACAAAAAAATCAGAAAAAAATATCCAAGTGTGCAACACATGTTGGCACACAATATTGGGTCAAAAATAGCAGCAATTGGGTGTTCACATTGGCAAGAGTGTTCACATTTCCTAAGGGGTTGTTATGTAAACCCTATATAAAGGGCTTTAAAGGTAATGGAAGGGGAGGTTAGCAAAGAGTTGTAAGCTATGGGTTGCTAAGATTTGTAAGTGTTCTTAAAGTTCTTGCTTTGTGGCTTTGGTAGGAGAAGATTTTGAGAGCTTTGTATTTAAGTTTTGAAGTTTGTTGTTAGTTTGTATTGAATACTTTCATTGTACTCTTAGCCATTTTTGGCTCTTCATAGTCAATTTACAAACTTGTGTGATCCTTATTTCAATTTATTATCTTCTACAAAGTTGTCAATCTGTAAGTGTTCTTCAACTTCTCTTTCTAGTATTTCTCTCAATTCCTTCTAAATTGAAAGTTATTTTCTGTCTTTCTAAGTTCTGCTATTTACGTGATTACTGTTCATCCGAGTTGATACCTTCTGCCATTTCTTCATTTGGAAGTCTTTCCAATCATACTTTTACTCTGAGTTATTCATGAAAGTTGTTTCTAACTTGTAGATCTAAGTTTTCTTCTTCTACCACTTCTCCAAATTCTTCTTATTTTGTGCGTTAGAATTAATTTGGTACTGTTCAGATTTCTGCTATTTTACTGTTCATCCGCACCAATAGGTCTTGATTTTTCATATTTTTCACTGTCTTTCTTTCATTTTATGTTTCTGTGTTCTTCATCAAACTTCTTCATCTTTTCATTATCTACAACTTTCATTTATTCCACTTTTTCTAATTCCTTCTAGATTTTAAGTTATTTTATTTCTTTCAACCCCCTATTTTCAATAGAATTCTGTTGTATTTTCAACTTGTGTTTGTTTCCATTTCTATTCATCCACCTTTCTTCACAAGTTCTTCACACACACCCAAAGCGGTAGTCTTCTTCCAATCATCTCACGTCGTAGACTTTCAAGGCGGAGCGATCTTCATCCAAGGCTCGGCGAGGAAACGACGGCATTCTTCATCAATTGGCTAAATTTCCTTAACTTTTCCCTTGTTATTTAAAGTTGTACTTTCATTTCATATTGCATTCTTTCACTTTCAAAGAAATACAAATCCATCTATGCAAAATTTTGAAGTTCTCATCTTTTCACCTATTCCAATTTCTCTTCTTCACCCATATCATATTCTTTAGTTAAGTTTTCAAAGTTGCAATTCATTTCCTTTAGTATTAATCGCACTCAAAAGATAAAATTTGATTTTCAAAACATAAGGATATTTTTCAATATTGATCTATAAAGATTATTTCTTCCCCGTGGGATCGACCCGTATTTACCACTTTACTCATATTTTCAAAATCCTTTAAGTGAGTGAGTGCGGTTGTATAAATTTTGAAATTTGTGTGACACGGCATTTTTAAACGACGGGTGTCGAGCGCATCAAGGGCTTAGGGGTTTCGGGGCCAATGGGTCGACCCTTGGGGCTAATCCGTGTGGTTTTTAAATAACATGATCAGGGGTCGACCCTCGCGTGAATGGGTCGACCCTTGGGGTCGACCCTTGCAGGTGTGGTGAAAAGGATCCGACGGATTTTTAAATCAAACTACCAGGGGTTGACCCTTAGGGTCGACCCTTGCGTCTGGGGGTCGACCCAAGGGGTCGACCCTTTCAGCTAGAGTTTAAAATCCCAATTGTTTTGCACCTGGGGACCTAGGGGTCGACCCAATGGGTCAACCCTTGTTCCAGAACATCCAAATGGTAGATTAAAAAGCCCACTAAGTCCAAAAACAAGTCAAGGAGTTTCAAGATGGTTTTTAAAACATGAGAGGGAATGAAACCCAAACCATTTAAGCTTAGATAAGTCCTAAACCAATTTAACCCTTGAGATCAAAATAATGAACTTCAAACCACACAGTCAAAGGCCAATAACTTGAAGTCGATCTCACCAACCGTCCTCGAGTTCCTTAAACACTTAGGCACGTTCCTTGCCCTGTAAAGACATACATTCTGAATTAGATTTAGCATTGCAATTTAAGTTCAAACGCCTTATCAGACGAAGTTACTCTTGTACCTCCAAAGCTCCAAGTCTACATCAAGGATGTGCATTTCCAAAGCTTTTCATGTTAGAACAACTCAATTTCAATTCACACAAATATATAGTGTTTGGTCATCATCAAAATCTATTTAGTATACCCACAAGGAGGGGGTTCAACACGAACCACTCCAAGAACTGCCACCAGTGAAACCCCGTTCCAGCTGGTGTATGGTAGCGAGGCCGTGATTCTACTGGAGATCGGTATCCCTTCTCTCCGAGTTATTAACTTCCTGCCCGAGCCAAACGAGAAGAAGTTACTAGAAAATTTAGACCTGGCGGACGAGCTACGCAAGATTGCCCTGATCTGAGCAACGGAGTACTAGATCCGAGCAACGGAGTACTAGCGTCCCATGGTTCGCTACTACAACGCTCAGGTCCTAGACAGATAGTTCCAACCGGGAGATTTCATTCGAAGAAAGGCCAAAGCCTCTCGAGCATTGGAGGCAGTGGGGAAGCTGGCTCCTAATTGAGAAGGCCCCTACCGAGTGGTCGAGGTGCTCGAAAAAGTAGCGTACCGGTTGTCTACCATGGAAGGAACACTCATCCCTCGGATGTGGAATGCCGCAACATTACGAAAATTCTATTTCTGAGCTCCTTCCACATATGTAAGAAATCAATTTAAATAGCAACTCTCATTTTTATTGCATCAAAAGTTTTGTACATCAGATAGGCCATAGCCAGTACAAGGTGTATATATATAAAAAAACTAATACAACACAAGCTGATAGCTCGGTGCGGACAAAAGTAGCAGCTTCGAACAGAGCCACTGACTCCACCCGGTGTGGAAACTGGCTCGGAGTAGTAGGCGGCTGACTTGATTCGCTTGGGTAGCTTGGAAGAGATGGTATCAGAAAAAAAAAAGAGTTGTATGCTCGGCTACCAACTTGGTAGAAAAAAAGAAAAGAGGGGCGGGCAAGAAGAAATAGGGAAAAGAAAGAAGAAGAACAGAAGGGAGCGAAAGATTTGAACACTCCCTTGGGGTATAGGGAGTGGGAGGGGAGGAGAGGAAAGGAACTGAGGGAGAGAGGTACGGCCATGGTATTGAATGCCTTCCTTTCTCGTACCATCCCCCGAGCCATCCCCCCTCCTAGTGTGGGCGATAGCTCGGAAGTCATAGAGGAATGCCATGTTATGCGCCCTATATTCTTCCACATCGTCCACCCAGTCGCCCTATATTCTTCCATGTTGAAGTAACCCGGACGCCCCAGCAACCGTGAAAGCCCTCGTCTTCAACATCGGCCTCCATGCCTCACTAGAGGACGGCAACAGGAAAGAAGATGATCGCTTTACCAGCGAAGGAGGAAAAGGTGAAGAGTACAATGAAGGTGTAATGACCCTAGATCCGGATACCGGGAAGGACCCGATACCATTCTAATCTTGGCCCGCCACCCACGAGCCAGAGGGCTCGGAAGGGCTAAAAGGAGTGTGGAGGTACAAAGAAATAAGAAATAAAATAGGATAATTCAACAATAAACAGAAATAAGTAAACAACTACAACAGAGTACAGTCCAACCGAAGTATAGTCGAAGGCAGAGAAGCATATCCAACATCGAGTGAACACTCAGCCTGATGAGATGGCAACTAAGAACCACCGCACAGCATCCTCGAACCTTGAGGAAGAACCTCCGCACCTGAAAAATAGGGGTGAGCTTCCTATCATTGGCTCAGTAGGGGTCCCGCGGAACCTCAACCGTAAATAACGGCAGTAGCGGAAAGCAACAACAATAGCAGGAATGGCAAACATTGTGGTCGGTAAAAACTCGGCACTATAGCTACTCCTACTATACCGGAAAACATCGAGTTGGGGGACCACTGAACCAACGGGAAACCTCTGGCTACACCGCTAGAAAACACACCTGGAGGCCCATCCCACAGACAAAGGCCCAACCCAAGACCACGCTGTATGGGTAACACGATCACGACCTTGCCATCATGAACCCTGCACTGCCTATCAAAAACCCTCGGTGACGCTTACTGAAAGCCCTAGACCTCTACCTTGGGAAACCACCCAGAAACTACGAGTAAAACCACGTCTCGCAAATGGGAAATGGAAACTCGAGTCACAAGTATCTCACGTCACGTGATAGGAGCACTGCCCACTAGAAGCAAAGCCGAATGCGTCCACTGACGTCTTACACCACACCCCAGTGTCTCCCTACGATGCCCCAGGTGGAGACTGAGACACACAACCAGTACCATGAACAAGGACTAGCTGAGGTCGCGCTCGTCAGCGCGGGTCTGACGCCCCCAACCACGTGTGCACACACAGACCATGCGCCCTATGTAAGATCCTCTAGCTGGTTCTTCCCCAAAGCCCAGACTAAGGCTACACGCTGGGCCCTACGGTAACCAGCCTAAAAATCGTCTCTCTCGGGTAAGCCGCTCCACCACTCCCTGGTGAGTCAGCACACGCGTGCTGTAAGAAGGCTACGACCAGTGGGAGGTCACTAAACGTGAACACGGAAAGTCACGCACGCACCCATCGCGAGTAACACGGAGTAATAGGTGGCTCGAGGTCACCAGACTCTGGATGGTCTACTAGACCTAATAAACCCAACGGTCCTTGAGTCACGCGACTCGGGTAAAGACCGCTACACATTATGGCACAGCGCCGTTAATCTAGCCTAATCCCTAGGTCTGAAACCACGGTAGCATGATTACCAAGGTAGCTCACAAGCCGCTGAGTCGATCCCCTATCCAAGGGAAAAGCGGGGAACCTCCAGTCCCAGGCTGGGTGACTGGACTCACAGTCCAAGGGTCAAACCCACGGCCCACTTGGAAAACACTTACCGAAACGCCAATGATGTGCGGGAATAACCCACCGCACACATACCGATAAACGGTGACTCGTTCTAGCGAGAACACGAAAGCCCGGAACACATGGGGTCACCTAGACCCTCCAAACCTATGGGCACGCTAATCGAGATAACACGGTACCTCCAGACATCCCAAAAATATGGACACAGAACTCACGGGGTGTCCAGGACATCCACGAGATTGAAGGTCGACCACTGGGTCACAACCGGGTTGACCGGGGGCCAACACAACGCAAACGGAACACGACTAACATTTGAAACCAAGTGGCGGTCCTCCCTGGACTGTCACTTCAAGTGGCGGTCCACCCTAGACCGCAAGTCCCAAAGTGGTGGTCCACTCTGGGCCGCTAGCTGCCCAAAACACACAGCCAAGGGGCAGTCTTCCCCAAGGCCACAACTAGTAGTGGAGGTCTTGGCCTGACCGCTATTCAGAGAGTAGCGGTCAGTCGTGAGGCCGCTACTACACGGGACTCAGATGAAGAAGTAGCGGCCAGCCCCCTGGCTGCTAGCGCCATAAAATGGTCGCGCCCTGATCGCTACTGACTGTTTGGCGGTCTCCTCGAGACCGCTACTTCCAGTGACGGTCCATCACGAGACCACAACCCTCGAACCGACTCAAGGGGACCCATGGCGATCTCCAGAGGACTGCCACTTCATCCCGAGCGCGAAAACGGCAAACACGGTGGAAAACCCCATTCCACGCCCCATTCACACCCATATGAAGGGGAAAACAAGGAAAAACAATTCCCCAACCTCTCTAGCATCGAGAGGACCCATTTAAACCCCAAAAATACAATCAAAACAAGAAATCCGGCTCACACCCCAAAATCACATATTTTAACCCTGGCGGAAAAATATACCCTCTCGGCTCGTCTCTGGGTACAAAACTTGCGGGAAATGAAGTACACGAGCTAGGGAACCATCCCCCTAACTCCACCGAAGATTCCGCGCACCGAGGATGCCGATCTGCCAAGAAAATGCCGCACGAACCGCCGCGGCGCCCCAAACTCGCGGCCGAGCTTCGCCGCGCCTCCACTGCCTCGATCCTCACCCCGCCCACGCCACTCCTTGCCCAACGAACGTCGCCACCTTGCCCTTGTCCACCTCCGTCGGTCGCCCAGAGAGAAGAGAGGGGGAGAGGAGAGAACGTGAGAGAGAAGAGAGAGGGAGAGAGTGAGAGAAATAAGAGATGGGGAGAGAGAGAAAAAGAGGTTTTTATATATAGAAAATCCAAAATTTCTAAAAAATATGAAAAAAGGGGAAAATACTCTCCACGATCCTTGAAAAATGCACAACGCGTTGGTGACGTCCCGGAGTTGGAGAACGCAACGGTTCGCCCTTCACGGGGCTTCGAAGGCTCGACAAGCAAAAATACGCGTAAATCGCAAAACTCAATCCGGGACTCACAAAAGCGATCCGAAACCCACGGATCCTGATCCGAATAGTATCCGAAAAACCCAGGGCATTACAGAAGGCCCCCTTATGCAGCGTGAAAAGGAGGAGGCGCCCTTTGAGACCTTCTATAGGTCGAAGGGGGAGATCTCTGCCTTAATTAATCCTCCCCTCGAAAAAATGCGAAGGGACTTCAAGCAGAAGGTGGACGTCCTCCCCGAGGAGCAGTTACACCTCCCTCTCACCGAAATCCTTCTATGGGAACACGCAAAAAGGCAAGGCATTCAATACTTAGGAAGATAGGAAGGCGCCATATCAGCACCAACGATTCGACCGATCGGCGCGTGATCTGATTTTTCCGCAGGAAAATCGCACAAGATATCCGATATGCCGACGTCCACAGATACGAAAAATCAGACTCGGTCAAACACGGTAAGGAGTATTTAAATACGCTCTGAACACTATTGCCATTATATTCGAAAAGAAAAGGGAAGTACATGGAAAGTTTCTAGACGGCCCCCTTACAAAACAAAAAAAGGGAAAGTCCAGCAAAGCAAGTACAAGCCAAGCCTAATCTATGGAAATAGGAGAAGGGTGGGAGGTTTGTAAACCCCCTTGAGGCTCGATGGTCGGGAGGCCCGCGGCGCTCTGCTCCATTCCTACAGTCAAGGGCGGTTCGCCCCTGGTTCCTTCGGTGACAGCCGGCTCAGGCACTGACCCCATCTGTGTGGGAACTGCCTCGACCGTGCGCTCACTCGAGGCAGCCGGAGTTGACGAACCCTCTTCCACAGGAGCAGAAGTGTCCTCGCTACCTTTCCCGTCGCTCGACGTTGAAGAAGAAGGAGAAGTCAAACCTTCTTCGTCCGAGTCCTAGCATTGTCCGGGGTCAAAAATGAGCTTGTCAAGGACCTGCTCTTGGGCCAGAGTGACTGCCCGCCTGAAACCTTGATAAAAACCCTTCTGCAGCCCCTGCCGATAGCCTAGCTCATAATAAGCGAAGGCGGTCTTCTTTAAGGCTTCATGATATTGTTCCGAGCCCCAATATCACTCGATCGCCTCCACCCCAAGTCTTGCTGCCTTCTCCTCAAGCTCGGCTATCTTCGTCTCGGCCTCGGTCAGCCTCGCCTCAGCTTCGGCCCGTACCATTTTAGCCTCCCTCTTAGCCTGCTCAACCTCCAAGGCACAACTCCCGAGCTCCTCTCGCTCGACCGTCCACCGTCCTAAACTCACCACTTGGGCCTGACGCTCCTCCTCCAGGAGCTTGCCCTTAAGCTCAGCCATATATCGGGCTTAGGACAATTGCTTGGATAGCGATCGAGTTTCCTCTTTGCTCGCCCGGTCCCGTGAGCGGAGTGAGGCCACTTCCCTTTGGAGAGCCCCGAGCTCGGAGGTTAACTGCCCAACCCTCCGGTCGGACTCAGCGCGAGCCTGGGCCTGGGCCCTCTCCTCGCTCTCCAACCGCGTCAAGTAATCTGCTAACTCACCCCCTAGTTGAGCCATGAACAGTCCCCCCTCTATGAGCCTCTCCAGGAGTGTAGGAGGGGAACAGTTCCAGAATTCATCCCGGAAGGACGAGGGAGCCAGAGCTCGACAGCAATCGTACAAGGAAGCCTTGGTGGCAGATCACACCTGCTGCCTGGTATAATCCCCCCTTGGAGGGATCGATGCCGGGAGGTCTCCCTCAGATGCCCCCAGGCTCGGGGCTACAACGTCTACCTCGTTCGGGAGCCGAGAAGCAGCCTCCTCCTCCACGCGCGCTCCAGTAGGCTCAGTTGGGATGTCTGAACCGACCTCCTCCCCGCGCGCTCCAAAAGGCTCGGCCGAGATGTCTAAACCAACCTCCTACATGTGTGCTCCCGTAGGCTCGGTAGAGGCTCCCTCGACCGAATCAGGCAACTCCGACTCAACGACCAAAGAGCCCAGGCAACGGACATCCTCGACTGGAGACTCTTCAGTCGGAGGAACAGTCTTCGTCTTCTTTCGCCTACTCTTCTCGGCAGTCAGGGCCTTCATCAAAGCCAGCAACAACCGCTCCCTGGGATCCTTACGCTTGGATCCCCGCCGCTCCATGTCATCTTCCTGAGTGACCCATTTGCCCTTATCTTGGGCAGAGGAAGGACCCTCGAGGATTCGAGGCACATCGAAGTAACCGCCTCCACTCGCTCGGCATCCTCCTGCTCCGACGATCGATCCCTATCATTACCGCTCCTCGTCTCTGCACACCCAACAGGCAGACCATCAACAGAGGCTCAACCAACCAGGAAAGGGAATGTGCAAAGTAGAGCCCCAAAATCCTTACCTCTGGAAGGTAGCGCGTGGCATGGAAAGTCCTCGATGGTGGCGGAAGTCATCAGCTCTACGGTCGACCGACGATTGTCCTGAAGAATTTTGATTTTCTCCTCTAGCTCAAAGGAGATCACTGGATGCTTCGCAGGAAATATAGGCTTAAAGTTTGACTTGTCAGGAAAATTCCAATAAGTGGCATCCTTGGTGAATCCTACCCAGAAGAATTGAGTTTTTCACCCCTTGTGTGACGAATCCCGAGGGGAGAGGGTCACGCAACTCCTCCCTCTCTTCGCTTGAAGGTAAAAGAAACCCTTCCCGGCATGGGTGTGCTCCTTCACCTAGAAAAAGGCATCGAAAAGGTCCAAGGATGTGGCGATACCACACATACCACAGAGAGCGATGAATGAAAAAATGAAACAATAGGAGTTGAAAACTAACTAGATGAGAGCCAGTCGATATAAGTTCAGCAACTCGGCAACGAAGGGTTGGAGAGGAAGATGGAAGCCGCACTTGCATGCTAGAAGAAAGGTACAGAAAAAGCCCGAACGGGTACCCAAACTAGACTCGTGAGGTTTGGCTAGAGAGAAATAATACTGCCACGGCAACTTGAAGTGGACTACGAGCTCCTTCACCTCAGACTCAGACAGGTCATTGTGAAAGTGAGGGCGAGGCGCGGGCCCTGAGTGTGACGACTCGGGATCCGAGTACCGGAAAGGAACCGGCGCGTCTCGAATCTCAGCCCGCCAACCCACGAGCCCGAAGACTCGAAAGGGTAAAAAGGGATGGTGTGGGAGTACAAGAGAAGCAGAAGTAACTACAGAGATAGCACAATAATCTAAAATAAAATGCACAGCATAATATAAATAAATAAACTGCTACAAGGTCCACTGAGTCCCATGTCCAAGTCAAGTACAGTCAACAGAAGGAAAAGTACAACTACATGGGGCATCCCTCGGCGTACAACTACACGGGGCATCCCCCGGCGTACAACTACACGGGACATCCCTCGACTCTGGCAGACTGGCGACTAACCCAGACTAGAAGGACCACGCTAAAACTCGGCCGTGCCTCCCGACGACCCCGCCTCACCTGAAAAGCAGGGGTGAGCCTCATTTCATTGGCCTAGTAGGGATCCCCCGGACCCCCACCGCACGACGAGAAAACGACAGCAAGGCGCAAACAACCACGGGAGGTAACCCTACCTAGCAGAAATATGGTAGGAACGACAAGCAGCAATAAATAAACAGAAAAGCTGTCTAACAACCACACCGTATATCCGAACCTCAGTCCGACAAAACTCGAGTCCGAACCTGCCAGCAGACAGGAGCACCACCCACTAGAAGAACGACCGGATGCGTCCCCTGACGTCTTATACCGCGTCACAAGTGTCTAGCTACAGCGCCACAGGCGCGAGACTCAAACACACTCAGTAACCAGTACCACAAACAAGGACTAGCTGAGGTCGCGCTCGTCAGCGCGGGTCTGAACCCTCAGCCCCATGTGCACACTCAGACCATACGCCCTAGGCCTGTCCTCTAGCTGGTAATTCCCCCTAAGCCCGGACTCGGCCGTACGTGGGGGCCCTACGGTAACCAGCCTACTCACCGTCTCTCTCGGGTCAGCCGCTCCACCACTCCCGGGTGGGTCAACACCGCGTGCCGTAAGAAGGCTCTGACTAGTGGACGTGTCACCGGAGGTAAGACTCGACTCACGGAAACCACCGACCATTCACTAACACAGACTCTCGGTAACCAAGATGGTAGGTGCGGAAGCCGGGGACACGCACAAGGTCCGACCGTCCCTCAAGTCATGCGGCACCCCTACCAAGGTAACTGATTCTCCGGGGACCCCCGGGCGCCCATGTGGCTCTCACTGGGTGCCCACGGTAACCCTCGGGCCACACGCCACAACCGGATCCAAAACTCACCCAACCGGAGGCTAAACTACCCAAAGAAACACTGTTCGGGGGAGGGGGAAGGTCGCGCTAGGCATCCCTAGTGCAACTCTGAAGAACGTGCTAGCATAGGCTAGCGCGATCTGCCAGATCGCGCTGCCCAAGGCTAGCGCGTTCACACCTGAACGCGCTAGTCTTGGATAGCGCGATCATGAGATCGCGCCACCTGGCCCTGGCGCGTTCCGAACCGCCAGAGCGGTCATCCCGTCCGATGAACGCGCCACTGGACTATAGTGCGACAACGGGCCAAGCCCGGTTCGCGAAGTACGCCCGGAAATCACAAAACCACGCCCATTCAACCCCCCCGGTGAAGGGAAAACGACAGGGAATCACCCCCAGACGTCCTAGCATGCATCTAGAGCCCCAAATCGATCAAAAAAACTCCGAAAATGATGGATCCGGCGCTCAAACCCCAAGCATGAGAATAACCCTCCCGGCATGAATCAAGCCCCTCTCGGCCTCTCCACGGCCTAGAAATCACGAGTAATGCTGTAAAGAGGTCAAGGATCCGTCCCCCTACCTCAAAGAAGCTCTAAATCCGCCGGGAAGTCACCGATCTCCGAATCTAGCTCGAACACAAACTCCACCCACGCGCCACGAAAATGGCACCGCCGTGATCCTCTTGCCGCCGCCGCCGCCGTCACCGTCGTCCACCACCCGTCGCCGGAGGAGGAAGGGGCGCCGCGAAGTCCAACGGGCAAGAGGGGGGGGGGGGGAAGTGGCCGTTGCGCTCACGGGAGGAAGAAAGGAGAAGAAGAAAAGAAGAAAAAGGGAAAATAGGGGGGGGGGGTATTTATGGAAAATCCGAAAAATGCCAAAAATACCAAAAAATAGAAAAATACATATTCTCGATCCTTGGGACGTACCGATCGCAACGGTACTACCCTCGCCTAGGTGAACGACCCGGTTCACCTGCCACGAGGTTCCGAAGGAATTGCCGAAACACACACCGAAAATCAGAAAACACAAGCGGAAAAGCCGCGGACACACTCCGGGCCTCCGAAACAACTCCGGATCGCATCGATCCGAACACAAAAGATGTCCGAAACAAAATTTTGGACACAACAGAGCCAGACGCTCCGAGAAACCAGATCCGGGACCCGAAAAGAAGGATCTGAAAAACTCGGGACATCACACTGAGCCTCCCGCCCCTTGCTCGAACTCTTGAATCTCAACCTCAACGTCGTGTTCCTCCATGGATGAACGGGAAGGAGAGGAAGGAGTGCTGGAATTAGACAAGCTGGGAGGAGGGGGAAGCTGACAGATGGCTGCCATAGTAATC
Source organism: Amorphophallus konjac (assembly GCA_022559845.1). NCBI lineage: Eukaryota > Viridiplantae > Streptophyta > Magnoliopsida > Alismatales > Araceae > Amorphophallus > Amorphophallus konjac. Next base: position 536,966,871 of record CM040121.1, read on the forward strand.
TCTGCTAACTCCGCAAAGGCCTTTGAAATCTTCCTCTCCCTATGGTTGCTCTCCTGGCGCATCAATCCTATTACGGATCCCCGAACACGGCGAGAGGAGAAGCCCTAAATGAAGGAAACGTAAAGTGCAAGCATATAAAATACTTGTCGGCCCAAGCAGCCCTGAGAAGAATCGCCACGACGTTTCAAACTCCGAGGAGGGCGCCCCCAAACCAATGTAGATGCCACATCATTATGCTCGAGCCCCCATATATTAGGATAGCCACATTAAATGGCCTCTGAACTTTAAAAAATGGGACAGCTCGCAAAGGCCAATCCCCATCCGAGCCACTAATACAGCATGTGTTGAGTCTCTCCAGGTGATTTTAATGATAACAAAACCCCAGTATGATGAATGTTTTAAGTATATCCAGTTTTACGGAAGTAAGCACTCATGAGGCTCACAAGTCTTTCTCTATCACAAGAATTCGCTTGTGGACGCACTAAAATTCACCGGCTTCAGGTGGTTTCGTCTATTAAGTGCGTGGGCGTGCCAGTCATCGAAGTGACGATTTATTCGGGCTCCGAAGAGTCCATGGTGCGCTCGATCTGACTTCGTCAGGCGATTGTGTGGTTCGTGTCGGGACCGAATCCCGTCGCGCCATCAAGGTCACGACGTCATTTACATCCCCATACGAGGGAATACCCTTGATTAATTGCCGAAATTAGGGGCCCTGCGGCCGAAAAGAATAATACTAATTGCGTGAGAAAGAGGCAGGAGAAAATCACACCAAAGTACGCATTAGGATGCAAGCCACTGGCCATGTCGGTCACTCGTGGACCTTTTCATACTCGGACACGGGTCCGTGATAGAAATGTGACGGAAAACTGGGGCGATGAATGAATCCGATCTGATTAGAATGTCGGCCCAAGACTGGGTCGGGGCACGGTCATGTCGGGACGAATCCCAAGACTCGGGCCCGGCCTGCGAGGGCGGCATCACTGTTCCTTCTGCGTCGAGTCACGGAGAGAGAGGGCTGCAATGTAGAATTATTAATACCTCGTAATGTTTTATCATTATTATTCTTATTATCCTGTTGCTCATTCCTCTTCCCGCATCTGTTCCGGGTAGCTTCCCTTATCTTGCTTATTGCCGTTATTGCCCCCCCCCTTTTATTATTATTATTATTATTATTGCCACTTATTTCACTCGTCATCATTTTTTTTATATGTACATATTCAGGTTTATTTATTCATCATGGCTTTTATTAGTTTGTTAGTGCTGCCATTAGATGCCTATATGTATATGTATATGTGCGTTCACGTATTATATATATGTATATGTTTATTACATTTTTTTTTGGAGAGAGTTGACCCTTGGTGGGTTGAAAAGGGGGGCTAAAAAAGGGGGTGTACCGCTGAAGGAAGGTGGGCCTAAAAGTGTGCCGGCGAAGGGCTGGGGATGGGTGCCGCTGAAGGGCTCAAGGAGGTGTGCCTGCGAAGGAGGGCGGCAGGCTTGCCGGCGAAGGGCTGGAGACATGTGCTGTTGAAGGACTTGAAGGGGGGGTACCGGTGAAGGCCTGAAGGAAGTGTACCGCTGGGGCTATGGCTGGAGAGTGCATCGGTGAAGGAGGGGGATAATGTAAAGTCTGTACATTCCTCAGCCTAAAGTCTATACATTATCTATTCAGCCAGTACACAAAGTCTATTCATCCTTTAGTCTAAAGTCTGTAGATTGTCCATTGGCTGCGATTCGAAGTCTGTACATTGATAGCCCCAAAGTCTACACGTTGCAGCCCAAAGTCTATACGTTGGCCAGGATGAAGTCTATAGCCAGCATGAAGTCTATACATTGCAGCTCAAAGTCTATACATTGGCCAGCATGAAGTCTATACATTGCAGCTCAAAGTCTATACGTTGGCCAGCATAAAGTCTATACAGTGCAGCTCAAAGTCTATACGTTGGCCAGCATAAAGTCTATACATTGCAGCTCAAAGTCTATACGTTGGCCAGCATGAAGTCTATACATTGCAGCTCAAAGTCTATACGTTGGCCAGCACAAAGTCTATACATTGCAGCTCAAAGTCTATACGTTGGCCAGCACAAAGTCTATACATTGCAGCTCAAAGTCTATACGTTGGTCAGCCCCAAGTCTATACACTGCAGCATGAAGTCTGTACATTGGCCAACCCCAAGTCTATACACTGCAGCATGAAGTCTGTACATTGGCTGGCCCAAAGTCTATACGCTGCAGCACAAAGTCTATACATTGGCCAAGTCTATACGCTGCAGCACAAAGTCTGTACATTGGCCAGCCCCAAGTCTATACACTGCAGCATGAAGTCTGTACATTACCCATGTAATCAACATACGAAGTCTATACATTGCTTGCTGCTGTGTTTGTGCCTCCATCTGCCAAGTCTGTACACTGGATCTCGTTGAGACGATGGATGGGGGTGTACCGGCGAAGGGAGGGAGTGTACCGCTGGGGAATGGGGCGTACCACTGGGGGGCAACAAGGGTGTACCGCTGAAGGTGCAAGCTGTGCCGCTGAAGGTGCAAGGGTGCGCCGTTGGAGGCTCAAAGGGGCGTACCGCTGGGATTGAGGGGGTGTACCGCTGACGGTTGCTGGAGTGTATTGCTGGAAGTGGGGAATGGCTATGCCGCTGAAAGGGGTGAGAGTGCACCGGTGAAGGGTCACTTGAGTGGAAGGTAGGGTCAGGCATGCCGGTGAAGGTCCATTCTTTAATTATTTATTTTAAGGCTTTTCTTTTCTTCTTGTTTTAATTTTTGTGTAGTTTTATACAAACTTCTTCTTGGCTTTGCTCTTTTCAGCTTCTCCTTGTAGATTGGATGCCCGGTCTGTTGGGTCGTTAACTAATCCAGCTCTCGTCGTGGTGCCGGCAGTGGCTTGCTTAGTTAGACGGTTTCGTTAATTATTTTTGTTCGTTTGTTGCTTCCCTTTGCCTCTTTTAATCTGTTGTTAGTTTTTTTTTTGTAAAAATTCGGCAGTATCTCCCCTTGACCCGGGGCGTAAGGGAGATAAAGGGAACGCGCCCACACGGAGTGGCGGAACCCGACAACTGGAGGTGGGCGCCCGGAGGCAACAACACCTTTATAGAGCCTCAGAAAACGTGAAGGGAAGGGCCTGGGGATAGGCCCAAGAAGTGTGCCGCTGAGGGCCTGAAGGGTGTGCCGCTGGAGGTCAAAAGGGTGTGCCGGCCAAGGGCTCAAAAGTGTGCCGGCCAAGGGTTAACTGGGTGTACCGCTGAGGGCCAAAGGAAGTGCACCGGCCGAAGGCCGAAATGGTGTGCCGGCCAAAGGCCGGAAAGGTGTATCGCTGAGGGTTAAAAGGGGTTAGGTATGTGGGCTAGGAGACCTACAGATTATTCAGGAGGACAGGGGAAGTTTAAGGCCAAAGATGGGCCACTGGTAGCTGGGTATTCGGGGAGTGAGTGAGAGTCTCCCTCTCTCTTCAAGCCCGTGGGCGCAGCAGATGGCCATGGAAGGGAGTGAAGAGTCCATGAGGCCAAGGATCATGGGAGGGCGATCGTATTGACGTGGAAACCTCAAGAACACTGGAGAAATGGGAAGACAGAGGGAAAACGAACAACCCGTCAAAGACTGTGAAAACTAGCACAAGCCAACAAAAATCATAGAGAAACCCGGAGAGGGTGATTTTCTTTCATGGGAGACAAAGGGCCGAGGCCCTACATGCACATTACAAAAGAAAGTGCCCCAGACGAGGCTGTGGCTAGGGGAGAAACCCAAATAAAAGACGGAACAAGAGGGGGAGGAACGGAGTACAAGAGGAAAGCAAGCCATCCCCAACCCTCTCCCCTATTACATCGAGCTCTCTCTCTCTTACTCTTGCTTCTTCCCGGTGGTCGTCGGAGGAAGCTCACACCGGGACGCCTCTTCTTCTCTTCTCCCTTCTCCTCTTCTGTCTCTGTGTATATATCTCCATGTTCCCCCTTCGTCCTCCTCGTTTCTTTCTCGTCGAGAACGAGAGTCTTTTATACTCCCAGCCGCGGGATCCTTGAGCACGGCCGTCGAAGGCGGGAAGTAGCCCGTGATCATGGGGGTTTGACCTCCCCTGTCCTGGCTGTCAGTGGGGTAGCCTGCGTGGCCCAACGACCAACTGACACCTCAGACGGCTTGCTGTGCGCCAAGGATACATAGGGCATGGGCTTCACATCGTCCAGCCGTTGAAAAAGCCTTCACGCTGTACCGTTGGCGGGCTGAACAAGCGTGCCGTGGGAGAGGCAAAAGGGCGTGCCGCTGGAGCCTCCTGAGGGCGTACCGCTGAAGCCCATTTGGGTGTGCCGCTGAAGGCCCATTTGGGCGTGCCGCTGAAGCCCTTGGGGCGTGCCGCTGAAGGCTCTGGGGGCGTGCCGCTGAAGGCCTATTGGGGCGTGCCGCTGAAGGCCCTGGGGCGTGCCGCTGAAGGCCATTGGGGGCGTGCCGCTGAAGCCCATTGGGGGCGTGCCGCTGAAGGCCCTGGGGCATGCCGTTGAAGGCCAAAATTGGGCGTGTTTCTGACCCCGTTTTGAGCCCGTTATGGACACGAATCGTGGCATGTTTGGCTCTTCTCGAGGCTCACGGATTGTGGGCCTTTTGTGCTTGATTTCTCTCCACTGTCGTGACTCCGGCGATGGCTTCACAGCAGTATGCGTATTTGGGGAGCCCGGGCGATCAGTCTTTCCGGGGCTTCTTCACTCGGCGCCTTGTTGACGCGAGGGCGGGCGTGATATTTGGGTGTGCAATTTTCGGTGTCCACATCGCTCAAAAAGGTTTGTGTTCCACAAAGCCCAAAATAAGTCTAAATCAACTCAACTTGCTTGAAACAAAATGTGGTTTCAAAGTATATCATATAAGGATATGATTTATGGTCTAACAATGCTATTTTTGCAAATTTTTCAGAGTTCGGTCGACCTGGCCAGGTGGAGCGGTCGACCTAATCTCCCAGAACTGAAAACTATGTAACTTTACATAGTTCGGTCGATCGCCCCCCCTAGACCGGTCAACCGGATTTTCTAGCGTCCAAAAGCCTTCAACCTGTAAAAGTCAGGTCGACCGCCCAGTTCTACCCGGTCGACCGAACCCCCCGAGGTAGCAATTGTTGACTTTGTATTTCTTCAACGTGGGAAGCCCTTCTCCTTGGATTTTTTAATCCCAAAGCCACCAGACATGCCATGATTTGTGGATCTGGTTCCTGGCTTGTCTCTTGACCATTTAAGATGTATAAAAACATCTCATTGGGGTCAAAAAAAACCCCTAATCACAAAAATAGATATCAAAAGGGGCTGCTAAGGGCAAAAAGAGTGTTGCAGAAAGAGCTCCATGAACAGTGCTTCGTCCAAAGGTTCTTCATCCAAGATCAAGATTTTCAAGATCAGGTTGAGACCATTCAAGTGGAAATCAAGCTGAGAAGCAAGCCTCATCAAAGATCTTCTTCATCCACTAAGGGGGATCTTAAACCTGAAGTTTTTCTTTTGTGTTTCTTCTTCCAAAATTCTTGAGCTTCAAGTGTTTGTTTCTTGTAATCTCTAAACACTCAAGTGTGTGTGGATCTACTCAGATCCGTGTGTGTGTGTGTATTGGATTTTTCAGATCTTTGTGTGTTTTTGGTGTATTTGCACCTTCGTGGTAGTTTCTCTCATCCTACGAGTGTGTATGTGTTCAGATCTTGTAATCCTTTACAAGATAATGTGTGAATCCTCACAGTCTGTGAGGGGTAGACATAGGTTGCCGTCGTTGCATCCGAACCACCTAAAAATCGTTGTCTTTTGTGTAGTTTGGTCCTTTCCTCCTATCTCCTTTTTGTGCAAGCTCTCGTAGATTAAATCGTTTGTTTTTCTCCGCTTAGATCTAGCTTAATTGATCATTCTTACAGCAGATCCTTTGTATATCAAAAGTTGGGTTCAGATTGACAAGGTTAGTATTGTCAGGACGATAACACCTTGCGTGAGAGAATCTCTGGATTCCAACTCCACCTGGTACCAAGGAACTATTGTAGTGGTTAATTTGATAGATCTAACTTGCCTTGTATCAGATCTAAATTTTATAGTTGCTATTTTATCATACTTGGTTTAAATCGGCTAAGTTTTCTAAAATTTGTATTCACTCAATTCACCCCCTCTCTTGGGTGTCACTGATCGGGGGACTTCAATTGGTATCTGATGCGGGACGAGACCACGGACACGACAAGCTCGCGATCGTCCCTTAACGAGGGAAGCGTCGGATGTGCGCGGTTGAGAAACCGACAATGAGCTAGGGTGGTCGGCTCTCTTTTGCGCCCGGATCGGGTCACTGGACGGCTTCGCTCTCTCTCGCAGTAGTGATATTATAAATTGAAGGCGAGCTAGGTATCCCTACACATGCTCTCTAGCAGCGGCATATAAAGCATATAAAGAATTAAGCTAATGCCAAGTGTAAGGGTGAAGGCGATACCTCCACGCTCTCGGCGTGGCGAAGACGGCACCCGGCCAAAGCTCGTACTCCCGGGAACTTAGTACATTATGTTTACAGCAGTACAAATAAGCCCACTCCACGCAGGGAGGTAAAGGGCGACACAAGTGGGCCCGGGAGGACCAAGTTCGGGTTGACGGGCGGTTTCGGGCAATGCTTCGGCTTCACGCGTACTCGTGCTAGTGGGGGCCCACGTATTGACCGGAGGGGTCGTGTGGGGCCTGATGACTCCTCTGTTGTGGAGACACCTGGAAAGCGTTCCCCTGGGATGGCGAGCTGCTGGAACGACCGCCGGACGCCGGGCGGCCCTCGGACGACGCTCGCTGGGAACTCGGCCACGAACCTGAAAGTTCTGTTTGCAGGCGCGCGACTCGGAGAAAACTGCTGCTGCGATCAGCCCCGTCGTCAGAATGCGACGAGATTAGCGCCGTTGGAAAGCTGACTCAGAATACTTCGACGTAGGGGTCTTCAAAAAAAAATAATCAGATCTGTATTTCTGATCATGTATTTTACAAGCTTGCTGGAATCTGGCCAGAACTGCAGGGGCAGGTTCTGACTTCTCTGAAGATCGACGTTGACCGGGGAGAAGACCTCCGAATCTGGAAATTATTTCTTCATCAAAGTTGAAGGTATCTGAGAGAGGAATCCGGGACTATTTTTTGTTTTTTGATTGGATAAGAAATGGATTTTCTGGGATGTTTTTACTAGACCTGGGTCGGATCTGGGAAACTGTGGGCAGACTGTTCTTGGGAACTTGGACGGTTTTTGTAAAATACCTAGAGACCTTATCAAAAATTAATAAAATTCCTGGTGGTAGATATATGTGAACAGAACTCCCAATAAATTTGGACGACCCAAAAAAAATAAAAAGATGGTTCGAATGGGGTAAACTCAGAGCTGATGAACAGTAAACAGAACCAGGACAGATCTGGAACTTGGACTTGGACGAAAATCAAAAATAGCTAAAGGATGAATTTTGACGTGATTTTTTTTGTGGGGATAAGGGTTCTAGAGGGGAACCAACCCTGAAATTTTGAGCTTCAGAAGACGAAGGGAGTGATAGCAGGAATTCGGAGAAGAAGGGTCTGTCCTGAGTGGACAGAACACCGAAACCGTTGGCGACGACGCGTCGGCGGCGAGACGATGGCGGCGGCGATCACCGGAGTTGCTTCAGATGCTGGAGGGGATCAAGGGGGAAGGGATTACACTCTAGAAAGGGGAGAGGGGGTGGAGGAACCAGGGAGAGAGAGGGGAGGGGCGCAAATCTCACTTGGGGCAAATGCCTTTTTTTCCTTCATTAATTCATTCAATATGAAAATACAAGTATATATATGCAAGGGGTCTAACCTATTCTAAGCCCTTGGATCAAGGGTTGATTGATGAAGGGTTGGGATGTGGTTTGACAACCACATTAAACCCCATTAAACAACAAGGTTCGCCCCCCCCCCCCCCCTTAAGAGGACAATTAGCATTTGTCTTCTTTAATTAATTCTAGGTCCAAGTCCAAGGTTGGACCATGGACCAGCCACCTTGGATCCAGGAGTCCAGGTGGACCAATAAGGAGGAGGGAGGGGGCCCCTGCAGGGCCTACATGCACATTTGCAAAGAAACCCAATGGCCTTTTGCAAATAAACCCACTAAGACCTACTATTGTGTACCCATATATCACAAGGGCGTACATACAAATACAAAAGGACGTAGATGCAAACACAAAGTGAGCGGGCTGACGTTGATGTCCCCATCAATTCTCCCCGGGTGGGAGGAACTCGATCCCGTCGAGTAGGGGTATGGCTGCTCCGGTACTCCGGCGGATCTGTCACCGTGCTAAGTAGCGCGGGTATGCTCCACTCCAAGTGATCGGCACCTGCTCATTCCATATATACTCGATATGCGCACTGCTATGGCTAAAGGTGGTCACTCCGAAGGGGCACTCTCAAAAGGAAGGAAACAGCTCGAAGACTCACTAGGAATCACCGCTGAGTCCCTATAGGTGACTGATCCGGGTATAGATGTAGAACCGATCCCATACTCATCAAGTGAGTCGACTCGCTTCACACTCATAAGAGAACGACACGAGCTTGCACAAGACACATGCAGACTCACCATGCACTGACACATGAATGAAAATCACACAAACAATCGACTCAAAATCACCACACAAACAAACCACACAAAGAAAACACACCGACTCAACTATGACCCTAGACACACCTAATGTTAGTCCGACCCGTACATGGGTGATGGCAGACCAGGACACCCGAATGTGTGCCATGCATGCATGTTATGTAACCGGAGATGGGTGGCATGAGGTACACCTAAATGTCCAAGTATGACCCAGTCATGCATGGACGGCCCTTTGGATTTGGGAGACTTGAGAGGGCTAGGAAAGCCGGGTGTGGAAGAGCTGGGTGGTGGTGTATCGTGGACGGGCTTGGTGGGTATGGAGGACCCGGCCCATAGGAAAGGGGTATGAAAGTGGACTTCCCCGATAAGGTATGAGGGAAGTGATGGGTCACGGGGCCCACTAGAGTAGGGGTCAAAGGGGTCAAAGAATGTGTGACCCCTTGTGGTGGGTTCCCACAAGTCACGGTCCCACGTGTAGAAGTTTTGAAGGTGTGGATAATCACCTTCTTGAATTGTGATGGGTGGGACGGGGACCGTAGGCAAGAAGTATGATTCCTCCCTCGGACAAAAGGGTATGAATTCAGGCTCGTCCGGTAAGGGAAGGAGTAAGAGGACCTCCGTGGTGATACAACCCACGGTGCATTCGGAGGTAATAGACCCTAAGGCCGGATGAGTGAGGCTAAGACTAGTGGGTTGGTCAAAGCCTCGGGCCAAAAGGTGCGTCAACTCCCATTGTGAATCCAATCCCATGACAAGATCGTCCAATGTGTCAACATGGTGACGAGATCGAAAGGTGGTATGGAATGAGTTGACTGGCACTAAAGGTAAGGTGGGGTCCATGGACGGGAAGGGATGTGGGACCAAGCCATCCTTGAGCCATCTAAGAAGTGGCTCGGCTATGTAAAGTGTTCCCGTAAGAAACACGGGTGGCTCGGGCTTTGGTAGTTCCCACTTTGATGGTTTCGAATGAAGACCGGAGGTAGATAACAATGGAGCATCCATGGGTGGTGGAGTAGCTTGTGTCCTTTCCCACCAATCCGAAATCATTTTCTTTATTTCCTCTAAGGAGCGGGTTGGAGGAGGGATCTTGGGGTGGACTAGCTCCTTAACTCTCGGCTCGGGTGTGGGCCTAGGCTCGGTTATAAGCGGGACTTCCACTCGGTTGGAGGTGCTTGAGTGGGTTGGGATGGGAGTGCCAAGGGGAGGTTGGTTGGTGGTGCATGGGCGGGCCACTAGATTGGGGTCACTTTGGTGGGCTTGGATGGCGGTGAAGGGGTGGGATTGGGTAGAGGTGTGGCCCACTTGATTGTGGGTGAGTTGGTGGGGTTGGTGAGTGGAATGACCTCCGTGGTTGGAGGTAGGTGGGCGGGGAACGTAGGCCCTCCTAAGCACTCTCTTCATTTCCCACCATGACTCGATGGGCCTTAGATTCCTATCCTCCCTCCAATATTTGATGTCCCTCCAAGTTGCAGCGGCTTCACCAAAAAGTCGCCTTTTGGCAACATCGACTTGCATGGGCCCGTACATGATGTACACCTCGAAGTAATCATCCATAATGGCTTCCCATTCTAGATAGACACTCGGGTCATCGGACCCGTAGAAATCCCGGGTTTCGGGCCTCGTGGGGTGGTTCGGGTGGTCCTTCCATTTGAGATAGTATCGCCACCATCCGGGAGTTTGGGACTCCATGGGACACGGGGAAACTAGTGGATGGCCATGCCGACACTCGGACCAAAACACTAGACACGACACTAAGTAATGCAAAGTTGGAATGCACTAACTAATGCACACTAAGGACCCTAGACGTAAACCAAGACTCGGTACGGGGCGGAGACAATCGACCCGAAGGTCACTCGCACAAGTGTGCGGCCTTCCCGATAGGCGTAACCTAACGGTCGGACAACACCTTTTTATATACCGAGTAAAGGGATGTATGCGACCCAAAACGACTCTTTTTGTTGTTTTAAAAATATGATGATCCTAAACACGACTTAGACCGACTAATGACTACATGACACTCTCTTTTTTTTTTGACACCCTAGACTCAACTCGCTCTGATACCAAATTGATGCGGGACAGGACCACGGACACGACAAGCTCGCGATCGTCCCTTAACGAGGGAAGCGTCGGATGTGCGCGGTTGAGAAACCGGCAATGAGCTAGGGTGGTCGGCTCTCTTTTACGCCCAGATCGGGTCACGGGACGGCTTCGCTCTCTCTCGCAGCAGTGATATTATAAATTGAAGGTGAGCTAGGTATCCCTATACATGCTCTCTAGCAGCGGCATATAAAGCATATAAAGAATTAAGCTAATGCCAAGTGTAAGGGTGAAGGCGATACCTCCACGCTCTCGGCGTGGCGAAGACGGCACCCGGCCAAAGCTCGTACTCCCGGGAACTTAGTACATTATGTTTACAGCAGTACAAATAAGCCCACTCCACGCAGGGAGGTAAAGGGCGACACAAGTGGGCCCGGGAGGACCAAGTTCGGGTTGACGGGCGGTTTCGGGCAATGCTTCGGCTTCACGCGTACTCGTGCTAGTGGGGGCCCATGTATTGACCGGAGGGGTCGTGTGGGGCCTGATGACTCCTCTGTTGTGGAGACACCTGGAAAGCGTTCCCCTGGGATGGCGAGCTGCTGGAACGACCGCCGGACGCCGGGCGGCCCTCGGACGACGCTCGCTGGGAACTCGGCCACGAACCTGAAAGTTCTGTTTGCAGGCGCGCGACTCGGAGAAAACTGCTGCTGCGATCAGCCCCGTCGTCGGAATGCGACGAGATTAGCGCCGTTGGAAAGCTGACTCAGAATACTTCGATGTAGGGGTCTTCAAAAAAAATAATCAGATCTGTATTTCTGATCATGTATTTTACAAGCTTGCTGGAATCTGGCCAGAACTGCAGGGGCAGGTTCTGACTTCTCTGAAGATCGACGTTGACCGGGGAGAAGACCTCCGAATCTGGAAATGATTTCTTCAGCAAAGTTGAAGGTCTCTGAGAGAGGAATCCGGGACTATTTTTGGTTTTTTGATTGGATAAGAAATGGATTTTCTGGGATGTTTTTACTAGACCTGGGTCGGATCTGGGAAACTGTGGGCAGACTGTTCTTGGGAACTTGGACGGTTTTTGTAAAATACCTAGAGACCTTATCAAAAATTAAGAAAATTCCTGGTGGTAGATATATGTGGACAGAACTCCCAATAAATTTGGGCGACCCAACAAAAATAAAAAGATGGTTCGAATGGGGTAAACTCAGAGCTGATGAACAGTAAATAGAACCAGGACAGATCTGGAACTTGGACTTGGACGAAAATCAAAAAATAGCTAAAGGATGAATTTTGACGTGATTTTTTTTGTGGGGATAAGGGTTCTAGAGGGGAACCAACCCTGAAATGTTGAGCTTCAGAAGACGAAGGGAGTGATAGCAGGAATTCGGAGAAGAAGGGTCTATCCTAAGTGGACAGAACACCGAAACCGTTGGCGACGACGCGTCGACGGCGAGACGATGGCGGCGGCGATCACCGGAGTTGCTTCAGATGCTGGAGGGGATCAAGGGGGAAGGGATTACACTCTAGAAATGGGAGAGGGGGTGGAGGAACCAGGGAGAGAGAGGGGAGGGGCGCAAATCTCACTTGGGGCAAATGCCTTTTTTTTCCTTCATTAATTCATTCAATATGAAAATAGAAGTATATATATGCAAGGGGTCTAACCTATTCTAAGCCCTTGGATCAAGGGTTGATTGATGAAGGGTTGGGATGTGGTTTGACAACCACATTAAACCCCATTAAACAACAAGGTTCGCCCCCCCCCCCCTTTAAGAGGACAATTAGCATTTGTCTTCTTTAATTAATTCTAGGTCCAAGTCCAAGGTTGGACCATGGACCAGCCACCTTGGACCCAGGAGTCCAGGTGGACCAATAAGGAGGAGGGAGGGGGCCCCTGCAGGGCCTACATGCACATTTGCCAAGAAACCCAATGGCCTTTTGCAAATAAACCCACTAAGACCTACTATTGTGTACCCATATATCACAAGGGCGTACATACAAATACAAAAGGACGTAGATGCAAACATAAAGTGAGCGGGCTGACGTTGATGTCCCCATCAATATCAGAGCTAAGGCTCTACATTTTTCAGATCTAACGATCTAAAGTAAGATCTAGATCAATGGCCAACAAGAGGATGATGCCTGAGGGTCACTCAATCCACCGTCCTCCATACTTTGACGGCTCGAATTACTCCTATTGGAAAAATAGGATGCATATTTTCTTGAGAGCCCAAGAGTATGAGATCTGGAGGGTGGTGGACAAGGGTCCATATGAGCTTTCTAAAAATGAAGACGAGTGGAACCCTGAGGATATTAAAAAATCCACAGTGAACTTTAATGCCATGAACATCATGCAATGCGCCATTCATCCTAATGAATACTCTCGTGTTTCTATGTGCAGCTCAGCCAAGGAAATGTGGGATAAGCTGCGGCTTATTTATGAAGGAACCTTCGAAGTCAAAGAGACCAAAGCCAATATACTGGTGAGGGACTATGAGTTGTTTAAAATGAAGCCAGAAGAGACAATCTCAAAAATCTTCGCCAGATTAACAGAGATCACTAATGGTCTCAAAGGTCTTGGGAAGGAGTACACAAACTCTGAACTTGTGAGAAAAGTGTTGAGATCTCTCTCACCTGCATGGCACACCAAGGCGACGGTTCTTGAAGACTCAAGGAACCTGTCCATACTTTCCTTGGACGAGCTCATAGGGTCACTCATGTCCTATGAAATAAACATGAAGAGAACTGCTGAGGAAGAAACAAAGAAGAAGAAAACGGTGGCTTTGAAAGCCCACCAATCTGATGATGACTCCCAAGGAGAGAAGTCCACCGAAGGAAGTGATGTGGGAGAAGACTTGGCAATGTGGACACGCCAAGTGAAGAAGTTTTTGAGAAGGAAGAAGAATTTCCAAGGAAATTTCAGAAAGGGGCAAAGAAAGCCCTTTAAAACCAAGGGTGAGCCAAGCAAGCCTAACAATGTTATTTGTTATGAGTGCAAGAAGCCCGGGTACATGAGAGGAGAGTGCCCAGAATTGAAGAGAAAGTTCAAGAAGGATAAATTCAAGAAACCTAAAGCCATGGTCGCCACATGGAGCGACGAAGAGGACGAACAGTCCGACGAGGAGCTGGAGGAGCTCGTGGAAAGCTTGTGCCTCATGGTACATGAGGATGACTCAGCCGAGGTAAATTCTGATCCTGATTTTATTTCAAATGAACAATGGGAGTCAGAATATGAAAAGTTGTCAGAATATGAAAAGTTGTATACAAAATACAAAAAATTCAGATCTGAAAATAAAACTCTCAAAAAGAAAGTTGATGATTTAACACATGAGGATACTTCTGTTAAGTTTGAGAAATTAGAATAGGAATGGTTTGAGTTAACAGAAGAAAAAGAAACTTTGCTTCAAACAATTTCAGATATTGAAAAAGCTAAAGAGGAGTTATCATGTAAAATGTCTGAAATTGAAAAAGTTTGTGAAAAGTTCAAAAATGAAAAAGAAGTTCTGACATCTACCATTTCAGAACTTGAGAATAAAAATGTGAGTTTGAATAAAGAGGTGACTGACTTGCAGTTCACTCTCTCTAGGTTTGTTAAAGGGAAACAAAACCTAGACAATGTGTTGGAGTTAAAGTTAACTTCCAAAAAGAAGGATCGGGATACATACCCTAGAACAAAAAATCCTTCGAGCACAAGATTACTACATCTTACGTGCATGAAAAAGAAAATGATTATGCTTCATGTTCTCACACCAAGCCTAAACATGTTCAATCTAAACCACACAAATATCAAAGAAGATTCTCAAATGTCATCTGCTTTCATTGTCGTAGATTTGGTCATGTAATTGCTAACTGTTGGTTCAAACAAAACAATCAAAGGAATCATGCTCTTTAAACCAGAAAAAGATACATGCAGAATTCGACTAACTCTTATGGACCCAAATTAGTTTGGGTACCAAAAATAATTGGATGAGAATGTTGTTTCTTGCAGATATGCCTTGAAGTCAGGGGGAGCAAATGGTACCTGGACAGCGGCTGTTCAAGGCATATGACAGGGGACAAGACGGTGTTCTCTACTCTGCAAGACAAGGATGGAGGCTTGGTTTCCTTTGATGGAAAGGACAAAGGTAAGATTATTGGAATTGGCAACATAGGTAAGAACTCTGAAATTCTTATCGAAAATGTGCTCTTGGTGAAGGGTTTAAATCACAATCTTTTAAATATAAGCCAACTGTGTGAAAAGGGTTTTAAAATTATTTTTGACGAAACTCATTATCTTGTCATGAATAAAATCTCTAATCAAATCAGATTCATCGGCAAAAGGAATAACAATGTGTATACTATTGATCTTGATGATGTTGCTGGTGATGATGTGTGCTTGGTAGCAAACAACCATGACAATGCATGGCTATGGCACCGAAAACTAGGTCATGCTAGTTTTGGAGTAATCTCCAAATTGTCTAGACATGACTTGGTAAATGGGCTGCCTAAATTAAAATTTGAAAGTGATAAGATCTGTGAGGCTTGCACAAAAGGCAAGCAAACACGTATCTCTTTCAAAAATAAAAATATTATTTCTACCGCTAGGCCTTTAGAACTGATCCACCTTGATCTTTTTGGTCCGGCTAGGACATCCAGCCTAGGAGAAAAATCTTATGGATTTATAATTGTTGATGATTACTCCAGATTTACATGGGTGTTATTTTTAGCCAATAAAAGTGATGCCTTGATGGAGTTTCAAGTGTTTTGTAGGAAAATCTAAAATGATAAAGGATATCTCATCACCACAATTCAGAGTGATCATGGTGGTGAGTTTGAAAATCATGATTTCAGCAATTTTTGCTAGGAACAAGGATATACACACAACTTCTCATCACCCATGACGCCTCAACAAAATGGAGTAGTGGAGAGGAAAAATAGAACGTTGATAGACATGGCTCGGACCATGTTAAGTGAGAACTCCCTACCCAAATATTTTTGGGCTGAGGCGGTAAGTACAGCATGCTACATCATAAATAGGGCAATGGTAAGGCCGATCTTGAAGAAAACCCCATATGATCTCTACAAGGGTAAGAAATCAAACATTTCCTATCTCAAACCTTTTGGATGTCCTTGCTATATTCTGAACAATGGTAAGTCAAACCTAGGTAAGTTTGATGAAAAGAGTGACAAAGGAATCTTCCTAGGTTCTGCATTAAATTATAGAGCTTACAGGCTGATGTGGGACGGAAGTACGGGGTCTTCAAGAATGCTGTCTAGGTCGCGCTATACCCTCCTGGCGCCTTCTGAAGAACGCGCTATATCGTTCATGCACATTCACAGACAGCAACCCAGGATGACGGGAGTTCATCTTGGCGTCTCGTGTGTGACTTTGGAGGGTTCAAGACACAAGAGGAAAGCACACAAGACGATGGATAACTCACGGGGAATGCTAAAATTGAAATCAAACCAACCTAATACTAGCTATGATAACTTTGGTGAAGGTGGATGTGGGGTGAGCGGCGAGGGAAGGAAGGTGGATGTAGATGATGTTAGGGCCGTGAGGAAGCTTGGCTGGGGCCTCTCACCCGAACCCTTCCCAAGGACGGTGCAACCGAGCTCCATCCTGACCTTAACAACATCTTTGGCGGTGGTGAGGGAAGGCAAACGTTGGTGGAAGAAGAATGGAGATCCGAATGGAGCCTCACACTCGACCCCGTCTCAGAGCCGATGCATCCGGGGCTTCGATCATCCTCCATTGAAGGGGAACGAGAGAGGATCAGGGAAATAGAATTGGGCCTCGCACCCGGAGAGGGAAGGATGAAGGGGGTTTCCAAAGATTGGGGAAGATAGCCATGGCTACACTCAATCAAACTTTCATAGATTCATTGCTTGTTTTTGATCAAACGAAATGAGATACATATATAGGGAAAGGGGAAGACAAAACGACGCTAGCACATTGATTACAACCATGGAAAATAGCAAACATCGAAGACTTTTGGGAGTTCTGACGTCGGGAAGTTGGACCATCTGCCAGTGCGTCTCTGTCTGAGATCGCGCTATGGAAGACTGGCGTCTTCTCCAGGTCACGCTACCCAAGGGTAGTGCGTTCATCCCTGGGCCTGGCAGCTTCCTCGATGCTCTTCGGCCTGGCAGCTTGCTTGATTCCCATCAAAACCCCTCCACTTGGGAAGGTTCATCCTCGAACCTTGTAGCTCAAGATCCCAGTCTGTGAGAACAGCCTGGTTCCCTAAGCTCTGATACCATTTGATGCGGGACGGAAGTACGGGGTCTTCAAGAATGTTGTCCAGGTCGCGCTATACCCTCCTGGCGCCTTCTAAAGAACGTGCTACATCGTTCATGCGCGTTCACAGACAGTAGCCCAGGATGACGGGAGTTCGTCTCAGCGTCTCGTGGGTGACTTTGGAGGGTTCAAGACACAAGAGGAAAGCACACAAGACGATGGATAACTCACGGGGAATGCTAAAATTGAAATCAAACCAACCTAATACTAGCTATGATAACTTTGGTGAAGGTGGATGTGGGGTGAGCGGCGAGGGAAGGAAGGTGGATGTAGATGATGTTAGGGCCGTGAGGAAGCTTGGCTGGGGCCTCTCACCCGAACCCTTCGTAGGGACGGTGCAACCGAGCTCCATCCTGACCTTAACAGCATCTTTAGCGGTGGTGAGGGAAGGCAAATGTTGGTGGAAGAAGAACGAAGATCCAAATGAAGCCTCACACTCGACCCCGTCTCAGAGCCGATGCATCCAGGGCTTCGATCATCCTCCATTGAAGGGGAACGAGAGAGGATCAGGGAAATAGAATTCGGCCTCGCACCCGGAGAGGGAAGGATGAATGGGGTTTCCAAAGATTGGGGAAGATAGCCATGGCTACACTCAATCAAACTTTCATAGATTTATTACTTATTTTTGATCAAACGAAATGGGATACATATATAGGGAAAGGGGAAGACAAAACGATGCTAGCACATTGATTACAACCATGAAAAACAGCAAACATCGAAGACTTTTGGGAGTTCTGACGTCGGGAAGTTGGATCGTCTGCCACTGCGTCTCTGTCTGAGATCGCGCTATGCAAGATTGGCGCCTTATCCAGGTCACGCTACCCAGGGGTAGCGCGTTCATCCTTGGACCTTGCAGCTTCCTCGATGCTCTTCGGCCTGGCAGCTTGCTTGATTCCCATCAAAACCCCTCCACTTGGGAAGGTTCGTCCTCGAACCTCATAGCTCAAGATCCCAATCTGTGAGAACAGACTGGTTCCCTAAGCTCTGATACCATTTGATGCGGGACGGAAGTACGGGATCTTCAAGAATGCTGTCCAGGTCGCGCTATACCCTCCTGGCGCCTTCTGAAGAACGCGCTATATCGTTCATGCGCGTTCACATACAGCAGCCCACGATGACGGGAGTTCATCTCGGCGTCTCGTGGGTGACTTTGGAGGGTTCAAGACACAAGGGGAAAGCACACATGACGATGGATAACACACGGGGAATGCTAAAATTGAAATCAAACCAACCTAATACTAGCTATGATAACTTTGGTGAAGGTGGATGTGGGGTGAGCGGCAAGGGAAGGAAGGTGGATGTAGATGATGTTAGGGCCGTGAGGAAGCTTGGCTGGGGCCTCTCACATGAACCCTTCACAGGGACGGTGCAACCGAGCTCCATCCTGACCTTCACAGCATCTTTGGCGGTGGTGAGGGAAGGCGAACGTTGGTGGAAGATGAACGAAGATCCGAATGGAGCCTCACACTCGACCCCGTCTCAGAGCCGATGCATCCGGGGCTTCGATCATCCTCCATTGAAGGTGATGGGAATCAACTCCGAGCATGTATATTTTATTTTTGTATTTGAGTCCTTTAGTTATTTTTATATCCTGGGGGAAGTAGATTCACAATTGTAAGGCTTTATGAGCCTATTTGTTCTTCCTTAAGATTTTATGGGTTTATGTGCAAAATGCCAGTAGGACCTGCAAGGGGGCCCCCACTCCTTCCCCATTGGTCCACCTAGGCCATGTGGGGCTGGTCAAACCATCTAGGTGGCTTCTAGAAGGGTTGAATGTCAAATAAACACATGGGAGACAAGTGGTGTAAAATGTCAAAAGTTGGCCACCTACCTTACCCCATGGTCAAGGGGGCGCCCCCCATTAGAATTAATTAGAAATTTTATTTTTTTTGTTTGATCACATTTAAATGTAAAGTCCCTTAAGTGCCCCTCCTGACCCTAGATCTAAGGGTAGATTAGGTCATTTGTCATTTATTATAAGGTTTTTTGCATGAAAACCATGGTTAAAAGTGAATTTGTAAAAAAACCATTCCTAAAAATGCATTAGTAGGTATATCACTGAGTTAATTCAAATAGTGAATAAATGCCATTTAAGCATGATTTTTTTGCAAGTTGTTGGTAAAAAGAAGTGATATGCATGCAAATAAATATGGCATTTTTACACAATTCAGATTACACAGTGATATACCTGCTAATGTATTTTTAGGAATGGTTTTTTTACAAATTCACTTTTAACAATGGTTTCCATGCAAAAAACCATTTATTATAAGTACCTTGTATTTCCATTTTTGAAGAATTAATGAAGAAGAAAATTTTGTGTATGCCAAGAGCAATTTGTGCCCCCCTCTCTCTCCCTCTGATTTCCCTCTAATTCCACCAATTTTTAGGGTGTAAACCCCTTCTATCTAAGCCCCTCTATCTCTGATTTCTATCTCTGCCGCCGCCGCCGCCGTTCGTGCCGCCATCGAGCCACCGCGAAGTCATCTCCGAAGTGCTGTCCAAGGTTCTGTCTTGCTGGATAGAGCTATACTCCGAGAATTTTAGCTCCCCACTCCGACATCATCTGGAGCTGAGATTTTCAAGGTTGGTTCCTATCTTGATTCCCAACCTCCAGTAAAATTATTCCGTCGTTTAATTTTATTTTTATAATTTTCCATTTTCGTGTCTTTCAATCTTCTAGTTCTGTACCAATTCAGATCTGTGTAACAGTAGTATTTCTAGCTTTCGACCCACTTCTTGATTTCCTTTTGAATCCCCAAATTTATTGGAGGTTCTGTCCAGTATCCCCATCCTCCAAACATTTTCTTCAAATTTCAAAAGCCCCCTAACTATTTTTAGAAATTGTGTCTTTCCCCCAAGGTCAGTTCTGTTTCTACTGTCCAAATCCGACCACCCGGTACTATAAAATAGTTTTCCCTAGTCAAATCTCCACCAAACCTTGCATAAGATATATCCCCATGTTCCTCTCTTCGGCCTCTACAACTTTTATGACGGGCTCAAAGGCTGAATCAAAGGACTACATCATGGTCAGCGCCAACTCTCAGGAAAAATCATCTCTGCCCTGAGTTTTCTGATCCTGTGAACCAGCAACTTGAATATTCTACAAAGGTCATCAACGGGAAATTCAAGTTTTTTTCTCTAGCCATAGATCGAAGGATTTTGAGTTAGATTTCCATCGGTACCTCTTGTGCATCAATCCGACGTCGGGAGTGACTGCAGCAGTAGATTTCGTCGGGACGCGCGCGTCTGAAATCGTAGTTTAGATCCGTGGGCAGCAACTCCGACGAGTAAAGATCGGAGCCGCCCAGTCTCCGACCGACGAACCAGCGCGTCGCCTTCCAAGGGAGCGCCCCTCTAGGCGTCCCCACCACAGTGGTGCTACCCCAGTCCCACGCGGCCCTACTGACCAGCACGTGGGCCCCACGGTCGTGAGTACGTGTACCGCCGAAGCAACACACGAAGCCTCCCGTCAACCCGAAACCGCTACTCCCGGGTCCCATCGTGTCGCCCTTTACCTCCCTGCGTGGAGTGGGTTGTAATTTTTCTTGCTGTAATTATTGTGTATTTACTGTTCCGGGAGTACGAGTTCAGCCGGGAAGTCTTCCCCACGCCCGGTAGCGTGGAGGTATCGTATTCGCTCCCATCTCAGCATTTGCTTTATTTCGTATATATTTCTTTATGCCGCTGCTGGAGAGCATGCTAGGATCGTAGCTTGCTATACTTTTTATATCACCGCTGCTGCGAGAGAGAGCGAGACCATCCCGTGACCCGATCCGGGCATGGATTTGTTAGTTGACCACCCTAGCTCATTGCCGGTTTCTCAACCGTGCACGTCCGTACGCTTCCCTCGTTAGGGGCGATCGCGAGCTTGCTTAGAGTCCAAGGATCGCATATCCAATTGGAGTCGAGTCGCGTGTCCGTCCCGCATCAGTTTGGTATCAGAGCGCCAGTTGAGTCTAGGGTGTTTAAAACAAAAAAAAGAGTGTCATTTACGTCTAGTCATTGTCTAAGTCGGTTTAGGTTGCACTTGCATCCCATTAATCGGTATATCAAAAGGTGTTGTCTGAACGTTAGGCTACGCCTATCGGGAAGGCCGCACACTTACGCGAGTGATCTTCGGATCGATTAACTCCTCCACGTACCGAGTCTTGGTTAAGTCTAGGTGCATCCTCTTTGCTTTAGTCCGTGTTTGCTTTAGTGAGTGTCTCCTAGTTCGTGTATCAGTTGCATGCCCACCCATCGAGGTACACAATACTCACCCCCACCACCACCTATGGCGGATCCCTGAGCTCCTAGTCTCGATGCGTCGTCGGTGGTCGAAATGTTCCAAGCTATTATGGGACAAATGCAAGGGTTGAGTACACGCATGGATGCGTTGACTACACGGGTATATCGAATGGATGGGTTGAGTACGCTGATGAATGGCTTAGGCACACGCCTAGAAGAAAGGATGAAGGCCGTAGAGGATAAGGCCGTCGAGTCGGACCAGTCCGTTCAAGGCTTGGTAGAGAGAGTTGCCACAATAGAGGGAGCCCCAGCCGAGGCACCCCCGAGGGCCCCAGTCGAGGCACCCCTCCCGCCTACTCATGGTCAACAAGACCCGGTTCAGCAACCCGCTGCTCCACGGGTTTAAGGGATAGAGGTTAGGAGGCATCACATCTCTGAGGTGCGTGATTATGAGTCCGATAACGAGCATAAAAGATATGGTCGTGATCGTCGTCCCACACGGCGGACCCACGATCAAGATATGGATGAACGAGCCCTTAGGACCGTTCGCGCTGACCCTCCCACCTTTGACGGGTCCTTAGACCCGAAGGCCTATCTTGATTGGGAGGCCGGCATGGATCAATATTTTGAGTGGTTTGAGATGTCGGACCAACGGAAGGTCAAGTTTTCCCGGATGAAACTCTTGGGCTAGGCACAAACCTATTGGAGGAACATGGAAAACATGTTGTTTCATCGTCAAGAGCTCCCTTACTGTTTCCCGATTTCGGCGTGGTTTACAACCGCACCTACGGTATAAGCTTCTGCACCGCAAGGTGGATAAGTTGGAGGATGCATACCAAGTTGCTCTCGAGATGGAGCAATTTGAGGGAGAGTTCGAGTCTATCCAATGGTTAGGCTCCATCCCTCACCATAGTACCGAGTCACGTAGTTCCTTAGGTCCATACCCGAGGGGCCCCATGGCTCGACCTCATGAGCCCGCCCGTCAGGAGCACTTCACTCCTAGACCTCGTCCTCCCCCACCACGGGATCTACCTCCACCCCAACCACCGGCACCCATTGCCCACCTTCCGGCACCCATTGTCCGCCCTCTGGCACTGGCACCCCCACCCTTGTTGCCCACGGCACCTACACCTCCACCCCTATTGCCTACACCCCCTACCCGTCGGGAGGATAAGGGTAAAGGCCCTCTTATCGGGGAGACCAGTAGGTCACGGCTGCAGTGTTAACACTGTCATGGATTTGGCCACATCGCCAACCAATGTCCTACTCGTGCCACACTAGCCCTAGGGGTTGGTGAAGCCACGCCTTCTGGACTTGTGACTGTCAGCAACGAGGCCGATCCGAAACTAGCTAATGAGTACTATGCAGCGGAAGGTCTAGAGGAGCATACCGCCGCTCAGGATGTGGCTCTCGAATGACGGACACTCGGTGGGTGATGTCATTGCATTAAGTCTAGGGTCATGCATGAGTCAATATTGTTTCTTCTTTGTGTGGTTTGATTGTGTGGCTTGTTTGTGTGGTTTGTGTGTGGTTTGTTAGGAGTCTGCATGTGTCTTGCGCAAGCTCGTTGATGTCAGTCCCTTAAGAGGTGAGCAGAGTCACTCGAGGAGTATGAGATCCGTTCTACATCCATACCCGGATCTAGTCACCTACAGGGACCCAGTGGTGATTCCTAGTGAGTCTTCGAGCCGCCTCCTCCCATTTGAGAGTGCCCCACCCGGAGTGTCCACCTCTAGCCTCGTTCCCACAGCAGCTTGTGCATTTCGAGTATATACGGAATGAGCAGGTGACGGTCACGTGGAGTGGAGCGTACCCGCATTACTTGGCACGGTGACGGATCCGTCGGAGCGACTCGAGTAGCCGTACCCCTACTCGACGGGGTCGAGTTCTTCCCACCCGGGGAGAATTGATGGGAATCAACTCCGAGCATGTACATTTTATTTTTGTATTTGAGTCCTTTTATTTATTTGTATATCCCGGGGGAAGTAGATTCACAATTGTAAGGCTTTATGAGCCTATTTGTTCTTCCTTAGGATTGTATGGGTTTATGTGCAAAATGCCAGTAGGACCTACAAGGGGGCCCCCACTCCTTCCCCATTGGTCCACCTAGGCCATGTAGGGCTGGTCAAACCATCCTAGGTGGCTTCTAGAAGGGTTGAATGTCAAATAAACACATGGGAGACAAGTGGTGTAAAATGTCAAAAGTTGGCCACCTACCTTACCCCATGGTCAAGGGGGCGCCCCCCATTAGAATTAATTAGAAATTTTATTTTTTTTGTTTGATCACATTTAAATGTGAAGTCCCTTAAGTACCTCTCCTGACCCTAGATCTAAGGGTAGATTAGGTCATTTGTCATTTATTATAAGTACCTTGTATTTCCATTTTTGAAGAATTAATGAAGAAGAAAATTTTGTGTATGCCAAGAGTAATTTGCGCCCCCCTCTCTCTCCCTCTGATTTCCCTCTGATTCCTCCAATTTTCAGGGTGTAAACCCCTTATATCTAAGCCCCTCTATCTCTGATTTCTATCTCTGCCGCCGCCGTTCGTGCCGCCATCTAGCCACCGCGAAGTCATCTCCGAAGTGCTGTCCAAGGTTCTGTCTTACTGGACAGAGCTATACTCCGGGAATTTTAGCTCCCCACTCTGACATCATCTGGAGCTGAGATTGTTAGGGTTGGTTCCTATCTTGATTCCCAACCTCCAGTAAAATTATCCCATCATTTACTTTTCTTTTTATAATTTTCCATTTTCGTGTCTTTCAATCTTCTAGTTCTGTCCCAGTTTAGATCTGTGTAATAGCAGCTCTGTATTTCTAGCTTTCGACCCACTTGTTGATTTTTTTTTTAAATCCCCAAATTTATTGGAGGTTCTTTCCACCATCTTTATCCTCCAAAATTTTTTGTCGAATTTCAAATGCTCTCTACCTATTTTTAGAAATTGTGTCTTTCCCCCAAGGTCAATTCTGTTTCTGCTGTCCAGATCCGACCACCCGGTACTATAAAATAGTTTTCCCTAGTCAAATCTCCACCAAACCTTGCATAAAATATATCCTCGTTTTCCTCTCTTCGGCCTCTACAACTTTCATTAAGAGATCAAAGGCTGAATCAAAAGTATACATCACGTTGAACACCAACTCTCATGAAAAATCATTTCTATCCTGAGTTTTCTGATCCTGTGTACCAGCAGCTTGAATATTCTACAAAGGCCATCAACTTGAAATTCAAGTTTCTTTCTCTGGCCATAGATCGAAGGATTTTGAGTTAGATTTCCATCGGTACTTTTTGTGCGTCGATCCGACGTCGGGAGTGACCACAGCAGCAGATTTCGTCGGGACGCGCAGGTCTGAAATAGCAGTTCAGATCCGTGGGCAGCAACTCCGACGAGTGAAGATCGGAGCCGCCCGGTCTCCGACCGGCGAACCAGCGTGCCGCCTTCCCAAGGAGCGCCCCTCCGGGCGTCCCCACCACAGTGGTGCCACCCCGGTCCCACGCGGCCCCACTGACCAGCACGTGGGCCCCACAGTCGTGAGTACGTGTGCCGCCGAAGCAACACACGATGCCGCCCGTCAACCTGAAACCGCTACTCCTGGGTCCCATCGTGTCGCCTTTTACCTCCCTGCGTGGAGTGGGTAGTAATTTATCTTGCTGTAATTATTGTGTCTTTACTGTTCCGGGAGTACGAGTTCGGCCGGGAAGTCTTCCCCACGCCCGGTAGCGTGGAGGTATCGTATTTACTCCCATCTCGGCATTTGCTTTATTTCGTATATATTTCTTTATGCCGCTGCTAGAGAGCATGCTAGGATCGTAGCTCACTATACTTTTTATATCACCGCTACTGCGAGAGAGAGTGAGACCGTCCCGTGACCCGATCCGGACACGAATTTGTGAGTTGACCACCCTAGCTCATTGCCGGTTTCTCAACCGTGCACGTCTGTACGCTTCCCTCGTTAGGGGCGATCGCGAGCTTGCTTAGAGTCCAAGGATCGCATATCCAATTGGAGTCGAGTCGCGTGTCCGTCCCGCATCAGAAGGGGAACGAGAGAGGATCATGGAAATAGAATTGGGCCTCACACCAGGAGAGGGAAGGATGAAGGGGGTTTCCAAAGATTGGGGAAGATAGCCATGGCTACACTCAATCAAACTTTCATAGATTCATTGCTTGTTTTTGATCAAACGAAATGGGATACATATATAGGGAAAGGGGAAGACAAAACGACGCTAGCACATTGATTACAACCATGGAAAATAGCAAACATCGAAGACTTTTGGGAGTTCCGGCGCCGGGAAGTTGGACCGTCTGCCACTGTGTCTCTGTCTAAGATCGCGCTATGGAAGACTGGCGCCTTCTCCAGGTCACGCTACCCAAGGGTAGCGCGTTCATCCCTGGGCCTGGCAGCTTCCTCGATGCTCTTCGGCCTGGCAGCTTGCTTCCCATCATAGCCTATTTAATAAAAGGACTTTAGTTGTTGAAGAAAGTCCTCATGTTATTTTTGACGAATCTGAATTAAAACTGACAAATCAACTTGCTCCAATTTTGGATGCAGATGAAGCTCCTAAACACTCAGATGATGCTAAGATTAAGGATGAATCAACTTAAGGGATCTCCAGCAAAAGTGAAAAGTATGAAGATCCATAATTTGAAACACTTCAAGAACAGCAAGTGTAGCACCCCGACTTGCCAAGTTCCTCCATGTTCTTGAAAGATCACCCAGCTAAAAATATCATAGGTATCCTGAAGAGGGGTAAGAACTAGATCTTCTCTAAGGCAAGTGGAAGAAGAGGATTTGATGGCCCTCATCTCTCAAGAAGAGCCTAAGGATATTCATTAAGCTCTTCAAAATGAATCTTGGATCTAGACTATGCATGAAGAGTTGCACCAGTTCAAAAGAAACGAGGTATGGACTCTTGTATTGCGCCCTAAGAATCAACCCGTAATAGCAACCCGTTGGGTTTTCAGAAACAAGTTGAATGACACGGATTGGTTGTTAGGAACAAGGCCCGGCTCGTAGCCAAAGGGTATAGCCAGGAAATGGGTATTGATTTTGATGAGTCTTTTGCCCCGGTTGCTAGACTAGAAGCAGTCCGGATCATTTTGTCCTATGCTTGCTCATCGAACTTCAAACTATTTCAAATGGATGTTAAATCTACCTTTCTAAATAAGTACATAAAAGATGATGTCTATGTAGAACAACCTCCAGGTTTTAAAGATTCAAAACACCCAAGGCATGTGTACAAATTGCAGAAGGCTTTGTACGGGTTGAAGCAAGCTCCAAGGGCCTGGTATGAAAGGCTTACTTCATTCCTCATTGAAAATGGTTTCAAAAGAGGTAAGGTTGACCAAACACTGTTCACGAGAAAATCAGGTAAAGACATATTAGTACTTCAAGTGTATGTTGATGATATAATCTTTAGAGCTACTAATAATGTCTTATGTGATGAATTTACAGAAATAATGCAAGGAGAATTTGAGATGAGCTTAATGGGTGAACTTACATTTTTCTTAGATTGCAGGTGAAGCAAACATCTAAGGGCATTTTCATAAATCAAGCCAAGTACACATTGGAGAAGTTAAAAAAATATGGGATGGCAGAAGCAAAACCTCTGTCAACTCCGATGGCCACAACCACGAAGTTAGACAAAGATGAAAATCGTAAAACAGTAGATCCCACACTGTTTCGAGGTATGATCAGATCACTACTGTATCTCACAGCATGCCGTCCTGACATTCAATTCAGCGTATGTCTATGTGCTCGTTTTCAGTCATGCCCTAAAGAATCTCATCTATTGGCTGTTAAACGGATCTTTCGATACTTAATTGGCACAATAGATTTTGGGTTGTGGTTTTCCATCGGTAGTTCATTTGATTTGATTGCATACACCGATGCGGATTATGCCTAATGTATTGTAGATCGCAAATGTACTAGCGGGTACTAGCAGTTTCTTGGTGGATGCCTAGTTTCATGGGCCTCCAAGAAACAACATTCAGTAGCTCTCTTAATGGCCGATGCTGAATATGTAGCCGCCGGAAGTTGTGGAGCCCAAGTACTTTGGATCAAAAATCAATTGCTTGATTTGGATGTTGAAATGAAATGTGTTCCAATCTTGTGTGATAATACCAGTGCAATCAGTTTGTCAAAAAATCATGTTCAACATTCTAGGACAAAGCATATTGATATTCGGCATCATTTTCTGAGATATCATGTAGGAAAAGGGGTCTTTGAATTAAATTTCATTGACACACACAATCAGTTAGCTGATATTTTCACAAAACCCCTAAACCAAGAATAATTTAGCAAAATAAGAAGAGAACTAGGCATGTGCAAGGGTGAGAGCATACATACCTAGGTCTGCACTTAGGTTAAAAGTTACACATGTAGAAAGAACTCATTTGCATAAAGGGTAGACTATCATGCATATTGTATGCATTTATTTTCAATACCTTAATGTGTATCTACATCTCTGCATGCTTGAATGTATTTATATATATACAGCCCTCCTTTAAATTTTTTAAGGCCAGACATTCCTTGATTAAATAAATGTGGACCCAGTGACTTCTGGATCTAAGGCACCTTCTGGGGGGGAGCTAGAGAATTTTCTCTATATCCCATCTCTTCTCATTCCAAGTCACTCTCTCTCATTATTCCTCAGTGTTGGTTTAATAAAAAATGGTTGAAGGAGTTATTAAAAAAATGAAAATGAAAAAAAATGGAATTTAGGGCTAGGTTGACCACTTCGGTCGACCGCCACCCTCGCTCCGGTCGATCGAACCCAGCGAACCGGACCGGCCGAACAAACATTCGAACCCCTTTTAAAGGGGTCTTCACACTCCCTTTCTTTATTCCAACGCCCCCACTCTCTCTCATACCATATTTCCTAATCCTAGAACACTAAAACTCCACTTTTCTAGCCCAAAAACCTAATTCTTTCTTCACCCGCACAAGATCCGATCCATTCGTCATGGTTTCGGGACGATATCTCCGCGACCATTCGTGCGTTCGTGAAGACCTACCCAAGGTTCCAGATTGTTGAGAAGATCATTCCAAGCCCTAGGAGTGTCCTTTGGTCCATCTTCATCCCCAGGGTTGAGATTGATCCTTCGAGGGTTTCCATAGTGAGTTTTCTAGTCTAGGATGCTGCCTCGATGAAGTTCTCAGCGTTCTGCCCAAGGGGAACCCAGTGGTCAGAGACGAGTTGCCCCGGCTCATTCACCACAGCGGGCACCTGCACCTCATCGTGCACCTCGGATGCCTCCACGGCCCATTATCGACCCTCGACTGGTCGACTTCAATGAGGTGAACAAGATTCTGCCCGATCTATGTGCTCTTTTTGAGATTCAAGAGGGTTGGACTGATTTTGTCACTAGATATACTCGATATTATCCCAACCTCGTGCAGCAATTTTATGGAAATTTGGTTGAGAGGAATGAAGAGTTATACACGGTTGTTCAAAATGTTAAGATTCATATCACTCCCGATCTTTTTCGGCGAGCCTTAGGGGTTTCAGCCAGGGGTGCTGACATGACTTTTGGTCATGGCGAAGTTGAGGACACATTTATTGCTATGACAAATTGTGACTATGTGCGTGGTGTTAGTGACTTAATTACATTAAATGTAAATTATTTTTCACCACTGCATCGCATTCTGCACCACATGTTTACCTCTCTTATATATCCAAAAAGTGGGAGTCGCAATGAAGTGACAGAGGTGCACAGATTTCTATTTTACCAAGTTATTAATGGAGATTTAGTCAACATGGGTCGGCTTATGATAGATTTGATCGAAACATGCCGAACCCAACTAAGGAGATCTTTGTCTTATGCTTCGCAGCTGACAGGAGTATTCATATATGCTGGGATAAAATTGGGTGATGAACTGTTTATTAGAGTATGACATGATGATATCTATAATGAGCATAAAATCTTCTCATATTTTGGATATTACTATGGTCCCGATGGCAAGCTACGTCGAAATGTGCCCGTTTATGGAGAAGAAGCTGAAAGTGAGAAAGAGTAGGAACAGGAGCAGCAGCAGGCTCAAGGGGAAGTCCCCCCTCCAGTCCAGGCGGAGGATTGGCCACCTCCACCTTCACCTCATCATATGGATCCAGAGATGCCTCCCCCACCACAGCTCTTTCGTGGGGAGTCTTCTACTCAGGGGGCCGGACAGCACTCTTAGGTAGACTATGAGACTTTTGACAGGCGTCTTACTGGGCTAGAGACTCGAGTGGACACCTTTGGGGGTCAGCTCTCTACCATTGGGGATCACATAGACACTATGGGTGATATGCTTGATGACATGACAGGTCTGGTTGATTCATTCTGCACAGCCTTGGACACCATATCCACACAGATGACCACTCTCTCCACCCATATGACCACCCTCATCGACAGTCATGCAGACTCTAGTCAGGCCTTCCGCATTATGAACACTACACTTCTTGATATGTCACGCCGTGACGTAGCCCGTGACAACTCCATTGCCAACATTCAGCACCGGCTTCAGTTCCAAGACCATTCCTTTGCGGATATCAGGAGCCGCCTTGGCTATCAGCCTACTCCTCCAGAGGATCAGCCTCCTGCAGATGACCCATGAGGATTTTTTTTTTTTTTTTGCTTCCTACCTCTAGACTGTTGTACTTGGGTCATGTGTCTTTTTGGTCTCCTATTCGTCTATCTTATCCCCTCCTTTGATGATGCCAAAGGGGGAGAAGTAGTTATGCATGTCTTATATAATTTATGCATGTATGTTCTTATGCTCTGTATGAATGATCATTTGTGAGATCATTTTGTGAGTCATTGCATTTTGTGAGTCAGTTTTTCATTTTCCTTTGTTATAATGTCTAGAAGTCTTGCATTCTCTCAAGCATCAATGTACTTTGTAATGAAATGATGAGATGAATGCAATTGGTATTTAATATCTAATGGTTGGATCTTGTCTCTCATTTCCCATCTATGTTGGCAAATAAAATATTGAATGGTTTGCGTTGCTTTGCAAAATGAATGAATTCTTGGTTGATCGCCTTGCCCATACTCAATTTGATTATCAAGGCATGCCATTGCTCTTATAATCCAATGTTTTGTCATCATCAAAAAGGGGGAGATTGTTGAGTCTCTCCATATGATTTTAATGATAACAAAATCCCAGTATGATGAATGTTTTGAGTATATCCAATTTTATGGAAGTAAGCACTCATGTAGGCTCACAAGCCTGTCTATATCACAAGAATTCGCTCAAAAAGGTTTGTGTTCCACAAAGCCCAAAATAAGTCTAAATCAACTCAACTTGCTTGAAACAAAATGTGGTTTCAAAGTATATTATATAAGGATATGACTTATGGGCTAACAATGCTGTTTTTACAGATTTTTCAGAGTTCGGTCGACCTGGCAAGGTGGAGCAGTCGACCTAATCTCCCAGAGCTGAAAACTCTGTAACTTTACACAGTTCGGTCGACCGCCCCCCCTAGATCGGTCGACCGGATTTTCCAGTGTCCAAAAGCCTTCAACATGTAAAAGTTAGGTCGACCGCCCTGTTCTATACGGTCGACCAACCCCCCCGAGGCAGCAATTGTTGACTTTGTATTTCTTCAACTTGGGAATGTTGAGTTATGATTTTGATGATTGTTGTGATTGTTAAGTTATGGTTTTGATGATAACTAAATTTAATGTGTGATTAAGTGATGATAACTAAACTTGTGGTTGATTACTCATGCTCATGTTATCTATGTATGTTTGAGATGGCAAATGGCAACGGTTACATGGTCTTAATGCTTGGTTTGCATATGTTAGTTCTACAAGTGGTTTCAAGGCTTTATATGTTTGAACATATGGACTTGAGCTTTGATGAACACTTTTGTTCAAATCCTGATCAAATAGTTTGAAACTTGTTTGGTTGATTTTTACGCATACCATGCATGCATTTGTCAAAGCAACAAGTGTTATAATCTTATATGTGAAATTTGATCTCAATGTAAATCACTTCTTGAACTCTAATACATATTTCACATATCATTTTGAGCTTGCATTATGTTGAAACAACTCATGAGAAACTTGCTTGAAAATTGGAATAATGGTACTTATATCTTGCTCAAACGGTTTACAATAAGCTCTTGTTAATTGATTGAAACTGCCAAATGGCCAAAGGGGTTTCATACATGTACTTCATGCAATTACCACATGAATTATTGATCAAAGTTCTAATCCTTTTTTCTATGATTTTGTAGGTCAAAACACTCAACATATATTCCCCAAGATCAAATCAGCTTGAAGCCTTAGACTTAAATGGGTTGCAATGGAGTTCGGGGGTGAAACCTAAAAAGTCTGAAATTTACTGTAGCTTTAGGTCGATCGCCCTAGGTCAACCGACAGCAGCGGTCGACTGCCCCAGGTCGACCAAAAATTCCAGGGATCAAATTTCTATAGGGTTTCTCAGTAGCAGTCGACTGCCAGCTTCCATAGGTTGACCGCCAGCCCCGAGCCAACAAAAGTTGACTTTGTTCTCCACTTCGAGAAGAGCCATTCTCCTTGTATTTCTTTAATCCTTATGACACCCAATCATCCACAAAATGTGGATCTGGTCTGGAGGATGTCCAAGGACCATTCAAAGGTCATAAAACCTCCACAAGAAGGGTTAGAAACCCTAATGCTTTAAGGGGATCAAGAGAGATCAAGGGAGGCTAGAGGAGGAGATTCACGGGTACTGTAGCACCTCCGTGAACAGTGCTTCGAGCTCAAGTTCTTCATCCATTCCAAGTGATTCAAGCCTAGATCTGAAGCCTTCATCCTCCCATGAAGTGAAGAAACAAGCATCCAACCAGGAGAGATCGAAGGAGAGCCCATCAACCAAGGAGTCTATCAATGGAAGAAGAAGAAGGCTGCTACAAGGAAGAAGGAATCTCTTCATCCATCTAAAGGTATGCAAGCTCTATTTGAATCCAACAACCTCAAAGGAAGAGAAGAAGCAAGCAAGGATCAAGGAGATCAAGGAAGTTGTGCAAGCAAGAAGGAACTGTTACTGTAGCCGTGAATAGTGATCCGTGGATCAACTCTTCATCCAAAAGCTAAAGATTCAAGGTCCATCTGAAG
Organism: Amorphophallus konjac; assembly: GCA_022559845.1. Lineage (NCBI taxonomy): Eukaryota > Viridiplantae > Streptophyta > Magnoliopsida > Alismatales > Araceae > Amorphophallus > Amorphophallus konjac. Next base: position 536,999,071 of record CM040121.1, read on the forward strand.
CCATCAACTTCCAATAAACTGAAGAAGCAAGCATCACTCAAAGATCATCAGCATACATTCAGGGGAGCCAAATCAGGGGATTTCTAAACTGTGCCTTATTGTGTTTCAAGCTCATATTCGTGTGTTGTACAAACTGCGAAAACTTGTGTGTGTGTGGATCGTTCTGGATCCGTGGTTCTGTGTGATTGTCGTGGTGTTCCATTCGTGTATGCGTAGGTCTTCCTAGATCTACGTGTGTGTGTGCTTTTATTCAGATCTTAGTGTTTGTGTGTGTGGAGTGCTGCACTTGTCACAGCATGTGTGTGCTTTGTTGATCCGCTTGTTGGATCGTGTTGGAGACCTCATCTCCGTGTGTGTGTGTGTGTGTGTGTGTGTGTGTGTGTGTGTGTGTGTGTGTGTGTGTGTGTGTGTGTGTGTGTGTGTGTGTGTGTGTGTGTGTGTGTGTGTGTGTGTGTGTGTGTGTGTGTGTGTGTGTTGGGGCGTGTCCCCGTATGTGTGTGCAGGCATCATCCTGCGTGTGTGGTTGGAGCGTCGTCTCCGTTTGGGGATTTATCCCTGAGTGAAGCCTCACCGGGTTTGGTGAGGGGTGGACGTAGGATTGTCGTCGTTACATCCGAACCACCTTAAAAATCGTTGTGCATTGTGCTTGTATTATATGGTTTGCTCCATTTCCTCTATCTCCATTCTACATAAACGTTAGTTTAAATTGTTGTTCTAGATTTATCTTCGTATATCTTGCATAATCTAAATCTTATCATATACAGTTTGATAAATCCAATTTGTGTTCAAATAACTTTGTATCACATATTTTATAAAAGGCCAAAAGTTTTCATAAAATTGGTAAACACCCAATTCACCCCCCTCTTGGGTGTCATTGATCGCGGGACTTCAATTGGTATCAGAGCCAAGGCTCTAATTTTTATAGATCTAACGATCTAGAGTGATCCAGATCAATGAGTACCATTATGTATACTTTGAATTCTCCACCCGTGTTTGATGGTTGTAATTTTGATTTGTGGTTAGGAAGAATGTTCAGTCTAGTCAATTCATACGACCCTAAGCTATGGAAGCTTGTCTCTTATGATCCCTATGAATTGCCTAAAGACAAAGCTGTCTGGGTTGAAAATCATAAGCATAAACATGATCAAAATCGGTTGGTTTTCAAGTTGTTCACTGTTGTAGTCAATTCTAATCAGTTTCCTTTTGTCTCCCTTTGCAGGTCCGCAAAGGATATCTTGGATGGCTTAACGAAAGTCCGGGAAGAGCATGAAGATCAATGCCTTGTGGCAGGTACGAGCGATCAAGGGAGTGATCAGCAAATTGAATCAAGCTCAAAGGTAAATTCTGATTCTGATAATGAAGATGAAGTTAGATATGAAGATTTGTTGATTGCATATGATGATCTTGCTGAAAAATATAAGAAGCTAAAATCTGAAAATAAAAAATTGAAAAAGGATGCTGAACAAAGTAAGTGCAATTCCTCTTGTAAAAAATGCTTGCATCTAGAGGAAATGATTGAGGCTCATGTGTTTGACATTGAATTTTATAAAGATCAAATATGCTCCTTAAGAAATAAAAATAAGGAGATGATTGCAAAAACTGAATTTAATGGCCGATGATCAAATCTTGATAAATGAACTGATTCATGATGAAAAGCTTGTTAAAGAAAATAAGAAACTGAAGGAATTGAACAAGGCCATTTCTGAAAGATTATTGATTCTTGAAAAAGGAAAATCTGTGGTTGTTAGAGAATGTGAAAATGTGGATGAACTTAGGCAAGAAGTAAAATGCCTTAAGACTACCAATGTCATGTTGAATGTTAGTCTTTCTACTTGTGAAGAAGAACTTACCAACTCTGAATTGCAAATTTCATCTCTTCAATCTGAAATTCTTGACTTGAATGATTTGCTGACTAGATTTGTAAATGGTCAAGAAAACTTGAATAAACTGTTGGGGATGAAAGTGAACTTTCAAAGGGAAGGGCTGGGCTATAATCCTGTGAACAAAAAGAAGTTTGAAAATAAAGTTTATACATCTTTTGTGCACAGTTCAAACATAGCCAGCACATCAAATGAAAATTTGAAAAAGGAAAATCATGTTGCACACACACATGCATCCACACAGAAAATCAACTTGCATCAAAAATCTAAAAATGCTACTTACACTTCCATGCATGATAAACATATTTCTACCACACACACACAACCACCTAGAAAGAAACTCTCATATTTTTACTGTGGTAAATCTGGACATGCCATGCATGATTGTTTCATTATGAAGAATGATAATTTGAGAGCGTGTAGAAACTAAGCTGTTTTGAAAAATACAAAGAAATCATTCACCACAAAACTTTCCGTGCATTGTAATCATTGTGATAAATGGGGTCATACAACTTCACATTGTTGGTTCTTGTTGAAGAGAAAAAACTCCCACTCAACACATCATGCTCACGCACACAAATCAGGAGAACCCATGAGAAGGAAGAATATGATGCCACGTGCCTTCTACCATCACTTTGGTCAACCTAGGAATGTTAAGCATGATTGTTTTCTAAAGAAAAATGATGATTTGAATGTTGTCAAAAGTTGGAAACCACATTCCCATGTTGCTGCTAACCCACAAGGACCCAAAAGGATTTGGGTACCTAAGAATGTCAAATGAGAAATCTATTTTGCAGGTGTGCCTTGGGAATGTAAAGCATGAAATCTGTTTTCATCAAGAAGGTAAGGCACACGGGCCAAGTGGCATAAGTCAGACTGGAAGAAAAATAAAAAAAAATGAATCTGAGCATTCAGGTGATATCTCTCCTACTCTCTCCAGTGATTGTGTAAGGTTTTGATTCATTTTGAGTCATATAGTCATGTAGTCATGTATATATCCGTACATGCATTCCATTCATGGTTGTTTGCATATTTGTGCATATATCACTTGTCATATAACATCTTGTTGTAGGAGAGCTTGAAGATTCTTCAGATCATGATTTCACTACATATATTGAGTTTGCATACACCTTCATACTCTGTCATGCATAAGTTGAACATTGTGATTTCATGTCATAATGCATATGAATCCTCCTACCTACATCATCCTCAACTACATAGTATATCAAATGGTGACATGTGGAAGGGCAGGTTTCGCCTGTCTGAAAGCTATCACTACGCTTGAGGTGATCTTCGGATCTAAGTTCTCCGCCCTATACTATGAGTCAATTAGTTACAGGCTGCATATGGCATTGGATGGCAACTGAACATCTTGCATTCATGCACACACTAAGGGGGAGCAACCACATTCGTTATATAGGATTCATGTTTAGGTTCACACATGAGTCATGCAATGCATCTAGAGCTGTCTAGGGGATGTTGGTTGTTAAAATAATTTGTCATGCCATTGTCAATAAATTTGAATCGAAATTGACAACTCAAGTCCTCTTGTCCCAAGATGCAGATTATACTCCAAAAAATTTAAATGATGATGGGCTAGTCATGACCAAGCTTGAATCAACTGAGGAATACCTTGCAAGGATGAAAATGATAAAAATCTCCTAAATCCGCCACCAGGAGACAGAAAGTGATCTAGATAAGTACCCAAGGCATGGTATAAAAGGCCCGCAACAGGTAAAGTTAATCAACCATTGTTCATGAGAAAATCAGGTAAAGTCCTTTTAGTTGTTCATGCATATGTGATTATTACCATCTCTGGAACTACTAATAATGCTTTCTATGATTATTTTGCAATGATTATACAAGAAGATTTTGAAATGAGCATTATGGATGAACTGATTTGTACCTTCTTTGAATTGCAGGTGGAAGACTTGGAAGATGACGGATGCTCAAGGCACAAGTATTGAGAAATTAACTTCTGAACTCTGTTTGAAAAACTCATAGTTGTTTTAACCATATTTTCATGAATGAAGATAAAAAAAATTGGTTTTGTTATTAGAATGCATATCCATTTTCATGCATAAACATTGTTGATGAATCTTGACATTTACATGTGGGAGATTATGGAATGCACCTCTCAACAGGTCTGCTGAACTCAGGTAAATATTCTGAAAACCTGACATGTTGTTGCCCTAGTATGATGTGATGATTTTATCAAATTGCTTGAACCAAATTGAAAATCTTGAGAAATGTGTATGAGGTGATTGGCTATTGAATATCTCTAATTTGAATTGCATGATGACATCTGAGCTCAATTGAGTATCTGGTATATCAAATACTGAGTAGTGAAAAGGTGGGTCACATCCACCTGGGAACTCTCACTATGCGTGAGTTGGTCTTTGATCAACGTTCTCCGCCTCGTACTAAAACTCAAAGAAGTCAAATGGTTGATCTATAAATGAATCTTTGAACTGAGTTATTTCAGTTGAAAATATATTTTTGCTCATGATTCAAACATTTGGCTTGTGAATGATTTCTAATTTCAAAACTTGTGAAAGATTTCTGAAAATCTGATTTTGAACAATTCTGAAAATTGGGTTGCATTGTTTAATTGTGATTATGTATGCAGCCTCATTCATATAGATCATGTCAGAAAAAGATGCTTGTTTGATCCATTAATTGAATGTGAATAGTCTCATGTGGAAGTTGTCACATTGATTGGAATCAAAGCTCTCATCTTGCTTTTACATCCTATTTGTCATTCTCATCTTGCATACATGCATGCATGCATAAGGTGCTTTTAGATCATGCAAATGAAAATCAAAAGTTTGAATCACTTTGCACATTGCATTGCGTTCTTATATGCTCATATGTTGTATTGCATTGAAACTCATGCATTAGTCGCACTTAGTTCATTTAGTTATCATCCTTTCAATTAGTATCATATTGTCCATTCAATTGGTATCAAATTGACATCACATTGTTCGCATGCATGTCATAGTGCATTTGCATAAACTCCCAATGTGTGCTTGCTTGCTATTATATGTTATTTACCCCCATCCTTGAAACTTCTATGACCTTATATCTTCTTGATAAATAATGCTACATTTGAGTCATTATTGGAGTGTTTCATGTCGTACACTCTGGGGGAGTTTATATTTCATAAGTGCATCTATTTAGGGGGAGTTGCACTGTTATGTATTCATGATATTTTCGGTATACATGCTGAATCAAATTCGCACACTTCATGCACAAAATGTGCAAATGAGTGTTAAAGATAAGGATATATGAATTTTTTTTCAACACTCTCGAGATATTAAACTTGATGCATGTATGTTTAAGAGACAGTTGAGGAAAAAGTTACCTACCTATCCTTTTTTTTGACAAATCTCGAATGAAAATGAAAGGCAGAGCAATGCTAAGTCTCACTGAGTAAACTGGGCACATGTCACCTGAGACGTGATGTGGTTCATATCTGAAAAGTGTTGACTAGTATCTCTGTTCAAAATGAGATGAAATGGTTCAGTATTCTGAGTAATCAGGGATTCTGGCATGAGCTCCATACGTCTACTCGCGTAAAAAGGGATTATTTGAACCTGATCACTCTTGAAAAATTTTGACTGTCATGTGATATTGGTTGAGTTAAAAATTGATGGTGAAAACTCATTGTGGTAGAGCGTAGCCTCCAATACGCTGTTCTCAAAATAAAAGTGCAGTCTGTAAAATGTCTCCTTTGTGTTGATCTGAAAATCTGAATATCCATATTGTAACTATCATTTTTCATGTTACTCACTTACACAGCTAGAAATTTGATTTAATATGTATTCAGAAAATTGATTGACTACTTTAGCAATTGCATGAATCTCCTATATGATTGCACAATCTCCCATGTGCTACACATGTGCATTCCGGTTAGCATGACTCTCTTGCATCTTTCTTATACCCATTCTCTTCTTATATATGTACGGGAGAGATTGCATGTATGTTTATATGTAACTTTTTGGTTGCATTGTGTGCACTTCATGAGTCACCATTTGCATGTGTTGCATTTCATGCATTTCAAACCAAAATATAAAAATCAAAAATTTAAAAATCAAAGAAAATCCTTTTGATATGCCCTCCTGCTCTTGCTTGTTGTGAAAATCTGACATGGGTTCTAGATTTTGAAAGCTATCCTGCTGAACACCTCATCTTGTGAACATCTTACTCCACTGGTTCATATCCTTGAGGCCAATCACCACCTTCAATTGGTATCAATACATGTTTGACTGTATTTGTTTTGGATGGTATCATATTGATTTGTGAGAATAATCACCAATTAGTTTCTTCTGATTGGATTCATATTACTTTGTTCGTCCATGATTTATCCTTGCTTCTTCTGATTTGATAAGATGGGCTATTGCTGTTTCACAGGGAGTTAAGCATGTTCTTCCTTGTTTGGCTTCTTCTAGCTTGTTGATATTGTTGATAATGTCACAGGCGGAGAAAGATTTGCATTATCCCACTTTTTGATTATGTCAAAGGGGGAGAAATTGATGATTGTGTATGACAAGTGGAGAAGAACATATGTGTCATTCTTAATAAATTTCTCATTAAGTTTGTCATCATCAATAAGTTTGTCATCATCAAAAAGTGGTAGATTGTTGAGTTATAGTTTTGATGATTGTTGTGATTGTTAAGTTATGATTTTGATGATAACTAAACTTAATGTGTGATTAAGTGATGATAATTAAACTTGTGGTTGATTGCTCATGCTCATGTTATCTATGTATGTTTGAGATGGCAAATGGCAACGGTTACATGGTCTTAATGCTTGGTTTGCATATGTTGGTTCTACAAGAGGTTTCAAGCCTTTATATGTTTGAACATATGGACTTGAGCTTTGATGAACACTTTTGTTCAAATCCTGATCAAATAGTTTGAAACTTGTTTGGTTGATTTTTACGCATACCATACATGCATTTGTCAAAGCAACAAGTGTTCCAATCTTATATGTGAAATTGGGTCTCAATGTAAATCACTTCTTGAACTCTAATACATATTTCACATATCATTTTGAGCTTGCATTATGTTGAAACAACTCATGAGAAACTTGCTTAAAAATTGGAATAATGATACTTATATCTTGCTCAAACGGTTTACAATAAGCTCTTGTTAATTGATTGAAACTACCAAATGGCCAAAGGGGTTTCATACATGTACTTCATGCAATTACCATATGAATTATTGATCAAAGTTCTAATCCTTTTTTCTATGGTTTTGCAGGTCAAAACACTCAACATATATTCCCCAAGATCAAATCAGCTTGAAGCCTCAAACTTAAATGGGTTGTAATGGAGTTCGGGGGTGAAACCTAAAAAGTCTGAAATTTACTATAGCTTTAGGTCGACCACCCCAGGTCAATCGACAGCAGCGGTCGATCGCCCCAGGTCGACCGAAAATTCCAGGGATCAAATTTCTACATGGTTTCTCAATAGCGGTCGACCGCCAGCTTCCACAGGTCGACCGCCAGCCCCGAGCCAACAAAAGTTGACTTTGTTCTCCACTTCGAGAAGAGCAATTCTCCTTGTATTTCTTTAATCCTTATGACACCCAATCATCCACAAAATGTGGATCTGGTCTGGAGGATGTACAAGGACCATTCAAAGGTTATAAAACCTCTACAAGAAGGGTTAGAAACCCTAATGCTTTAAGGGGATCAAGAGAGATCAAGGGAGGCTAGAGGAGGAGATTCACGGGTACTGTAGCACCTCCGTGAACAGTGCTTCGAGCTCAAGTTCTTCATCCATTCCAAGTGATTCAAGCCTAGATATGAAGCCTTCATCCTCCCATGAAGTGAAGAAACAAGCATCCAACCAGAAGAGATCGAAGGAGAGCCCATCAACCAAGGAATCTATCAATGGAAGAAGAAGAAGGCTGCTACAAGGAAGAAGGAATCTCTTCATCCATCTGAAGGTATGCAAGCTCCATTTTGAATCAAACAACCTCAAAGGAAGAGAAGAAGCAAGTAAGGATCAAAGAGATTAAGGAAGTTATGCAAGCAAGAAGGAACTGTTCCTGTAGCCGTGAATAGTGATCCGTGAATCAACTCTTCATCCAAGAGCTAAAGATTCAAGGTCCATCTGAAGCCATCAACTTCCAATAAACTGAAGAAGCAAGTATCACTCAAAGATCATCAGCATACATTCAGGGGAGCCAAATCAGGGGATTTCTAAATTGTGCCTTATTATGTTTCAAGCTCATATTCGTGTGTTGTACAAACTGTGAAAACTTGTGTGTGTGTGGATCGTTCTGGATCAGTGGTTGTGTGTGGTTGTCGTGGTGTTCCATTCGTGTGTGCATAGGTCTTCCTAGATCTACGTGTGTATGTGGTTTTATTTAGATCTTAGTGTTTGTGTGTGTGGAGTGCTGCACTTGTCGCAGCATGTGTGTGCTTTGTTGATCCGCTTGTTGGATCGTGTTGGAGACCTCGTCTCCATGTGTGTGTGTGTGTGTGTTGGGGCGCGTCCCCGTGTGTGTGTGCAGGCGTCGTCCTACGTGTGTGGTTGGAGCGTCATCTCCGTTTGAAGATTTATCCCCGAGTGAAGTCTCACCGAGTTTGGTGAGGGGTGGACGTAGGATTACTGTCGTTACATCCGAACCACCTTAAAAATCGCAGTGCATTGTGCTAGTATTGTGTGGTTTGCTCCATTTCCTCTATCTCCATTCTACATAAACGTTAGTTTAAATTGTTGTTCTGGATTTATCTTCGTATATCTTGCATAATCTATATCTTATCATATAAATTTTGATAAATCCAATTTGTGTTTAAATAGCTTTGAATCTCTTAACTAGCTCTGTATCACAGATTTTATAAAAGGCCAAAAGTTTTCTTAAAATTGGTAAGCACCCAATTCACCCCCCTCTTGGGTGTCATTGATCGCGAGACTTCAGGGAAGCCCTTCTCCTTGGATTTTTTAATCCCAAAGTCACCAAACATGCCATGATTTGTGGATCTAGTTCCTAGCTTGTCTCTTGACCATTTAAGATGTATAAGAACATCTCATAGGGGTCAAAAAAACCCTAATCACAAAAAGAGAGATCAAAAGGGGTTGCTAAGGGCAAAAAGAGTGTTGCAGAAAGAGCTTCGTGAACAGTGCTTCATCCAAAGGTTCTTCATCCAAGATCAAGCTGAGGCCATTCAAGTAGAAATCAAGCTGAGAAGCAAGTCTCATCAAAGATCTTCTTCATCCACTAAGGGGGAGCTTAAACCTAAAGTTTTTCTTTTGTGTTTCTTCTTCCAAAATTCTTGAGCTTCAAGTGTTTATTTCTTGTAATCTCTAAACACTCAAGTGTGTGTGGATCTACTCAGATCCGTGTGTGTGTGTATTAAATCGTTTATTTTTCTCCACTTAGATCTAGCTTAATTGATCATTCTTACAGTAGATCCTTGGTATATCAAAAGTTGGGTTCAGATTAACAAGGTTAGTATTTTCAGGACGATAACACTTTGCGTGAGAGAATCTCCGAATTCCAACTCTGCCTGGTACCAAGGAGCTATTGTGGTGGTTAATTTTGATAATCTAACTTGCCTTGTATCAGATCTAAATTTGATAGTTGCTATTTTATCATACTTGGTTTAAATAGGCTAAGTTTTCCTAAAATTTGTATTCACCCAATTCACCCCCCTCTTAGGTGTCATTGATCGCGGGACTTCAGCCTGAACACGCTCTACTCTCCGAGCCCATTCTTTGGCTCGAGAGTAGGGGGGCAAGTAGAGAGGGATAAATTAGCGGCCCAAAAAACATGTGGCCCGGAGCGGCCTAGCTAGGTCCAACTCAACCCAACCAGGCCGAACCCCCCCAGTGATAGCCCCACTTAACGGGCCCACTTAGTCTGAAGCCCAAAATCACTCGGACCCATACTTCCTAGGCGGCCCTCAGGCCCGGAAGACCGAGTAACGTGTTGTGCCATTGTGGTTTTGATGATAGCAAACACTATAAGTCACCATGTGTTTGCATGAAAGATTGAATGATTGTCAAATTATGTATTTGCTTATGCATCTGGTCTTTGCATGTATTTGCTTATGTATATGGTCTTTGCATATTATGTTGCATAGAACTTCATCAGAGTGCATGATACAAGTTGCAGGCACACATTTGCATATATCATATCTTTGCATCTCATGTTTCATCTATCATATAGGTCGGTGCATATGGGTGAAGTTCAAGTCTTGCATGTCGGTGCAATCTTTTCGTCTAGCACAAGCATGGTTGGTGCAACCCTTGCATCGGTGCATCTTTTGCCTCATGCTCGGTCTTGTACACATGAGCTTCCAAGTTGGTGCAATACTTAGTCGAGTCTGCATTGAGTCGGTGCAACCTAGTTATAGCATGCGACTAAGTCCGTGCAGAGTCCGTGCATGCTTAAGTCTAGGAGCATCAAGTTGGTGTAATACTTCTCGTTGCACGCCATCAAGTCGGTGCAATCATGCTCCGGGCCGGGCATATAGAGTGTGCATGTCAAGCATGCTAGACATAACAAAGTCAGTGCATGTCAATGTTCATGTGCATCTAGGTCGGTGCAAGGTATGCTTTGTGCGCACCAACTCGGTGCATTCCCTTGGCCGCTCATACACAAGGTCGATGCATATTGTTTGCTGTGAGCATAAGGTCGGTGTATGTTTTCTTGAGTATCTATGAAGTCGGTGCAAGGTTTGCCTTGGTGCAGGTTCTGTCATTAGACATATTGTAGTCGGTGTAGGTTTTTGTCTACTGTACATATAAGCAGAGTCTGCTTTATGCAACATATGTAGTCTGTACATCTTTCTGCCCTACAACCAAAGTAGGTTTGTGCATACTTGGTTCAGGCAGATTGAGGTCTGTGCAAGTCTCGCATGTGCATAACTAAGACAGTGCAAGTCTTGTTTTGAGCTAACCAAGTCGGTGCAATGCACGTTAGCGCACTTGTTCAGGTCTATGCATGTCTGCTTTTATACCTTATCAAGTCGGTGCAACATTCATACCTGTTTAACCGTTATATGTTCTGACATATTACCAGGACAACTGTTCGTGACCTTAAGGAGGGCATGTGATCCAAGGCGGATCATCCCTGAAAAAGGGTGCCACGTGGAAAGCTACAGTGCCCAGATTTGGACACGTGGCTGAGAGCCTTCTGGAAGCATTTGGCGGGAGTGTTCTCTTCACATGCCCAATGCGTGAGCCCGTGGGTCCCAGACTGAAGATATATAAGATCCCTCTTCTGCAATCAGAAGGATTATGACAAGGTAATGACCGGAAGAATGAGGAGAGTTGCAGAGAAGAACAGAGCAGAAGAAAAAGAGAGTTAATGAGATAAAGAGAAGGAAAGAGAGAGCAGTAGAGAAGGAAAAAGAAGAAGAAGAGGAAGAAAGAAAGAGAGAAATAGAGAGCTCGAGGAGAGAATACAGTCTCTGAAGTCTTGTTCACTGGCACTTGGATCAGATCCAAGCCAGTTTGCTCCTGCGTGAGCTATATACCATCGGGTTTCATATCCAACTTTCAATTGCTGATTTCCATTGTTCTTGTTTTCTATTTTCATCTTTGTTCAAACTGTTTGTCAGCAGAGGTTAAGCTATAATCCTCAGCGGGCAGAGGTGGATTCCTCTGGACAGGTTAAGCTGTAATCCTCAGCGGATAGCAAGTTGTGACGCTCAACGGTTTCAGAGGAGGATTCCTCTGGTAGGCTAAGCTGTATTACCCAGCGGGTCAAGCTGTTAGGCAGCGGATGGCTTAGCTGTATTGCCCAGCGGAAGCAAGCTATGACGCTCAGCTGATGTAGGCAAGCTGTGATGCCCAACCGTTCAAGCTGTGAGTCAGTAGGAATCCACACTCGGGTTGAGTGTGGGGTGGACGAAGGTCTGGAGGACCGAACCACCTAAAAACCATCTATCCATCGTGGTTTGATTGCCTTGTCTGATCCGCTAGATGTATGCTTAGGCTCGATCTATATTTCCCATCTAGTGGATATTTGGTTTGCACATCGAGCATTTGACTCTGGTCTCGAGAGAGAGAGCCAATCTGATCAGATGAACTGAGTCATCTCTTTAGTGTATATAGAGTTGATCAAAAGGTCAGGCTATATGATCTTCCTCTCGTCATTCGAAGAGAGCATCCAAGTTAATCAAGGGACCTGTTAGCCTTAATTCCGCATCTCTGTTTATTATAAGCTTTAATTGGGTAAAGTTTTAAAGAGGGATTCATTCACCCCCTATTGGCACTCAAAATATACACAATGGTGATCAAGCCTCAAAGACAAATGATGCGGCCTACCGAAGCAGAGAAGCCGAAGGAGACCAACGCATTGAAGCCTTCTCAAGCTGCCAGAGCCTCAGGTCACCCATTATGAATGTCGGGGACTTCACCTGATGAGGATTGAGAAGAATACACCATAAGTGGGCATTGTCCATCGTCCGATCAAGGATGAGCATGCCCTCGTCGTCCGACCAAGGACGAGAACATATCCGACGTCCGATCAAGAACAAGCACACCCTCATCGTCCGACCAAGGGCGAGAGCATATCCGTCGTCCGACCAAGGACGTGCGTGTATCCGTTGTCCGACCAAGGAGATAGGTATACTTGGCGGCACGCCGCCTGAATGATAGATCCTCCCCAAGTGAGGGAACACCCTTGGCCCCTCAGAGCAAGGGACTGAAGGCTCTGTCAGTGGAAGACCCCGATTACCTGGCACGGGTATGGCTTCTCAGCATTTTGGGCTCATCAGTGGCCAGATGATCGCCCAGTCGAGGCGAAAACACCCCGGGCAGCATACCACTCCCCGTGGAAGCTACCAATGCAAGGCAAGGCGAGCCAGCAGCACGAACCATTGTGCCAAAAGCCGTGTCAGCGAAAAACCCGCATGTCCGAGCTGAAGGTGCACGAGTTCCAAAAGTAGCCGTTTAGCGGCCCGGAAGCTTCGTCGATATCTGCCCCTATGCTTTGGCAAGACCACGGAGAGATAAAGAATCACAGCGACCCTCGGGGTCAGTCCGGGACATGCTGTCGGACCCGTATCAAGTTAACGTGATGAAGTGGCTCGAATCCGGCGCACCCCTCCGAATCTGGCGCGCCCCTCTTAATCCGGCGCCGGCTCGCCCTGCTCGGCTCTAATCCGGCGCTTATGGAGGCCCTTAAACCGGCGTGCTAAACCCCACGCCGGATTAAGCTCGATCGAGGGATTGCCTATATAAAGGCCTTATGTTCGAGAAGAAAGACAGAGAGAGAGGAGATACAGAGAACAAACGAAAAAGACAGAGAGAAAAGAAAAGGAATAGAAGCTTGGAGAGAAAGAAGGGGAGCGGAGAGCCCGTTCGATTCTGACACTCTGTTTCTCTACTGTAAAGTTCTGAGGTGGGTTGGTGAAAGTGGTCTGTTCTTCTTCTGCTGTTTTCTTTCCCCTTCTGCTAGAATAGCTCCGCGGAGTGATGTAATGAAAGGGGCGTTGATATGAGCCCGGGTGTTCTTCGAGCTTCTCCCCTCCATCTTCTCTCTATTTTCCCCTTTCTTTCCAGGATGGGAACCGGCTTCGTGCGACAACGCCGAGCCGCAGTGATGTAGAGTGCGCTCTGTAATGCCCTCCCTGTGGGATTGAATGAATGAGTAAATGCATGTTTGCGACTATCTTTCTTATCAGATTGCAATCTATCGCCTCTATCTTTTGTATGTTGTTTATTTCGGTTTTCCTACCGCTGAATACGCCCTACTGTTTCTCGGGGCAACATCAATAATCCCCTCCCCGGGGTTCTTTCATCATGTAGGTCGTATCGAATAGATATTGTGCTCATGTGTTCTCCCCGGGCGGAGGCATGCCTATGAATGCACTCCCCTTCATCCTCGGAGATGATTCCTCAATATTCCCTTTTTGTGGTTCAAGGCTAGGAGGATGGCCATCTTTGTAGGTGTGTCGTATTTGCTCGGATTGCAGACGTCGTTAAACTATTCGACTGTTTGCCTTCCCCCTTCAGAACCTCAGCCCTCTGACTCAGCTGCGGGTCCTCAGCCTGGCTTGTCAACTTCCATGTTAGCCTACTTCTTCGATGCAAATGCATACACATGATCATCTGTCGTTCCCTCATCGATTGAGTGCGGTCTCTACATCATTGCATTTAGTGATTTGTCTTCTCTAAGAGCCCACTACCCGGGGAGGGGGACATTCCCCATCATCATCCTTTATCACTGTCGAATCATAGGGTCATATCTCTTAGTGATATGAGCCCTCTGAATCATCAGGTGAACAGCAACAGTGCTTTAGCCCGACATTAAACCCACCTTCTCTTGGGAGTGGTGGTGGCTGTGAGAAGGCAACCTCTCGTAGGCTAGCCCTAGAGGTGACTTCTCATACAGGCCATCCCTTAATGATTCTGACTCGTAGAGATGGATGCCCATAGTAGGCCAGTCCTCGGGGTCCTTTCCCTCTATCGAAGTCCGCCGGTCACCGTTTGGCATTCCCGGCCTTAAGAAGCGTACCCCAATCTTGTGGGACTGTCTCCACTTCGCCCCTGCAGCCCTCCAATCATGGGGAGGTGCTGCCCAAATTTTGGCTGATGACTTGGTTTGATTTGCAATTGATGTGCATTGATAAGTTCATTGAAGACTATGCTCGAGTAGGAACCTCGCATAAGTCTAGACTTGTCTTAATGACAGTGCATCTGGGGCCTCAATAAGTCTTCTAATCTTCTAAAAATAACACCAAAGTCCCAAGAAATTGGCCTGGCATTCCATCAGGACTCAAATGGCCCCAAATCACCTTAATCCGGCGCACCAATTTTCGCCCCCCCCCCCCCCCCCCGCGCTGTTGTAACATCAGACTCAACTTTCAATTCATCTCCTTTGGCCTCCACCTGACGCGCCCAGGGCGCGCCGTTTTAGCCTACACCTAGCCACCGCGCCGTTTTAGCCCTAAATTGGCCACCGCGCCGTTTTAGCCCAAGCTAGCCACCGCGCCATTATAACTCCAACTAGCTATCGCGCCGGTTTTGAATTATTACGCCGTTCTAATCATTCACTCGTCTTTGGAGTGATCTTCACCTCCCATGTTCGAGATTAATAAACCCTAATCAGTAATAAACTGAATAAGAATAGGGATGTTCAAGTCCTAACCATTTTATCATGATACTTCTACTATCATGTTTGTTAGCATCATGCTGTCGTTATCATGCTTATGTCATCACTTTCGTCTCCCTTGGCGGAGATTAATGAATTTGATTAATCACCGTCCATCTCTATAGTTCTATTACCATGCTTGGCATAATCATGAGCATCGTGCATGCATGCTTGCATAGACCCTCGGGTATATCAATGGCATTGACGGAAGTCCAGGTTACGCCCGACCGGAAGTCTCTGCTATGCGCGATGGGGGTCTTCGGACCTATGTCCTCCGCCACGTATCGAGGGTCTCCAATTTAATGAACCATGCCTCTCCTGCATGATAGATAAAAAGCATTCCATATGACCTCGTCACATTTATCCTTGTGCATCTTGCTTCGGCCTTGAACGGCCCGCTATCTCGGCAATTAATCAAAGGTTTTCTCCCTCATGGGGGATGTAATTAGCGTCATAGCCTTTATGGTATGACAGACTGCTGGTCCCGACCCAAATCTCACTCTCGCCCCACGAGGGTCAGAATGAGCGCATAATAAACTCGTCATTCACGTGACTGGCACGCCTGCGCGGTTAACTAATCAGTTGATTATTTATTAATTAACTGGTTGATTGACCCGAACAATAAAAATAAAATACCCATCGAACAAGTCTGGCACGCCCGGTGGGACTTGTATAATAAAATACCCCTGATAAAATAAATAATGTAACAAGTCTGGCACGCCCGGTGGGACCAGTGTCACCTTTCATCTCTTTGCCGAGATATGTGGGCCCCAAGGCCTTCCCAAAGACTGCTGATCGTTGCTTGTTTTGTGTTTGCAGGCAAGCAATGGCGTCAACTGGATTAACTGGCGTCAACTTTGACCCCGCGATCGTCACCGGCCACGCTGAGCATGGGTACTGTGGGGGACGGATTTGTTTTAAAGATCTTGATTTTTTTGATTTATTTATTTGGTTTATTGGTTGGTTTATTAGGCGTGCCAGTCACCGTAGTGACGATTTTATTATGCGCTCGATCTGACTTGATCAGTCGATTGTGAAGTCCGAGTCGGGACCGAAAGTCCGCCATGCCATAAAGGCCATGACGTTAATTACGTCCTCCCTAAGGAAGACAACCCTTGATTAGACGCCAAAGACAGGAGGAGAATAGCGGCAAAACAAAACTCAAGTGAGAGTGTGCTAGTCTATTCGCAAGACATTAAACAGACTGGATGAGGCAAGAGTACGTCATCAGGTGCGGAGCAAATCTGGCAGCATATCCCCATTACCTTGGACTATGCCAAGTGGGAATAGGAAACCATCCCTGCAGTGGCAGGATGAGATCCATGAAGGATCGGGTATCTTTGACCCGCAATCTGAAGAGGGACCGGTATAACATGACACACCCTATGCCGGTGCGATGTCTTATTAATATTCCCCTTTCGAGGGACCATCGGAGAACATGCAGTGGCAGAGCTCCGTGGGCCAGCGGGGTTAGGAGAGAATACCATAGTCACTCGAGGTGATGTGAGTGAAATTTGGCAGCATATCCCCTTATCTTGGATCATGCCAAGGAGATATATAGACTATCATCCACGGGATGCCGGGATGAAAGCCGGAAGGAAAAGGGGATTAGATCCCGGATCAATGTAAATGTTGGGGAGGTCGCCCCCCCCCCCCATCGATTTATTTCCTGAGGCAAGCTTGATGACTTTTCATTTATCCCTCTGGTGGATACAGCATGAGGATCGAGGACTAGGCTGAGAAGAAAGAGGTTCTCGACGTCGATGATTAGGAGTATAACATGGCTTCTCGGCACGGGAGAAAAGAGTTCCAGGCGCGCCACTGGGGGGTTCTCGGCATAGGCTTCTCGGTGCGGCTGAAAGAAGGAGGAAGGGGCCTCTCGGCATAGGCTTCTCGGTGCCAATAATAACATGACTTCTCGGCACGGGAGAAAGGAGTTCCCGGCGCGCCTCTGTTGGGTTCTCGGCGCACAAAGGGCCGCGACGGGAGCTGTTCATTGCGACGATGGATGTTCGCACCGGGAAGATGGTGGTTTTGATGTCGGGAAGGTTTATGGGGTTTTACGATACTCTGTTCTGAGGATTTTCTGGGGGGGGGTTTAGATAATGACTGGAGGGTTTTAGGATGCAAGCGAGGGAAGAGTCAAGGGCTCTACCAGGTTAACATCAAGGGGTCACAGATGAAAGGGGTTCGAGGGATTAGAAACACCAAGCATTCGAAGCCCTCTGGAACGGGTTTTATACCCTTTATATCGCCAGCCATGCAGGGGATCAAGAGATGACTGTCTCTGATCCCTGCAATAGCCCTGATGGCTTGGGAAATTCATGAGGATAAAGACCTCACAACGTCTATATCATCGATGTTGACGAGGGAGAAGGAGGACAAAGCCCAAAAATCCACAGTGAGGATCGGGACTCTCTTGCCTCCACCCCATCTGAAATGAACATGCACATAAGCACAAGAAACCACTGGGGTTCTAAGCGTCCGAACGATCAATGCACACAGGGGACGACAGATATTCCGAGAGAGAGAGAGCATAAAAAGGGGGGGGGGGGAATGCCCGACCACCACCAATTCAGCAGAACAATCACGAAATTGCATTTCACTGTTTCATCGTTTACATCGTTCACAAAGATAGAACAAAGGAGAAGGGGAGAGGGAAGACAGACGAATACATTATTTCCTCAACAATAGGGAGATCTCTTCACTTCGAAAAATAGAAAACATAATCGAAGCTTACACATCAAAGCAAAAAGAAAGCAAGAGGAGAAGACAACGAAGGGGGAGGGCGGAGCATTGATGATGGGAATCGACACCGAGCATGTACTTTTTCTTTTACATTTATGTCCTTTTAGTTTATGTTTATATCCTTGGGAAAGTATGTACGTAAATGTAAGGCTTTATAAGCCAACGAGTCATTCCCATGGATTGTGTGGGTTTTTGTGCAAATGTGTAGTAGGTCCAGCTAGGGGGGCCCCTCCCCTTCTCCATTGGCCCACCTCATCCAAGTGGGGCTGGTCAACCATCCTAGGTGGCCATCTAGAAGGTTTGAATGCTAATTGACCACATGGGAGACAAGTGGTGTAAAATGTCAAAGTTGGCCACCTACCTTACCTACCTAGTCAAAGGAGTGCCCCCTCCATATGTAATTTATTTATTTTGAAATTTTGACCACATGGGGGAAGAAAATGGCCTATTTCCCACGAAATTATCAGCCCCCCACCCCTTGCCATTTTCTATATAAGCCTATGTATAGTGTCATTAGAAATTAATGAAGAAATGAAGAGAAAATTGTTGGAAAATCAAGAGTGTTCTTGAGCCCCTCCTCTCTCCCTCTGGTTTCTCTCCTCCAACCTCCAGTTCTAGAGTGATTTCATCTTCTATCATCCCCTCTTCACCTCCGGTGATCATCTGTGTCGCCGCCGCCGCCGTTAATGCCGCCTTCGAGCCGCCGCGGAGCAGCCTTCGGTGTTCTGTCCATCCTGGATAGAGGCTTCTTGTCCGAATATCTGCTCTCCACCACGTGACGATCTCAAGCTGCAATTTTTATGGTGTGTTCCTACCTTCTAGCCCCTCCTCCACAAAAAATTCCAGGTCCAAAATCCATCGTTTGTTATTTTTACATTTTTGGTCTTTAATCATTCCCAGATCTGTCCTGTCTCTGTCTACAGTGACAGCAGCCCTGTGTTTCTCACCTCCGGCCATCTTTTTGATTTGTCCAAACCCTCCCAATTTTACTGAGAGTTCTGTCCGTCACCCCCTACATCCACCAATTTTCTTAATATTTTATCAGTCTTCTATCTATTTTTAAACATTCGTGTTCTTCCTCTGCTACAGTGTTTTCAGTCAGATCCCAGATCCGACCACCCTCCACTTCCAAACTCAGAACAAATCACCACCACCTCCAAATCCAGATCCAAAAATATTCCTGGTTTCCTTACTTGATTTCCTACAACTTTCAGGAACAAGTCGAAGTCTGAATCCGAGATCTTCATATCGGTCAAAGGCAATCCACAGGAAAGTTCTTTGCTGACCTGAGATTTCAAGAACTGTACAACAGGAACTTGGAAATTCCATAAGTCCAGATCCGTGCAGATCCAGGCCAGATCTCCAGACCTAGATTGAAGGATTTAAAGTTAGCGTTCCAACGGCGCCAATCCTGTGTCGATCCGACATCGGGGCTGATCGCAGCGCCCGTTCTCGCCGAGACGCGCGCTGAAAACCAGAAGTTGCAGCCCGTGGCTGGTTATTCCGACCGGTGCCGATCGGAGCCGCCCGGCCTCCGGCCGGCGAACCAGCGCACCCCCACTCCAGGGAGCGCCCTTCCAGGCATCCTCCACCACAGCGGTGCCACCGGGTCCCACACGGCCCCTCCGGACAGCACGTGGGCCCCACCATCACGTGTTCGGGTGTTGCCGAAACAGCGTGAGAAGCCGCCCGTCAACCCGAATTTGGCCCTCCCGGACCCCATTGTGTAGCCCTTTACCTCCCTGCGTGGAGTGGACGATATTTCATTGCTGTCATCATTGTGTAATATTTATCCCGGGAGTACGAGTTTCGGCCGGGTCCGTCTTCCCCACGCCGAGCGCGAGGAGGTATTGCATTCACTCCCTTACTTGGCATTTTACTTACTTCGTATATATTTGTTTATGCTGCTGCTAGAGAGCATGTGTAGGCATATCTAGCTCGCTTTATATATTCATTACCGCTGCTGCGAGAGAGTGCGAGACCGTCCCGTGACCCGATCCGGGCACACGAGAGAGCCGATCACCCTAGCTCATTGCCGGTTTCTCAACCGCGCACGTCCGACGCTTCCCTCGTTAAGGGACAACCGCGAGCTTGTCGTGTCTGTGGTCCCGTCCCGCATCAATTTGGTATCAGAGCCAAGTTTGAGTCTAGGGTGTAAAAAAAAAAAGAGTGTCATTTACATCGAGTCATTAGTCATTATCAAAGTCGTGTTTAGGGTCATCATTGTTTTAAAACAAAAAAAAAGTGTCTTTTGCATCGCATCCCAATAACCCGGTATATCAAAAGGTGTTGCCCGAACGTTAGGCTACGCCTATCGGGAAGGCCGCACACTTGCGCGAGTGGTCTTCGGATCGGTTATCTCCGCCACGTACCGAGTCTTGGTCGTCATGTCTAGGGTTGTAGTCCATTGTCTAGTTGGTTTATCTACTAGTGTCGGCATGCCCACCCACTAGTCCCCAATCACCCATGGATTCCCAAACTCCCGGATGGTGGCGATACTATCTCAAATGGAAGGACCACCCGAACCACCCCACGAGGCCCGAAACTCGGGACTTCTACGGGTCCGATGACCCGAGTGTCTACCTAGAATGGGAAGCCATTATGGATGATTACTTCGAGGTGTACATTATGTACGGGCCCATGCAAGTCGATGTTGCCAAAAGGTGACTTTTTGGTGAAGCCGCCGCAACTTGGAGGAACATCAAATACTGGAGGGAGGATAGGAATCTAAGGCCCATCGAGTCATGGTGGGAAATGAAGAGAGCGCTTAGGAGGGCCTACTTGCCCCGCCCACCTACCTACAACCACGGAGGTCATACCACTCACCCACCCCACCAACTCACCCACAACCAAGTGGGCCACGCCGCTACCCAATCCCACCCCTTCACCGCCGTCCAAGCCCAACAAAGCGACCCCAATCTAGTGGCCCGCCCAAGCACCTCCAACCAACCTCCCCTTGGCACCCCCATCCCAACCCACTCAAGTACCTCCAACCGAGTGGAAGCCCCGCTTATAGCCGAGCCTAGGACCACACCTAGGTCGAGGGATGAGGAGCGAGTCCACCCCAAGGTCCCTACTCCAACCCGCTCCTTTGAGGAATGCAAGAAAATGATTTCGGATTTGTTGGAAAGGATAAGTGCTTCTTCACCTCTCGTAGGTGCTCCATCACCACCCGCTCCTTCCGAGCTCTATTCGGAACCTTCTTCTTTGGAGCTACCAAAGCCCGAGCCACCCGTGTTTCTTACGGGAACACTTTACATAGTCGAGCCACTTCTTAGTTGGCTCAAGGATGGCTTGGTCCCACATCCCTTTCCATCCATGGACCCCATCCTACCTATAGTGCCGGTCAACTCATTCCATACCACATTTCGATCTCGTCACCATGTTGATACGTTGGACGATCTTGTCATGGGATTAGATTCACAATGGGAGTTGACGCATCTTTTGGCCCGAGGCTTTGACCAACCCGCTAGTCTTAGCTTCACCCATCCGGCCTTCGGGTCCATTACCTCCGAGTGCACCGTGGGTTGTGTCACCACAGAGGTCCTCTTACTCCTCCCCTTACCGGACGAGCCCGAATTCATACCCTTTTGTCCGAGGGAGGAATCATACTTCTTGCCTACGATCCCCGTCCCACCCGTTACAATTCAAGAAGGTGACTACCCACATCTTCAAACCCTCTACACGTGGGACCGTGACTTGTGGGAACCCACCACAAGGGGTCATACCTTCTTTGACCCTTTTGACCCCTTCACTATTAGGCTTCCCGAGTTACCACCCGTACTCCCCTTCTTCAAGGAAGCCCACTTTTATGCCCCTTCCCCTCGGGATGGTCCATCTACATCCACCAATCCCGACCCACCTACACCCGACCCTTCTAAACCACCCGAGTCACCCACATACAAAAGACCATCCACGCATAACCACACCCGACGTATAGGTGTTCCCCATGCCATCCATTCCCAGTTTCATAACATGCATGCATGGCACATATTCGGGTGTCCTGGTCCGCTGTCACCCATGTACGGGTCGGACTAACATTAGGTGTGTCTAGGGTCATAGATGAGTCCGTGTGTTTTTTTCTTGTGTGGTTTATTTTGTGTGGTTTGTTTGCATGGCTTGTGTGTCATTTGTTTGTCTGCATGTGTCTTGTGCAAGCTCGTCGATGTCAGTCCCTTATGAGTGTGAAGCGAGTCGACTCACTCGATGAGTATGGGATCGGTTCTACATCTATACCCGGATCAGTCACCTACAGGGACTCAGCGGTGATTCCTAGTGAGTCTTCGAGCTGCTTCATTCCCTTTTGAGAGTGCCCCACCCGGAGTGTCCACCTTCGGCCCATAGCAGTCTGCGCATATCGAGTATATATGGAATGAGCAGGTGCCAATCACTTGGAGTGGAGCATACCCGCGCTACTTGGCACGGTGACGGATCCGCCGGAGTACTCGACCATCCATACCCCTACTCGACGGGGTCGAGTTCCTCCCACCCGGGGAGAGTTGATGGGAATCGACGCCGAGCATGTACTTTTTCTTTTACATTTATGTCCTTTTAGTTTGTGTTTATATCCTTGGGAAAGGCTTTATAAGCCAATGAGTCATTCCCATGGATTGTGTGGGTTTTTGTGCAAATGTGTAGTAGGTCTAGCTAGGGGGCCCCCTCCCCTTCCCCAATTGTCCACCTCATCCAAGTGGGGCTGGTCAACCATCCTAGGTGGCCATCTCGAAGGTTTGGATGCTAATTGACCACATGGGAGACAAGTGGTGTAAAATGTCAAAGTTGGCCACCTACCTTACCTACCTAGTCAAAGGAGTGCCCCCTCCATATGTAATTTATTTATTTTGAGTTTTGACCACATGGGGGAAGAAAATGGCCTATTTCTCACGAAATTATCAGCCCCCCACCCCTTGCAATTTTCTATATAAGCCTATGTATAGTGTCATTAGAAATTAATGAAGAAATGAAGAGAAAATTGTTGGAAAATCAAGAGTGTTCTTGAGCCCCTCCTCTCTCCCTCTGGTTTCTCTCCTCCAACCTCCAGTTCTAGAGTGATTTCATCTTCTATCATCCCCTCTTCACCTCCGGTGATCATCTGTGCCGCCGCCGCCGCCGCCGTTCGTGCCGCCTTCGAGCCGCCGCGGAGCCGCCTTCGATGTTCTGTCCATCCTGGATAGAGGCTTCTTGTCTGAATATCTGCTCTCCACCACGTGACGATCTGAAGCTGCAATTTTTATGGTGTGTTCCTACCTTTTAGCCCCTCCTCCACAAAACATTCCAAGTCCAAAATCCATCGTTTGTTATTTTTACATTTTCGGTCTTTAATCATTCCCAGATCTGTCCTGTCTCTGTCTACAGTGACAGCAGCCCTGTGTTTCTCACCTCCGGCCATCTTTTTGATTTGTCCAAATCCTCCCAATTTTATTGAGAGTTTTGTCCGTCACCCCCTACATCCACACATTTTCTTAATTTTTTATCAGTCTTCTATCTATTTTTAGAAATTCATGTTCTTCCTCTGCTACAGTGTTTTTAGTCAGATCCCAGATCCGACCACCCTCCACTTCCAAACTCAGAACAAATCACCACCACCTCCAAATCCAGATCCAAAAATAGTCCTGGTTTCCTTACTTGATTTCCTACAACTTTCATGAATAAGTCGAAGTCTGAATCTGAGATCTTCATATCGGTCAAAGGTAATCCATAGGAAAGTTCTATGCTGACCTGAGATTTCAGGAACTGTACAACAGGAACTTGGAAATTCCATAAGTCCAGATCCGTGCAGATCCAGGCCAGATCTTCAGACCTAGATTGAAGGATTTGAAGTTAGCGTTCCAACGGCGCCAATCCTGTGTCGATCCAACATCGGGGCTGATCGCAGCGCCCGTTCTCGCCGAGACGCGCGCTGAAAACCAGAAGTTGCAGCCCGTGGCCGGTTATTCCGACCGGTGCCGATCGGAGCCGCCCGGCCTCCGGCCGGCGAACCAGCGTACCCCCACTCCAGGGAGCACCCTTCCAGGCATCCTCCACCACAGCGGTGCCACCGGGTCCCACACGGCCCCTCCGGACAGCACGTGGGCCCCACCGTCACGTGTTCGGGTGTTGCCGAAACAGGGCGAGAAGCCGCCCGTCAACCCGAATTCGGCCCTCCCGGACCCCATTGTGTAGCCCTTTACCTCCCTGTGTGGAGTGGGCGATATTTCATTGCTGTCATCATTGTGTAATATTTATCCCGAGAGTACGAGTTTCGGCCGGGTCCGTCTTCCCCACGCCGAGCTCGTGGAGGTATTGCATTCGCTCCCTTACTTAGCATTTTGCTTACTTCATATATATTTGTTTATGCCGCTGCTAGAGAGCATGTGTAGGGATATCTAGCTCGCTTTATCTATTCATTACCGCTGCTACGAGAGAGTACGAGACCGTCCCGTGACCCGATCTGGGCACACGAGAGAGCCGATCACCCTAGCTCATTGCCGGTTTCTCAACCGCGCACGTCCGATGCCTCCCTCGTTAAGGGACAACCGCGAGCTTGTCGTGTCCCTGGTCCCGTCCCGCATCAATTGACTCCTCTCCCTCCCTGAGCACCCCACCTTCTCCTTCTCTCGGACTTCGCCGCAGCAACTTCTCTTCTCTCTTTGTTATCTTATCTAGTGAGTGTGGCTACTCCCCTCTTTGATATCTGTCTATCTATATGTTCTCCCTTTGTCTTGGATGAAACGGGTGGTTTTATAAGCGCAGTGCCCCCCCCCCCCTTCTCGGCATGATCGACTCTCGCGCGCCTTTCTCACCTTCCCGGCGCGCCTCAGTCGGTTGCGGAGGCTTCCCGGCGCCAAGAGTCTAGCTTCCCGGCGCCGCCTCCATGGGCTTTTTGGGCTTCGGTGAGGAGCTCTCGACGCCACACTAGTGAGCCCATTTAGGGCTTTTAATGTTTTAATCTTCCTCATCAGTAGGCTTGAGTTGTCAAAGCTGCCTAATCTGCCTTTTCATTTGTCAGTCCTTCGAATCTGTCAGAACAGGTGAAGGCCCATTAGTTGGTGAGTTGACATAGTCTTTATCAGAACATTTCTGGAGATTTTCATCAGTCAATGGACTGCAATTCTTCATCAGTACTGCCATCTGGGCGATGACAACACCGGACACCAGCTTGGCCGGGGAGGGCTTCAGCCGGGTGGTAGCTTTAGTGACGACTGTTCTGTAGTTCCGGCTTTGCTGGAATCTCTGGGATCTTCATTTCTGATTCAATCTTCTCTTCGGTCTCATCTTTATTCTCGGTTATATTTCAGGTGTCAACAAATGCCCCCCACTTGCAGGTAGCGGAAATGTAGAATAAATGACACGGTGCCTACAGGTGTATGTATCGTTCAATTTTCTTTAGTCTTTATCCTGACAACTCTGTTGTAATGGCTTCAGTGTATTCTTCTCTTTGTTTTCTTCTTTCATACTTTATGAGAACTTCATGCTTCATCAATAGTTTCAGGTGGTTTCTTGGTGTATAGGTCTTGGCTTTCGGCGCACGAAATCTCCCCGGCGTGGAGATGAAGGGGTTCTCTGCGCGCCTGGCTTCCCGACGCGGGGTTTCTCGGCACCGTACTTCTCGGGCGCCTCTTGGCCGAAGGGGGCTCTCGGCCTGCCTGTTTTCGGCGGGATTGTTTTTTTAAATAGGGGGGGTTCTCGGTGCGCCTCTTATCGCACCGGGAACCCTTCTTCTCCGGGGGCTATTTAACCCGCCGAGAGCTCGATTTGCTCTCATTTCTTACGGTCTCTTCTCTCTCTTCATCCTCCTTCACTCTCTCGGTGGTGGCGGCGAGTTTCTCCCCTCCGACCGTCCCGTTTTCTTCCCGTATCATTAGACTTTGCCCCGGGTAGGACATTATTTGGGGATTAAATCCCTTTTGCTTCCAGGATCACTCCCTCTTGGTAGGTGACTCCCTATCTTCTTTGGGCAGACCCTGAATAAGGGGAGATGCTGCCGAAATTTTCACAGAGCTTCACATTACAATCCTTATAAGACTGTTTCTTATTTTAGGATTTAATTCACATTTCTTATTTGACTGCAGACATTGCAATGGCCTCCAGTTCCGCTGCTGCGTCTTCTGGAGCTGCTGGAACAAGTTCGTCAGCCCAGCCAGATATATCACGGGCTGTAGTGAACTGGCTGAACGTGCATAGCCTGGACTTCGGATACGACAAAGTTGTCGCCGTTGACGAATCCTCTGATTCTGAAACTGACACAGTATCAACGTCCAGGGTCTACTCCATTGTCGTGGAAACATGCTTCAGACGGGGCAGTGGTTACCGTCCAGGTCTCCCAAAGGATAGACACCTGATGCCGTTTATCCGGACTTTCACCGTGGGTGGAATGCGAGACTATCGGCTAGCTCGTGCAGTCGAAGCTGCTATACTTGCCGAGAGGGATGGCCTGAAGGAATCAGTGTATCGTGGCAAGGCTATTTATCTTCCCGGGGAGAAGTGTGACTGGGACACAATCCTGGGTATATCAGAACTGGAGCCGGAGAAAAAGATGTTGACTCGGGCCCCGAAATTTACACCCGCTCGGTGGGACAATGCTAGTGGCCGAGTTCACAAGGAAAAATCCGGCTACGGTCTATTCCTGGCACCGATAAAGTGGGGGTACCGAGAAGAACCTTTTGTGTTGAATTGTTCGGCTGTCCAGTTCAAGTATCAGCTAGCTGCTGGTTGGTTCGGAGACGCCAAGATAACCGACGCCCACTTATTCCGAGTTGGAGCAGTGGAATTCACTGAGTTTGTTTTGAAGGAATACGCCCCGCTGCTGATCAGAGCCGGGGTATACCACAGTGTCTTTGCTTCTAGATTCCGCTATCCCATATCCCGCGGATTATGCTGTGGAATGTTCGAAGTATTCTGCCCTTTGTTCAACATATTTTATACAGCAGAGGGTGAAACATCTCTCGACCTCTGGAGTTTATCACAGCTTTCTGGCCTGCCCATTGACGGCGAGCCTTATGAAGAGGTATGTTTGGAAGATGCTGAGAAAGATAGCTCTAACGGCGAAGGCAGGTACTCGCTTGGTTACTCGTACCGGTATTTGATGAAAGCCTATCGCTCTATCTGTTTGGCTCACAGCAGGGGATCTTCCAGGGGTTACCAACCCCGAGAGAAGAGCAGTAAGTTAAGGATCCTGATCGGACAATGGATCCAGTATTTCTTCAGGGGCCCTTTAAAATATGCGGACTTTCCTTCCGTGGGGCCGACCGCCAGCAAGCAGATAAGGAGTCCCCGTTACAAGTCCGCGCTGCCAGCTTCACTGTGCCGTGTAGGCAAGGATGGTCCGAACCCAGCAGGGGTGGACTCTATCACACATTATGCAGCTTATTTGACATTTTGGCTGTGCACCTTCGCTCTCCCTCAGGGGGACGAGACGATCATCAGGCCGGAAGCTATATATCCGGCATGCCAAATGGCCTGGGGAATGAGGCTGTCACTCTGCCCAGTGGCTTTATGTCTGATTTACAAATCTTTGGGGGACATGTACAAGCATCGGACTCCCCGCTCTTTGAGGACCGTGGGTCCATTTCATTTCTTCAATGCCTGGGTCTGCAGTCTGTTTCCCGAGCTGGCTCCTAGAACTCTGCAGGCAGATACAGTATTACCAAGGATGATTGAATTTGCCAGCGCCGAGCCTGGCTCTTTCTCTGATCAGTTGTTCAAAATAAGGGGCAGACTGGTAAGGGTACCAGTAGACGCCCCCGGCAGCATTCATTTCTGGAGCTTGGCAGCAGGTTCAGCTCCTCTGGTTCACCCTCAAAGAGAATGTAAGATGGAAGAGGTAGAGACTTATGTTCATCCTGTCTCAGGGGCTAATGCTGTTCAGTCTATCCTGGAGCCAGAGCTGGTTAGGTGGGCCATGGCCATTCGGCCCAGTGTTTTGGTCTTCAGAAAGGGTGGTCTGCTTCTCTTGGAGCCATATTACCCATTCTGCTTCGGGAGGAATTTCGGTTACGACCAACATATCCCCACATCAGTCGCTCAGTTCCCTCTGGATAGTCGGGCCAAGCATGGGTCCACAATTGTTGGTGATGGCCGGCTATGGTGGGATTTCTTTCATCGCTAGGATGGCGCGGTTTTCAGGGTTCCGACCATTTGTAACCGTGTTCCCCGGGTCACATCAGAATATATTAAATGGTGGAACACCCGAACCAATTTTTATAGGGATGGCAGGGGCGCATTCTGGGACGTGGCCGAGCGTTCTTTCTTGAAACAGTAACCCGGCCCCGTGTTTGACATTCCAGAGGCCCATCTGAAAAGGATTTATTCACAGCACCCGCGGGAGGCAGAGAACTATTTGGCCAAACGTCGGTCTTTGAAAGAAGAAGGCTCTGAGCCGCCCACTCCTGTCTTTGCTGCTATTAATGAAGACACCTTCATGAAAAACTTTAAGCATCTGTGTCATGTAGGGGGCGCTCGTCTGGAGGCGCAACAATATCCATTCCCTGTTGAAGAGCCGCTCCCGACAACAGCCCCTTGGAAGGGTCCGACGGACAGATTTCATCCTTACCGGACGTTTGTGCGTAGGGAAGATAGGACTCAGACGTATTACAAGCACACGTCTTGGCTGTTTATTCTGCTGAATGTACATGGGTTATCTGCAGAGGGTCCGATAGCCGGCATCTTGAATAAGCCATTGTTCATTTCTTTTCATTATGTTGATGGCTGGGGTATGGACCACCTCGACTTATTCCGATGTCTTGACTTTCACGGTCATAGCGACCTGGCCGCCTTAGTGGAGAAGTGCCAGACATTTGGTGATGTCTGCTGGCTCGTCAAGGAGGCTGCTTCCCGCTCCAAGGAGGTAGCTTATCTGTATTGGCCACTTTCTATCTTTTATGACGGTCCAGTAGGTATGATCTTTCTTTTATGACTGTAGTGCCTTCCGCTCAGTGTTGAACTTTGCATTCACTGATTTCACTGCTTTTCTTCTGTCTTCAACAGACAGACCAGATATAAAGCGACAAGGACTTTATAGAAAAATCATTGCACAAGCTGAGAAGCCTGCTCATTTTGAAGTCCCTGCAGCAGCGCCGACTACTACTCCCTTGCCTCCGGGCAAAAAAAGAGAAAGACTTCAGCGGTTAAGGTTGCAGTCGTAAAGGCCAAGAAGGCTAAGACAGCTTACGCCCAGCAACCGGACTTGACAGCGACGGACACCGGGACCCCTCTCCCCGATATCCCTTCGTTTGATGAATTTGCATCCGAGAGGGAGGCCGCCCAGGCATCCGCTGAGGGTAACATTACTAGCTTGTAGCTACTTCTTTCATTCTCTTCTTTACTGAATCTGAAAGAGATCTCCGGATATCTGACCACTATTTTTGTACAGCCCAAGAGCAAGTTGTGGCGCTCCCTGACGCGGACACTAGATTGCCTTCTCCTACACCGGCCAGCGAAGTAGAGGGTAAGTATGTTTTCTCATCTTTTCTTGTGCATTTCAGCTATTTTTCTGTCATTTATTTCATGGACCTTTTGCTACAGTGACAGCTGGAGAGGAGACTGGAGTCATAGCAGCGGGAGGAGATGTGTTTCAGCCACAGGAGGGTCACAAAGCGCAGACAAAACGGGAGATTGTCACCACAAGGCGCATAGTTACCCGGTCCACCTCCTGACATACTTCAAAGATGACTGCCCAGCCCGTGGACAGCGTGGAAATATCTTCTAGTAGTTCCGCGACTGCCTCTGATGCAGAGGAAGAAGAGGCGGGCTTTAGCGATAGCGAGGCGGAGGGTATTGATAAGTGTGTATTTTTCCTTGTTAATTCATAATTATTCACATTTTTATGAGCTTAAATTATGATCAATATACACTTCTCACACATATTATTGATTTTGTATCAAATGTTTAATTTTTTTGAAATTAAATAATTTTTTATGATAATTTTTATGTATTTATGCAGGCATGCAATTCGAGAAAAACTCCAAGAAAAAAAAATAAAAGAAAATAAAAATTATATTTTGAATGGGCCAAAAGCTCGAGGATTGGTTCAAAAAGAAAAGAAAAAAATTTAGAACAAAAAATAAAATTATTTGCTATTTTTTTGGAATTTTCTAAGTATATATAGATATATATATAGTTATATAGATATATATTTATATAATATATATATATATTAATATTAAAAAAAGGTTTAAAACCCCGCCCCCGCCCCTTCCCGCCTTCGCCGCCCGCACGGGCGACGAGGGGGAGAAGGCGAAGGCGGGGGGGGGGTTCGTGGCGTCGCGACGGCAGGCGGAGGCGGCCCGGGCACGGGCGACGAGGCGGAGGGGGGTGCGTGGCGCGCGAGCGGACGGCGACAGCGGCGAAGGGGAAGCACGCGGGTGCGTGCGCCCGCGTGCGACACACGCGGCAGGCAGCTGGGCGGAGGGCGCACCGGGGGCCCACGGCCGGCGGCCGAACCCGGCCGAACCGGTCGGCGCGTTGCGCCCGCAGAGAGAGGAAATGAGAGAAAAGAGAGAGAAAAAGGGCCATAAAAATTCCAAAAAAAACTGAAAAAATCAGGAAAAATGACAAAAGGTTCAGCACACTCCAGCCTACCAAGTTGGGTCAAAATTAGGTGCATTTGAGTGTTTTACATGAGCAAGAAGAGATTGTAAACCCTATATAAAGAGGGTATCACTTGTAATGAAGGGAGTTAGTTGGTTGTTAGAGTTAGAACTAGATGGAGTTAGGGAGAGAGCTAGCTATGGGCACTTGTAATGTAAGTTAGTTCTTTACATTTCTGAAGTTTTTGATTGTTGAAGTTGTGTTTTTCCAAGCTTTTGAAGGTAAATTTGTAAGTTGAATTTATTGCAATACAAGTTTCATTTTGGAATTCAGTCTTTTCATAGTCTTATTTCTCATTATTGTGATCCTTATTTCAAATTCTTGTCTTCATAAAAGTTGTTCCTTTTTAAGTTTTCTTCAACTTCGCTGTTTAGCATTTCTTCAAATTCGTCCAAATTCATAGAGTTAAAACCCATTTTCTTAAGTGCTGTCCTGTGCATTTACTGTTCATCCGTGGTGATACCTTCTTCCATTCATTCATTTTGAAGTCTTTCTAGTCCTCAAATAACTCTGAGTTCTTCATAAGAGTTGTTCCTCTCTTGTATATCTAAGTTTTATTCTTCTTGCACTTTGTCAAATTCCTCTTCTTTTGAGCTTTAGAATTAAGTTTTCAAGGTGCTGATTTTCTGTCAATTACTATTCATCCGAACCAATAGGTCATAATTTTTCAAGTTTTTCCTTATCTTCCTTTCATTTTCTGTTTCTGTGTCCTTCATAAAAGTTCTTCCTTTTTCAATTCTCTACAACTTTCATGTTTTACACTTCTTCTCATTCTGTCTATATTTGAAGTTATGCATTTTCTTCCAACCCCTATTTTCACTTGAATTCTGTTATGTTTTCCAATTTAAGTTTTCATAATCGCACTCCAAGATCCAACAATTGATTTTTCAAAACACAAGAATATTTTCTAACTAAGAAAAATAACCAAATTCCTTCCCCGTGGGATCGACCCGTACTTACCATTATACTCATGTTTTCAAATCCATAAGTGAGTGAGTGCGGTTATAAATATTTGAAATTTGTGTGGCACGGCAATTTTAACAACGACTGTCGAACAACATCAAATTTTTGGCGCCGTTGCCGGGGATGGAGATACTTTTCATAGTTGGATACTCTTGTGTTTACTTTGTATATTTGTATATTGATTTTTACTTTCTTTACTTGTGCAGGAAAACGAAAAAAAATTTGAAAAACAAAGAAAGAGAAAGATCGGACATGAAATCCTATGGATATGAAACGTTGTTGAAAGCCCGGCAGCATTGCTAAAGGGCTGAAATCAAGAAACATGTTCTATCTTTCCACTTTCTGAAAATTTTTTACAAAAATCTGAAAATTTCTTGAAAACTCTATAAAAATAAAAAACAATTAAAACAAAAGAAAAATTTCCATGCTGGTTAGTTAGGTTCATTAACTAAAAACAAAAACAAAACAAAAAAATCTTCATTTGTACCAAATAAAAGACCTCATTGCAAGAATAGAAACTACACTTTCATGCTCTAGGTCATGCATCATTTAGCTTAGAATTTGTCTTTGTTTAATTTCTGCATTGCATTTTGAAGATCGCGAGGGGCAAGGTACGTTCTCCTGATCCCAGTCTGGCATTCATTTTTGCATAAAGAACCCCTTGTTTGAAATTGTGGTGTGCATTTCATTTCAAAATACTTTAAGGGCAAGATCCCTAAACAAGATAAGGTGGGGATTTCATCACCCTTCCTTAGCCCGAAAACCACAGTTCCCTTGCATCTCTGCATTACCTAGGCCTTCAAATAAAACTCAGTAGACGTTGGCCCTAGGATCACACTGTGATTCTTGTGTTATTTAGGTTTATTCTCGTATGAAAATCGGTGCCTAAGGCAAGACGGTCGGACAGCAAACGCTTTAAGCGGGTTAGTGGTTTGGCATAATAAGGTCCCTACGAAAGTAGGGGGAACCTCCCACTTCCCCACCCCTTACCTGGCTGGTGGTCATATTGAGGATAAACTTACATTTCACTTTCATCACTTTGTGAAACCCTACTTGTAGGTCTAGGGCACATCTAGGTAATTAGGGTCATTTATGTGCTAACTTGTTTATCTTTGCATAAAAAAAACAATAAAATCAAAACATAAAAAAAATTTCATTGAAAAATCATCACTCTTTCTTGGGTCTTTTTCATTTCCACATCTAATTTTGTTCAGGCCCAATAATAGATTCTTTGATGTTTAATTATGCGGGCTATGTGAATTCCAACTCTCCATTTACCCCTTATCAACAAACTCCTTCACTCTTCCACAATGGGGTTCATAATTCATCTTTCACCCAAGAGCCATATCAATGGTCATCGGATTTTTCCACCTCTGTCTCCTACACAAACCCAAATAATCAATGGGAAAATCAACAATTTTCTTCTTGGGAACCATACCAAGACCCCATTCAACGTCCTTCAAATCCACACTTTGCAGATTGGGATTCATATTCTAATGATCCTTACAATCAAGTCCATTCTTATGATCAACCCTATTATGGAGGGCAACCAATACACTCTCCTGATTTTCAGACTGAGTGCCCTTCAAATTACTATCCATCACAATCTGACTCTCAGCCCACTTATCTATCTCCTCTATACACAGATTTACATAAGGAGGAGATGTTTGATAAATTGGCACGACTCTTCCATACTCAACAACAAGCCTTTCAGGAACAACTGCAAAACTTTGAGGCCCAAGTGAGTAGGATTGCTGAAAACATCATAGAAACGGAAGTGGATCTAATGCCTAATAACTCCACAAGTCTTGAGGACCAACTTCTTGGATGTTATAATGATAAAAGTCTATATGCTCAACCTATGATCCCACAATCTACCACTCATATCACTGTTGATTTTGAGGGAATCATGGAAGAGTCTTATGCGGAGGACGTAACGGAAGAGTAACCTGAGGAGCCTAAACCCCATTCCATTTGTGAAGAGGATTATGATGATCTTGAGTCGTCGGGGGGAGAAGAAGGGAATGATGAAAATCGTATTTGGGCCAAAACCTCTGATGACCATTATGACCCAGCCCAACAGACAAATCATTACTATTCATCTCTTCCACCCACACCTAATGCCTCTGCTGATCAATTCATTCAGTTACTTCTCCATAGTCAATCCCTCCAACAGCACATCAATAGGCTTACTGAGGAAGTCAAAACCATGGAGGGAGAGCAATTCTTTGATTCCTCTGGACCCAATCCTCATCAAGTTCTTCACACTGACTACGATCAATCTATGATTCTCCAAGAGCATAACACTCCTATCACTCTTAATTTAGGAGATAACGGGAGTATGGAGGGGTCGTGTCAGCAAAATTCACATGAGAACTCTAAGGCATTTGAGGGGATTGCGGAATTTACTGGAGATGAAATAGATGAAGGTGATGAACTGATGAATGAATTTAAGGAGCCAGTGCTTGCTTATCAACATGAGGGAAATGCACGAGAGGTGGATGATCTTCAGTTAGGGGGAGAGGATGAATATATTGAACCTCATCACAAGTCTCTCCCCGACCATGATGAACTTCTCTTTGAAGATGGGAATGGAGAAGAAGTGGAGATGGTACATGACTTTGATATCTTTGAAGATGGGAAGGAAGAAGAAGTGAAGATGGATCTAGAATTGAATATTTATTGGAATAATGAAGTTGGGGTAAATGAGGAATTGAATGATTCGAGTATGCCGCATGATAATTTCAATCTAGAGGAGCAGGTAGAGCTTGTGCCACTTCTGGACCATGGTGATTCTTTTCAAACTCTCCCAACTCATTGGTCCACCCTGGCTCTACATGCTGATTTATCTGATCCTAAGGAATCTCAGGAGGAATATTTCATACTTCATGATATGATTTTTCCCAATGTGCCTCCTCTATTCTTTCCTCGGGATAATGCTTTTGAGCTACCTCCATCTCGATACATGCTTTGCCCTTGCGCTCACCAGTCACATTCGTTTTCTTTAGGGCATGCAAAAGATAATTTTGGCAAGGATAAAATTCTTTGGTGGCTCATTTTAAAATCAACTTGTTGGTTGTTGAGCTACAGTGCGTCTGGCTGAAGACGTTAAATTTAGCGCTTTTTGGGAGGCAGCCCAATGTTTTCACATTTTGGTGTGCAAATAAATGGCTTCTTGGGAGGCCACCCACGGTTTTTGTGATTTGATGATTTGTTTTAGTGTGTTTCTTTTATAGTTCTCAAGCCACAACGCAATGAAGCCCTCATCACTTCGCTCGACCCATCAGGTTGTATCCTTCCATCCCAACTATATTATCTCTTTACATGTCCTCTGATCTTTCTACTGTTTATGCCATTGAGGACAATGTCATTTAAGTTGGGGGGGGGGGAGATAAAGTTCAAAATTTTTAAAAATTTCTAAAAATTTCAACAAATTTTTTTCTTACTTTCTTGAATTGTCATGTTAAACAATAGTTTTCCCCGAGTTGAATTTCTTGATTCATGTTGCATGAAAAGTGATTCTGAATAGAAACAACTGGGAAAAGGATGCTGGATAATTTATTTACTCTAGCCATGGAAAACTGATTTAAAGAATCTTTTTAAAGTTCAGATGCACTTTCGAAAAAATAAAATCACGATGCACGCTAATGAAACAAGAAGGACAAGCCTTCTGCTATTTTAGATATACTGTCTGATATTCTGCATTTTCTGAAGAAGAGATATGTTAGAAGCTTTCTGCCATACAAAAATATGAGAAAAGAAATAAACACCATGAAAAATGCTCCGATTCTAAGTAACCGGGCCTACTTCACCTAAGACGTGTTGAGGTTCACGTCAAAAGGAAAAGGGAACTTTGATCTGTGGCACCGGACCTACTTCACCTAAGACGTGTTGAGGTTCGCGTAAAACAGTGACGGGTAGTGCAGCATCATGTGTGTAAAGGAAAAAGAAAAAAAGAAAAGAAAAAAAATATATATATAGTGATCCCAAAAGGGACATAGTAATAAGGCAGACAAAAAGCTAGTGTGCATTGAACGCTCTAAGTAAGAAGTGCAGAATTGAAAGGCATTTGTTCGAAATAGCAACTGGAGGATGCAATTATCTCTACTGTGAATTTAGTATTCCACTTGCACAAGTGCTACTGAATTTTGATTAGATTCTTGATCATGTACCTGAATTTTCGACATAAGGCTAGTCTGTGGTAATTACTCCAGAGTCCTGATCTTTAGTTAACTCTATGAAAGATGAACTGGAAATGAGGCCTGAATATCTTTAAACTCCTGTTAGTCCTAAAATTTTCATTATGTGCATTGCTAAGGGACTAGCAATGAGTAAGTTGGGGGGTGTGATAAGTGTGTATTTTTCCTTGTTAATTCATAATTATTCACATTTTTATGAGCTTAAATTATGATCAATATACACTTCTCACACATATTATTGATTTTGTATCAAATGTTTAATTTTTTGAAATTAAATAATTTTTTATGATAATTTTTATGTATTTATGCAGGCATGCAGTTCGAGAAAAACTCCAAGAAAAAAAGAAAATAAAAGAAAATAAAAATTATATTTTGAATGGGCCAAAAGCTCGAGGATTGGTTCAAAAAGAAAAGAAAAAAATTTAGAACAAAAAATAAAATTATTTGCTATTTTTTTGGAATTTTCTAAGTATATATAGATATATATATAGTTATATAGATATATATTTATATAATATATATATATTAATATTAAAAAAAAGGTTTAAAACCCCGCCCCCGCCCCTTCTCGCCTTCGCCGCCCGCACGGGCGACGAGGGGGAGAAGGCGAAGGCGGGGGGGGTTCGTGGCGTCGCGACGGCAGGCGGAGGCGGCCCGGGCACGAGCGACGAGGCGGAGGGGGGTGCGTGGCGCGCGAGCGGACGGCGACAGTGGCGAAGGGGAAGCACGCGGGCGCGTGCACCCGCGTGCGACACACGCGGCAGGCAGCTGGGCGGAGGGCGCACCGGGGGCCCACGGCCGGCGGCCGAACCCGGCCGAACCGGTCGGCGCGTTGCGCCCGCAGAGAGAGGAAATGAGAGAAAAGAGAGAGAAAAAGGGCCATAAAAATTCCAAAAAAAGCCGAAAAAATCAGGAAAAATGACAAAAGGTTCAGCACACTCCAGCCTACCAAGTTGGGTCAAAATTAGGTGCATTTGAGTGTTTTACATGAGCAAGAAGAGATTGTAAACCCTATATAAAGAGGGTATCACTTGTAATGAAGGGAGTTAGTTGGTTGTTAGAGTTAGAACTAGATGGAGTTAGGGAGAGAGCTAGCTATGGGCACTTGTAATGTAAGTTAGTTCTTTACATTTCTGAAGTTTTTGATTGTTGAAGTTGTGTTTTTCCAAGCTTTTGAAGGCAAATTTGTAAGTTGAATTTATTGCAATACAAGTTTCATTTTGGAATTCAGTCTTTTCATAGTCTTATTTCTCATTATTGTGATCCTTATTTCAAATTCTTGTCTTCATAAAAGTTGTTCCTTTTTAAGTTTTCTTCAACTTCGCTGTTTAGCATTTCTTCAAATTCATCCAAATTCATAGAGTTAAAACCCATTTTCTTAAGTGCTGTCCTGTGCATTTACTGTTCATCCGTGGTGATACCTTCTTCCATTCATTCATTTTGAAGCTTTTCTAGTCCTCAAATAACTCTGAGTTCTTCATAAGAGTTGTTCCTCTCTTGTATATCTAAGTTTTATTCTTCTTGCACTTTGTCAAATTCCTCTTCTTTTGAGCTTTAGAATTAAGTTTTCAAGGTGCTGGTTTTCTGTCAATTACTATTCATCCGAACCAATAGGTCATAGTTTTTCAAGTTTTTCCTTATCTTCCTTTCATTTTCTGTTTCTGTGTCCTTCATAAAAGTTCTTCCTTTTTCAATTCTCTACAACTTTCATGTTTTACACTTCTTCTCATTCTGTCTATATTTGAAGTTATGCATTTTCTTCCAACCCCTATTTTCACTTGAATTCTGTTATGTTTTCCAATTTAAGTTTTCATAATCGCACTCCAAGATCCAACAATTGATTTTTCAAAACACAAGAATATTTTCTAACTAAGAAAAATAACCAAATTCCTTCCCCGTGGGATCGACCCGTACTTACCATTATACTCATGTTTTCAAATCCATAAGTGAGTGAGTGCGGTTATAAATATTTGAAATTTGTGTGGCACGGCAATTTTAACAACGACTGTCGAACAACATCAGGTATCTCCAAATCAGAGGCCCCATCCGTATGTACTGACATTGTTCCGCTATTCACCCCCACCAAACTGCTGGTGCTGTCTTCTGAGGAGGAGCTACAGGAAGAGTTTTCCGGCCTGGACACCGAGGCAGATATAACCCCTCCCTTTGTTGCTTCAGCAGCGGAGCTTTCCTCTCCCCTGCACTCCTTTGAGGATATCGGCATCACATTAGGAGTGAGTATCTTCTCCTTCTCCTCCTTGGTTTCCCTTTTATTTGCTGCTTGATGTTGTATTGATCTGTTCACAGGAATCCACTGTTGCTAGCCCAGTAACGACTGCAGCCTTTGAAGCCACTCCGTCTGACGCCTTGGCCATCATCCCTGTTTCATCAGCAACCTGTGCAGGCATTTCTGAGATTATTCGCCCCGTGCCAGTGAGGATACAGTCCTCCACGGACCTGGCATTACTGGACTTGGGAACCTCGGGGGATAGTTCGGCTCTAATCAGGGTCTTGGATTTCAAAGCTGAAGCGGACCCAGCTAGGGGTTCCGCCTTTGTAGCGGCCGCGGTGATGACCATTACGCCCGAATCAGCAATTCCTATAACAGCAATTATGGAGATTGAACCCCGGCCTCTTCGGGCTGTAGCCCCTGCGGTCTCAACGCTGAAAGGAACAGCCGTTGAAGAAGAGATGGAAGAAGGAGAGGCAACGGATATAGAGATGGAACGATTGTCCATAGCTGGCCCAGAATCAATCTCCATGGGTTCAGGGTTTGAGGAGGAGGTGGCCCGAGAAGAGAATGTTGAAGACGCGGGCACTGCACCAGGGACCAGCGAAGCAGCCGCTCCAGCACTCATTAGCCCTTCCTCTCCAAGCATTCAAACAGCAGTCCTCGAGGAGATGGAGGTAGAAGGCCCCTTAGCTCCGCAAGAGATCACAGAGAAGGTTCAGTCGGCATCTTCAGAAGATCTCCCGTCTTCTTCCTCCTAGCCGGATGTCACATTATGGGCAGACATTGACAGTGAGGTGACTTTTGAAGTAGCTCCATTTCCTTCCCCTGGTTTCGCTTCATCCGAGAGCTTTGTCTGGCAAAATATGGACATGCTATGCCAGCTAGTGGAGTCCCAGCCCGGACTGACTTATCTGCAGTTGAAAGAGATAGCCGAACGTTTCATCGCTGGTCTGCAGGCGATGGGCTGTCCCCTGGAAATATGGGCCCAGCGGGTTCTGTTGTTGTTAAAATTTGTACACCGCCGGGATTTCTTGGCACACATTATGTCTGACAGACTGGCAGCTTTGAAGTTGCAGAGGGTAGAGTGCAAATCTGAGCTGGAGAAAATGAGATCTATCCTTCAGGAGCGCCAAGGCCAGCTGCAGTCTCTGACACAGCGGGAGCAAGTCATACGCAATCGGATGAGCATTCTAGAGGCTGAACTAGCTGGTATTCGAGCTGAGCTGCCGTCGATAACAACCTCTAGTCCGTAATTCGCGGGGGAAGTAGCTCTGTTGGAGGGGCAGGTGGCATCTTTTCAGGGCGAGTCCGCTCGGCTACAGGAGGAGGAGGCTCGTCTACATGAATTGGGGGCTGCTCCATATGTGGGTCTTCTGGCCTTCGAAGACATATTCCGGCGCCGGTGAACATCTTTCCCTCCCTTTTTTTGTAATACAATTCCCCCATAGGGGCTTCTCTTGTACTCTTTTCCTCATTCATATAGTGAAAAGGAAACTTTACGCCGGTCCCATATACAATTGTTCTTTACTTGCTGTACTATTATTGCTTCATGGTGATTTGGTAGCAGTTTTAGCAATCCTCATGCGAATAACCCGTACTTAGCAGGAGAGCGTCCACCCTTTCAAGGAAAGGATGGGGAACTCGCTCCACCGCGCGACGGTATCCGGAGGGTGCTTAAATCGAACTCCGTTGGTAGCAGCAAATGTCTTCTTCGGCCATATGTGCCACAAGGGATATTATTTGTAGAAATGTGAATGAAAAGGGTTAGAATATCATCTGGAATGGGCGAATGGTCCATCTCGGGTAGGTTTCAAAACTGATCGGGACAATGTGCCGATCGACCAGTGGCTGATTTTATCATCGGTATTAGATTTATATCGATGCAAAGAAGTTGTATAGGTTTCATCAGAATAGACGTGAGGTCTAGACTGGGTAAGCTTTATCGCAGGTGGGACGTGAGAGTATATGTGATTTTCATCAGGAAAGACGTGAGGTCTGACCTGGATAGGTTTCATCATTGATCGGGTGAGGTGCCGATCGATCAATAGCTGGTTTCATAAGAGTGGTGATGGGTTTTATCGTCGGTTGGACTTTTGAAAAGGGCCTGAAGACTTTATCAGGGCAGACGTAAGGTCTATCCTGCGAGGGTTTTATCGCTAGTCGGACAAGATGCCGAGCGACAAATGGAAGGCTTCTTGTGAATGGCGGGAGATGAAGGTAGCATGTCATTAGCATGGAACTTTTTAAATTACCATATTACTGACCCAAGCGCCCTTTTGGGTTTTCGCCGGAGCCAGCCCCCTCTTGCTTTTGCCCACGTGCCCTTTCGGGTTTTCACGTGGCGGGGTACCCGATTTTGCCTGCAGTGCCCTTTCGGGTTTTCACCACAGCTGGGTTTTGGCCCTTTTTACCCTTGTTCAGAATGCCCAAACAAGTCTGGCGAGGCATCTCTATTTTTAGACCCATTTCGTCTCTTTCCCCCTTTTTTTTCTTTCCTTCTTTTTTTCTTTGAACTAGGACTTCAACCTTATGGGTTGTCATCCCATATGCTCAGTTGTGTATGCATCATCATTGATGTGGGTGTTAACATCAACGCAAGGGGTATGGGGTTTCATCGTTCACCCAGGCAGAAGGCCTGGGTCGACTTGAGTGTGTTTCGTGGCTTAGGCGCGAAGCCATTCGCCGGGAGCATGACTGTAATCGTTAATGTGGAGATTAACATTAACGCAGAGGAATAGGATTTCATCATGTATCCAGACGGAAGGTCCAGATTGACTCGAGGATGTGTGTAGTAGCTTGGGCACGAAGTCGTTTGCTGGAGTGTAGGTTTCATCATTAATGTGGGGTTTAACATTAACGCAAAGGAACGGGATTTCATTATCTATCCACACGGAAGGTCTGGATTGACTTAAAGAAATGTGTGTAGCAGCTTGGGCACGAAGCCATTCGCTGGGGATGTAGATTTCATCGTTAATGTGAGGTTTTACATTAACGCAAAGGAATAATATTTCATTATCTATCCAGATGGAAGATCCAGATTGATT